>JAQPPZ010001899.1:0-1200000 GCA_028583015.1 Wollemia nobilis | reverse complement strand
GATGACCTCTATGCCTC
The DNA here is from genome assembly GCA_028583015.1 of Wollemia nobilis. NCBI lineage: Eukaryota > Viridiplantae > Streptophyta > Pinopsida > Araucariales > Araucariaceae > Wollemia > Wollemia nobilis. Next base: position 1,199,983 of record JAQPPZ010001899.1, on the reverse strand, counting down.
CCGCCATTTCTACAATGAATTAATAAACATGACGTTTACAAATTCAATACTTCATGCTTCCAAGAAGACTATATGCCAAGTACTTCATGCTTCCAAAAAGACTCGATGAATATGCCAAAATAATACCAGAACACACGTTAGTGTCCCGTGCGTGTAACCTAACGAGGTAATGGGACCCGACTAAAGATATATAAGGACTGAAACTTCGATCGCATTAACAATTTTGCATCTTAGCTAAAAATCCCTAAAACACTATTATAGCCTGATGCATTCGTGCAGTAATCATCTATATTTGCGTCTATGCGTTAATTTATCCCTATGCGTTAATTTATCCCTATTCACAGAACTAAATATTGCTAAACAACCACATAATCCAACTCACAAAAGGCCCTCTGAGAAGGGATGCCCTTAATCAACTTCCTCCATCTTGCTCTCCTCCTGGTTCGAATCCTCTTCCAAAGGAGGCATCTCAGACTCCACGTCACAGGCCATGTCATCATCAATGTTCAGTCCCAGCTTCAACATCCTATGAATTCTCCCCGCAAACATGTTTGGATCATCCAAACTGAATCCAGACGTCAGCAGAGCAGTCTCATAGAGCAGCATTACCAAATCCTTCACTGGCTTGTCGTTCTTGTCGGCCTCCGCCCTCTTGCTAGACATGTAGCTCGACATGCTGCTGTCCCGCAGAACCTGGGCCTTCATGATCCGCTCCATGTTTGCAGTCCATCGATACTCCCCAGTTACCAAACAGCAGGGAGAATCCACAATACGGTCAGAGACCACTACCTTCTCCACCTTATCACCCAATATGTCCTTCATCACCTTGCACAGACTCTCAAAGGCGGCCTTTTTCTCTTCCTTTTTCTTCTTCTCTTCCTCGGTCTCCTCCAACTTTAGTCCTTCCTTGGTGGCAGACACCAACTTATTTCCGTCATATTCCATCAATTGCCCCACGGCATACTCATCTATGGCATCCACCATGAACAGGACTTCATAGCCCTTCTTCTTGAGCCTCTCCAGGAAGGGAGAGTTCTCCACAGCCTTTTTGCTTTCGCCTGTAATGTAATAAATGTCTTTCTGGCCCTCCTTCATCCTGGTCACATAGTCCTTGAAGCTCGTCATCTCGTCGCCGCTCTTGGTGGAGTGGTATCGCAACAGCTCCCCCAATTTAGCCTTGTTTTGGCTGTCCTCGTGCATACCTAGCTTAATATTCTTCGAAAACGCTTCATAGAACTTGGCATAATCCTCCTTGTTCTCTGCGATTTCGTTGAACATCTCAATACACTTCTTCACCAGATTCTTCCTGATGACTTTCAGAATCTTGTTCTGCTGCAGCATCTCCCTCGAAATATTAAGAGGTAAATCATCAGAATCCACCACGCCTTTCACAAAGCTCAAGTACTCTGGAATAAGCTCCTCGCAGTTGTCCATGATGAACACCCTTCTCACATAGAGCTTGATGTTGTTGAGTTTCTTACGGGTGTCGAAGAGATCAAACGGAGCCCTCCTCGGCACAAACAGAATGGCCTTGAACTCTAATTGCCCTTCAACAGAGAAATGCTTGACAGCCAAATGATCTTCCCAATCATTGCTCAAGCTCTTGTAGAAAGAAGCATACTCCTTCTTGGCGATCTCCTCTGGCTTTCTCATCCAAATAGGCTTCTGCTTGTTAACAAGGCTCCATTCATGGGAGACTTCCTTGACTTTCTTTTTCTTCTTTTCCTTGTCCTTGTCTTCATCCACTTCTTCAATCTCTCCCTCCTCTTCCTTCTTTTTCTCCTCTTCGTCCTCGTCGTCGCTCACCTCTTTTTCAGTAGTCTTCTCGGTCCACAGATAAATAGGATAGCTAATAAATTCAGAGTGCTTCTTGATCAGGTCCTTGAGTCGCCGCTCCTCCAAATATTCCAGCTGCCAGAGCATTAGTCAGAAATAAACCTATTTATATTTTTTATAAATAAACAAATCTCAACCTGTCATAGCTTATCTTACATTTCCAGACACTACGACACAGACATCGCGACCCCTCTAACACCCAAACCCCGGGGAAGTGACAATCCTACCCTTACATTACAAAACCCTGCTAGAAAGGCAATTGTAACTACAAGTGCTTTGATGAAATTACCTGGTCCTCCTTCAAATACAGAGTAATTTTCGTTCCCCTGCCGAGTGGTTCACCGCTGACATCCCTGGTGACAGTGAAGGATCCTCCAGCCTGCGATTCCCAGATATATTGTTCATCATCGTTGTGTTTTGTAGTCACAATGACTTTCTCTGCTACGAGGTAAGCGGAGTAGAACCCTACACCGAATTGCCCGATCATGCTCACATCAGCTCCGGCCTGCAGGGCTTCCATGAACTCTTTGGTCCCCGATCTGGCAATTGTTCCAAGGTTGTTCACCAAATCTGCGACGCATTTCAAATTTATTCATATTATCCCTAATTCACAAACAAAGGCTAAAAAAATATATGCAAAATATTTAAAATTTTTGGCTATGGAAAAGGGCGCGATTTCTGACTTACCGGCCTTGGTCATGCCGATTCCGCTGTCTACGATGTTAAGGCATTTGTTCCCCTTGTCGGGAATAATGCGAATGAAAAGCTCCGGCTGAGAATCCAATTTGCTTTTGTCCGTCAGCCCTTCGAACCGGATTTTGTCCAAGGCCTGCACAGGCGATCAATTATCACAATCAAACAGACTCTACGGTATTAAATTTAAAATTCAAACATGAAAATAGAAACCAAGACTTACATCAGAGGAGTTGCTGATCAATTCGCGAAGAAAAATCTCTTTATTGCTGTAAAATGTGTTGATGATCAAACTAAGCAATTGATTAATTTCGGCCTGGAAGGCGAAGGTCTCGACCTCACCTCCCTCCATGTTGACATACGCCATTTTCGCTGTAAATTTTGAAGGCAATGTATCGCAGAAGCGCTTAACTCTATGAAAATGTGAACAGAAGGCCGAGATCTAAACCGCCTTTACAACGGCTGAAGCAGCAGCCTGGAACGCTCGCAACCGCGCCGAAAACCGTCAAGAGAGAATCAACGATTGATCGTCTCACTGCTGCAGAAGAATTCGAAGGGAAACGGGCCTTTTAATAGGAGGGATGCGATGGCTTGTGACTAACGAAGGACAGCTGGAAGATTTCTAGAGGGCTCTTAAATTCTTTGGAGTAGTTATTTACCGGGCTCTAGAACGGTCCGATACTCCTAAATGTATATGATCGGCCGATTTACATTTTCATGGTATAAATATCCGTTTTTTGGGGCGTGGGGCGTGGGGCGTGGGGCGTGGGGCCGACGTTGTGTGAACCGACATCAGAGGGGGTTGTAGGGCGTTGTGTGAACCGACGTCACAGGGTGTTTTAAAAAGTAGCACGCTAAATTATTTTTTAAATAAATTATTTTATTTAAATTTGAGGCAAGGATGATATCGTTGAATGAAACTGTTCATCTAGATTATCCATAATAAATTATTATATATATATATATATATATATATATATTGGATTTGGTTAGTATGAGAAACTTTTATGACTAATGTGGCTAGGTATCCTTATCCTACCATGATCTCTCATAAGGGGAAGAGATGAGCTTATCAATAGGGACCAAACACACAACCATACACACACCTACCCCCTCACACACTTGCCTATACCACAATTTAAACCTTGGACCTCCTCAAGAAGAACCAAAGCTCGTACTATTAATAAGGGGGAGAGATGAGCTTATCAATAGGGGCAAAACACAACCATACACACACCCATGCCCTCACACACTCGTCTATGTCACGGTTTAAACCTTGGACCTCTCGAAGAAGAGTCAGAGTCAAAGCCCGTCGTACAGTGGCACTATCTCCACTGGGACAATTATACGTTATTTTCATTTGGGAGAAATCAAAGATAAGTTGATTTGGAAGTTAAATAACTCAAGAATGTTTTTTGAGGGGAGTTGAGGAGAAGTTGATTTGGGAGTTGAATAGCTCAAGAGAATATAAACAAGAAACAAATATAATGCAAGACACCAACAAAATAAGAATATTGTAGAATATAGAGATATTCGGGATAAGCCTGAGTATTTCAAAAGTTAAATTGTTTGTATGGCTAATAGGTTATAAGAAAATTTTGTGTGGAATAACCTAATAAAAAGGGTGTTCATGGGCCTTCACAATGTGTTCTATGTAAAAAGGAGGAGAAGAGCATAAACCATGTCTTACAACACTTCTCGATTTTTTGGAAACTATGGCAATGGATTCTTAATATGTTTGGTAATGCATGGTGATGAATGACATAATTGCAAAATGCTTAAAGCAATGGCTAAGAACTTTTAAAAGTGAGACATTACAGACAATCTAAGATACAATACTTTAGATTGGATGGTTGAAAAGGAACAAAAGAATATTTAAAGGAAAGGTGTAACAACCCCGGTCTAGTCACCTGGTTGTACCACAAAATAAATCAAGCTATTATATAGGGTATTTCTTTTGTTTAAAGTTTGTTGTTAAACTCTAAAAAGTGCTTTTCATGATCATCGCAAATTTGTTTCACCCATTGAATCAAATATCATATTCTTTAATCAGTATAGACATATCATACCACTGTTTGATTCAAGACTATTGCAGACAGCCACCCAAGTAGACAAGATTGGACAAATCCTGTAATATGGTGTCATTTTGTGGAATTGATTTACCTACTTTAGAGCCCATAACACCTAAAAGGTGGACGCTTACTTCCCCATCCCTTATCATACTGAACCTTCGACTAACTGGTCGACTTGTTTTAATGAATATATGGAAGAAAATAGCATATATATACCTAATGTCTAGTTGGTTGTCTACTACCCGAAGTCAGCTAGAGCCATGTCAATACCCTGACCTTGGACTTGATCACCCATCCCATTATGACTCATGATCATTTGTCCCTACCAAATATCGTGGCTAAACCAGCTAAGTCAAATGAACATGGGACCTATCATAGTACTACCAGAGCAACAACCTAAAGGTGGCATCCCATACCACCCGTTGTTACAAGTTTTGATCAAGTCACATGTTTCGACCAATTTTGTCAGACTACGACTACCATCAAGACTTGTGTGCATACCCGTACCTCAACGACATTGGGTGTTTAAGTCATTCATTTTCAATAGCAATAACTTTTGTTTATCCTTCTCAATAAACTATTATTTGGGTTTTAGGTTGTTTATTTATAGTTTAATAGTTTCCCTAAGTCATGCAGGTTTAATAGTTCCAACTCTCAATACTAGAGTTTCCCATATATCATGATGCTATATCTGCCCTTCACTAATGTAAATCCCCTTAACACAAGAAAATCAACCTATTACATTGAAGCAAAACAGAAACAACTATTTTGCACATATATAATAATTAAGATTCTTTTCCATACTCTTAACAATCTATCCAATGTCCAAGTTTTAACTTTCCCATAAGGCTTTAATCAATTTTCCTTTACACCATGCAAGGAATTGACAAGTAGTTTCTATTATCTATAGAAACAAAAAGGTAAGTCAACCCTTGCTATTTAATTCACTAATGAACCGTTGCTAAGGCACAACAATTTCCATTTAGCCTTTGCAAACTTCTTCTAAAATATTTTGCCAAATCCATACTACTTTAAGATAAATTTGCCATCTTTCCACGATTGGTTTTAAGATTTTCCTTTTGTTTGCTAAGAGAGTTTTTCTAAATGTGCCTATACTTAAATTATCTACCCACAAAAAACTCAACATATTCCAATTCTCAATTCGAGGAGAATCCACTAAAGAAGATACCACATTGTATTAAATTTATGTTAATCATCCTATGGAAACCATTCGAGTTTTATTTGCATCTCTATAATTATGTTCTATAAAGTAGTTTAAGAAAAGGCTAAAATTTGTTGTTGTTGTAACATTAGCCAATCAGCTTGCGGCTTGATACACAACCATACTTATGAGGACAAAGATTTAATTTTGGGCCTCGAGTTTTTATGAATGTTCCTCTTACCAACCATTGACCAAATGGCTCTACATTTAAACCCAGTTACAAAATTCAATTGACCAAGTTGTATCAAGACATTCTAATAGACGTACACAATGGTATGAAACACATAGTTTACATTTAACAAGTTTACACACCACACAACATCAAGGGCGGATCAACGACTAATAAAAACTTAACCCGTGGTTTCACATTCATCCAACACACATATAAAAAGAACATCCCTTTACAGGTAAAGTCTTAAACACACCTCATATTTTTGGTTTCACAATTTCAGAAGTTAGCTTTCCAAAAAGACAACATATTCATAACTTTTCAGCCCAAAAGCGTAAACGACATAAGAGAATAATGTGTCTCACAAATTTCTTGATTATTGGGGTATCCAAAATACACTTATGCTTTATTAATTTTAATTTAACTTATGATTTAATATATTGCTCAGGAAAATGTAGCAACAACAAATCAACCTCGTCTTGGACAGGAATGAAATTGGATCTAGAAGTTGTTTAATGTTCTATTTTACATTCGATCAATTACCAAGTCCTAAATACAAGCACAACTTAAAACATTGTTTTCAAAATGAAGAGTACAATGTGGTTTTTACCATTTATTATTTTCTAGAAATTGTAATTCAATGTTATATTTACAACTTCATCAATAATATAAAATAATACAATATTTTTGAATATCACATAAAATGTATAGCAATAAAAGTTATAGCAACACCAACAAGCTAAGCATGATTAACTCTTCCCTTGGGGGTATATCTCAACTACAGTTATAGAAAAGAATGACACTTAGGCTTTCGGTTTGGATAGTATTTTGGCCTTTAATTGAAGTATCCAAAATTTAACACATGCCAATTTACATCTGAAATCCTCAAGACATCTCCACAGGTTCCCTTGTTGTCTCTCTACTAGAGTTTTCTAGGTTAACCTGCAAATAGAGCATACATCTTCTATCTTTGCGTTCACCAACTTGGATTATACATGTATATATTAGGGATCATATGTGACTCTTTTAACGGAATACTATGCTCTAAAATGCATACTAAATGAGTTATCAAAAGTTCAAATAGTTGAAAACAATCAAACACACAAACATAACAGGAACACAATGGGTTTATTTTTAAACTCCTAAATACAAAACCTCCAATTTTCCTTCTACCTTGCAACATGTAACAGAGGCAGACTTTGTCATGGTTTCTCAACATCACACTCGAGTTCAATAAAGTCACCCATCATTTATGTTTTCTGCCCAAACCTAAAATTCATAAAAATAAAAAAATTTCACTCACTCTAGAATCACAGACATTCAATAAACCATAATATATTAGTTCCTCTTAACATTCGATTTCATATATATAAATTAAATTGTCACATCACAGTTCCAGAATACATGGCAACCCATTACTTTTGCAAAGAAACGTTCAAGTAATAATCATGCTATGCTAATATTTAGAAGGTATAATCCAACTTGTAAAAATGTTTTGACGCTATTCTTCTACCCAATTATGCTTTATTTTCCCCAATCGATTCCACTGCAATGCACTTCCTTTTCCTCTTCTATAAATATTTTGAAAATGTATAGTATATTAAAAACAAACCCTCCCCAATCAAATATTCCATGCATAATTCTTTCCCCACTTCCCTCAAGTATGGAACTATAAACAAAAACTGTTTTCATGAAAGATGCTAAGCACAAAAGTACACTGCACACATAACAATCCATATGACCTGAACCTCCATAATGTCGTCCCCATTGGATTTGATTCACTTTCATATATTTGTTTTAAAACAATAAAAATAACAATGGTGACACATGGTCAAAGGCCATAATTCATATAAAACCATTCTATATTAAACTTTTAAAGTTTATGTTACATCAATTATCATTATTTCTATTTTCTTCCTTTTTTAATTTTAACTATTGAACATATACACAACTAAGTAAAATGTGGCTCCCATCGTCATCACCACATAAACCATTTGCATACCTCATTTTATGTCAACAAGTAACAAACAATCAAAACATGGCTTACGCAATAATGAAAATTGTAATTCACCCATATGATAATCACCTATATGATATGCAAAGCATGAGTTTCCATATACTCGCAAGCTGAATCATCACTTCCCATCTTACCTTTTTTCATCGACTTTCTTCTATCCGTCGAAGGAATGTCCTTGAACCTGCGTACACAAAATCAGTAGCAGTACCACATTCCAAATAAAAAGGTAAGTATATCCCATTATTTTATTTGTTATCTATGGTCATGCGAGGAGGGCCGTTACAAAAGGAAAGCAATTTAAATATAATGAAAAAGAAGATTTTTTTAGCCATAGAGGAGTTTAACCCAACCTTGTCAACTCACCCAATGTTAATCTTGAGGCAGAGAGCCTTGATAGATGGAGTCAAGTCATCAATTGGAATTATGAAGGTGGATATAGAAGAAACAAAAGGAAGGCAAATAATTTAAAGTAGAAACCACTAGAAGTAGAGTTGGTCAAATTGAATTTTGATAAAGCATCTAAAGGAAATATAGGACCAACAAAGAGGAGGAGGAATAATTAAAAATAATAAGGGTGATATTTTATCACATTACACTTTCGATAGTGAATTTAAAACATAAATTAAGGTGAAGTTTGGGTGGATTTGGAAGAATTAAAAACATACAGACAAATGAAATGGAACAAAATATGGATGGAAGGTAAATCATTAATAATAATAAATGCAATTTTGAGGAAAGTAAAGGCTCCATAGAATATACAAGAGATCATTGTGGAAATACAAAACCTTGCTACAGAGTTTGAAGAAATCAAGTTTACACATACATTAAGAGAAGGGAACAAATGTGCAAATAGACTATCCAATAGAGGGGTTTTAATAGAGGATCATAAAATTTAGTTTCTTTTTTTCATAGTTAGAAGAAGTGAAGTTTAGATGAAATTGATAAGAAAATTTTGAAAGGAGCAAGTTCAAAATAATGTTTTAGAGGACTATAAAATGTTTCAAGGGATCCATTTATAGATCAATGCATTGGAGAAAACTAACAGTTCAAATTTGGTCAAACGAACTATGATTTCGTGAAGCAAGTAGAAGCTTTGTATGCTAAGAAAAAAAAGATGATATTATATGGTCTTCATGGTTGAATGGATTATTTAAGTTGTTGGTTAGATTATGGGACAGAGGAAGGATTGGAACTTTCAACTTTTTGAGACTACTAAACTATTTATTAAAATAATACCATTATTATTTGTTAAAATGTCATTATAATATGAATGAGATTTATTTCATAACCATTAAAATGATAAAATGTTTTTAAATTGATTATTTGGGATTACAATGAATTCCACTTGTATTATATAATCACTTATAGTTTAGTTATCATGCATATATCCCTTAAGAAGATTTAAACATGAACTTTCAACTTTTTGAGACTACTAAACTACTTATTATAGTTCTTATGGTTGCACTTATGCATCAGGAATGAAACTAACAGTCCAAAGTTGGTAAAGTGAACTATGATAACGCAAATTTTTAGAAATATTACTCTACTAAGATGTAGTGCATAGATAGTAAAGGTGGAGTTTTGGTATTGAGAAGGTTTCTTGCAAAGATAAAACAAGTGATTTGCTTGTAAAGACAAGTGAATTACTTATTTTATCAAGTGTTTTATTCTTGTTGTAGGAATTAGAAAATTTTTGCAAGATAAGAAATTTGTCCTGTATTGAGAAATTTGCTTGTTATATGGTTTCTATTTGTTTTCACCCATTGTTAAGTGAATCACTCAATGGATTGAGTGATTTTCTTGTTGCTTTGGACTTGTCTTGATTGGACTCATAAGTCTTCCTTTAAGCACTTATGAGTTATGACCCATGGCAAATACACATATGAGGTCAAATTCTAGTTTGTTTTGTTCTTTTGTCTAAGTTATCTTTGCAAAAAAAAACGTTTTTTAAAGTTCGAGCTATAGTCATCATCCACAAAGTGCCTACAAGAACACAAAATTGTAAAATAGATGAATTCTTAAGCAAAAAATTATTTCAAATTAATATAAATTGCTCAATTTTCAACCTTTTCGAAGTGTAGGTAAAAATGAACTATACACTTGCTAAGTCAAGTGATTAATTTACTTTGTTGAGAAAATCGCTTACTTTAGTAAAATCTAACCTTTGCTCAAAATTTTGGCAAATCACTTCCTAAGTCTGACTTAATGATAATTTGGATTGATTTGAGCCAATTGCTTCATCCATGAAAAATGTGTTGGGGTGTGAAAATCAAGAAAATGCATAAAAATTTGGTTGTCCCACTAGGCATACTAGAAACCATGTTAATTCATGGAAATGGACTGACTTTTGTTTTAGTTATTACACCTCTAAAATTCAAGTCTCAACAAGGTTGGAAGGATTTTGCTATAGCCTTCATCCAACCTTCAAATTTAGATCGGCTCCCTGTTGTCCTCATTTTATATCTAATCTAAACTATCTATTTACATAAAGTAATGTGCACACACAAAATTACAATACATAATTTAAATACATAAATTACAAAAAATAGACCCATGAAGTCTACAATATGAGAGATAAAAGCAAATATGGCTATTACACCTTAGCAAGAATAGCATGTGGTCAATCAACACATGAGAGCTCAAATGACATCAACGGTCACCCATATGTTTGATTATGAAATTGATAAGTGAATGTCAAGATAGGCTAGAAAGGTAGCACACAATCACTACACATTCAAAATACCACAAGATGATGCCTTTCATGGGATGCAAGGACTTTTCAATTTATTACAACTTCATGAATACAAAGCATAATGTGGATATTATAGTGTAGCTTTGAATTTGTGTAGACGAAAAATAGTTATAATAAGGGCCTTCGATCCTTGTTTATAATGACAATTTACCCTTAAGTTACCTAGGGTGTAAAATAATTATTCATAGTAAAAGTAATTATCTAAAGGCAACTTTTGCAAAATGTTGCACCTCTAAATATTACATGCCTCTAATAGGCTTAGAAGGCTTAAAAATGCTCAATGTGCCACAAAATGACAAAACTATAATAAAAAATTTGTTCATCGATTTTCAATTTGATACTTGGAGTGAGCAATTCACTCGCTATGATGAGAGATTCACTCATTTTTTTAGCAAATTGTTTGCATTAGTGAGTGGAAAAAATTGTTCTTTGAGTGGATTGACACCTTTGTTGAGTGAATTGCTCCCCTAAATTGATCAAAAAGTTCCTTGAACAAATTACATCTCTTCCAAAACACAATAAAATTTTGAGATTTTGAAGGATTTCTTATTGTCATTAGGTTCTTCTCTATTACTACTCACTTAAAAAGTATATTAAATTTTGGGCAGGTAGTGCCAAGGTACTATAGGTTTGAGTTTATTATAAATATGAGCTAAGAGCTCCTTTGTAAGCATTCTTTTAGTAAACTTTAAAGACTATTTTGCTCTTTCTATCTTGTGTGAACTATTTAATAGTACAATGAATGAATAGACTATGCATGATATTTAGAGATTGATTGTGTGCATTCATTTTTTTTATCTTCAAATGAATGATATTTGTAACTTTTTCCTTCTTTTTTCTATTACTCATTTTCATTTTTATCCATTACATAAAATATTTGTCTAATGTTTGATGCATTGAAGTTTTTTGTTCTTCTACATATGTTGATTGAATCAAGATCATCTAGAAATAACCATCCAACTATATTTACTTTATGTATTTGAGTTTATTTGCTTGGATTTTTCCCAAATCATTTAGATTAAATTGTTATATTAGAAAGGAATCAACCTTCTCCAAAGGTTGAATGAGATAGAACTCCTTTCATTGTGGATTGCATTGTAAGGTGTAATTACAATGATAAGCATTGATAGTTCCATAGCTACCTATTGAGATAGATGCTATAAATGGGATTAACCCAAAACATATGTATCTATTTGATCTACATAAAATATATGATATAAAAATGCAATTTTAAGGGGGAAATTGAAAATGCAATTTACAACATTGTAATTAAGATTCAAATAATCAATGATTTACTGCAATAAAATTTCATCATGATCATGATAAGTTCAAGATTAAATAATTTAACCGTCATGATTTGCATTCAGAAGAGCTAATCATACATAAGGACAACAAAGAATGAAAAAGAAAGTATATGTAAAGAAATCAATCCTAACTAAATCACTAATTAGATGAAAAAAGATAACAAAGGTTATTTTCAAAATAAATTATCAACCTCTAATCTATCTAAATAAAAGGCATGTGTAGATAAGAAGAAACAAAATCAACTTTAATAAAAAAATAATAGGACAAAAAACATAAAATATTATATCAAGTGGCATTACTTCAAAATAAATAATCTTACTTTTGCATATAAAAGTTATAACATGTCAAAAAGATAATTTAAAACAAGTAAAAACACATGACATAACAAAGTTAACAGATTTATGTAGAACTCATTTAGTTTTAAAAAATTATAAGACAACAATAAGTAATAAATACTAACTAACAAACATGACCACTATATTTAATTAATAAAATATTTATCAATATAATTATGATTTTTGTTCAAATTTTTCATGTTATTATTGTTAAAGTTTGTTTTGTTTGGGATATATGGGGAGTTGGTTACATCCATACTATTTTTAATAATTGTCAAGTGCAGGGTTCAAACCACAGGGGTTGCTCCCAACAAGCATATACCACTTCGTTATTGTTGACCCAACATGAGGGGGACCACCGGTCACTCGGGATTCATGTCATTGTTGTTGGTCTAGCACGCACTCAAAGGATTCAGATCAAACTACTACCTTTGCAATAAGAATGTCCCCAAGGTTTGAACCTAGGTCTCTTCTTAGTAAGTGATAAGTACTTAACCAGACAGAGACAACTACCAATCCACCTAACCCTTGAAGACATTGTTAAAATTAATAAATAGAGATGTAGGTGAAGTAAAGATGTATTTGTTTGCCATGCTATGGTTTGGTTTGGTTCATATTACAAGTTTTTTACAATAGTGAAGTTTATGCTCTATTAGGGTTTGATCTGATGCTAGTGCATGCATCTATTGATTCCTTTTTTCAACCAAATCATTCCCTTAGGATGTGAAATACACTTTTAATATGGTTATATCTCTTACAATTATACTCTTTAATACTCGTACAAAATGCTTCAAAACAACTTAGAAAATTTATTCCTAAGATATACCACTAATATGGTTATATACACTAATATGAAGGATAAAAGAATAATAGTATTAAATGTCAATTCTAGTTTCTATCAAAAGTAGTATGAAGAAGACTTTTCACCAATAGACAAAATATTGATCTACCAACTTAATCTCTAAGATTTTTAGACAAAGGGAACTCATAGAGCAAACAATTTCCTGCATGACATATGTTTTTCAATGCTCTTCTTTGATGGTGTCTCCAAGTCCAACCTTGGTCAAGCAACGACAAGGGGATTAATTCTTACAAGATCCCATGAGATCTTGCTCATATACATAATCATATTGGGAAAAATATCTAACAATGTGGTAGAGGCTATTGGATGCAAAATCAACTTAAAATTGATGGCAAATCAAGGAATCACTCAGATCACAATTTATAGATATTCTAAAATGGTGAAATGGCTCTTGCCAAAAATAAATATTTTAGATCTATACAACTAAAAATTATTCAAGACAAGGTCAAACAACTAGACAGGATAATTAACATAACATCCTATCAACATGTAAGGTGGGAATTCAACAAAGAGGTTGACACACTAGCAAATCAGGCTATAAATATAGTGCTTGGTTATTGCTATAAAATCATAAAGAAGCAAAAGGGCAGGGGTGGTATGCGAGTATGATGAATCAGATGAATCAAGGGTATGCGAGGATGATGAATCAAGGGTATTCAAGTTACAAAAATTGGTCCCTTTGAATCTCATCTCCAATTTGTTGATGATACTTTTCTTTTGGGTCATCCCTTAGTCAATGAGGCCATGGTGTTTAAATCAATATTGTCATGTTATGAGAAGGCTACTAGACAGTTGGTAAATACTTCAAAATCCAAGATTTTTTCATTAATACTACCCTGGATTTACAACAAATTATTGTGAATATTTTTCGGGTTTAAAATTAAAAATTTTCCATCAATCTACCTAGGCATTCCTTTGTCTGGTAAAGGAAATAAAAAGAAGCTTTGGATTTCTTTTTTGGATAAAATGAAAGCTTGCTTGGAAGGTTGGAAAGGTAAGTTCTCAACCATGGCAGGAAGTCTACAACTCATAAAGACTACTTTGCAATCCATTCTTATTTATATGATGTCACTTTCAATATTGCCAACATGTATTGCATCAAAAATTGATAAAATTCAACAAGAATTTCTATGGAAATGTTGTGAGGAAAAAATTAGGTTTCCTTTTTGTAAGTGGGAAAGGGTTTGCAAAGGAAGAATATTGGAGGAGCAGGCTTGCGGAATTGTAGACTTATGATTTTGGCATTAGGAGCAAATCTTGGGTGGAGATTATTCAAAGATCAAGGAAAGAATCGGGCAAAAATATTATTTCAAAAATATATAGGTTCTCTTGATACAATGAAATTGTTTAGGAAGATAACTTTACCCAAAGGATCATCAACATGGAACTTCATACCAGAGAGTTTACAGTTGATAAAAAAATATATTAGATGGTCAGTCAATGAGGGAAGTTATGCAAATTTTTGGTATGATGCTTGGTTGAAGCCTTATCCTCTCTATCTCTGACTCAAAATGGAAACCATTGGCTCAAGTGCGCCTAGCATGTAAAGGTCCAAAGGTCAAATATTATATTATTATGAGAAAAAAACTCCATATCATGGATTTCTTTTAGTGACCTGGTTAAAGAAGAGGTACTCAAAAAAATTGCAGATGAACTTCAAAATTTGCTTCTAGAGTTTTATTTGCCAATTTTTACACAAAAAGATGATTTGGTTTGGAACTTATCAAAGGATGGTGGATACTCAGTAAAGTTGGGATATGAGGATTTAGAACAATCAAAATTTCCTTCTCCCAAATATTTTCCTTGGAAGAATGTTTGGTCATTAGAGACTCTACCTAAGGCCTCAACATTTCTTTGGTTAGAAATTCAAAGTAAGATTCTTTCGGGAGAGAGTATACAAAGAAGAGGATATTATGGACCCTTCATATGTGCCTTGTGTGCGAAGGATTTAGAAACGTCAGATCATTTAATTCTTCATTGTTCGTTTGCTCACACCATTTTGGGTTACTTTTTAAAAAATATGAAATTATATTGGGTATCTCCATCAGCATTGAAAGAGTTGATAAAATGTTGGATAAATTAATTTTAAAGCTAAAGAATTATGTATTCTTTGGAGGATTGGCCCTTTCATTATTTTTTGGAATTTATGGCTTGAAAGGAATAATATAATTTTCAAAAATAAATATCAAAACCATGGCCAAGTTTGAAACCGTATCAGTGCCTCTCTTACAGAATGTCTACAAATATGGTGCTCATCATGGGAAGTCTCAATTGCAGAAAAGAAGTGCTTATAACTTGGCTACAGGATTTGAACATACATGAAAGAGTCATCTGCGAAAACGAAATTAAAACAAAGGATCTTATTCGATCTATGGTAAAATGGAAATGTCTAAAAATTGGGTTTATCAAAATTAATTTTGATGGTGCTTTTAAAGGAAATCCAGGAAAAGCTGGTGGAGGTGGTGTTTTTAGAAATGGTGAAATTTCTCCTCACTTATTCAAAATAATATAGAACTTCAACTAAAAACTATGCAGAGGCTATGGCACTTCTTACTAGGATTAAAATTGTAGCAAAAAATGATGGAAATATATTTCAATTGAGGGGGACTCACAAATTATCATCAATGCTATTAACAAAAATGGATGTGGATAGTGGATAAAAAATAATATTATTGTTGATGTTCATCATCTATTACTAGAGACAATCTCCTGATATTGTGAGCACATTTTTAAAGAAGGAAATCAAGTAGCAGATAAATTAGCGAATTATGGTGTTGATCTACATCCCCATGAAATTCAAATTTTAGAAGACAACTGGCTAAGGGAGATTTTATGTCTTAATCAAAATGAGGTCAAGGAGTTGATTGTGGAAACATAACATGTTGAAAATTTTGAAGAATATATTTAAGAGAAAAATCGTGATTTTTTTTTTACTACAACAAATGTAATATTTTGATATTTTGATGGGAGTGGCCCCCAATAGAAGCCACATATAACCTATTAAAAAAATATCATTTACAAGATGGGATGAGACTCCTCCCAACCTTAGCCGACAAGAACATTTGTTTACAATAGTAAAGAAGATATGCATTGGAGCCAAATCTCCTAAACCATATTTCTACAATGGTTGTTCAAATTAACTAAATACTGATTTGGTCACCAACCTGTCTAATCCTATCATCTTCAATAGCCATGTCACTATGCCACTAAACCCCTACCTCCTTCTTAGTACCCATCTTAGCTAGGAAGTTTACCACTTTATTTATATCTCTACTCACTCAGATTGGAATCACATCATCTAATTCCCTCCACAATTCCTTAATTTGGGTGATAAGAATCTTCAACCTCCATGTCTTCAAAGCAAATTTCCTCATGCAATTTAGAGCTCCCACTAATATTTGAGAATATGATTCTAGGATTATCCTCCTAAAACCTTATCTTACCGCCTAGATAGAAGCAGATTTGATAGCGAAGGCTTCTACTTCATTGTTCATGGCCCTTCCAAAGCCTTGTAGTTCCCAACAGAGCGCCATCCCAACATGATTCCTACGGACCACTCCAATTCTAGCTCTACCTGAATTGCCTTTTGCAACTCCATCAGTATTAATTTTAATCCAACCTTATGGGGGTGGTTTCTAACTAGCTCTATCATGCCCCTCTTGCACTTCAACTTCCTTCTCCATGGTTCCTATATCAACCTGAGTTTTCTCTTTAGCATACACTACCATCGTTTTTATGAATTTGCTCCAAATGGCTTGCCAAACGCCATCTAAGGATGAAAAGGTTTCTCTAAAAAAATTGTCATTTCTCTCTAACCACACTTACCACCAAATCAAGTTTAATCCAAGCTTCCAACCGATACAAAGAGATTTAGATTTAAATATACCCCTTCCGTATTTCTCGAATATTAATCCAATTCAAATCACCATTAGCTCGAATTTAATAAGATAAAAACCATTGCTCCCAGATCTGGCACATAAATGGGCACTCAAACATCAACTCATCAAATGTTTCCTCACTCTTGTAGCATAAAACACATTGAGATGGACCGACGATTCCCCCATGTCTCAGATTATCAAAAGTAAGAATTCTATTGTGCATAAACTACTAGACAAAGAAGTTTACTTTCGACCAACCCCTTGGACTGCCACATCTTTCTCCAATCCTCAACCTAATATGCATGAGAATGAGGTTCTAAAAGAGATCTTATCATATTCATCCTTCACTGTGTAGACTCCAAGGCTCCCATAACCCCAAGCTAATTTATCCTCATCTCTACCTTCATCTCTACCTGTGATGGCCACTTATCCAACTTCTTAAACTACTTAAACTTATAATCCCCTAGCTGGCTAGTGTTAAATAACTTTCAATCTAAATCCAACACCATCTTTTCATAGTTATTTTTATTAATTGCAATTTTAAAAATTCATACCATAAATGAATCTGTTCAAAATCATATATTATAATTTTTTATTATATATATATATATATATATATAAGCGAAAAACCCCTTGCAAGGCCGTCTTGGTCTAAGAGACCACGAACAGGGATTCTACACCGTCAAAGTCACCCGAAAGTCGTACCCAACCCTGCCCTTACCAACATTATCAATTGGATTTTGGGTACCCAATTCAGCTCTTTGGTAGGGTGAAGATTCAAACATGGGACCTCCCTTGGAGGATTGCCCTCTCCTCTCCCACTCACCTACAACACCTAAATTAAAAAATAAATAAATAAAATTAAATATATTATATTATTTTAAAAAAATTCCATTCCGCCCTATTAACACACTTATTTTTTATTCTTATATTGATAGAACTTCAAACATACCAACACTAAACGATATTACCGATATACTTTTTCACTTGGCTTCCACCACACGATAAGCTTTTTCACAAATAGTTAGCACTAAGCTCATATTAAGACTTGACACTTTGACTTTAGGTTTCCTATTTTTATAGTAAGTTGTAAATTCGCGAATCCCTCGAATTTTTATTTATGAGTAGGTAATGACTGTGAGATGTGGGAAATAGAGATAAATACGGGAAATAAATATGTCTTTAACTATTAAAGAATGTTTATTAGAAACACAATTATATAAGTGTGTTGGATGTGAGACATCTTAATAATTTGGTTATAATTTTTTTCTAAAAAATAAATTGAAACCCCGGAAAATGTGTATACATGTGAAATGGAACATATATATTTAAGAAAATTAGTTTCCTCTAATTTGTTTTTGTGAGAGAACTTTAACAAATTACATCAATAATCACCTTCAACAACGACCATCTTAACCACAACACAAAACCACTTTAAAACAACTACTATCTTAACCACAACACAAGACCACTTAATTAACCACCCGGGCAACTGCCTATGAATATTTGATCTATTCCTTCACAAACACTTTACTTATTTAGGCTCGCTTTTGGTTTTGGTGACCGATTATTGTGCACTGATTGACATCTGTACTGGTTGTATTCTGCGACAAAAAAGAGAACAACTAGTCACTTTCCTGTCAATTTCTTCTGATCTTACTATCAAGAAAACACGTTAGCACAGATTTCCCTCCAATTTCCACACATTCAATATTCGCACGAACTTAGAAGCCAGATTGTACATTCTAAACTCTTCCTTTTATATGCTTGCTCATCAGAATATACAAACCAAACTAATAGTCGAATCGAGTATGTATCCAACCGAGACCGTATTAAGACCATATAACCTGATAAGGTAAAAGCAGCCAAATAAAGAGACGAAAGGACCGGAATTTCCATCGCTATAATTTCATAAACACAAAATTACAATAGCATATCACACTTTTGCATCTTCGCCAAAAATCCTTTAAAAATTTTGTTATAGCCTGACGCTCTCATACAGATCACCACATAACTAGCAACTCCGATAAAGTCGATAACTCCGGTAGCCTAATTTCGAAGATAGATTATTGGCAACCACAGAAAACTCAGCATTAAAAAAATAAATTTTAAAATATATATATTTTAAGAAATAATAGAAATTGAAGAGACACAGAGGATGCTCCCTTTACCTCCAACAAACATACATATATCATAATAAAGATTAATTACATAATCCAAATACAACTTTAAAATTGTAAAGTTTTGTTTCCTAACATTTGATGGTTAGTCTCGACTTTCAACTAACGGATAAATTAGGAAAAAAATCATCATAGTTAAAAATAAAAATAATCAAAATGATCAGAATTAAACTTTCAAACAAATAAAAAAAATAAAAACAAATATTATTCTCAAGAGAAATCGACACAAAACTCACAGCAAATCCACCAATTTCTCGACGCAAAGAAAATTTAAAAGAAACCTGTTCACAGAACTAAACAGTGCCAAACAACCACAAATATTGAATTATTAATTGTATTATGGATCGACTTTAGGTGTTGAAAGGTTTGTTTTACTACTTTCCCGCAAGTTTCTATTGATCTTACTATTAATAAACATAACACGTTTACAAATTCAATACTTTATGCTTCAAGAAGACTCGATTAATATGCCAAAATAATACAATAACACACGTTAGTGTCCCGTGCGTGTAAAAGCAAGGCCTGACGAGGCGATGGGCCCCGACTAAAGATATATAAGGACTGAAACTTCCATCGCTTTAACTCCCTTAATACAAAATTACAATAGCAAAGCACAATTTTGCATCTTTGCTAAAAATCCCTAAAACACTATTATAGCCTGTTGCATTCGTGCAGTAATCACATTTTATTTGCGTCTATGCTGCTCGTTAATTTATCCCTATTCACAGAACTAAACATTGCTAAAGAATCCGACTCACAAAAAGGCCCTCTGAGAATGGATGCCCTTAATCAACTTCCTCCATCTTGCTCTCCTCCTGGATGGAATCCTTTTCCAAAGGAGGCATCTCAGACTCCACGTCACCGGCCATGTCATCATCAATGTTCAGTCCCAGCTTCAACATCCTATGAATTCTCCCCGCAAACACGTTTGGATCATCCAAACTGAATCCAGACGTCAGCAGAGCAGTCTCATAGAGCAGCATTACTAAATCCTTCACTGACTTGTCGTTCTTGTCGGCGTCCGCCCTCTTCCGCAGCTCCTCCATGATGGCGTTCTCCGGATTAATCTCCATCGTCTTCTTGCTAGACATGTAGCTCGACATGCTGCTGTCCCGCAGAGCCTGGGCCTTCATGATCCGCTCCATGTTTGCAGTCCATCCATACTCCCCCGTTACCAAACAGCAGGGAGAATCCACAATACGGTCAGAGACCACTACCTTCTCCACCTTATCACCCAATATGTCCTTCATCACCTTGCACAGACTCTCAAAGGCGGCCTTTTTCTCTTCCTTTTTCTTCTTCTCTTCCTCGGTCTCCTCCAACTTTAGTCCTTCCTTGGTGGCAGACACCAACTTCTTTCCGTCATATTCCTTCAATTGCCCCACGGCATACTCATCTATGGCATCCACCATGAACAGGACTTCATAGCCCTTCTTCTTGAGCCTCTCCAGGAAGGGAGAGTTCTCCACAGCCTTTTTGCTTTCGCCTGTAATGTAATAAATGTCTTTCTGGCCCTCCTTCATCCTGGTCACATAGTCCTTTAGGCTCGTCATCTCGTCGCCGCTCTTGGTGGAGTGGTATCGCAACAGCTCCGCCAATTTAGCCCTGTTTTGACTGTCCTCGTGCATACCTAGCTTAATATTCTTCGAAAACGCTTCATAGAACTTGGCATAATCCTCCTTGTTCTCTGCAATTTCGTTGAACATCTCAATACACTTCTTCACCAGATTCTTCCTGATGACTTTCAGAATCTTGTTCTGCTGCAGCATCTCCCTCGAAATATTGAGAGGCAAATCATCGGAATCCACCACGCCTTTCACAAAGCTCAAGTACTCTGGAATAAGCTCCTCGCAGTTGTCCATGATGAACACCCTTCTCACATAGAGCTTGATGTTGTTGAGTTTCTTGCGGGTGTCGAATAGATCAAACGGAGCCCTCCTCGGCACAAACAGAATGGCCTTGAACTCCAATTGCCCTTCCACAGAGAAATGCTTGACAGCCAAATGATCTTCCCAATCATTGCTCAAGCTCTTGTAGAAAGAAGCATATTCCTCCTTGGTGATTTCCTCTGGCTTTCTCATCCAAATAGGCTTCTGCTTGTTAACAAGGCTCCATTCATGGGAGACTTCCTTGACTTTCTTTTTCTTCTTTTCCTTGTCCTTGTCTTCATCCACTTCTTCAATCGCTCCCTCCTCTTCCTTCTTTTTCTCCTCTTCCTCCTCGTCGTCGCTCACCTCTTTCTCAGTAGTCTTCTCGGTCCACAGGTAAATAGGATAGCTAATAAATTCAGAGTGCTTCTTGATCAGGTCCTTAAGCCGCCGCTCCTCCAAATATTCCAGCTGCCAGGGCATTGGAGTCAGAAATAAACCTATTTATATTTTTTATAAATAAACAAATCTCAACCTGTCATAGCTTATCTTAAATTTCCAGACACTACGACACAGACATTGCGACCCCTCTTAACACCCAAACCCCGGGGAAATGACAATGCTACCCTTACACTACAAAACCCGGTCAGAAACGCAATTGTAACTTCAAATGCCGTGAAATTACCTGGTCCTCCTTCAGAAACAGAGTAATTTTCGTTCCCCTGCCGAGTGGTTCACCGCTGACATCCCTGGTGACAGTGAAGGATCCTCCAGCCTGCGATTCCCAGATATATTGTTCATCATCGTTGTGCTTTGTAGTCACAATGACTTTCTCCGCCACCAGGTAAGCGGAGTAGAACCCTACACCGAATTGCCCGATCATGCTCACATCGGCTCCGGCCTGCAGGGCTTCCATGAACTCTTTGGTCCCCGATCTGGCAATTGTTCCAAGGTTGTTCACCAAATCTGCGATGCATTACAAATTCATTCATATTATCCCTAATTCACAAACAAAGGCTTAAAAAAATATATGCAAAATATTTAAAATTTTTGGCGATGGAAAAGGGCGCGATTCTGACTTACCGGCCTTGGTCATGCCGATTCCGCTGTCTACGATGTTAAGGCATTTGTTCCCCTTGTCGGGAATAATGCGAATGAAAAGCTCCGGCTGAGAATCCAATTTGCTTTTGTCCGTCAGCCCTTCGAACCGGATTTTGTCCAAGGCCTGCACAGGCGATCAATCATCACAATCAAACAGACTCTACGGCATTAAATTTAAAATTCAAACATGAAAATAGAAACCAAGACTTACATCAGAGGAGTTGCTGATCAGTTCGCGAAGAAAAATCTCCTTATTGCTGTAAAATGTGTTGATGATCAAACTAAGCAATTGATTAATTTCGGCCTGGAAGGCGAAGGTCTCGACCTCACCTCCCTCCATGTTAACATCCGCCATTTTCGCTGTAAACGTTAAAGGCAATGTATCGCAGAAGCGCTTAACTCTATGAAAATGTGAACAGAAGGCCGAGATCTAAACCGCCTTTACAACGGCTGAAGCAGCCTGGAACGCTCGCAACCGCGCCGAAAACCGTCAAGAGAGAACCCGCGATTGATCGTCTCACTGCTGCGCAAGAATTCGAAGGGAAACGGACCTTTTAATAGGAGGGATGCAATGGCTTGTGACTAACGAACTCCAGCTGGAAGGTTTCTAGAGGGTTCTGAAAGCCTTTGGAGTAGTTATTTACCGGGCTCTAGAACGTTCGGATACTCTTTAATGTATGTGATTGGCCGATTTACATTTTCATGGTAGAAATATCCGTTTTTTTGGTGGCGGCCGGGCGGTTTTAAAAAGTAGCACGCTAGATAATTTTTTAAATAAATCATTTTACTTAAATTTGAGGCAAGGATGATATCGTTCATGAGGTTACCCAAAATAACTTTTTTATATTGGTTTGGTTTGTGTGAAAAATCTTTATGAGTAATGTGGTTGGGCACTTACCGAAAAGAGACCTAGGTTCCAATCCCACAGGTTTGCCCATGCACAGACAGTAGCCCAGATCCGATTCCTCTGAGTGGTGCGCCAGATTGATGACGACGGTGCAATCCCTGTGCGTCCGGCAGTCCCCATCCCACGCCGGGTTACCATGTACCGAGACGGTGGACGTCTTGGGAGGCTTCGTAGATAGTTTGAACCCTACTAGCTGTGCTGGTAGTTACTAAAAATCGTGATTGTAACCATTGCTTCTATATATCAAAAAAAAAAAATGTGGTTGGGCACCCTTATCCCACCGTGACCTCTCATAAGGAAAATAGTTGAGCTTATCAATAGGGGTCATACACACATCCATCCCCTCACACACTCATCCATGCCTAGGGGCTATACACACATCCATCCCCTCACACACTTGTCCATGCCATGGTTTGAACCTTGGACCTCCCAAAGAAAAACTGAAGCTCGCATCATTCATAAATGGGAGAAATGAGCTTATCAACAGAGGTCAAACACAACCATACACACACCCAGCCCCTCACACATTTGTCAATGTCGCAGTTTAAACTTGGACCTCTCGAAGAAGAGCTAAAGCCTGTACAGTTGCACAGTCTCCACTAGGACAATTATACTTTATTTTTATTTTTATTTGAGAGGAATCGAAGATAAGTTGATTTAGAAGTTGAATAGCTCAAAAAAAATTATTTGAAGGGAGTTGAGGAGAAGTTGATTTGTGAGTTCAATAGCTTCGGAGAATATAACAAGAAACAAATATAATTTAAGACACTAACAAATGTTAGGAGGGAAAACTAAAGGGGATTAAATTATTCATAAAAATGTGTTACATAAATAGGCACAAGGCCTATATGATGAACATGACACTTGTCAATGAAACTGACAAGTGTCAAACTGAAGGCATAGTGCACTTTAACTCTAACATTCCCCCTTAAAGTGCACTATCCTAACTAAAGAAAAAAACAAAGCAAGTCAACATTAGGTAACATTCCCCCTTAATGTTGACTTCGCTAAAAAAATAACCTATCATCCTCTTTTTTTTGGTCTAGGCTCGTGCTCTTTGCGCTTGGCTCTCCAACTATGAATAACGCTAGATCCACTGTGTATACATCTCGGTCTGTTGCCTCGGGGTCGGCCACTTCAACGAGTGCTGTTGCCACTGGGTCAGCCGTCTAAGTGCCTCAGGGTCATCATGGGTGCCTCAGGGTCAGCCACTTCTGGGTCTGTTGCCTCTATAGGTCATCCTCAGAGGATGTTGCTCTGTAGGTCATCCTCAGAGGATGTTGCCACTCGTAGGTCACTAACTAGATTCACCATGAGTATGAAATTCCTCCTCATGGTGAACTTAATCTAGAAGGTGTCGGTCTCTGCAAAAAATGCACCTAATGAAAGGAAAAACGAGCCATATAAGAGTGTCGGTCTCTGTCGAAAATGCACTCAATACAATAAAATGAGCCATAGATCCAAATAGGAGGAGAGAGGAAGAAAAGAAGAGAATCTTTTAAAGTGTCTTCGTCTGTAGTCTTCAGAAGTAGATCCGAAAAAACATTGGATAGAGTCTAGGGTGTCTTTGTCTGTAGTCCCTAGCATAAGTGTCCTTATGGTGACCATGTCATCCCACCGAAATGCATGGGTAACCAGCTGCTGCATTCGCCAAGTGTATAGAAAAGATCACTAGGTACAAGGATCACATATAAAATTACCTTGGGAGTGTCGGGTACAATCGAGAGTGCACTCCAAGGTATAAAACTTTGAGGCTCAAAAATGAAATGAAACAACCTCAAAATTACAATTTGACACCACCATTGTGTCCGTCGCGGAAAACCGTTTCCAACGACTATAAATACCCCTATATTCCACCATCAAAGGGGCCTTCATCATAATGAAAAAAACATGCCTCTCCAAGGCAGCAACTAAAACCTCACACTGTGGCGGCATCGCTCTCTGGCGGAATAAAAAGAACAATTTACCCTCGCAGGAGAATTACATAGGTTATTTAGGCCTTCCACTTCATGTGACCATAAACACTTTATATAAAAAACAATGCCCCTATCTCATTTTTCCACTTTCCATGTGGAAAAGTAAAACATGATTATGCTTGTGTGCATAGAATAAAAGATTCCCCTACTTAATAAAGTGCTAAAGAGTGTTCCCCACTAACGTTGTATTTAACAACACTCCTTGACACAATAGCCACGTGAAGCAGTTTTCATTCATTTGGCTGCTTCCACGAACCGTCGACGAGCAAACATGATACTATTTTGGTAGCTTTGGAAACCATACCCCCACGTGGCTGTAGCAGGTGCGAACATGTAGCAGATTTCAACGGGAATGCAGCAACTCTGCGCTTAACTCGCGACGGCCGAGCAAACCGAAAGCATGATTTGATTCCCCAATCTACGTCGTGTTCTCGATCTCCCGGCGGCGGCCTCGAATCCCAACGGAAAAAATGACCATGTTCTCCTCCTTCCTTCGCCTCTGGCCGCCTCCTCTTCGGTGACGAAGGTCGCATCTCCTCGCTTCCTTCCCCGAAACCTGACCAGATCATGGCAGATCATCCTGCTGTATGAAATTGTCGGTGTAGAGGTCGTCTGGTTGACTGTGTCGTAGCCAAAAAATGAACCCTCCCTGCTGGTGCCCTCCATACACATGGCGGTGATAATGTCATCCTCGTAGGACGTGCCCTAAAAAAAAACTCTCATTACGCGATCAATCTCGCCAAAAAAACTCTCATTACGCCGCAGTCAATCTTCGGTCATCGGTTTTCTTTGTGCTTGCTGGAACTCGTCTGTCGCATCGCAGGAGAAAAAACTGTCTTCGTCGCGCTCGACCGTTGCATCCGGATCGACCCGGACTGAGTATACTGGGGGTAGCGATCTCCTTCCACGAGATATTAGATGTCAGCCATAACGAATATGCGCAATCAACGACACACTTTGGTGGTATTTTCTCAACCGACGGTCTCCCCACAGGTAGAAAAATAACTCTGAAACCGCCTGCAAATCCTGCGATGCAACAAATCTCACAGTCGACATCACAACAGCGGCTGCAAAAATCTCTTGAATTTAATTATATTTTATCTCATCCTATTCCATTAAGGACAAAGAAACCCCCTTTTATGTTTTGAATAAAGGTATTGGGCATATAGTTTTTTTTTTTTTTAAATTGCCCCTCTCTTCAGTTTCAATGCGCAACTCTGCGCCCACCCTGATGAAGACGTCCTTGCTAACGCCTCCTTGCTCTTCGAGAAGCTGACCGCCACTCCTTTTTCCACGGTGACAGTTACACTCTCCAACGGAAACACGTCCACTGCAGCATCCGAAGGACACCGAGGTAGGACTGTAAAAAAAAATAGTTTTCCTCCAAAAATATCACCACGATTGACAGAACAAATTCGTGCCTGCAACTGCCATGCTGCAAATTAGATCAACGAACCCCAGAATTGGAAATAAAAAAAACGTCGGGGTCTGCATTGTTCCCGGCAGTGACTGCTACAGGGGTTCGCGGCCATTCTAGGAAGTAGATCCAGAAAACCAGGTTCTCACACAACAACCATCGGGGCAGATTCGGAAACACAAAATTCTAAATTTTTTTTTTTTAAATTTTAAAATTCTTACCATCTGGTTTCTGATCCATCAAATGATGGAGAGCATACTCCCTCGATAAAAAATTAAAAACAAATGGGAAAAAAAAAAAATCAAGGGAGGGAGGATTTCCATAAGGGAAATCCCCCCTCAAGGGTTTCACAGGGCAGGGAAAGCCCGCTCTGATACCAAATGTTAGGAGGGAAAACTAAAGGGGATTAAATTATTCATAAAAATGTGTTACATAAATAGGCACAAGGCCTATATGATGAACATGACACTTGTCAATGAAACTGACAAGTGTCAAACTGAAGGCATAGTGCACTTTAACTCTAACAACAAAATAAGAATAAAAAACAAATATAATTTAAGACACCGATAAAATAAGAATAGTGTAGAATATAGAGAGATATTTGGAATAAGCTTTAGTATTTCAAAAGTTAAAATGTTTATATGGCTAATAGGTTATAAGAAAATTTTATTGTGGGATAACCTAATAAAAAGGGTGTTCATCATCCTTCACAATGTGTTCTATGTAAAAAGGAGGATAAGAGTATAGACCATGTCTTACAACACTCCTCAATTTTCTGGAAACTATGACAATGGATTCTTAATATGTTTGGTAATGCATGGTGATGAATGACATAATTAAGAATGTTCAAAGCAAAGGTTAAGCGTTTTAAAGGTGAGGCATTATAGACAATCTAAGATACATCGAAAGATACAATACTTTAGATTAGATGGTTGGAAAGGAACAAAAGAATATTTAAAGGAAAGGTGTAACCACCCCGGTCTACTCACCTGGTTGTACCACAAAATAAGCCAAGCTATTATATAGGGTATTTTTTATTTTAAGTTTATTGTCAAACTCTAAAAAGTATTTTTCATGATCATAGCAAATTTTTTCCACCCATTGAATAAAATATCATATTCTTTAATCAGTATAGACATATCATACCACTTTTGGGTTCAAGACTGTTGCAAACAACCACCCAAGTAGACGAGATTGGACAAATCTTGTAATATGGTATCATTTTGTGGAATCGATTTGACTCATTTATTATCCTTGTGTTTTGGCATGACGGTCAATCCACGGTTGGGGTTATCCTTTAGAACCCATAACACCTAAAGGGTGGACGCTTACTTCCTCATCCCTTATCATATTGAACCTTCGACTAACAGGTCGACTTGTTCTAATGACTTATATGAAAGGAAATAAGAGCGTATATATACCTAGTGTCTAGTTGGTTGTCTACTACCCAGAGTCAGCTGGAGCTATGTCAATATCCTGACCTTGGACTTGATCACTCATGTCCATTATGACTCACGATCATTTATCCCATACCAAATATCGTGGCTAAACCATCTAAGTCAAATGAACATGGGACCTATCATAGTACTACCCGAGCAACAACCTAAAGGTGACATCCCATACCACCCCTTGCTACAAGTATTGATCAAGTCACATGTTTCGACCAATTTTGTCAAACTACGACTGCCCTCGAGACTTGTGTGCATACCCGCACCTCAACGACATTGGATGTTTAAGTCATTCATTTTCAATAGCAATAACTTTTGTTTATCTTTCTCGATAAATCATTATTTGGATTTTATGTTGTTTCTTTATAGTATAATGGTCTCCCTAAGTCATGCAGGTTTAATAGTTCCAACTCTTAATACTAGAGTTTCCCATACATCATGATGCTATATATGCCCTTCACTAATTAAATTCCCATAACACAAGAAAATCAACCTATTATTATTGAAGCAAAACATAAAAAACTATTTTGCACATATATAATAATTAAGATTCTTTTCCATACTCTTAACTATCTATCCAATGTCCAAGTTTTAACTTTCCCATAAGACTTTAATCAATTTTCCTTTACACTATGCAAGGAATTGACAAGTAGTTTCTATTATCTATAGAAACAAAAAGGTAAGTCAACCCTTGCTATTTAATTCACTAATGAACCGTTGCTAAGGCACAACAATTTCCATTTAGCCTTTGCAAACTTCTTCTAAAATATTTTGCCAAATCCATACTACTTTAAGATAACTTTGCCATCTTTCCACGGTTGGTTTTAAGCTTTTCTTTTTTTTTACTAAGAGGTTTTTTCTAAATTTATCTATACTTAAATTATCTACCCACAAAAAATCAACACATTCCAATTCTCAGTTCGAGGAGAATCCACTAAAGAAGATACCACATTGTATTAAATTTATGTTAATCATCATATGGAAACAATTCGAGCTTTACTTGCATCTCTATAATTTTGTTCTATAAAGTAGTTTAAGAAAAGGCTAAAATTTGTTATTGATGTAACATTAGCCAATCAGCTTGTGGCTTGATACACAACCATACGTATGAGGACAAAAGTTTACTTTTGGGCTTCAGGTTTTCTGAATGCTCCTCTTACCAACCATCGACCAAATGGCTCTACATTCAAACCCAGTTACAACATTCGATTGACCAAGTTGAATCAAGACATTCTAATAGACGTACACGATGGTATGAAACACATAATTTACATTTAACAAGTTTACACACCCCACAACATCAAGGGCGGACCAACGACTAGATAAAAATTAACCCATGGTTCCACATTCATCCAACACACATAAAAAAACATCCCTTTACAAGTAAAGTCTTAAACACACCTCGTATTTTAGGTTTCACAATTTCAGAAGTTAGCTTTCAAAAAATACAACATATTCATAACTTTTCAGCCCAAAAGCGTAGACGACATAAGAGAAGAAGGCGCCTCATGATTTCCTTGATTATTAGGGTATCCAAAATACACTTATGCTTTATTAATTTTATTTTAAATTATGATTTAATATATTGCTCAAGAAAATGTAGCAACAACAAATCAACCTCATCTTGGACTGAAATAAAATTGGGTCTAGAAATTGTTTAATGTTCTATTTTACATTCAACCAATTACCAAGTCCTAAATACAAGCACAACTTAAACACTATTTTCAAAATGAAGAGTACAATATGGTTATATACCATTTATTATTTTCTAGAAATTGTAATTCAGTGTTACATTTACAACTTCACCAATAAGGTAAAAGAATACAATATTTTCGAATATCACATAAAAGGTATAGCAACAACAACAAATTAAGCAAAATTAACTCTTCCCTTGGGGGTATATCTCAACTACAGTTATAGAAAAGAATGACACCTAGGCTTCTAGTTTGGATAGTATTTTGGTCTTTAATTGAAGTATCAAAAGTTTAACACATGCCAATTTACATATGAAGTCCTCAAGACATCTCCATAGGTTCCCTCGTTGTCTCTCTACCAGAGTTTTCTGGGTTAACCTGCAAATAAAGCATATGTATTCTATCTTTGCATTCACCAACTCATTTTATACATGTATATATTAGGGATCAGATGTAGCTCTTTTAATGAAATACTATGCTCTAAAATGCATACTAAATGAGTTATCAAAAGTTCAAATAGTTGAAATCAATCAGACACAAACATAATACGAACACACTGGGTTTATTTTTGAACTCCTAAATATGAAACCTTCAATTTTCCTTCTACCTTATAGCATGTAACAGAGGCAGACTTTATCACAGTTTCTCAACATCACACTCGAGTTCAATAAAGTCACCCATCCTTTATGTTTTCTACTCGAACCCAAAATTCATAAAAATAAAAAATTTACACTCACTCTAGAACCACATACGTTCAATAAACCAAAATATATTAGTTTCTCTTAACATTCGATTTCACTTATATAAATTAAACTGTCACATCATTGTTTCGAAATACATGGCAACCCATTACTTTTGCAAAGAAAAATTCAAGTAATAATCATGCTATGCTAATATTTAGAAGGTATAATCCAACTTGTAAAAATGTTCTGATGCTATTCCTCTACCCGATTATGCTTTCTTTTCCCCAATCGATTCCAGTGCAATGCACTTCCTTTTCCTCTTCTGTCAATATTTTTAAAATGTATATTATATTGAAAAATAGACCCTCCCCGATCAAATATGCCATGCATAATTCTTTCCCCACTTCCCTCAAGTCCGAAACCACAAACAAAAACTATTTTCATGCAAGATGGTGAGCACAAAAGTACACTACACACATAACAATCATTATGAACCAAACCTCCATAATGTCATTCCCATTGGATTCGATTCACTTTCATATATTTGTTTTAAAACAATACAAATAACAATGGTAACATAGAATCAAAGGCCATAATTCATATAAGACCATTCTATATTAAACTTTTTAAGTTTATGTTACATCAATTATCATTATTTTTTTTTCTTCTTTTTTAAATTTTAACCATTGAACATATACACAACTAAGTAAAAAGTGGCTCCCATCATCATCGCCACATAAACCATTTGCATACCTCATTTTATGTCAACAAGCAACAAACAATCAAAACATGGCTCATGCAATAATGCAAATTGTAATGCACCTATATGATATGCAAAGCGCGAGTTTCCATATACTCGCAAGCCGAATCATCACCTCCCCTCTTACCTTTTTTCATTGACTTTATTTTATCCATCGAAGGAATGTATTTTGTCCCACATACACAAAATCATTAGCAGTACCACATTCTAAAGAAAAGGTAAGTATATCCCATTATTTTATTTGCTATCTATGGTCGTGCGATGAGGGTTGTTACAAAAGGAAAACAATTTAAAGGTAATGTAAAAGAATATTTGTTTAGCCATAGAGGAGTTTAAACCAACCTTATCAACTCATCCAATCCTAATCTTGTGGCAGAGAGCATTGATAGATGGAGTCAAGTCATCAATTGGAATTATGAAGGTGGATATAGGAGAAACAAAAGGAAGGCAAAATAATATAATGTAGAAACCACCAGAAGTAGATTTGGTCAAATTGAATTTTGATATAGCATCTAAAGGAAATCTAGGACCAACAAAGAGGAGGAATAATAAAAAATAATAAGGGTGAGATTTTATCACATTGCACTTTCAATAGTGAATTGAAGACAAATAATTAAGGTGAAGTTTGGGTGGATTTGGAAGGATTAAAACATGCAGACAAATGAAATGGAACAAAGTATGGATGGAAGATAAATCATTAATAATAATAAATCCAATTTTGAGGAAAGCAAAGGCACCATAGAATATACAAGATATCATTGTGGAAATACAAAACCTTGCTAGAGAGTTTGAAGAAATCAAATTTACACATATATTAAGAGAATGGAACAAATGTGCAAATAGACTATCCAATAGAGGGGTTTTAATAAAGGATCATAAAGTTTAATTCCTTTTTTTCATAGTTAGAAGTGAGAAGTTTAGATAAAATTGATAAGAAAAATTTGAAAGGAACAAGTTCAAAATAATGTTTTAGAGGACTATATAATGTTTCAAGGGATCCATTTATAGATCAATGCATTAGAGAAAACTAAAAGTTCAAATTTGGTAAAACGAACTATGATTTCGTGAAGCAAGTAGAAGCTTTGTATGCTAAGAAAAAAAATATGATATCAGATGGACTTCATGGTTGAATGGATTATTTAAGTTGGTGGTTAGATAATGGGATAGAGTAAGGATCAGAACTTTCAACTTTTTGAGACTGCGAAACTATTTATCAAAATAATACCATTATTATTTGTTAAAATGCCATTATAATATGAATGATATTTATTTCATAACCCATTAAAATGATAAAATGTTTTTAAATTGATTATTTGGGATTACAATGAATTCCACTTGTATTATATAATGACTTATAGTTTAGTTATCATGCATATATCCCTTAAGAAGATTTAAACATAAACTTTCAACTTTTTGAGACTACTAAACTACTTATTATAGTTCTTATGATTGCACTTATGCATCAGGAAAGAAACTAACCGTCCAAAGTTGGTAAAGTGAACTATGATAATGCGAAGTTTTAGAAATATTACTCTACTAAGATGTAGTGCATAGATAGTAAAGGTGGAGTTTTGGTATTGTGAAGGTTGCTTGCAAAGACAAAACAAGTGATTTGCTTGCAAATACAAGTGAATCACTTATTTTATCAAGTGTTTTATTCTTGTAGTAGGAATTAGAAAATTTTTGCAAGAGAAGGAATTTGTCCTATCAATTTGTATTGATCAATTTTCTTGTTAGATGGTTTCTATTTTTTTTCACCCATTGTTAAGTGAATCACTCAATGGATTGAGTGAATTGCTTGTTTCTTTGGACTTGTCTTGATCAGACTCATAAGTCTTCCTTTAAGCACTTATAACCCATGGCAAATGCACATATGAGGTCAAATTCTAGTTTTTTTTGCTATTTTTTCTAAGTTATCTTTGCAAAAAAAATAGTTTTTAAAAGTTTGAGCTATAGTCACCATCCACAAAGTGCCTACAAGAACACAAAATCGTAAAATAGATGAAATCTTAAGCAAAAATCTGTTTCAAACCAAAAAAATAGACAAATTGCTCAATTTTCAACCTTTTTGAAGTGTAGGTAAAAATGAATTATACACTCGCTAAGTCAAGTGATTTGTTTACTTTGTTGAGAAAATCGCTTACTTTAGTAAAATCTAACCTTTGCTCAAAATTTGGGCAAATCACTTCCTAAGTCTAACTTAATGATAATTTGGCTTGATTTTGAGCCAATTGCTTCATCCATGAAAAATGTGTTGGGGTGTGAAAATCAAGAAAAATAAATAAAAATTTGGTTGTCCCACTAGGCATACCAGAAAACATGTTAATTCATGGAAATTGATTGAATTTTTTTTTAGTTATTACACCTCTAAAATCCAGGTCTCAACAAGGTTGGAAGGGTTTTGCTATAGGCTTCACCCAACCTTCAAATTTAGATTGGCTCCCTATTGTCCTCTTTTTATATCTAATATAAACTATATATTTACATAAAGTAATGTGCACACAGAAAAGTACAATGCAAAACTTAAATACATAAAGTACAAAAAATAGACCCATGGAGTCTACAATATGAGAGATAAAAGTTGTTAGAAATATTGAAGAACAATATTGAAGGACAAAGACTAGATATGCAAAGAATTACTGAAAGATCAAGAACTGATTGATTATTCCATGGATCAACTTTGTATAAATAACAAAGTTGATCATTGAGAGTCGTTGGATTACAACTACTCATCAAATTTGATCTAGACTATAACTGAGAGTTCACCTGACTCATGAAGGAGTGGAAACTCAAGTAAATCTATCCTAGTAGAACTTAAGAGAATAATTACTTATTCTAACACCCCCCCTTAAGTGATACTAGGGGTGTATTGTACAAATGAGTCCCGACAACAGAGCCTGATGAGGTACTCATGTACAATGGTTTCTTTTTGAAGAGATGGTAAAAACCCCATGGGAAAAACCATCTATCAAAAGGAAAAAGGAAGAGGCATGTCTTCAGTTTATGAAGATTGTCCTCTTAATACAAAAAAATATGAGTCCCAGTAACATGGCCTGATGAGGTACTCATGTACAATGGTTTATTTTTGAAGAGATGGTAAAAACCCCATGGGAAAAACCATCTATCAAAAGGAAAAAGGAAGAGGCATGTCTTCGGTTTGCGAAAATTGTCCTCTTAATACAAAAAATGATGATTCCCGACAACATGGTTTGATGAGGTACTCATTTACAATATATATGAGAGATGGTAAAAAAACCACATGGGAAAAACCATCTGCTATGAAATAAAGAGGTATGTCTTCAGATGGCAAAGATTGTCCTTAATAACAACAAAAAAATGATGAGTCCCGACAACTTGGCCTAGTGAGGTACTCATGTACAATATGTAAGGGAGAGATGATAAAAAAACCACATGGAAAAATACCATCCTCCAAAGAATACAATAATAAAAGGATTGGTGAAAAGACCTTTGTTTCAATTTAGTTGTAATACTCCAAGTTTCTCTCGCAACTGTATATAATGCGGAGAAGGAAATGACTTGGTGAAGATGTTTGCAACTTGATTTTCAGTTGGAATATAGTCCAAGTATATGTCCCTATTCTGAATATGCTATTGAATGAAGTGCATGTGTATCTCAATGTGCTTGGTGCGTTGATGCTCAACTGGATTGCATGCAATATGAATTGTGCTTTGATTGTCACACCAAATAGTAATAGGTTTGTCATGGGAAAAAAAAATTCATTTAGAATTTGATGAAGCCAAAGAGCTTCTTGACTTGCTAAAACTACTACCCTATATTCTACCTTTGTAGATGATAAGGCCATTGCTTGTTGTTTTTTACATAACCAAGCAATTGACGAAGAACCAAGACAAAAGACAGCCAAAAGTTGAACATCTGTCTTCTAGTGAACTTTCCCAATATGAATCCATGTAGCCAATGATATCCATGGATTTTCCCTCATATAAGAGCCCAAAGTGAGTAGTTCCTTGCAAGTAGCAAAGGATTCTTTTTGTTGCTTGCCAATGACTAAAATGAGGTTGATGTGAGAATTTGGATATTAAACCAACAACATATGAGATATCTGGATGAGTATGAGTAAGGTATAACAGAATCCCTACAAGCTGATGGTATAGAGTTGCATCACATAGAAGGGATGTGTAGGAAGTACTTAGATTGAATCCAGACTGAAAAGGTGTAGGAGAAGATTTACAATTTGTCATTTTAAACCTTTGAAGAAGATCTAGAGTGTATTTTTGTTGACACAATGAAATTCTTGTATCTGTTTGATTTATTTGGATCCGAAGGAAGTAATGAACTAGACCTAGATCAACCATATCAATTTTTTTATAGAGGAAGTCTTTTATAGTTTGAATGTAAGCGAAAGTCACTACTAGTTAGTAGTAGATCATCAACATATAGAACAAGTATGGTGGTTTTTCCTTCATCTCTCCAAATGTAGATTGTGTTATCAGACTCGCAATGAGAAAAACCTTGGACATTTTTGGTGATCCTTGTACCCCGGATCTAGCTCTGTGGGTATTGTCACAAATGGATCGGCCTTATGTGCGGATATAAGGACATGGTCTGCCCTTGGCACTGATAGCCCTGTAGGGTCTCTGGGTGGGAGGTGCTCCCTGTATGCCTGGTGGATGAAGCACTTGGTCTAGCTATGTTTGGTTTAAATGCCACCTATGTCTTGGTCCCATATTTAGCTGTTCAAACATATCATCAATGTTTATGGGGTGCTCCGGTTGCCTCATATGGTTGAGATATGCCATCTCAGTCTCATCCTCGTAGTCGTTATCAAAGATCCATAGACCTTCATTAGCTCCGACAACTATGTGTAGCATGTGAGGCTCGTCCTGTTCGAGCAAGTTGATTTGGTCCCATCTGGGTTGTTTCACTCTCTATGGGAGGACTAGATTCTCTTGAGGTGGCAATTGCTCAGTTTGAGGATTGAAGGGGAATATTGCTATGAAGTTCTCCTGATAGTCATCAATGGGTGTCACTTGTGAGTGATTGCTATTGAAATCAAAAGGGTCCCAAGGTGCTACCTCATAATCTGACTCATCTTCAGAAGACCCCCCTTAATCTTGTCTATATCCCTCTTGGAGGTTACTTCTTGAACTTTCCCCTCTCTCAATCAAATGGGAGGGGTTGTTGAGGTCAACAAGGTTTGTTGTTAACAATGGGAGATAATCCCCCAATGTGTATGTTGTGTTGGGATTGGCATATGGATCTTGTGCCAAACCATCCCTGTTGCCTAGACCTAGGCCTTGCATGGTTTTGACCATGATGTCGAGGGGCAAAGGGTGGTTGAACCCTACTCTTGATTTATCATATGGAATTTAGTATCTCGGTTGACAAAGAACGTGCATTCCTTATTCATATCTGCCTAACCCATATCCATGCCAATTACATTGGTTATGTTATTTCAAGGCAAATTCTGGCTTGGACAAGTAGTCAACATTCTCAACAAATGGCTCTTCATCCTCTTCCTCTTGTAGGTAAGGTTCAATGTCATTGTCGAGGCCCCTGCATACAAAATTGGTTTGATTTTATGGATAGCCTAAAGGGACGATAGTGGTTATGGGGAGGTGAGGTCTCCCCATGTCTTGCATGGATTTGAGCATGGGTGTTGCCACAATGTTCCGCACTAGGTACTCCGACAGGCCCGTATTCACCATCTTAACAGTAATCATCGATGTTTGAGGGGGAGGGAATGGGAGTTCTCCCTGAGTCCACTCCATGTTGGGTGAACCAGGTGTCTCGACTTCCATTCGGCTGGGCGCCTCTTCCATAGATATGGTTGAGACTAATGGTAGTACCTCCTCTAGGGGCTTCTTCCCGTTGTCCTTCGGTGTGGCCACCATATGTGGAGTCGTTGGTGAAGGAACAAACAACAAATATGGGCTAGGTTGGTGAGTTAATGGACTTAACAACAGGGATGTAGGCAGAATCAAACCCTGTGTGGAAAAATTCAATTGAAAGTCCAAATGTGTCGATGGGAGGGTCGATTGTGGCATCATCTGCACTGCATTACAATATTTAAAGGGCTCTAAGTCTATTGGGACTACATGCACTTGCCCTTCATATGTGTATTTGAGGCATTGATGGGCTATCGAAGGGACACACTTTATGTCCCTGATCCAAGGCCGACCTAGCAAGATATTGTAGGCCATCTCACCCTCAAGGATGTGACACAACATAGGAATGGTCTTTTGTCCTACTTGGATGGGCAAGACAATTGTGAAAATCGTCGAGCATAACGCGTCGTTGAATGCTCGAAGAGTGTAAGTAGGCACCACAATGTGGGATGCTGGCAGCTTAAGATGTTTAATGTCACTGTCGTGATTATATTACTGGATGAGCCAGTGTCCACCAATACCCTCTTGAATGGAATCCTGTTGACCCACACAATGACGTGCAGGGGTGGATCCACCATATTACCAGTCACCAATTTTAGTTCGTCTTCCCTAAAGGTTATGACTGGTTCTGTACATCGTTTCACATGTCCCACGAAATTGTTGAAAGAATTGGCTTCGTGGGGTTGTAGCTCAATGGCTTTGAGTATCTCCATCAGAGCCTCCCAATGGGGCAATGATTATTGGATGAGCTCATAAATGGAGAGCCTAGCCGACGTGGTCCTTAAACTTTGAGTAAGTTTAGTCTGAATCGTGGCCACTGGCCTAGGTGGGGGAGGTTGTGTAGGGTGTTGTGGAGATTGTGACATTGATGGAACATCTCCTGTAGCTGCAGCGAGGGCAGCTATGTTTGGGTATCTCTTGTTTCGTGTCACTATGCTTATCATCCCTACGTACCCTTGCATGGGGCAGTTTTGTGTCACCTCGTTTACTTGTAAAGTCTTTGCCTACGCATCATGGGTAGGCAGGGGGTCTTTGAAGACCTCCATATGTTGGTTGCTCAGTGCTATGGGACTATCCACCATGAGTGTTTTGTTGTCTATCAAGTCCTGCACTAAGTTTTTGAATTTCTAACAAGTATAGATGTCATGTCCTTTCTGTCGGTGAAACCTACAATATAAGTCTTCCCTATAGCCCTTGGGTTTTTGTGCGTTGGGTTATATGGGTCAACTTTTCAGTAATTTTATCAGGTTTACCATGAACAAGCGATCAAACAAGGAGTCTTTAGACTCTGTGAATGGTGTGAATTATCGCCTAGGGCGACGCTGCTGATTTTGCTCTTGTTTATGATTTTCCCTTTCATAGCTATCAAGAGGAACTGCCTGATAATTAGCCTTTGGGGGTTGTGTCGTTTGTGCAAGATTTGGTATATTTATGGCAACTTGATTGACCACAGTGGGTTTCGGTTGCATGGACCTAGTTTTAGCATTTTTGGTCCACTTTTTCTTGCACGGCTTGGCAATATCGTCGTCTTGTATCTTGATCTCCTCAATTATCCTGGCTTACGCCAGAGCTTCTTCGAGGGTGGCATATTGCTGCAGCTATAATAGCACGAAGATTGACCTTAAGCAATTCTTTGAAAACATTTGAGTCATATCGGCCATGGGAGGGAGGTAAGGTAGCTTTGAAAGCAATGTCCTCCATCGATTCCCATAAGCAGCCATGTTCTCATCTTCATACTACCTAAGGCCAGCTAGGTTGCTTAAGGATACCTTCTTCTTGGTGTTGAAGGCAAAACATTCAAGGAATGCGTCCACTAGCTGGTCTAGATTATTGATGCCATGCTTCGGCAACTGGGTAAACCAATCCGAGGCTGCGCCTGCGAACGTGGTTATAAACATTCTCAGAAGCAATGCATCGTTGTCCTGAATGCCAAAGCATTGACTCAGGAACCTTGTTACATGCTCTTGGGCATCCTCATCCCCTCTAAAAATTGCCAATTGAGGCATTTTGAAGTGGTCGGGATATGGGGGTGCTAGAACTGAAGGATGCATAGGGTGACTGCGAAGCTGGCGTAAGGTGGGCTTTTGGGGCCCCGAAGTCTTAGTCTCCATAGACTCTAAGCACTCTAGCAGTGCTTTATATGCATAAAAGGATTTGATTTCCTCTTCTTTGGTTTGTTCCCATTGCGAATTATGAGGAACTGGAGGCCTATGGAGGGGTAGCCGGATAGCGCCCCCCCTACCTTGGTAGGGCATTTCAGCCCGCTCTTCTTCTCGCTCAAATTCATCATAGGCTTCTTGAGGAGTTTTTGGGCGTGACCTATAAACATGGACGGGTGCCCGAGGAAGGAGCCCATCATTGGTTCTAGGAGTGGCCTCCCGCTCAGCTCTAGGAGGCCTTAGAGGCAATGCTTGATAAGGTCATGGAGACCTATCTCGTACTAAGGGGTTGTGCTTCTCATAAATTTTTGTCTTATGCATGCGAGGGGTTGGAATCCTCTCATGCATAGTTTCCTGGAGCAACTCATATGTCTGACGCTGAATGCACTCTTTGTTGAGA
Source organism: Wollemia nobilis (assembly GCA_028583015.1). Lineage (NCBI taxonomy): Eukaryota > Viridiplantae > Streptophyta > Pinopsida > Araucariales > Araucariaceae > Wollemia > Wollemia nobilis. The sequence goes on along the minus strand of JAQPPZ010001899.1, from coordinate 1,160,382 downwards.
TGATACAGTTGCTCTAACTGCTGTTGATCTTGCTCAAGCTATGTGATTTGCATGTGGTGGGTGACATTTTTGGCAAATGCCAAGTTGATTTGTTCCATTGTCTTAGGTCTAGGAGGCCTATATGCCTCCCCTACATATCTATCTCATATCTATCTCAGTCGTGGTGATCCGAGATCTCTATGGGTCGCTTTCCTCTGTCGAGGTTAGCAACATTCACCCGAGGCTCTGGCCTCAATAGGTGATCTTGATAATTAGCAGGTGTGGAGGTGCATTGCTCCCATGTTGTGTATTACTCTTGAGGAATATACTAGTTTTCCTCGTGCTCCTTTTCATACATGTGAAATGGGTGGGAAGATTTGGCTCGCCCTATCTGAAGAGCCTTGTGCTCTAGGTTTAGCCTATTAGTTATGACAACAATGAGGGGTGGAGGAGGGATAATATAATTATGTGGGACATCCTTATGAACCCTATGCTATTTTAGTGCTTCATCGTGCGGTGGCCACTCATAATGAGTGTCTAAGGGGGTATTCTCGTGTATGTACTCCTCCTGAGAAGGTCTATGTTGGACGAGAGTGCCTCTCAAAGGGGTGCCTCTATAGTCCTGTTCTGTAGTGGTATGGTGTGGACTATTTTGTGGGTCAGGCCGCCAAGGTGGTATAACCAAGTCCTTAGGGCTATAACAGAGGTGGCTTGTGCCTCCTTTCATACTTTTCATAGCTTCTGCCCGTGATTGGGCTTGGCTACGGGTATACACCATGGTGGTGGTTTTCTAAAATATATGTATGTTTTTATCTCCTTTACAATTTTTATGCTACACCAAACAAAAGAGGACCACACAAACAAAGAAATGATTATCTCATTTACATATTAAATGTGTGTCCTAAATCTGGTTTAGTGTGTTTGATTTTTGTTGTGCAAACCTTGTAAAGAAAACTTTGTTATACATGCATAATGAGGGCTCTTATATCTCCAAAATGGTCGCCCCTTCAATATACCATTGCCAGCATGTTATACCGAACCTCTCAATATACCCGTCCTTACATGAGGGAAACTATTGGTATGCGAGAGCAGAATAGTACGTAGAACATCGACGACACGAAAGGGGAATCACTGTGTTTTTGACACCTACCATAGAAGACTTATCCTCATGCACGGGGAATCACCCCTGCTACACTTGGTCAATTTTTGTCAGGATTTACGTCTAGCAACAGTCGCGATCAGGGTATATGTATGCAAAAATCCAAGCCAAGGTGGTGATGAAATCCACCGTTGGTCTTGATCAAGTGTTGGGGTATTAAGACCAACTCCTTGATGTTAATCTTATTAAGTGGTGTGTGTGGTTCCTTTTACTTGCGCAAAGAAAGAAAACATACAAAAAATGATGATTTTCACTAATGCAATGCTTCAAAGTATGTTTTATCCTTCAGAGATAGTTAGTAGCAAAAAGGAAATCACAAGACCTAACTAGAACTAAAACCTAGAATGAGGACTTGCCACTTGTGCAAGTATCATGCAAGCAAACCAAAGAAAGATGCATTCCTAGTCAAATTCCTTCCATTTGATTTACTCTATGTTTTTTTTTTCTTTTTCTTATTGCAAGAAGGAAAACGAACTACTTAAATTCTCTATGCAAGCAAAGAAAGCAAAAAAATTGCAAAAACTAAAAACAAAAAAACACAGAGGATGTTCAGAAAACCTACCTCCTCTCTGTCTAAACCAGATGCCTCTGAGTTTCTACTCAGAAAATGCATAGAACTCTAATCGTCCTAGTGGGACGAATAGAAGGTCTGTATTTGTCACAGGGTGGGACGAATACATATTCATCCCGGGGTGGAATGAATTCCAGGTCTGTATTCGTCACAAGGTGGCACGAGTAGCAGTCCAATGCCCAAAGGAATAACGCCTGCAAAGAAACCACAAAATTTTGGATCATAAACTTGATCCTAACAATAGGGGACAGGGTCCCACTATGATCACCACTGAAAGCATGTCTACGGAAGCACGGCATACCGGATGCAATGCAAACAAAATGGATATGGTATAAAACGCTAAGTCCTATGAAATGCGAAGAACAAATGCATGAAGGAAATGACGCATAAAATGAGATGTAAGCAAAATAAAAGTGAAGCCTCTTTTATTAATGTTTCTTGTGATTTGGTTATAATGCACCCCCCACTTCAGGGGCTCAAAATTTTTGATACATTTTGTTACATCAATAGATGGTACGCTTCCAGGGTCTTCCACGTGCCCACATTCGATATGGGCAGGCCAAACGTTGTTGTCGCTTGGATGAGTGTGTTCATCATCCCTTGTTGCCCCTCTGGTGAACCTGGCATCGAGATCTTGTGCACAGAGAAATGACAAACGGTTAATAGCATATGCGGATGGAAGGAAACATGCAATCCCCAAGGCCTCCGGCTAGTGAATACATAAAATAGCAAAACGATGATCAAAACATGTCATAATGAATTAAAAATTTTACAGAAGCATCTAGACATCATCAGGGACACATTGCAAAAAGAATAGTCAAGAAATCATGCATGGATTTCTAATCGCTCCGGGGTGGGACGTTGGGGACTGTCATAAAATGTGCAAAGGTGACCTCCCAAATGTCCTATCCAGAGGCCTCCAAAATTTTTGCAAACTTAGGGTTAGGCAAAAGGGGGCATTTTAACATTATTCAGAAGGTCATATTTGGCAGATTCTACCCAGATTGTCCTGTATATGAAGGCACTCCCTATAGGTTAGTAAACGCATAAAATGATAAAAACATAGTCAAAATAGGTCAAAATGCAGTGAAACTTGAACAAAAGCATAAGTAAATAAGATACATCATAATGTAAAAATAATAGTAAAGAAATATAGTGCATATTTCTAAAAGATCCGGGGTGGGGCGATTAGGACTGCAACAATGCGAGGGGCGCCCGGGGGCAGGACGCCCATCGTTTGGGGCTTGGTTTTGACACCAATCCAAGTGGGATGGATCCAAAACCTCCTAAGGGGTTGTGTTGACAAATTTCATATGGGATTATGGCTGATTGTTCAGGTTTTGGGTCTGAATTGCGTCCCTAGTATTCACCCGATAACCTCCCTTCCGAAAGAGAGATTAAGGATGTAGGAAGCACAAAGAGGGTGGGGGTATAATTTGGTAGCACTCCATTACTCCAAATGCTCTTGCTCTATTCTCCTTTTGGGGTGAGGAGTCTCACCATTTTATAGACCTAAGGGTCTCCTTTGAATGCACATGCGAGGGCGCCACTTGGCCATCATGCCTTGTCAGGGGAGAGAAGATTCCTCCCTGATTAAGGGCTCCTTGATTGAGGCCTCCATGACTGCCTCTTTGAACTTTGAAATGCTCACTCGCACTCCCATGCCTTGAAGGTGGAGTTGAGTGGCGAATCTGGGCTACCATTTGTCAAGGTTTGACTTTTTTCCTGTCAAACGTGTTGTTTGTCCCACCTTGGAGCGATTGCTTCTAATCGTCTCGGGGTGGGGCGAATAGGATTCTAATCATCCCAGGGTGGGGTGAATAGGGATCAGAGTGCTTAAAAGGTGCCAAACTGACCTCTAACCTTCCAAAACTACTTTGGGAGTGGTTAGGACCACTATTTAGCCTCTAGGGGTTGCCCTAGGGGGTATGTATGCCAATACGGTCAGTGCTTGTCGTCACATAATCATATTGGTGCTATTTTGGTGTCTACACATACCCTTCAATATCATTCTTTTTTTTGGTGCTTCTCTCTACCATGTAATGTTTTATTGAAGTTAATTTTTCAAATGAGGGAGTTATTATCTATGGATATGACCCGTTTTACTCCTATCCAACATAGTGGACAAAGTGGTTAGTAGATCACTCTTGGTTTTAAGTATCACAAGGTTGAGTCACCAAATTTTCTAGAACTAAATGAGGATTTTGGAGGACACATATTGATGGATTTCATAGGATCAGGTGTACTCATCCACCCAAAGAAACATTTTAGTTGAACCAACCTTCTTCTATAATCTAACTCCAACTACTAGCATTGGTGTAATGGTTAGTTCTATCCATTGTTGACAAGAGGTTTGATGTTCAATTATTATCAAGGCAAGCTTTTTTATGCAACCTTTTTGAAACATCCTTCTCTCACCATATGGAATAAGGTGAGTCCTTGTTAGTCTTACAATGACACTAAGAGGGGGGGTGAATCAGTGTAGCTCTTTAAACTTGAATTTACAGCTTGTAATACCGCATCAATTAAAACTTATTACTAGATACAACAAGTATAACAAAAGAGTATCACATAACATAAGATTTAACGAGGTTCACCAATGTGGCTACTCCTCAAAAATTGATTGCTTAGACTACCATCCAAATACAACCTTTGCAAAGAACCAACTTTACAATCAATTTACCAGCACCCACTGGAAGGAGCACCAACCCCTTATTTATCTACACCAACAGAAAGGAGCACCAACCCTTGATTTATCTGCACCAACAAAAAGGAGCACCAACCCCTGATTTATCTGCACCAATAGAAAGGAGCACCAACCCCTGATTTACTAGCACCAACTAGAAGGAGCACCAACCCCTAATTTATCTACACCAACAAAAAGGAGCACCAACCCCTGATGCCAAGTTGCAACCTGGAATTCAATTTGAATCTATAATTTTGATAGTAAGATACCTTTGCTTTTGCAAGACCCTGATTGGTCTTCTTCACCTTTGCGTTCTCTGCGCACTCTGCTCTCTCTGCATAATCACTTCACACACTCTGCTTCGTTACAGTCAAACTTCATGATCGTCTTCTCCCTTTTGTGCACTCTCTCTCTTTGCGAATTTTGCACTTAGCATGATTCGACATGACTTGCTCTCTATGCACAACGATCATATTTCATGCACCTTCAACTACACTTCAATTCTCCAAACAACCCTCCTTTTATAACAATATTTTTATGATGAAAACCCTAATCTTAGTCAGTTGTAAATCCTAATCTTAGTTGGCTTTCATAACAACTGTAAACCCTAATTTTAGTCGGTTGTCATTGGTCTTCGTCGGCTTCAACTCAAGAAGATGTTCGGTTTATCCATCGCTTGATGATTTCATTCTGGACAGACCTTGTAACCGCCATACTGACTTTTGATCACTCTTCGTATTTCAATAGTATGAAATCACTCTGTAACTGCCCCTGTAAATGTCGTAGTGATGTCGGTCCACTGTCATACTTCTCATTTCAGTCAGGTTCTCCTTCTTGACTTGCGTATTTAGGACCTGTCGTGAAATCGTGACATTTTTGCCTTTGTAGCTTCTTTTTTTGCTGTTGCCGCAAAAAGACATGTCGCGATATCACGACATTTTCACCTTCGTACGCTTTCTCTATTCTTTTATCATGATATCACGACATTTCTTCCTCTGCAGACTTCATCTTTTCTTTTGTCGCGATATCGTGGCATTTTTGCCTCCGTATACTTTGTCTTTGCTTTTGTCGCGATATTGCGATACTTCTGCTTCCATAGACTTCGACTTTGCTTTTTTCGCGATATCGTGACACTTCTGCCTCTGTAGTCTTCAACTTAGCTTTTGTCACGAAATCATGAAAATTCTGCTTTCATACTTAGCTTCTTTGCTTTTGTCGTAAAATCGTGACACTTCTGCCTTCAAAGTCTTCTTCTCTGCTTTTGTCATGAAATCACGACACTTTTGCTTTCGTACTTTACTTCTTTGCTTTTGTCACGAAATCATGACACTTCTGCCTTCGAAGTCTTCTTCTCTGCTTTTGTCGCAAAATCGTGACACTTCTGCTTCCGAAGTCTTGCTTTCTGCTTTTGTCGTGAAATCACGATAGTTCTGCTTTCGTACGCTTCCTCTCTTTCTTTTGTCGCGAAAATGCGACATGTCACGATATCGCGACACTTTTCAAACTTACTTTCTCTCTCCTGTTTTAGTCGCGAAAATGCGACATGTCGCGAAATCATGACACTTTTCCAACTTACTTTCTCTCTCCTATTCTAGTCGCGAAAATGCGACATGTCACGATATCGCGACACTTTTCAAACTTACTTTCTCTCTCCTATTTTAGTCGTGAAAATGTGACATGTCGCGAAATCACAACACTTTACTTGTTCTTTTTGTATCGCTCCAAATTTTTCGCATCCCTACCTTCAGGCTATAGGATCCGCGCCCGGAAGGAGGATGGGAAAAGGATGGTGCGGTACCTCGGACTGAGAGGACTTTGCGAAGGTCCCGCCTCTCAAGGGAGGTGTATTTTGATGATTTTTCGACGGATGGTGGGTTCACCAGGAAACATTTGACGGCGGTTTCCACGCCTAGGTTTTGGAATGTGTTTAAATGTGTTCGTTTTAACCTTAAGCATTCATATCCTAGGTTTGGCCGAATGAATCTAGATTAATCTATATGAAAATGCAAGTTCAATGAATACAGAAAACAGATTTAAAGACAAAAACAGAGAGATTACAAAATGCAAATGAGGAATACCTAATCCGGATGTCTGAAGAAGATTACGATGTTGAAGTAGATCTGGATCGATCGAGATTCGACAAGAATCGTATCGCAATCGAGACAAGATCGTACGAGATCCGACGAGATTCGATCAAGAGACATGCAAAACCGAAAACAGATGCAAAATACAAAAAATACTACGAGTGCTAACAGAGGGAAATGATATAAAATGGCAGCAATGTTATCAAGCTGCAACTTAAACACGAAACAGAAAATGAATTGTGCTAATTTGATGATAATTAAGATTTAATTATGCACTTAATCTAAATGGGTGAACTCCAAATGCAAGATAATATAAAACACTAAATAGATTATCTAATTTGCGAGAATAAAATGACAGAAAAAGGGTTGAGGAAGACGCAAACTTCGAGGCATCGATTGCCTTAATACGGATTGCGATCGAGATCGTCTCGCATCGGTGCGAAATCGCCTCGAATTCGACAGGTTCGCCTCCGATCCGAACGAGGTTCGTCGAGCGACGATAGGTGCTAGGCTCCGGCTGAAAAATAGTGATGTACCTACTACAAAATTGATGTGGAACTAGTGCAAATGCAAGATAGAGATGATTTAACGTATATGGAATTGAATTCGCGAGAGAATTTCGGCCGAGGGGTTGGGAAGGGAAAATCCTAGAGACTAAATAGGCTTAGGGGAGTAGTTAGGAGGTTGGAGATCATCCCAATTTGGGAGATCTCCAACGGGGAAGGAGGTCCCAACGAGCGCGAGACACGCTTCTGCCCAGATTGGAGACCCGTTGGAACAAATTCCAACTTTGCAAAATCGGTTTTGCGACAAGATCGTCCGGACGTCCTAGTCCGGACGAAATCGTCAAATGCGAGGCGATATCGTCTGATCGGCGACGATATCGTCAAACGGTCAAAACAACCTCTAAAAATGGCACGAAAAAGGGGGAAACGGATTTCCCGGCGGTTAACGGGCGGTTTGGGAGGTTAAATTTGAATTTTAAATTATTTACTAAGGTGAATGTAATTTTAGGGTGCTACATTTTGCCCCCTCTTTAGCGAATTTTTCGAAGAAAATGCGTTAAAGATGAGTTCTTCTCGATCTACGAGAAAGCAAAAATTATTCCCATTTTTAGGCGATGATTCTTGGTCGAATCGTACGACGACTTACTATGGTGCCCCCTCCGTGTTTTTACCCAAATCGAACGTTTGAGGTAAAAACGCGAGAAAAAAAAATATTTTTGAATAAAATTAAGAAAAATAGGGTAAAACCCTAATTCATTTTTACTGTTCATTTTCTGGTTTTAGAGCTCTGGAAGCAAAAATGGTGGAGACGACGCACAGATCAACAGAGGTCCGACGCGGTCTACGGGTAAGAGTCCAGACTGATCTAGAATGCTTTAATTTTAACTTTACATGTTTTTTAGATGAATTTTAGATGAATTTTGAGCATCGCGGCCGTTTTTGGGCCGTCGACGTCGTCGGGACGAAATCGTCCCGATTTCGATGAAATCGTCTCAATTTCGGCAATTTCGCCCGAGGGCGAAATCGTCGAAAGGGGGACGATTTAGTCAAATTAGAGACGATTTCGAGCGAGAAATCAAAACGATTATGCTCAAATTTGGGACGATATCGTCCAATAGTGGGCGATATCATCAATTGCACAAAGTTGAATTTTTAATTTGCATTATTGATTATTTGAATTGTTGATTAATGATTGTTTATTGTTTTGTTGTTTATGTTTGCGAGAGAGGATTACTAAAGAGCGAGAGAATGGAAATATGGAGGTTTGAGAGACGACTTGGCCGCTCCGACACGAGCGGAGCGAGATCGGCTAGCACAGGCCGAGCTTCTTGCATGTGGCGGAAATGCCACAAGTATCTATGGGACATGGGGCTACTGACGGCCCTAGCAGAGAGGTGGTATCCGGGGTCTTCATGTTTTCGGCTATCGACAGGGGAGATGACTCCCACACTAGAGGACGTATGGAGGATTTTGAGAATCCCCATACAAGGACGGCTCATTACTCCTACGGCCAATCAAGGCCACGCTATGGGACGGTTATGCGGTGACCCGAGCTTCGCCCTGGAGAAGGGCGAAGTTAACATCGAGGCACTACGCCAGATGCCTGGGGCATCTACACTCACACGGGTGCTAGCTGGAGTAGTTGGTGGACTTCTGCTGTGCCACCAGAGCGGGTGCAGGGTGCCATGGATGCTCGCAGATGTGATCTACGATATGAGAGACCACGGCTACAGGTTTGCTTGGGGCAGTTTTGTTCTATGCCGGTTGTACAGGATCCTGTATGGGGTCGTGTACAAGGGCGGCCGATGTCTGGTTATGACATCGCTACTACAGGTTTGGTGTTGGGAGCACATTGCGGTGCGGAGGCCGGTAGGGCTTCCTCTGATAGGGGTTGATGGGGAGAGGCCTCGAGTCTTCTATTGGTGGCTCCGGAGAGGGTCACAGCGGCGGATCGACTTGCCGATGTCCCGGAGGCTATTGGATGACCTAGTCTCGGACCAGATCACCTGGAGGCCATGGAGAGAGCATCCAGGGTGGCCAGAGGACGGACAGGAGGCTGGCTCGCATCAGGCGAGTTTGTTGGTTGAGGATGGAGAGGGGAGAGGTGGAGCTCCATAGGTACGACCGAGTTTTGAGCGAGTTCGGTCTACGATGGGGATCCCATCCCTCGGAGACTACGAGTTTTCTCGGATATGTCGGGATAACACTACGGTTAGCGGGGCTCCGAACATGCAGCAATTTTGGAGCCAGGACACGAGATGATGCCCCCATCCGGCCGGTGGATGGGGACGACGCGAGGGTAGCCGATGGCTACGATGCAGGTACGCAGGCATCCGCCCTCCTCGGATGACGAGGGCACAGGGTCCGATCCACGTAGTTGTGCGTCGGATAGGGAGGCGGTGCCAGGGCGGCGATGGAGGCAGCCCGGGGTCACGGCGGGAGAGAGGTGAGGCGGCCACAGGCACAGGAGCGGCCACGACAGAGAGAGAGGGAGAGGAGGGAGGTGAGACCCCCATCTCCACAGAGGCCACCATCGCTCGATAAGGGCAAGGGTGTGGACACAGGAGAGAGTAGCGAGATGGCTACTCTCCGGGCGAAGAGAGATCGTCTGCAGGCTCAGGTGCAGACGCTACAGGATGCGGCTGCACGACACCGGGCTGAGGTGTCACAGCTACGGGATGAGATTGCATGCCTCGGGGCACGGGGCGGAGGGCGAGCACACGGGAGGCTGGCGCGGTCGATTGCTCAGACCACGTTTTACCGGGGCATCTACTTCCGGATGGTGCCAGAGGGTCAGAGGGTACAGCTGCCAGCCGGCATTGCTGACCCTATCAGGATTGGGTCCTCGAGGACTACGTCTCGATCGAGGACGAGGACTACACAGACGGCGATGGGGCCACCTCCTCCACCTCAGGGCGGGGGAGGAGATGAGGCGAGAGAGCTCGAGAGGCTCCGGAGGCTAGAGGCGGGATTGACATTTGTATGATATGATTATTTTTGATAGAGGATTGAGTATGCCGAGGTACAGATTGTGGCATACCAATCTAGTTTTGATGATGTACATATGTTGATATATATATATATATATGAGATATTTTTGATCATATGACTTGTGTCTTTGTGTATGTTTATGATGCTTTTATGTTTTGATTGATTGATTTGATAATTGGATGTAATTATGTCGTTGGAGATATTATAATTTGAATGTCATGGTGATATTTTTAAATGAAATAATCTGATGTAACAAATTGATTGTTTATGATGAAATGTGATAAAAATAAAAAATAAAAAGAGACTTCTAACAATAATTTCAAAGGACATTGTCGCTATTATAGACCATTTCACGGAGTCGCTGCTCACTCGGTCGTCAAGCTAATCCCATTTATAGAAATATTGTTAAAAGTAAAAGAGTGCTTAAGAGGCTTGTCTTAAGACTTTGTTGTGATAGTGCAAATGATAATGATGATGATGGTTTGTTTTCAGATTTTCATAAAAATGTTTGTGCATGAAATGATGTTTTAAAATGATTTTTGCTAGGCATAAATTCCTAAGGGTGATAAATTTTTTTGGATAATTCCTTAGGAATTATACCATCATTGCAAAATTAAAGGTTGACATAATGACATGAAATAATGAAAATGTGTTTGCTTTGGAAAAGCATAATTTGTGTAACATAATGAATTAAGCCATATGGTTTTCATGATTTTTGAATAAATGGGGAATAAAAATTGTTACAATGGTTTGCGCTAGGCATAGAATATGTAGGTATAGACTTATACCATCATCGCGAAAATCCAAAAAAAATAGTTTTATTGCATGGTTGATTTTTGATGAACAAGAAAATATGAAAATGAGGACTTGCGCTAGGCATAATATTTCAATTTGGGTTTTGAAACTATACCATCGTCGCGAAAGTCAATCAGATATATATGTATATGTTTTGATTGTATAGTTTGAAAGAAATTTTTGATTTTTCTATTATATAGTTGTCTTGGTGGTAAACGATTGTACTTGATTTATTCCAAACAAGTTGCAAAAATAATATTTCAAATTATTTTGAAGACAAAAGTTAGATTTATAAGGAATCCCATGTGCATATGTGAATTCATTTCTGATCTTGATTTATCATAATGATACACGAAATCTCTCAAATACAAATGTGTGTGCAATTGCATTGTTCATTTACCAAGTTTTGAGCAAGATACTATGATACAAGTGATTTGAAGAAACCAAATAAGTGTTCATTAACCATGATGTAGATGCATATAACCATACTAGGCTACTATGTAGATCGGATTATCAAAAGCTAGCTAATCCATAAGCGAGACATAGGTCTCGTACAAAAGAAGGTCGCTAATGTGACAGACATATCACCACGCTAGGAGTTACCCAAGGCCAAGCGAGGTTGGGCACAAACCACCTGTTATGGGGCTTACCTCCACGGTTTTCGAATAATTGAGAATTCCGGGGATTCAAGCTCATCAACCCTTCTTTTCTTTTCAAAGGGTAGGGAAAGGGATTTTATTGCTTTCTTGCTTTCTTTTGAACTTTGCTTATTTTTCTTTTTGTATTTCTTTTGCTTGATAATGCTTGTAACATTGTTGTAATGATATAAAAGAACATTTTTCTTTTCTCTTTTTCTTGAATTTTTCTTTTCTTTTTCTTTTTCTTTGCTAGGGATACTTGCTCGGATTAGCTGTAGAGCAAGGGATTTTTATTCTGGGTAGGGGTGAGCTTGTCCTTTTGCCAATTCTCAAAGATTCTAGACCATGTGCATGATAGGATAGCAGGGGAAACTTTTCGCTCAAGAAATCGGTTCTACTATGTAGCAAAACATGGAAATTACAAATATAATCATTTTATTGTGAAAAGATGTGCTTGGTTTAAGTAAATAACAAGATCAATTCTCTATGCTCAAACTTTATTTAATTGAATTTTGTGGACTTTGATATAAGAGAGATTAGTAATCATGCCAGATAAAATCAAGATATTTATTTGTTGTGAGTGTGCAAGTGAGGGATTCAAAATAAATGCTAATTTATCCCAAAATAAGTTGAAACATATAACTGCAATAATTGTAAGAAAATATATATAAATGATTTTTTGAGAAGTTTGGAGAATGTTGACTCTCTCTTTCTTCTTTATTTTGTTTTGGTTTCGAAAGAGTCAAGCATATAGCTGTTTTTATATTTTTATCATTATTTTGTTTTTGGTTTTATTTTTGTTTTTGAGCAAAAAATTTAACAAGTGCTTTAAATAAATGCAATAGATAGTTTTGAAGATTTTTGGATGATTATGAATGTTTTTGGTGTTTTTGGATTTTTATAAATTTGAAAGAAATACAAGATAGTAATTTTGAACAAATATATACATGGATGAAATGACCAAATTTATGCATAGTAACGTTTAAGATGCAAAATATTCATGGGTTCTTTAAGTTCTTTACCATCTAAGGTAGATAATTTATATGCTCTGATTCAAATTTAGCGGTAATAATGTATGGTCCAAGCCAGTTGGGCTCAAATTTACCTTTAAGGTCCTTAGTTGCATTAGTATTTTTTTGAAGATTTTGAGGATTTTGATTTTTTTGTATTTTGATTTTAATTTATGAATTGAAATTGGTGGTATATACAAGATGATCTATATACACTATACAAGGTTATTTGAGTATAGCATGTCTAAGGTTGCTTCAAAATCAAAGGAGGTTTTGAAGGATAATCTGGTTGAGGTGAAGGTAAGAATAGAAGGTGATGAATAAAAGGTAGTGATAACAAAAGCTTTGTTATAATGTAGAATAATGTAGCAAAAGATTTGACTTTTATATGTGGAAAATTGATCATGTTACAAAATAAAATATCAGAAAGATAAGAAAGTTCTTCATTCTTATTATTATATTCCAAGTTTTGATAAGATGGAGAAAGTATATGTGAAAGATATGCATGGGTGTTATTTGGTAAACAAGGATGATCATATATGGATGAAGAAAAGTGATGGATAGAAGATAATTGTGACAATAGAGAATGTATAGAACTTGATGTTTCAACCGTTAAATATTCTTCAAATGGTGTTGGGTCATTATGTATGGTAACAATTTTATTTGCAATTTCAAACTTCAAACATTGGTGAAGAGTGGAAGGGACAACCCTCATCGTATGAATCCAAGGACTCCTGAGAAGTAGGTTGTAAGGTGAAGGGCAATATCCTACATAGAATAAAGTATCCAGGATCTTGGATCCAATATTAAAGGGAAGAATTATAGTACCTTGAGCTTCTTGAATTTCATTGTTAAAAGATTTTATAATAACATTTGATTCATTAAGATCTTCTTCCTTTGTTTTGAGTTTTTGGAATAATTGATAAGTGTATAAATTAAGAGAGGAGCCATTATCTACCATGATAGTTCTAACAAGTGTTTCTTTACTAGATCCTGTAATGTAAGAGATAGGAGTCTTCTTGTGGAGTAGAGGAAGGAATATCCTCATCATAGAATGAAATATGGTTAACCTCAAGAGGGTTTACACCATTAATTATGTTCTTAGAGAAAATATGATGAGGAACAAATTGTTGGCTAGGTATTTTGAACAAAATTTCCTTGTGATAAATTTGTAATACTTCTAAAAGGGATATCTTTGCTTGAGGATTAATCACTTGTTGTTGGTTATCAAAGTGGATTTCAGATTGAGATTTTGATTCTAAAGATGAGCTTTCTATGCTTACATTCCATTTTGGATCATTCTCTAGAGTCAAAGATAGTTTTGAAGGTTGGTCAAATGAGGAATCCATATCTTGAATATCGGATTGAGTTGATTGAACTTGAGGTTGCTCATTTGTAGTTTTTGTTACAATATTAATAATATCATCATGATGGGACACATTAACATGCAATATTTGATTGGTTTCTTGTTGTTGATAATTGAATAGGGGTTCTTGGGAGATCTCCATGTCTTGATTGATTATTGGTATTTGTTGTGTAGGAGTTTGATTGTTTACTGGAGATTTATAATCGGTTGTAGATTGTAATTCCTTTATATTAAAAAGACCCTTATCAATCAAATCTTGAATTGCACATCTTAAATCTTTACAATTTTGTGTCATATGTCCATCTACTCTATGATATTCACAATGTAACTCAGGTTTAAACCAATCTGTTGTAGTGTGAGGTTGTCTTATGGAAGGGAGTTCAATCTTATTTGTGTCAAGTAAATACTTGAGAATTATATCCATTGGTTGATTGAGCTTAGTAAATTTACGTGATGAAGGTTTTTGAGAGGTTTTTGATAAATGCTTTAGGAATTTCATCATAAAAGGGCCTAATGGTTTCTCACCTCTACTTTCTTTATTATGGGTAGAATGATGATAGGAAGATTGTGAAGTATGATGTGAGTGCATGGTAGAATTGGAAGAATAAGTATTTTCTTGTTGAAATGGATGTGTTGTATTGAAAGAAGAGTATTGAAAAGGTGGTGGAGGATTATATGTGGATTGATAGACATAATATGGATATATGGGAGAATAGATAATATCGTTATGAAGAGGATTGGCAAAGGGATTGTCTTGTTGGGGTATGGATGAAAAATGAGAGAAGTGTGATGGAGGTGATGTTGAATAGGGATAAGGTTGGTCATAATCAACAAATGTATTTGGCTGAATTCTTCCAACATTACTAATGGGCTCATATTGATTTGAGTAAAAACTCATGGTTTCTTTAGTGCTTCTAAAAGTAATATTTAGCATCTACTATTTAGAATTGAATCTAAAACATACAAACTTGAAATGATGATTTTGTTTTTGTTTTTCTTGTATACATATATATATTTTTGTTTTTGTTTTCAAAAGGTTTACAATGCATTCACGTCGGGTTCACCAAAATGTATCGCTCCAAATTTTTCGCATCCCTACCTTCAGGCTATAGGATCCGCGCCGGAAGGAGGATGGGAAAAGGATGGTGCGGTACCTCGGACTGAGAGGACTTTGCGAAGGTCCCGCCTCTCAAGGGAGGTGTATTTTGATGATTTTTCGATGGATGGTGGGTTCACCAGGAAACATTTGACGGCAGTTTCCACGCCTAGGTTTTGGAATGTGTTTAAATGTGTTCGTTTTAACCTTAAGCATTCATATCCTAGGTTTGGCCGAATGAATCTATATTAATCTATATGAAAATGCAAGTTCAATGAATACAGAAAACAGATTTAAAGACAAAAATAGAGAGATTACAGAATGCAAATGATGAATACCGATCCAGATGTCTGAAGAAGATTCGATGTTGAAGTAGTCCGGATCGTCCGAGATTCGACGAGAATCATCCGCAATCAGACAAGATCGTCTGAGATCTGACGAATTCGTCAGAGACCCGCAAAATCGAAAAATAGATGCAAAATACAAAAAATACTACGGTGCTAACAAAGGGAAATGATATAAAATGGCAGCAATGTTATCAAACTGCAACTTAAACACAGAAACAAAAATGAATTGTGCTAATTTGATGATAATTAAGATTTAATTATGCACTTAATCTAAATGGGTGAACTCCAAATGCAAGATAATATAAAACACTGAATAGATTATCTAATTTGCGAGAATAAAATGACAGAAAAAGGGTTGAGGAACGCAAACTTCGAGCACTGATTGCCTTAATACGGACTGCAGTCGAGATCGTCTCGCATCAGTACGAAATCGCCTCGAATTCGACAGGTTCGCCTCCGATCTGAACAGGTTCGTCGGCGACGATAGGTGCTGGCTCCGGCTGAAAAATAGTGTTGTACCTACAACAAAATTGATGTGGAACTAGTGCAAATGCAAGATAGAGATGATTTAACGTATATGGAATTGAATTGCAGAGAATTTCGGCCAGGGGTTGGGAAGGGAAAATCCTAGAGACTAAATAGGCTTAGGGGAGTAGTTAGGAGGTTGGAGATCATCCCAATTTGGGAGATCTCCAACGGGGGAGGGTCCCAACGGCGCAGACACGCTTCTGCCCAGATTGGAGACCCGTTGGAACAAATTCCAACTTTGCAAAATCAGTTTTGCGACAAGATCGTCTGGACGTCCTAGTCCAGACGAAATCGTCAAATCTAGGGCGATATCGTCTGATCGGCGACGATATCGTCAAACGGTCAAAACAACCTCTAAAAATGGCACGAAAAAGGGGGAAACGGATTTCCCGACGGTTAACGGGCGGTTTGGGAGGTTAAATTTGAATTTTAAATTATTTACTAAGGTGAATGTAATTATTGCATTTTTACTGCGCCAATTTTAGGGTGCTACATTTTGCCCCCTCTTTAGCGAATTTTTCGAAGAAAATGCGTTAAAGATGAGTTCTTCTCGATCTATGAGAAAGCAAAAATTATTCCCATTTTTAGGCGATGATTCTTGGTCGAATCGTACGACAGCTTACTATGGTGCCCCCTCCTTGTTTTTACCCAAATCGAACGTTTGAGGTAAAAATGTGGAAAAGCAAAAAAATTATTTTTGAATAAAATTAAGAAAAATAGGGTAAAACCCTAATTCATTTTTACTATTCATTTTTTGAGTTTTAGAGCTCTGGAAGCAAAAATGGTGGAGACGACGCACAAATCAACAAAGGTCCGATGCGGTCTACGGGTAAGAGTCCAGACTGATCTAGAATGCTTTAATTTTAACTTTACATGTTTTTTAGATGAATTTTAGATGAATTTTGAGCATCACGGCCGTTTTTGGGCCGTCGACGTCATCGGGACGAAATCGTCCCGATTTCGACGAAATCGTCCCAATTTCGACAATTTCGCCCGAGGGCAAAATCGTCGAAAGGGGGACGATTTCATCAAATTAGGGATGATTTCGAACTGCGAAATCAGAAATGATTATGCTCAAATTTGGGACGATATTGTCCAATAGTGGGCGATATCATCAATTGCACAAAGTTGAATTTTTAATTTGCATTATTAATTATTTGAATTGTTGATTAATGATTGTTTATTGTTTTGTTGTTTATGTTTGCAGAGAGGATTACTAAAGAGCAGAGAATGGAAATATGGAGGTTTGAGAGACGACTTGGCCGCTCTGACATAGGCAGAGCGAGATCGACTGGCACAAGCCGAGCTATCGCATGTGGCAGAAATGCCACAAGTATCTACAGACATGGGGCTACTGACGGCCCTAGCAGAGAGGTGGTATCCAGGGTCCTCATGTTTTTGGCTACCGACAGGGGAGATGACTCCCACACTAGAGGACGTATGGAGGATTCTGAGAATCCCCATACAAGGATGGCTCATTACTCCTGCGACCAATCAGGGCCACGCTATGGGACGGTTATGCGGTGACCCGAGCTTAGCCCTTGAGAAGGGTAGAGTTAACATCGAGGCACTACGCCAGATGCCTGGGGCATCTACACTCACACGGGTGCTAGCTGGAGTAGTTGGTGGACTTCTACTGTGCCACCAGAGCGGGTGCAGGGTGCCATGGATGCTCGTAGATGTGGTCTATGACATGAGAGACCACGGCTACAGGTTTGCTTGGGGCGGTTTTGTTCTATGTCGATTGTACAAGATCCTGTATGGGGTCGTGTACAAGGGCGGTCAATGTCTGGTTATGACATCTCTACTACAGGTTTGGTGCTGGGAGCACATTGCGGTGCGGAGGCCGATAGGGCTTCCTCTGATAGGGGTTGACGGGGAGAGGCCTCGAGTCTTCTACTGGTGGCTCCGGAGAGGGGCACAGCGGCGGATCGACCTACCGATGTCCCGGAGGCTACTGGATGACCTAGTCCCGGACCAGATCACCTGGAGGCCGTGGAGGGAGCATCCAGGGTGGCCAGAGGATGGACAGGAGTTGGCTCGCATCAGGCGAGTTTGTTGGTTGAGGATGAAGAGGGGAGAGGTGGAGCTCCATAGGTACGACCGAGTTTTGAGGTAGTTCGATCTATAATAGGGGATCCCATCCCTCAAAGACTACGAGTTTTCTCAGACTGTCCGGGATAACACTACAGTTAGTGGGGCTTCGGACATGTAGCGGTTCTGGAGCCAGGACATAGATGATGCCCCCATGCAGCCAGTGGATGGGGACGACGTAGGGGTAGCCGATAGCTACTATGCCTGGTACGTAGGCATCCGCCCTCCTCGGATGACGAGGGCATAGGGTTCGATCCACGTAGTTGTGCATCGAATAGGTAGGCGATGCCAGGCGGCGATGGAGGCAGCCCAGGGTCATGGCGGGAGAGAGGTGAGGCGGCCACAGGCATAGGAGCGGCCGCGGAAGAGAGAGAGGGAGAGGAGGGAGGTGAGACCCCCATCTCCACAAAGGCCACCATCGCTCGATAAGGGCAAGGGTGTGGACACAGGAGAGAGTAGCGAGATGGCTACTCTTCGAGCAGAGAGAGATCGTCTGTAGGCTCAAGTGCAGACGCTACAGGATGCGGTTGCACAACACCGAGCTGAGGTGTATAAATTAAGAGAGAAGCCATTATCTTCCATGATAGTTTTAACAGGTGTTTCTTTACTAGATCTTGTAATGTAAAGATAGGAGTCTTCTTGTGGAGTAGAGGAAGGAATATCCTCATCATAGAATGAAATATGGTTAACCTCAAGAGGGTTTATACCATTAATTATGTTCTTAGAGAAAATATGATGAGGAACAAATTGTTGGCTAGGTATTTTGAACAAAATTTCCTTGTGATAAATTTGTAATACTTCTAAAAGGGATATCTTTGCTTGAGGATTAATCACTTGTTGTTGGTTATCAAAGTGGATTTCAGATTGAGATTTTGATTCTAAAGATGAGATTTCTATGCTTACATTCCATTTTGGATCATTCTCTAGAGCCAAATATAGTTTTGAAGGTTGGTCAAATGAGCAATCCATATCTTGAATATCTGATTGAGTTGATTGAACTTGAGGTTGCTCATTTGTAGTTTTTGTTACAATATTAATAATATCATCATGATGGGACACATTAACATGCAATATTTGATTGGTTTTTTGTTGTTGATAATTGAATAGGGGTTCTTGGGAGATCCCCATGTCTTGATTGATTATTGGTATTTGTTGTGTAGGAGTTTGATTGTTTATTGGAGATTTATCATCAATTGTAGATTGTAATTCCTTTATATTAAAAAGACCCTTATCAATCAAATCTTGAATTGCACATCTTAAATATTTACAATTTTGTGTCATATGTCCATCTACTCTATGATATTCACAATGTAGCTCAGGTTTAAACCAATATGTTGTGGTATCAGGTTGTCTTATGGAAGGGAGTTCAATCTTATTTGTGTCAAGTAAATACTTGAGAATTATATCCGTTGGTTGATTGAGCTTTGTAAATGTACGTGATGAAGGTTTTTGAGAGGTTTTTGATAAATGCTTTAGGAATTTCATCATAAAAGGGCCTAATGGTTTCTCACCTCTACTTTCTTTGTTATGGGTAGAATGATGATAGGAAGATTGTGATGTAGGAGGTGAGTGCATGGTAGAATTGGAAGAATAAGTATTTTCTTGTTGAAATGGATGTGTTGTATTGAAAGAAGAGTATTGAAAAGGTGGTGGAGGATTATATGTGGATTGATAGACATAATATGGATATATGGGAGAATAGATAATATCGTTATGAAGAGGATTGGCAAAGGGATTGTCTTGTTGGGGTAAGGATGAAAAATGAGAGAAGTGTGATGGAGGTGATGTTGAATAGGGATAAGGTTGATCATAATCAACAAATGTATTTGGCTGAATTCTTCCAACATTACTAATGGGCTCATATTGATTTGAGTAAAAACTCATGGTTTTTTTAGTGCTTCTAAAAGTAATATTTAGCATCTACTATTTAGAATTGAATCTAAAACATGAAATGATGATTTTGTTTTTGTTTTTCTTGTATACATATATATATTTTTGTTTTTGTTTTCAAAAGGTTTACAATGCATTCACGTCGGGTTCACCAAAATGTATCGCTCCAAATTTTTCGCATCCCTACCTTCAGGCTATAGGATCCGCGCCCGGAAGGAGGATGGGAAAAGGATGGTGCGGTACCTCGGACTGAGAGGACTTTGCGAAGGTCCCGCCTCTCAAGGGAGGTGTATTTTGATGATTTTTCGATGGATGGTGGGTTCACCAGGAAACATTTGACGGCAGTTTCCACGCCTAGGTTTTGGAATGTGTTTAAATGTGTTCGTTTTAACCTTAAGCATTCATATCCTAGGTTTGGCCGAATGAATCTATATTAATCTATATGAAAATGCAAGTTCAATGAATACAGAAAATAGATTTAAAGACAAAAATAGAGAGAGTACAAAATGCAAGATGAGGAATACCTGATCCGGATGTCTGAAGAAGATTCTGATGTTGAAGCAGTCCGGATCGTCTGAGATTCGACATAATCATCTGCAATCAGACAAGATCGTCTCGAGATCCGACGAATTCGTCAAAGAGACCTGCAAAACCGAAAATAGATGCAAAATACAAAAAATACTACAGTGCTAACAGAGGGAAATGATATAAAATGGCAGCAATGTTATCAAACTGCAACTTAAACACATAAACAAAAATGAATTGTGCTAATTTGATGATAATTAAGATTTAATTATGCACTTAATCTAAATGGGTGAACTCCAAATGCAAGATAATATAAAACACTCGAATAGATTATCTAATTTGCAGAATAAAATGACAGAAAAAGGGTTGAGGAACGCAAACTTCAGGCACTGATTGCCTTAATACGGATTGCAATCGAGATCGTCTCGCATCAGTACGAAATCGCCTCGAATTCGACAGGTTCGCCTCCGATCTGAACAGGTTCGTCGACGACGATAGGTGCTGGCTCCGGCTGAAAAATAGTGATGTACCCACAACAAAATTGATGTGGAACTAGTGCAAATGCAAGATAGAGATGATTTAACGTATATGGAATTGAATTGCAGAGAATTTCGGCCAGGGGTTGGGAAGGGAAAATCCTAGAGACTAAATAGGCTTAGGGGAGTAGTTAGGAGGTTGGAGATCATCCCAATTTGGGAGATCTCCAACGGGGGGAGGGTCCCAACGGCGCAGACACGCTTCTGCCCAGATTGGAGACCCGTTGGAACAAATTCCAACTTTGCAAAATCAGTTTTGCGACAAGATCGTCTGGACGTCCTAGTCCAGACGAAATCATCAAATCTGGGGCGATATCGTCTGATCGGCGACGATATCGTCAAACGGTCAAAACAACCTCTAAAAATGGCATGAAAAAGGGGGAAACGGATTTCTCGACGGTTAACGGGCGGTTTGGGAGGTTAAATTTGAATTTTAAATTATTTACTAAGGTGAATGTAATTATTGCATTTTTACTGCGCCAATTTTAGGGTGCTACATTTTGCCCCCTCTTTAGCGAATTTTCCGAAGAAAATGCGTTAAAGATGAGTTCTTCTCGATCTACGAGAAAGCAAAAATTATTCCCATTTTTAGGCGACGATTCTTGGTCGAATCGTACGACAGCTTACTATGGTGCCCCCTCCGTGTTTTTACCCAAATCGAACGTTTGAGGTAAAAACGCGGAAAAGCAAAAAAATTATTTTTGAATAAAATTAAGAAAAATAGGGTAAAACCCTAATTCATTTTTACTGTTCATTTTCTGGTTTTAGAGCTCTGGAAGCAAAAATGGTGGAGACGACGCACAGATCAACAGAGGTCCGACGCGGTCTACGGGTAAGAGTCCAGACTGATCTAGAATGCTTTAATTTTAACTTTACATGTTTTTTAGATGAATTTTGAGCATCGCGGCCGTTTTTGGGCCGTCGACGTCGTCGGGACGAAATCGTCCCGATTTCGACGAAATCGTCTCAATTTCGGCAATTTCGCCCGAGGGCGAAATCATCGAAAGGGGGACGATTTAGTCAAATTAGAGACGATTTCGAACTACGAAATCGGAAACGATTATGCTCAAATTTGGGACGATATCGTCCAATAGTGGGCGATATCATCAATTGCACAAAGTTGAATTTTTAATTTGCATTATTGATTATTTGAATTGTTGATTAATGATTGTTTATTGTTTTGTTGTTTATGTTTGCAGAGAGGATTACTAAAGAGCAGAGAATGGAAATATGGAGGTTTGAGAGACGACTTGGCCGCTCTGACACAGGCAGAGCGAGATCAGCTGGCACAGGCCGACTTACTGCATGTGGCAGAAATGCCACAAGTATCTACAGACATGGGGCTACTGACGGCCCTAGCAGAGAGGTGGTATCCGGGGTCTTCATGTTTCCGGCTACCGACAGGGGAGATGACTCCCACACTAGAGGACGTATGGAGGATTCTGAGAATCCCCATACAAGGACGGCTCATTACTCCTACGGCCAATCAGGGCCGCGCTATGGGACGGTTATGCGGTGACCCGAGCTTCACCCTGGAGAAGGGCGGAGTTAACATCGAGGCACTACGCCAGATGCCTGGGGCATCTACACTCACACGGGTGCTAGCTGGAGTAGTTGGTGGACTTCTGCTGTGCCACCAGAGCGGGTGCAGGGTGCCATGGATGCTCGTAGATGTGATCTACGATATGAGAGACCACGGCTACAGGTTTGCTTGGGGCAGTTTTGTTCTATGCCGATTGTACAGGATCCTGTATGGGGTCGTGTACAAGGGCGACCGATGTCTGGTTATGACATCGCTACTACAGGTTTGGTGCTAGGAGCACATTGCGGTGCGGAGGCCGATAGGGCTTCCTCCCGACAGGGGTTGACGGGGAGAGGCCCCGAGTCTTCTACTGGTGGCTCCGGAGAGGGTCACAGCGACGGATCGACCTGCCGATGTCCCGAAGGCTATTGGATGACCTAGTCCCGGACTAGATCACCTGGAGGCCATGGAGAGAGCATCCAGGGTGGCCAGAGGATGGACAGGAGCTGGCTCGCATCAGGCGAGTTTGCTGGCTGAGGATGGAGAGGGGAGAGGTGGAGCTCCATAGGTACGACCGAGTTTTGAGGCAGTTCGGTCTACAGCAGGGGATCCCATCCCTCAGAGACTACGAGTTTTCCTGGACTGTCCGGGATAACACTACAGTTAGCGGGGCTCCGAACATGCAGCGGTTCTGGAGCCAGGACACAGATGATGCCCCCATCCAGCCAGTGGATGGGGACGACGCAGGGGTAGCCGATGGCTACGATGCCTGGTACGTAGGCATCCGCCCTCCTCGGATGACGAGGGCACAGGGTCCGATCCACGCAGTTGTGCGTCGGATAGGGAGGCGACGCCAGGCGACGATGGAGGCAGCCCAGGGTCACGACGGGAGAGAGGTGAGGCGGCCACAGGCACAGGAGCGGCCACGACAGAGAGAGAGGGAGAGGAGGGAGGTGAGACCCCCATCTCCACAGAGGCCACCATCGCCCGATAAGGGCAAGGGTGTGGACACAGGAGAGAGTAGCGAGATGGCTACTCTCCGGGCGAGAGAGATCGTCTATAGGCTCAGGTGCAGACGCTACAGGATGCGGCTGCACGACACCGGGCTGAGGTGTCACAGCTACGGGATGAGATTGCACGCCTCAGGGCACGGGGCGGAGGGGCGAGCACACAGGAGCTGGCACGGTCGATTGCTCAGACCACGTTTTACCAGGGCATCTACTTCCAGATGGTGCCAGAGGGTCAGAGGGTACAGCTGCCAGCCGGCATTGCTGACCCTATCAGGATTGGGTCCTCGAGGACTACGTCTCGATCGAGGACGAGGACTACACAGACGGCGATGGGGCCACCTCCTCCACCTCAGGGCGGGGGAGGAGATGAGGCAGAGAGCTCGAGAGGCTCTCGAGGCTAGAGGGCGGGATTGACATTTGTATGATATGATTATTTTTGATAGAGGATTGAGTATGCCGAGGTACAGATTGTGGCATACCAATCTAGTTTTGATGATGTACATATGTTGATATATATATATATATATGAGATATTTTTGATCATATGACTTGTGTCTTTGTGTATGTTTATGATGCTTTTATGTTTTGATTGATTGATTTGATAATTGGATGTAATTATGTCGTTGGAGATATTATAATTTGAATGTCATGTGTGATATTTTTAAATGAAATAATCTGATGTAACAAATTGATTGTTTATGATGAAATGTGATAAAAATAAAAAATAAAAAGAGACTTCTAACAATAATTTCAAAGGACATTGTCGCTATTATAGACCATTTCCTGGAGTCGCTGCTCACTCGGTCGTCAAGCTAATCCCAGGATAGAAATATTGTTAAAAGTAAAAGAGTGCTTAAGAGACTGTCTTAAGACTTTGTTGTGATAGTGCAAATGATAATGATGATGATGGTTTGTTTTCAGATTTTCATAAAAATGTTTGTGCATGAAATGATGTTTTAAAATGATTTTTGCTAGGCATAAATTCCTAAGGGTGATAAATTTTTTTGGATAATTCCTTAGGAATTATACCATCATTGCAAAATTAAAGGTTGACATAATGACATGAAATAATGAAAATGTGTTTGCTTTGGAAAAGCATAATTTGTGTAACATAATGAATTAAGCCATATGGTTTTCATGATTTTTGAATAAATGGGGAATAAAAATTGTTACAATGGTTTGCGCTAGGCATAGAATATGTAGGTATAGACTTATACCATCATCGCGAAAATCCAAAAAAAATAGTTTTATTGCATGGTTGATTTTTGATGAACAGAAAATATGAAAATGAGGACTTGCGCTAGGCATAATATTTCAATTTGGGTTTTGAAACTATACCATCGTCGCGAAAGTCAATCAGATATATATGTATATGTTTTGATTTGAAAGAAATTTTTGATTTTTCTATTATATAGTTGTCTTTGTGGTAAACAACTGTACTTGATTTATTCCAAACAAGTTGCAAAAATAATATTTCAAATTATTTTGAAGACAAAAGTTAGATTTATAAGGAATCCCATGTGCATATGTGAATTCATTTCTGATCTTGATTTATCATAATGATACACGAAATCTCTCAAATACAAATGTGTGTGCAATTGCATTGTTCATTTACCAGTTTTGAGCAAGATACTATGATACAAGTGATTTGAAGAAACCAAATAAGTGTTCATTAACCATGATGTAGATGCATATAACCATACTAGGCTACTATGTAGATCGGATTATCAAAAGCTAGCTAATCCATAAGCAGACATAGGTCTGTACAAAAGAAGGTCGCTAATGTGACAGACATATCACCACGCTAGGAGTTACCCAAGGCCAAGCAAGTTGGGCACAAACCACCTGTTATGGGGCTTACCTCACAGTTTTCGAATAATTGAGAATTCCAGGGATTCAAGCTCATCAACCCTTCTTTTCTTTTCAAAGGGTAGGGAAAGGGATTTTATTGCTTTCTTGCTTTCTTTTGAACTTTGCTTATTTTTCTTTTTGTATTTCTTTTGCTTGATAATGCTTGTAACATTGTTGTAATGATATAAAATAACATTTTTCTTTTCTCTTTTTCTTGAATTTTTCTTTTCTTTTTCTTTTTCTTTGCTAGGGATACTTGCTCGGATTAGCTGTAGAGCAAGGGATTTTTATTCTGGGTAGGGGTGAGCTTGTCCTTTTGCCAATTCTCAAAGATTCTAGACCATGTGCATGATAGGATAGCAGGGGAAACTTTTCGCTCAAGAAATCAGTTCTACTATGTAGCAAAACATGGAAATTACAAATATAATCATTTTATTGTGAAAAGATGTGCTTGGTTTAAGTAAATAACAAGATCAATTCTCTATGCTCAAACTTTATTTAATTGAATTTTGTGGACTTTGATATAAGAGAGATTAGTAATCATGCCGTATAAAATCAAGATATTTATTTGTTGTGAGTGTGCAAGTGAGGGATTCAAAATAAATGCTAATTTATCCCAAAATAAGTTGAAACATATAACTGCAATAATTGTAAGAAAATATATATAAATGATTTTTTGAGAAGTTTTGGAGAATGTTGACTCTCTCTTTCTTCTTTATTTTATTTTGGTTTCGAAAGAGTCAAGCATATAGTTGTTTTTATATTTTTATCATTATTTTGATTTTTGGTTTTATTTTTGTTTTTGAGTAAAAAATTTAACAAGTGCTTTAAATAAATGCAATAGATAGTTTTTGAAGATTTTTGGATGATTATGAATATTTTTGATGTTTTTGAATTTTATAAATTTGAAAGAAATACAAGATAGTAATTTTGAACAAATATATACATGGATGAAATGACCAAATTTATGCATAGTAACGTTTAAGATGCAAAATATTCATGGGTTCTTTAAGTTCTTTACCATCTAAGGTAGATAATTTATATGCTCCTGATTCAAATTTAGCAGTAATAATGTATGGTCCAAGCCAATTGGGCTCAAATTTACCTTTAAGGTCCTTAGTTGCATTAGTATTTTTTTGAAGATTTTGAGGATTTTGATTTTTTTTGTATTTTGATTTTAATTTATGAATTGAAATTGGTGGTATATACAAGATGATCTATATACACTATACAAGGTTATTTGAGTATAGCATGTCTAAGGTTGCTTCAAAATCAAAGGAGGTTTTGAAGGATAATCTGGTTGAGGTGAAGGTAAGAATAGAAGGTGATGAATAAAAGGTAGTGATAACAAAAGCTTTGTTATAATGTAGAATAATGTAGCAAAAGATTTGACTTTTATATGTGTAAAATTGATCATGTTACAAAATAAAATATCAGAAAGATAAGAAAGTTCTTCATTCTTATTATTATATTCCAAGTTTTGATAAGATGGAGAAAGTATATGTGAAAGATATGCATGGATGTTATTTGGTAAACAAGGATGATCATATATGGATGAAGAAAAGTGATGGATAGAAGATAATTGTGACAATAGAGAATGTATAGAACTTGATGTTTCAACCGTTAAATATTCTTCAAATGGTGTTGGGTCACCATGTATGGTAACAATTTTATTTGCAATTTCAAACTTCAAACATTGGTGAAGAGTGGAAGGGACAACCCTCATCGTATGAATCCAAGGACTCTAGAGAAGTAGGTTGTAAGGTGAAGGACAATATCCTACATAGAATAAAGTATCCAGGATCTTGGATCCAATATTAAGGGGAAGAATTATAGTACCTTGAGCTTCTTGAATTTCATTGTTAAAAGATTTTATAATAACATTTGATTCATTAAGATCTTCTTCCTTTGTTTTGAGATTTTGGAATAATTGATAAGTGCATAAATTAAGAGAGGAGCCATTATCTACCATGATAGTTCTAACAAGTGTTTCTTTACTAGATCCTGTAATGTAAAGATAGGAGTCTTCTTGTGGAGTAGAGGAAGGAATATCCTCATCATAGAATGAAATATGGTTAACCTCAAGAGGGTTTACACCATTAATTATGTTCTTAGAGAAAATATGATGAGGAACAAATTGTTGGCTAGGTATTTTGAACAAAATTTCCTTGTGATAAATTTGTAATACTTCTAAAAGGGATATCTTTGCTTGAGGATTAATCACTTGTTGTTGGTTATCAAAGTGGATTTCAGATTGAGATTTTGATTCTAAAGATGAGCTTTCTATGCTTACATTCCATTTTGGATCATTCTCTAGAGTCAAAGATAGTTTTGAAGGTTGGTCAAATGAGGAATCCATATCTTGAATATCAGATTGAGTTGATTGAACTTGAGGTTGCTCATTTGTAGTTTTTGTTACAATATTAATAATATCATCATGATGGGACACATTAACATGCAATATTTGATTGGTTTCTTGTTGTTGATAATTGAATAGGGGTTCTTGGGAGATCCCCATGTCTTGATTGATTATTGGTATTTGTTGTGTAGGAGTTTGATTGTTTAATGGAGATTTATAATCAATTGTAGATTGTAATTCCTTTATATTAAAAAGACCCTTATCAATCAAATCTTGAATTGCACATCTTAAATCTTTACAATTTTGTGTCATATGTCCATCTACTCTATGATATTCACAATGTAGCTCAGGTTTAAACCAATCTGTTGTGGTATCAAGTTGTCTTATGGAAGGGAGTTCAATCTTATTTGTGTCAAGTAAATACTTGAGAATTATATCCATTGGTTGATTGAGCTTTGTAAATTTACGTGATGAAGGTTTTTGAGAGGTTTTTGATAAATGCCTTAGGAATTTCGTCATAAAAGGGCCTAATGGTTTCTCACCTCTACTTTCTTTATTATGGGTAGAATGATGATAGGAAGATTGCGATGTATGAGGTGAGTGCATGGTAGAATTGGAAGAATAAGTATTTTCTTGTTGAAATGGATGTGTTGTATTGAAAGAAGAGTATTGAAAAGGTGGTGGAGGATTATATGTGGATTGATAGACATAATATGGATATATGGGAGAATAGATAATATCGTTATGAAGAGGATTGGCAAAGGGATTGTCTTGTTGGGGTAAGGATGAAAAATGAGAGAAGTGTGATGGAGGTGATGTTGAATAGGGATAAGGTTGATCATAATCAACAAATGTATTTGGCTGAATTCTTCCAACATTACTAATGGGCTCATATTGATTTGAGTAAAAACTCATGGTTTCTTTAGTACTTCTAAAAGTAATATTTAGCATCTACTATTTAGAATTGAATCTAAAACATACAAACTTGAAATGATGATTTTGTTTTTGTTTTTCTTGTATACATATATATATTTTTTTGTTTTTGTTTTCAAAAGGTTTACAATGCATTCACGTCGGGTTCACCAAAATGTATCGCTCCAAATTTTTCGCATCCCTACCTTCAGGCTATAGGATCCGCGCCCAGAAGGAGGATGGGAAAAGGATGGTGCGGTACCTCGGACTGAGAGGACTTTGCGAAGGTCCCGCCTCTCAAGGGAGGTGTATTTTGATGATTTTTCGATGGATGGTGGGTTCACCAGGAAACATTTGATGGCAGTTTCCACGCCTAGGTTTTGGAATGTGTTTAAATGTGTTCGTTTTAACCTTAAGCATTCATATCCTAGGTTTGGCCGAATGAATCTATATTAATCTATATGAAAATGCAAGTTCAATGAATACAAAAAATAGATTTAAAGACAGAAACAGAGAGAGTACAAAATGCAAGATGAGGAATACCTGATCCGGATGTCTAAAGAAGATTCTGGATGTTGAAGTAGTCTGGATCGTCTGAGATTCGACAGAATCGTCTGCAATCAGACAAGATCGTCTGAGATCTGACGAATTCGTCAGACGAATTCGTCAGAGACCTGCAAAACCGAAAATAGATGCAAAATACAAAAAATACTACAGTGCTAACAGAGGGAAATGATATAAAATGGCAGCAATGTTATCAAACTGCAACTTAAACACAGAAACAAAAATGAATTGTGCTAATTTGATGATAATTAAGATTTAATTATGCACTTAATCTAAATGGGTGAACTCCAAATGCAAGATAATATAAAACACTGAATAGATTATCTAATTTGCAGAATAAAATGATAGAAAAAGGGTTGAGGAACGCAAACTTCAGGCACTGATTGCCTTAATACGGACTGCAGTCGAGATCGTCTCGCATCAGTATGAAATCGCCTCGAATTCGACAGGTTCGCCTCCGATCTGAACAGGTTCGTCGACGACGATAGGTGCTGGCTCCGACTGAAAAATAGTGATGTACCTACAACAAAATTGATGTGGAACTAGTGCAAATGCAAGATAGAGATGATTTAACGTATATGGAATTGAATTGCAGAGAATTTCGGCCAGGGGTTGGGAAGGGAAAATCCTAGAGACTAAATAGGCTTAGGGGAGTAGTTAGGAGGTTGGAGATCATCCCAATTTGGGAGATCTCCAACGGGGGGAGGGTCCCAACGGCGCAGACACGCTTCTGCCCGGATTGGAGACCCGTTGGAACAAATTCCAACTTTGCAAAATTAGTTTTGCGACAAGATCGTCTGGACGTCCTAGTCCAGATGAAATCGTCAAATCTGGGGCGATATCGTCTGATCGGCGACGATATCGTCAAACGGTCAAAACAACCTCTAAAAATGGCACGAAAAAGGGGGAAACGGATTTCTCGACGGTTAATGGGCGGTTTGGGAGGTTAAATTTGAATTTTAAATTATTTACTAAGGTGAATGTAATTATTGCATTTTTACTGCACCAATTTTAGGGTGCTACACTTTTTCTTCGAACTTGTCACGAAATCACGACACTTTTTCTTGCTTTCTCTTTCTCTTCCAACATGTCATGAAATCGCGACAGTTTTTCCACTTGCATTTTTCTCTTCCAAAATGTCACGAAATCATGACAGTTTTTCTTGCTTTTTCTCTCTCTTCCAACATGTCACGAAATCGTGACAGTTTTTCCTACTTTTTCTCTCTCTTCCAACATGTCACGAAATCATGACAGTTTTTCCTACTTTTTCTCTCTCTTCCAACATGTCACGAAATCATGACAGTTTTTCTTGCTTTTTCTCTCTTCCAACATGTCACGAAATCGTGACAATTTTTCTTGCCTGTTGTATATGTCACGATATCGCGACACTTTTCTTACTTGTCTTTTTCTTTGATCTTTTGCATATGGGCCACTTCGGTCTTCTTGGAAAATCACTGTACATACTCCGAATAACCTTTGAACTCCTGTCTTTCGCATCTGAATAGCTTTTGAACTTCCTGTCCACTGCATCAACAGATCTATCTGACTGTGTTGACAA
This sequence comes from Wollemia nobilis, assembly GCA_028583015.1. NCBI lineage: Eukaryota > Viridiplantae > Streptophyta > Pinopsida > Araucariales > Araucariaceae > Wollemia > Wollemia nobilis. Next base: position 1,129,805 of record JAQPPZ010001899.1, on the reverse strand, counting down.
CAATGACAATATTGTTGCTGCACCTTGCTCAACAATCTCCCCCTTTGGAATTTTTGGCAACACATGTGCAATTTCCTGTAACTCTTCTCCCCCTTTGACAATAATACCAAAGGGCTACTGCAGACTCCCCCTGAGTCCATGCACAACATTCTCAGGCAAAATTTATTACACTTAGCAAAAATCATGAACATGAGCAAAAAGATAATCAAATACTTAAATGCTCCCCCCAAGAATGTGATCCCCGTAGCTAGTCAATTCTTGGGAAGTGTGACCACTCCCAATTTATTGCGAAGGTACTCAAAAACTTCCTTGGGCAATGGTTTTGTGAAGATATCTGCTACTTGCTCTATAGTTGGAACAAAATCCAACTTAACCTCACCTTTCGCAACTTTCTCCTTCAAAAAGTGATACCTGATAGCAATGTGTTTTGTGCGTGAATGCATAACCGGATTCTTGGAGATGTTAATGGCACTGGTGTTATCACACTTAACTGATATTGGCTCACTGAAGCTAATACCAAGATCTTTCAGGGTTTGTTTCATCCACAATACCTGCGTACAACATGTTGTCGCTACAATATATTCTGCCTCTACTGTCGATAAAGAAATTGACTCTTGTTTCTTACTGTGCCACGCGACCAATCTGTCTCCAAGATAGAATGCACCTCCACTGGTACTCTTTCTATCATCGACACATCCTACCCAATCTGCATCTGAATACGAAATAAGGGTGAAGTCTTTACCTTTCGGATACCATAACCCATACTCCATAGTACCCTTGAGGTACCGAAGAATCCTCTTCACTGCTGTCACATGAGTCTCCTTGGGATTAGCCTGAAATCGTGCTACCATGCATACCGCCCGCAAAATATCCTGGTCTGGTAGTCGCTGTGCATAGTAAGCTCCCAATCATAGATCTGTACATGGTTTGATCAACAGGTGGAGATTTGTCATCCTTGCTCAACTTGCAACTCGTCGTCATGGGAGTGCTAACTCGGCTTACAATCCTCCATTGTGAACTTTTTTAACATCTCTTTCACATATTTAACTTGAGAAATAAATATGCCCTTCTTATTTTGATTAACTTGCAACCCGAGGAAATACGAAAGTTCACCAATCATTGACATTTCAAATTCTTTCTACATCTTATTTGCTAAATCTTTACACGACTCATCTTTGTTGCTGCCAAATATGATATCATCTACGTATACAACAAGAACAATAAGATGCCCATTTTCTATTTTGACATACAAATTACTATCCACCATACCTTTCTTAAACCCTTGTTGAGTGAGATAGTTGTCTAGCCTTGCATACCATGCTCGGGGTGCCTATTTTAAGCCATATAATGCTTTCTTCAACTTGCAAACCAAGTTGGGATCATCACCAAGTTGGAAACCATCTCGGTTGCTCAATATAAACCTCTTCTTCAAGTTTCCCATTCAAAAACGCTGATTTGACATCCATTTGACAAACTTTGAAATTCTTGTAGACTCGCTAAAGCCGAAACATTCTGATTGCCTCTAGTCTAGCTACTGGTGCAAAAGTTTCCTCAAAGTCAATGCCTTCAACTTGTGCATAACCCTTACATACCAATCTTGCTTTATTTTTGACTACCCGTCCGTCTTCATTCAATTTGTTTCAAAAAATCCATTTAGTCCCGATTATATTTTTATTTGCAGGTCTAGGTACTAACTCCCAAGTTTCATTTTTCTCGATCTGATCTAATTCTTCATTTATTGCCTTCATCCAAATTTCATCTTTGCTTGCATCAGCAACATTTTTGGGCTCAATGTTGGATAATAGAGAGTAGTTACTTACTACTCTTCTTCTTGTCTGAACACCAACTTTGGGGTCTCCAATTATTTGCTCTCTAGGATGATTTTTTTGCCACTTCACTGTTTTGAATTTCTTATTTTCTTCCACTTCTGAATCACAACTTAAATCATCTGAGTCAATTTTCTGTATCTTTTCCGTTTCTTTTTCCTCATCTCCTTCAATAACCTCTTCATAAATTGGGTAGTTCTTTTCATAGCTAATTACTCGTTCTCTACCTTCATCAAATTTAACATCGACACTCGTCCACAATTTTCTTTAGCCTCTTGTTGTAGCATTTGTAAGCTTTGCTTTTTGATGAATAACCAACAAAAATACCTTCATCCGCTCTATCTTCAAACTTACCAAGATTATCTTCAGTTCTTTTGATGTAGCACTTGCCGCCAAAAACTTTGAGGTATTTTGCTGTTGCCCTTTTACCGAACCACAACTCATAAGGAGTTTTGCTTTCATGTGTTCTCAGCATGTACCTATTTTGGATATACACCGTAGTATGGACTGCTTCTTTCCAAAATCTGTCCGCTACTCTACTTTCAGCCAACATAGTCCGTGCCATTTCCTGCACTGTCTTGTTCTTTCTTTCTACCACTCCATTCTACTGAGGTGTCCTAGCTGCTAAAAATTGTCTCCTAATACCGTATTTTTCACAGTACTCTGTAAACTCCTCTAAAATGAATTCTCCTCCTCTATCTGATCTTAAACATTTGATCCTCTTTCCTGTTTCATTCTCAACTTGGTTTTTGAAAGTCTTGAACATTTCAAAAGCTTCTGATTTATGCTTCAAGAAAAATATCCATGTCATTCTGGAATAGTCATCAATGCACAACATAAAATATTTGTCACCATTTATGCTTTGTGTTCTCATGGGTCCACATAAATCAGTGTGTATTAGTTCCAAAGGTTTGCTTGTGTAGTACTCTTTTGTTTTGAATGTGACTCTAGTTTGCTTCCCCTTTTGGCATGAAGCACAAATGTTGTTTGCAGTGTTTGTTGATGGTGGGAATATCTCTCACCGCCCTTTTTGAGTTGATTTTTACTAGATTATCAAAACTGATATGACCGAGTCTCTTGTGCCACAACCAATTTTCTTCTTCCTTTTCCAATAAAACAAGCTCCTTCTGAAGTCTCTGAGAGCGTGTACAAGTTTCCAGATGTCCTTGATCCAGTTGCTATCAATTTTCCACTGTTTGTTTTTCTGACTTCACAACCCTGCTTCTTAAAAACTACTTCATGACCTTTATCACAAATCTGACTTACGCTCAACAAGTTATGTTTCAAACCATCCACAAACAAGACTTCTTCTGACTTAATTTTTCCGTCACTAATTTTAACTGAACCTTTGCCAACTATCTTAGCTCCATCATTATTTCCAAACTTTATCGAACCACCTTCATATTTCTGTAACTTCTCAAATTTTTGTTTGTCACCTGTCATATGACTGGAACATCCACTATCAAGTATCCATGGTACATATTTATTCTGTGCTTTAAATGTTGTTTGTACGATTAAGGATTCCTTTTCTTCCTTAAGTCGCTTCTTTTTCTTTCCACTCCGTTTTGATAGTAGTTTTGGGCTCTTGTTTTGCCTTTCCCTTATCAATAGCTTGTGCATGTTTTTCGAGAAGTTTTCTATTTTGTCTCATCCTATTTGGTTGAAATTTTCTTCCCTGAAATTGATTTGATGCAAATGTACTTCTACAGTTTCTTGCAATGTGCCCAAAATTATGATAGTTATAACATTCTACTGTATAATTCATCAAAGGAGAAAAAACATTTCTACTGGTGAAATTCCTTGGTCTTACATTATATTTGCAGTCTGAGATTTTATGTCCATAGCCATTGCATTTAAAATAGAAACCAGAAAAGGGATAATTGAACCCGGGTGATGGTCTTTGCCATGTTGCCGTAGGAGCCATAGGTCTTCTTCTTCTTTGATGTGTGACATTGGTGAATCCATCATTGTCAATTCTCCTTTCGTGCCTGGCATTATTGCTTTCTTTTGCATGAGACATTTTTCCTTGATCAACCCGTTTCTTATCTTCATTCTTTATGGATTCTACATTTCTGGCCTTTGATCCATTTGATGATTCTCCTTCGATGAAACCCAGACCAAATTTGATGCCTGTAGGCCTTTGGTCATTTATAATCTTATCCAGCCTTCATAGAACTTTCTTCGCGTTTGTGATAGCAACTAATTTTGTGATTCATCTCTTCTATCTGCATCCGTAAACCAACATTCTCTTCTTCTAGTTTGCAGCAATAATCTATTTTCATGGTAATTTGTACTTCGAGATCTTCAGATATTTTCTTGTATTCTTCTGTCTCGTACTTTCAGATTGGTTATGATTTCATTTGCATCCTCAAGATTTTTTGAAATTTTCTTATTCTTTTTCCTCTCTATTTTCCACTCTTCAAGTGCAGAGATCAACTCACCTTCTAGATCTACTTCAGCCTCAGGGTTTTCACCACATACTTTAGAGTTCACTCCTTCCTTTTCTGATTTTACTTCTTCAAATGCCATGAAAAGAGCTTCACCTGTTTCCTCTTTAGAATCCTCGATGTCGTATCCCAAAGCACAGAGATATGTCTGCATCCTGATTCTCCAGAACGCGTAATTAGATCCGTCAAACAATGGTGCTTTGTTTGATGAGAAGCCTTCACCACCTGCCATTGTGTTACTTCCAAGATCACCCTAGCCGGTTAAGCTTGTACATGAACTTAGCTCTGATACCAATTGTTAGTCTTACAATGACACTGAGAGGGGGGGTGAATCAGTGTAGCTCTTTAAACTTGAATTTACAGCTCTTAATACCGCAATAATTAAAACTTATTACTAGATACAACAAGTATAACAAAAGAGCATCACACAACACAAGATTTAACGAGGTTCACCAATGTGGCTACTCCTCAAAAATTGACTGCTTGGACTACCATCCAAATCCAGCCTTTGCAAAGCACCAACTTTATAATCAATTTACCAAAGACCCACCGGAAGGAGCACCAACCCCCTATTTATCTACACCAATAGAAAGGAGCACCAACCCCCGATTTATCTGCACCAACAAAAGGAGCACCAACCCTTGATTTATCTACACCAATAGAAAGGAGCACCAACCCCTAATTTACCAGCACCAACTGGAAGGAGCACCAACCCCTGATTTATCTACACCAACAGAAAGGAGCACCAACCCCTGATGCCAAGCTGCAACCTGGACTTCAATTTGAATCTATAAGTTTGATAGTAAGATACCTTTGCTTTTGCAAGACCCTGACTGGTCTTCTTCACCTTTGCGTTCTCTACGCACTCTACTCTCTCTACGTAATCACTTCACACACTCTGCTTCGTTATAGTCAAACTTCATGATCGTCTTCTCCCTTTTGTGCACTCTGCTCTCTTTGCAAATTTTGCACTTAGCACGATTCGACACGACTTGCTCTCTACGCACAATGACCGTATTTCACACACATTCCACTACACTTCAATTCTCCAAACAACCCTCCTTTTATAACAATATTTTTTATGATGAAAACCCTAATCTTAGTCGGTTGTAAATCCTAATCTTAGTCGGCTTTCATAACAACTGTAAACCCTAATTTTAGTTGACTGTCATCGGTCTTCGTCGGCTTCAACTCAAGAAGATGTTCGGTTTATCCATCGCTTGATGATTTCATTCTGGACAGACCTCGTAACCGCCATACTGATTTTGATCACTCTTCGTATTTCAGAAATATGAAATCACTCTATAATCGCCTGTAAATGTCGTAGTGATGTCGGTCCACTGTCGTACTTCTCATTTTAGTCGGGTTCTCCTTCTTGACTTGCGCATTTACGACCTGTCATGAAATCGTGACATTTTTGCCTCTGTAGCTTCTTTTGTTGCTATTGCCACAAAAATACATGTCATGATATCGCGACACTTTCACCTCCGTACGCTTTCTCTATTCTTTTGTCATGATATCATGACATTTCTGCCTTCGTAGACTTCGTCTTTTCTTTTGTCGTGATATCACGACATTTTCACCTTCGTATACTTCGTCTTTGCTTTTGTCACGATATCGTGACACTTCTGCTTCCATAGACTTCGACTTTGCTTTTGTCACGATATCGCGACACTTCTGCCTCCGTAGTCTTCAACTTAGCTTTTGTCATGAAATCATGACACTTCTGCTTTCGTACTTAGCTTCTTTGCTTTTGTCACGAAATCACGACACTTCTGCCTTCGAAGTCTTCTTCTCTGCTTTTGTCGCGAAATCGTGACACTTCTGCTTTCGTACTTTACTTCTTTGCTTTTGTCGCGAAATCGTGACACTTCTGCTTCGAAGTCTTCTTTTGTCGTGAAATCATGACACTTCTTTTGTTTGCTTTTTTTGTCATGAAATCATGACATTCTTCCGTACGCTTCCTCTCTTTCTTTTGTCATGAAAATGCGACATGTCACGATATCGCGACACTTTTCAAACTTACTTTCTCTCTCTTATTTTAGTCGCAAAAATGCGACATGTCACGAAATCGTGACACTTTTCCAACTTACTTTCTCTCTCCTATTTTAGTCGCGAAAATGTGACATGTCACGAAATCGTGACACTTTTCAAACTTACTTTCTCTCTCCTATTTTAGTCGCGAAAATGCGACATGTCGCGAAATCGTGACACTTTTCCAACTTACTTTCTCTCTCCTATTTTAGTCGCGAAAATGCGACATGTCGCGAAATCGTGACACTTTTCCACTTACTTTCTCTCTCCTATTTTAGTCGGAGTGACATGTCACGAAATCGCGACACTTTTTACTTGTTCTCTTTCTTCGAACTTGTCGCGAAATCGTGACACTTTTTCCTGCTTTCTCTTTCTCTTCCAACATGTCGCGAAATCGTGACAGTTTTTCCACTTGCCTTTTTCTCTTCCAACATGTCGCGAAATCGTGACAGTTTTTCCTGCTTTTTCTCTCTCTTCCAACATGTCGCGAAATCGCGATAGTTTTTCCTGCTTTTTCTCTCTCTTCCAACATGTCGCGAAATCGCGACAGTTTTTCTTGCTTTTTCTCTCTTCCAACATGTCGCGAAATCACGACAGTTTTTCTTGCCTGCTGTATATGTCGCGATATCGCGACACTTTTCTTACTTGTCTTTTCTTCGAACTTGTCGCGAAATCATGCCTTTTTCTCTCTCTTCCAACATGTCGCGAAATCGTGACAGTTTTTCCACTTGCCTTTTTCTCTTCCAACATGTCACGAAATCATGACAGTTTTTCCTGCTTTTTCTCTCTCTTCCAACATGTCGCGAAATCGTGATAGTTTTTCTTGCTTTTTCTCTCTTCCAACATGTCGCGAAATCGCGACAGTTTTTCTTGCTTTTTCTCTCTCTTCCAACATGTCGCTAAATTGCGACAGTTTTTCTTGCCTGCTGTATATGTCGCGATATCGCGACACTTTTCTTACTTGTATTTTTTTTCTTTAATATTTTGTATATGGGCCACTTCGGTCTTCTTGAAAAATCACTGTACATACTCTGAATAACCTTTGAACTCCCGTCTTCTGCATCTGAATAGCTTTTGAACTTTCTGTCCACTGCATCAACAAATCTATCTGACTGTGTTGACAAAAATGACAATACTGTTGTTGCACCTTGCTCAACAGTCCCTAACTCCAACAAGGCATTTAGCTCATCAATTGGTACACTTTGTAGAATAAAAAAGTTAAAAATTCAATTTTATAAATGCAATTTTTTATTTTTTTGACTTTAGCATTCATCAAAATTACTTGATCCTTAATGCCTAATTCTAAGTAATACATGTACCTTTGTGGATAGCCTAATGGATTTAAGATTCATAGGTCCAAGGTATCACTACACCAAAAATGATCTTTAAGGGCATTTTTTAATTGCCTTTAAAGACCTTTAAGGGTGATTATTCAGCCACTGTCTATGAGGACATCATAAAAAGTTTGTGTGATATGAAGGCAATTTAAAACCACCTCAAAAAACCACCCTGTTATTATTAAACTTTAAATATATATATACCTAATATACAAATATTTTAAGCATTAGAAGAATACTTATTGGGCCACATAAGGAGATTGCCATGGTATACTTGTTAATATGTTTCCATTTATACTAACGTTACTGTAACTTTACCCATTTGTCTCAAATGACAGTATGAAGCCTTGTAAAGTGAAGATGAATGAGAAGACAAATATGAGAGTTTTCCATTACTAGAACGACAATGGACATTAGAATATTCTCTGTGCTTCAATAATTCTTCTTGGATATACTAGAGCTATTACAAAAGGAAGCATTTAGGCCACTCTTCTCATATGTATTTCTTATGGAACTTTCACAATTTCCATCACTTAAAGTAACATTAGGATTAGATGTATCATTACCATTTTTAATGGTTCTACTACTCCCAATATGAGAACCAACATTCTTCAAATTTGCAATCTTCAATTGTGGTTTTGGATGCAACTTTGTCAAACCATTATCCAAATTTCCTCTGTAAGGTAGCACTCCAACATATGAGTTGGATAATCTAGATGACCTTTGTTTAAAGGAAACATCTCCACCATTAGCAACTAAATTTGTACAATATGTTACATTGGAAGATATCAATTATTTGCCTTGTTTTGGTATTGGACTACTTTGAACAAATAATAATATATATACTTTTTATGCTAAGACATCCTGTATGGTGGCTATAAAAACATGGGCATCATTACAACAATACCAGTAAGAATTTACATCTTGCATGTAACATAATATTAGTTACTTTGAAGGCTAATAACAAGATGTATTATTTTTGGTGTAATAGATCAATAAATATCTGATCAGCAACATGCATATACCTAATGTTGGTGGACTAAATACATTTTATACCAATAGTTGACACTCTTTAACCCAAGGTATTAGCATGCAAGGGTACTGTTGTGGCTGCTCCACAACGTACCCCAAAATTGGGGACCCACCTTTTTTGCATGTTTTCCAAGAAGACCGAAGTGGCCCATATGCTAAAGATCAAAGAAAAAAGCAAAACACCACAAGGAGAAAAAGTGTCGCGATATCGCGACATGTTGCATTTTCGCGGCCAAAAGGAAAAATGGTCGCGATATCGCGACATGTTTTCACGGCCAAAAGAGAAAAAGTGTCGCGATATCGCGACATGTTGCATTGTCACGGCCAAAAGAGAAAAAGTGTCGCGATATCACGACATGTTGCATTGTCACGGCCAAAAGAGAAAAAGTGTCACGATATCGCGACATGTTGCATTGTCGCGACCAAGGAGAAAAAGTGTCGCGATATCGCGACATGTTGCATTTTCGCGATTCAAAGCAAAGAGAGAGAAAGAAAGAAAAAGTGTCGCGATATCGCGACATGTTGCATTTTCACGACCAAACAAGAAAAGAAAGAACAAGAAAGAAAAGTGTCGCGATATCGCGACATGTTGCATTTTCACGACCAAAAAAAGAAAGAAAAGTGTCGCGATATCGTGACATGTTGCATTTTCACGGCCAAAAAGGAAAAGTGTCGCGATATCGCGACATGTTGCATTTTCACGGCCAAAAGAGAAAAAGTGTCACGATATCGCGACATGTTGCATTTTCGCACCAAACAGAGAAAAAGTGTCACGATATCGCGACATGTTGCATTTTCGCGGCCAAAAGAGAAAAAGTGTCGCGATATCGCGACATGTTGCATTTTCGCGGCCAAACAGAAAAAGTGTCACGATATCGCGACATGTTGCATTTTCGTGCCAAAAGAGAAAAAGTGTCACGATATCGCGACATGTTGCATTTTCGCGGCCAAAGGAGAAAAAGTGTCGCGATATCGCGACATGTTGCATTTTCGCGACCAAATGAGAAGAGAAAGAACTAGAAAGAAAAGTGTCACGATATCGCGACATGTTACATTTTCATGGCTAAAAGCAACAAAAGAGAGCAAGGAGGCAAAAGTGTCGCGATATCGCGACATGTTCCATTTTTGCCAAGGTAACGGACCTGCATAGTGACGTGGACATAAGGACAAAATCCAATGAATAAGACAAAGCGTTACATAAGGAATATTTAATGATTTGAAATCATTTAAGATGGTCGTTACACACGGAGGGAAACGGACGCAAGCCCATGTGGAGAAAATGCAGCGAAGGGCCACAAAATGGAAACCAAAGCACACGCATACAAGGGAAGGTGAAACGAACAGTCAGGGAAGGTGAAACGAACAACCATCGGAAAACGAAACGAACCGTCATGGAAGGAGAAACAATTTTTTTAGAAGTTTAAATACGCCATTCAAAGAGGCCAGAAGGGGTTGGAAATTGCTGCGAGCAGAGTTGCAGAGTTGAAGGCAAGAAGGCCATTCTGGACCTGTTTGAGTTGTTTTTCTTCCATGGACTGGTTTGGGAAAACCAAAAATTTTGCTATTGTAAAATGACATATTTTTAATACAAAAGTTTTCAGAAATTTGCATCTTATGGACAAGAAAGGAGGAGTCATTTTCTGCATGCTAGATTAAATGTCTATTTTTCCCCTTTTCAGATTTTAGGCTTGTAAATGGAGTTTATGCAAGTTTTCTTGGTTGCTTCATGCGAATGTTTAAATCTGAAAAACCTCATTTAAAACCCTAGGAGCCAGCACTTAGCTTATCCGGATTGTGCTTGTTTTGCAGGTCCAATAGGTTAGGTTGCATGCATGAAAACCTCACATCTTCGGTTTTGTCGAAATAGGATAGCATCATACTGAATGCATTTTATTTTCAATTTTCTGCATTTCATTTTCATTTTCTGCATTTTATTTTTTCCAAAAATTTTAACTTATTTTAAATTTTCAGGCATTAAAATAAACATTTAAAAAATTTCAAAATCCAAAAAAAACAATGAACAATCACTAAAGTTTCATGGTGAAATAAACCAACATTGCCCCTTGTTTACAGTTACTTGCAATCACTAAGGTGTTCCAAGCATTTAAATTGAATATCTTTATTTGAGATTACTAATACACATATGCAAATGCTAATACAACGGAGACCTTGGAGAAGTTGTTTGTTTAACTTCTTTGCAAGAGGGGATTTGGAACCCAAATCCTAAAGGAGAGTGTACTTTCACAACTGGGTGAAAATACCACTCAACAGATTGGCGCTAGAAGGAGGGCTCGAATTGTTTTATTTCAGAGTGATTTAAATGCTATAGGGATTTAAATTTTGAATATTTCATGCCCTATTGATTATTATCTTTAGCCCTCTTTTAACAATACAACCTTGTAGTGTTAAAAGGAGGACATGAATTGCTATGCATTGTTCTAACGCTTTTGATTGTTCATACAGGAATAATGTGTTTTGATTTGATTTAAAAAAAAAAAATTGGTCTTGACTAACGAGGTTGTCTCCATGCAATTACTTTCATTCGATTTTAATGGATACACCTCTTGGTTGATGCTAACATGATTATTCATACGTTACATGTTTGATATTTGCTAGTCAATTTCATGCTTATTTGTAAGGAATTATTTTTGTCTAAAAATGTATTTGTTGTCGGTATTATGCTCTTCACTTGCGTGTAATGCGATCTTGTGAATCAGAAAGCCTACAACACTAGGAGTATGCTCTTCACTTGCGCATATGCGATCTGGTGAATCAAAAACTTACATTTTTAGAATACTGCTTTGTCAAGGTTCCTTCTTTCATGACTAACAAATTGATTTTGAAGTTATTCTTTGAATTTCATTAATTGCAAGATTTTCTATGTGTCACAGGTTTTCTTTGAGGTACTGAGAGTTTTTTCCATGGTTCTTGTAGGGTTATCATCATCGATTTTGAATCAAATGGCCCAACCTCCACCACCTCCTTGGTACGGAGCCCATAACATTCCTTTGAATATTGCAGGGGATATTCATGAGATCCCTAAGAATATAGAGAGATTTTTGCCCGAATACAAATCGGATGGCCCAAGGACCGTAGAAGAACATATTCAGGCCTATAGGGATGTTTTGATAAGATTGCAAGTTCAACATGAAGATGTGGCTTGTAGACTCTTCCCCATGAGCCTAGACCAAGTGGCCTACGAATGGTATATTTGCTTACCTACTGGTTCCATTACGTCATGGACGCAAATGGAGAATGCTTTTGTCAACCAATTCGGGTCACCATTAGATCCCACAATCATCTATAATCAGTTCATTACATGCAAAAGAGGCCAGGGTGAGCCAATCCAAACTTTTAATCAGAGATTTCAGAAGTGCTATAATAGAGCAATTCGGCATTTTGCCATTGATCCCATAGTAGCTTTGCAAATATATTTTGGGGCATTGGATCCTATGACGGCAATGTTTGCAAGGCGAAATCCTCAAGTTACCATGCTTGCTCTAGCCTACAATGAAGCTATGACCATTGAACAACAAATGACACCACAGGGTTATGGGTTTTCCCAGATGCCTATGGTAGGACAATATGGTCCATATGGTCAAGCTCCTATGATGAATCAGATCATGGCACCACAAATATCAGGCATAAATGCTTTGCCTTATCAACAACCATATTCATCAACACCCACTTACGCACCCAATCCAATTCCGATTCAAAGTGTGAATCCCTACGCAAATCAAGTGGCTCAAAATCCAACTCAAATGTTAAGTCAAGATCTCACCAATTACGCAAATCCTATTGGAACTAGCAATAACATAGCTCAACCAAAAGAGATTTATTCAGAGGTTGAAGAGCTCAAAAATATGGTTCACAAATTGAGTAATGATTTGGTTCAAAAATAGAAGTATGAATCCCATGCCCCTCACCCAAATCGAAACTCCAACAATAGAGGGAGACAGTGGAATACGAAGCCAAACAATGGGGGTGTGCCTTCCCCTATTGCTAATCGGATAGATACTTCTGTAGGACCAAGTCACTCTAGTTCCATTCTTAATATTTCTGATTTTGCATGGGAAAAGGGGTGTAGATTGCATAATACAAAGGAGCATAATGAAAGGAATTGTCCCGAAATTGCTAGGTATACCCATTGTCTCCAAGCTCAAGTGGATGATTTGGAACTTGTGCCAAATAATGGTCCACCCCAACATCAACAAGGAGAGGACAACATTTTGGTGGTGGAAACTCTATATCATCAAGAGAGTGAGAATGAGGAAGGTGAAGATGAATGGGATGAGAAACATGTTGATGAATCAGAAGATGAAGAAGAAGTACTTGAGCATCACAATTTGAACTTGGAGGATGATTACTATGATTCATGGAAGAAATGGGAAGAATATTATCAATCTAAATCTTCTAATAAACTTGTTGTGTCAATTAATATGCAGGATAACTCAATTGCTTCCTCACATGAGGATACTATAAATCTTGTACAATTTGAGAAAGTTTTGGAAGAGGAATTAGAATCTCATCAAATTTTGGAACATGATAAGGATTCTACAACCATGAATCAAGAAAGAGAGTCATTTGCTTTAGATTCCTTTGAAGGAAAAGAAATTGAAAATCTTGATCCACTTACTTGTGCTACAATGATTATGCCATTTCAAAATGAGAAAATTACAAAACCTAAATCATTTGGGTTTGATATCATTGATGATCCAATTGAAAATCTCACGTTACCCAAAACAACCCAAGTGATTGATCACGAAAATGTGTTAGTTAACCCACCCCTAGATAGACAAGACTTATGGTTTGAAAGGGATGGACATATTTTCAATTGGGTACCTAAGTTTGGTGCCTTTGATAAACAAGTCATGGAGAAAGAACAAGTGCTACATGATGATGAATGTCATGAGAGAAAAGAGGAATTTTCAAATCCGCTTCAAGTAAGGTCAAATGAAAACATGCCAAAGGTAAAATCTCACCTTTTTGGTTTCACCATGCAAAATTCGAATGAAGGTTTGCCTAATGAATGGTTTGATTCAAATATTATTAATGTTATGGCTTTATTGAATGAAAATGAAAGCTTATTTCTACACCATGAATCAAAGTGCGGAATGGACATCTTAAAGAATAGACATAAAGGAATTGAATATCAATCATTGTCTAATCAATTTGAAAACTTGAAACTCCACCATAGGATTATTAATGAAACTAAATCAAATTGGTATGGTGAGAGGGGCAAGTGGAAGTTTGTTTCTTTGTTTGGTTTGATCTTGTTTTTGTTGGATTCCTACAAAACTTGGTATGCGTATCACGTCATACGTCTTTTAAAGAATTCCAATCAGGTTTGGGATCCGGGAAAATGATAATCCAAACTTTTGCACCATCTTGCATTATATTGTACATTTGTATATACTTTTGGTTTTCGTGTTTTGGTTTTGGATTGGATCTCATTTTGGTTTTAAGTTTTGTGTGTTGGTCCTTTGGACACTTTTGGTTTGTCAACTTAGGTCCTTATGAATGTTGACTAAGACTAGGAGAATATGAAACATCGGAATTGTATTGCAGAAAGCTCCACGAATATCGCAAACACATTAAAGAATATCGTTTGGAACTTGTGATGCATGAAGTTGTCAGTTTTACACATTATGGTAAAGTAGGTGATATATTCCATCCGCATTTCAAAAGGAGCAATGCATTCATATCTCATGTTACATTCCGCATTGCATATACATTTCATCTCAGTTGCATCTTCATTTCATGTACAATCATTGAAAAGGTGTCGAATCCTCTTAGGGTTATTACATAACATATATTAAAAGGATCCTAAGGTTGGGAACCGATGCCCGAACTATCTTGAACCAAGCACGTTCTACACATATTAAAGAGGATCTTGAGCAAAATGGTCAAAACCATACTTGGAAGAAAAGGTGAGGCGAAAGGAGTATTTCGTGTCTGTCCTATCATGCAACATAATCCTTAAAACAGTGGTTTTTACCACTCCCATAGTGCTTAAAGCCTAAAATCAGAGTAGTAAGGATAGGGTTAAATCCCCATCGAACTTAGGTTGAGGATCCAACTCCCCAAAGCTCTGATTTGACCTTCATGGAGTAGTAAGGATAGGGTCTAATTCTCATCTCGCTTAGGTTGAGAATCCGATTCCCCAAAGCTTCTATTTTGCCCACTCAAGAACTTGAAATTCCAAAGCAAATATTTTTCATTTCTTTATTAATATTGGATTGGAAGGATCGTACTACATGTCCCTTGCAAGGATGGGTAGTCATCCCCAAGGTCCAAGAAATCAAAAGTAGAGCCAAATCCTGGATTATGGGGTTGATCTCCATCGGGGCTATAGACGCCTGGCTGGCAGTGGAGTATGCTCATGCGTGGCAACATGTCTTGTCTAAAAGCAAGACCACTGATCGCTCAAACGGACAGAGCTAGCCTCGATAGTTTCATCCATAACAGGTTAAATCATTTTGTTCAAGATGAGGTAATGAACTCCAGATCCGAGTAGTAAGGATAGGGTTAAATTCCCATCTCGCTTAGGTTGGGAATCCTATTCCCCAAAGCTCCGATTTCACTTACACTTGCACATGGGTTCAAGATGGTAGTGACACATAACCAACTTTGGGATCTAGTAAATTAATTCAGTATACATATATTTGGTCCTAAGAGGGTTTGACAGTTTTAATATGTTTGTTCATGATACTAGAAGGTCTGAGCCTTTGCAAAGCAGGTTGTTATATCTCTAACATAGTTGTCATACATCAAATCCTGCACAAATCATTCATAGCCTTGCATACGAATCATAAGTGAAACTGACAATGGAAAGTTGAACGAGTTTCAAACGATAGGGAATGAAGCACATTGCACACACCGAGCTGATGCTTAATAATTCTAATGCTTCATGTATTTCTCGTCTAGTTTTATTCTTGGGATATTTGCTGACGCTTGTATTTGAGTCTGTGTGTTTTCAGGTTGAGTTCTCACCGAAATGCTCAGGAGCATTTCCTAGCAGAGTCACCATTTGTTGTGGCTGCTCCACAACGTACCCCAAAATTGGGGACCCACCTTTTTTGCATGTGTTCCAAGAAGACCGAAGTGGCCCATATGCTAAAGATCAAAGAAAAAAGCAAAACACCACAAGGAGAAAAAGTGTCGCGATATCGCGACATGTTGTTTTCACGGCCAAAGAGAAAAAGTGTCGCGATATCGCGACATGTTGCGTTTTCATGGCCAAAAAGAAAAAGTGTCATGATATCGCGACATGTTGCATTGTCGCGGCCAAAAGAGAAAAAGTGTCGCGATATCGCGACATGTTGCATTGTCACGGCCAAAAGAGAAAAAGTGTCGCGATATCGTGACATGTTGCTGTCGCGGCAAAAGAGAAAAAGTGTCGCGATATCGCGACATGTTGCATTTTCATGACAAAGCAAAGAGAGAAGAAAAAGTGTCATGATATCGCGACATGTTGCATTTTCGTGACCAAAAGAGAAAAGAAAGAACAAGAAAGAAAAGTGTCGCGATATCGCGACATGTTGCATTTTCGCGACCAAACAAGACAAGAAAGAACAAGAAAGAAAAGTGTCACGATATCGCGACATGTTGCATTTTCGTGGCCAAACAGAGAAAAAGTGTCGCGATATCGTGACATGTTGCATTTCTGGCCAAAAGAGAAAAAGTGTCGCGATATCGCGACATGTTGCATTTGTGGCCAAAAGAAAAAGTGTCGCGATATCGCGACATGTTGCATTTCGTGGCCAAAAGAGAAAAGTGTCGTGATATCGCGACATGTTGCATTTTCGGCCAAAAGAAAAAGTGTTGCGATATCGCGACATGTTGCATTTCGCGGCCAAAAGAGAAAAGTGTCGCGATATCGCGACATGTTGCATTGTCACGGCCAAAAGAGAAAAAGTGTCGCGATATCACGACATGTTGCATTTTCACGACCAAATGAGAAGAGAAAGAACTAGAAAGAAAAGTGTCGCGATATCGCGACATGTTACATTTTCATGGCTAAAAGCAACAAAAGAGAGCAAGGAGGAAAAAGTGTCGCGATATCACGACATGTTCCATTTTCGCCAAGGTAACGGACCTGCATAGTGACGTGGACATAAGGACAAAATCCAATGAATAAGACAAAGCGTTACATAAGGAATATTTAATGATTTGAAATCATTTAAGATGGTCGTTACACACGGAGGGAAACGGATGCAAGCCCATGTGGAGAAAACGTAGCGAAGGGCCACAAAATGGAAACCAAAGCACACGCATACAAGGGAAGGTGAAACGAACAGTTAGGGAAGGTGAAACGAACAACCATCGAAAAATGAAACGAACCGTCATGGAAGGAGAAACAATTTTTTTAGAAGTTTAAATACGCCATTCAAAGAGGCCAGAAGGGGTTGGAAATTGCTCGAGTAGAGTTGCAGAGTTGAGTGAAGGCAAGAGGGCCATTCTGGACCCGTTTGAGTTGTTTTTCTTCCATGGACTGGTTTGGGAAAACCAGAAATTTTGCTATTGTAAAATGACACATTTTTAATGCAGAAAATTTTAGAAAGTTGCATCTTATGGACAAGAAAGGAGGAGTCATTTTCTGCATGCTAGATTAAATGTCTATCTTTCCCCTTTTCAGATTTTAGGCTTGTAAATGGAGTTTATGCAAGTTTTCTTGGTTGCTTCATGCGAATGTTTAAATCTGAAAAACCTCATTTAAAACCCTAGGAGCCAACACTTAGCTTATCCGGATTGTGCTTGTTTTGCAGGTCCAATAGGTTAGGTTGCATGCATGAAAACCTCACATCTTCGGTTTTGTCGAAATAGGATAGCATCATACTGAATGCGTTTTATTTTCAATTTTTGCATTTCATTTTCATTTTTTGCATTTTATTTTTTCCAAAAATTTTAACTTATTTTAAATTTTCAGGCATTAAAATAAACATTTAAAAATATTCAAAATCCAAAAAAACAATGAACAATCACTAAAGTTTCATGGTGAAATAAACCAACATTGCCCCTTGTTTACAGTTACTTGCAATCACTAAGGTGTTCCAAGCATTTAAATTGAATATCTTTATTTGAGATTACTAATACACATATGCAAATGCTAATACAACGGAGACCTTGGAGAAGTTGTTTGTTTAACTTCTTTGCAAGAGGGGATTTGGAACCCAAATCCTAAAGGAGAGTGTACTTTCACAACCGGGTGAAAATACCACTCAACGGGTACATTTTGATACCTTAACATATGCATAATAATACCCAGAGTCTTGTGAATAGCCTAAATGGACAATGGTACCAAATAATGTATACACTAGTTGTGGGTCCTATAGAGAAGGCACAATATTAAACATCTAATATCTTAATATAATTCAAATAACTAAGATGAATCTACAAAGAAAAGAATAAACATAGTACTAGATGAAAAGTGACATCCTCTACCATCAAGTCTAGGATAGAATACAACTAATTCTCTAAATGATTGATAGAATGCTAAATACTACATATAAAAAAATAAAAATAGGGAGTTAAGAGTTCTAGTGTATGATGCAATCTCAGATAAAACTTATAATACAACTTAGATGCAAACACTCTTAAATATAGTCAAACAATATTATGACCAAACATGCTTGTAGACAAGTGTTTGATATCATCCTAAATGAAGACCAGGCTAACAAATGATTGTCTATGTTCTCTTTGAGTAAGCCAGAGCTACCAAATGAACTCATAAGCTTGGATGCAAAATTACCACTACAACACCCTAGATGGTAAGTGTCATCAAAAGTTGCAACATACAATACTATGGAAAATTAACCCTTTCTTCAATGAAATATTAGTTGAATATACACAAGAAGTTGATATATATAGTCATTTATCCCTTGTTTTGTTCCTAATACATTAGTTATTGAAACTGGTTTCTCCAACTGATATTCAACATAGATTTAGTTGCACTAAAAAGGCTTTATCAAATTTATTATTATTGGCCTCTAAGACTGCTCTTCAACTCATATTTAACTGCACTTGAGAGGCTTTTACATATAATATGCATACCAAATTTTCATTTGAACTCTTATATCACAGTCAAATTTGACATTAATTTGTTATGTGCTTCATTTCTTCCCATTATTTACTCTACATATATCTTTTTTTAATTGGTTAATGGGTTTTAAAAGGGTCCAACCATTTTACATCAAAGGAAACAAACAGACGACAAGGAGAAATGGGATTCCATCAAAAATCTGAATAGGAACCATTAGAAACAAAAAATGGACAACAAGAGATTACAAAACCAAAATAAGGATCCAAGATAGTTACTCATTAGGATTGAGAGCGTGCTTGGAGTCTTCAACTTCATCTTCCACATTGAACGATTTGGATAGGTGAATCCCATGGTGGAGAATTGAAATAGCTTTAGAAAATATTGATAAGGAATGTTCCAACATATTAGACATAATCACAAAGGGTTTGCAGCTAGCTTTAGCTACTTGGACATTACTAGAATTACGATCGGGCTCATTGACTTTGGGAATGCCTTGAATATCATCACTATGAACCTCAATTCTCATATTATCAGGAAGAGCATGATCCTATAGGTTTTGGATCTCTTTGACATTGATATCCTCTAATATTTCTTTCATAGGGGAGAACCTCTTCGAGGTTGAACCTCTCATAGATTGACGTCTTGGGATGAAAGTAGCACCAAATATTGTTCTTTTCTTGGACCCTGGGTAGAAGTCTTCATCCTCTTCACTGTCATTAGAAATGTTAAAATTGGAACCTTTCTTAGTATTGTGATACATCGAGAAGGAAGCCTTCTGAGAATGTTTTTGAAGCACATATTTAAAAATAATTAAGTGCAATCCTTTGTGCTTCACCTTAATACTGTCATTCTTTTGAAAAGCTTCAACATTGAGCATTAAAGATCTTACAAAATAATCTAACACATTTATTTCTATCACATCCCTAAGGTGATTTAAGAAATCCAAATAAAAAATCCTTATAAGCTTATCAATCGGGTCCATAGTGAATTATTCCATAATAGGAATGAGAACTTTACACTATGGTTCAGGGAGGCCATTCCTCATGATATCACCATTTTCATGACCCAGCTTCCTACCATGGTTTGAGAAATGCTTGAGTTCCTCAGCCATGGAATGTTTGTTCCTCTTAATGATATCACCATCAATGGGAAGTTTAGTGATCTCAGCCAAAATGCGGACATTAATCTTGAAGCATTAGCCTTTGATAGTGACTTGGCCATTATTCCAAGAATGTATGAAGCTATTAGTAATTTCCTCATCATGACCACTAATTTTTCTCAATAAATTCAAGAAACCATGGATTCTGAGATTAGTTTCCACATCAATTTCAAGGGAAAGGATGTTGGGTTCAAAAATATCCATTTGGATTAGATGGAGGCTCACAGGGGAGGCAGGGGGTAGGATACAAAGACTAAACTAGGGATTCAAGTGATTGGTACTCCCAAATATGGCAAAGATATGCCTTCTCAATTCATGATCCAAAAGACTCAGAGTAGACATGTGAATTTTCATGGAAAAAAAATCTTGGTATTAGTGGTTATGTTACCAAAGCTATTCTAAAAAACCATAGTGGAAGAAAAAGAGGAGCTTAAAAATGTATAGACCCACACTCAAAACATAAATGGAGAAAACACCTATGATGATTGGTCCAGGATAGACAAATTCTATATCGGTCTTTACTTGAGATAAAAAGCTAAAAGGGGAGAACAACTTAACACAAATGCATTCCTCATATTGTCATAACTCCATTTCACCAGGTGGGTTCTCTACTTTTTATTACTAGCCTCTGCTTTCTTTCTAGTAGTTTACAACCTTCTTGTTAAAGTATAATGTAGTAATAACTAGCATAACAAATACTCTTTTGAATACCTTGTCAAATGCTAATTCTAATACAACTCTCAAAAGAGAAGAATTAACCAAAGTCAAAGTAATGACTAAAGTGTAATTTTCTATAAGCATGCTCTATTTACTCATTTGGTCATTGTTCTAATTTTGCTTCACAAATTAAATCAGTTAGTAGTAATAGATAAGCTTTAAAATACCAATTTCATAGAATTCCCTATTTCACAAATCAATCTGAGTCATAATAGTATTATAGGAACATGAACACATAGCACCCAATCTAAATTGGTATTAGCACATTATATTTTTACATTTTGTGGCCTAATAAAGCTTGGTTTTTCTTGCCATTTCATGTTTTCACAATAATAGCTTTCTGCTCTCAATCAAAGCTTCAATCCTGATGTATATGTTGATTTTATACCAACAATGCAACATATAATTGAATTCAAAGAAGCCTTTAAAAAACAAAAATAAAAAAATAAATAATAAAAAAAGAAAGACAACATGCACAAAAAAGCAAGGGAAGAAGAAAATCCTTCTCGAATCTTGGCTAACACTGGGAAATCCTCAGAACAAGGGGGCATGTTGTGTTGGAAGAAGTATTGTTCAAGGTATTCAACAACTAAGAATCCATAGTCTTGATTTAAAGAATCTAGTAGTCAGAGGTCCAACAAAGGGTTCCATGGATAATGACTCTCATCTAAACTTCTCTATGGGACCTCAAGCTAGATCCCTTGTTGATGGTAATGTTGCTCTTAACATAGGTTTTCTTAATATTGTGCACTCCCCTTGTTCCCATTTTACTTAGTTTTGTATTTGATATTGTATAAACATCCAATGTGAGTCACTATGATCGATAGGCTAAACCCATACATTGTCTTGAAGAACTGTGATTTATTTTGCACTTTATGTTTACCCATGTTTTGGAAAAGCTCTCTACGTCAGTTACAAGTAATGTTGACTCTCTCAGTTTGGTTTGACATTTTTACAATCCATATTGGAGGGTTTTTACCATGTAAACAACTTTATGCTACAAAGTAGGAATAATTTAGCTAGTTCAAATACTATATCCACTGATTTGCATCTATCATTTGCTTTTGAAATTTTTGATTAACAGGTCACAAAGATTGAACAAATTTTTCATTTGTTATCTGGTAGTGGAAGGGGCAATAAGTAACATCATATAAGTGCTTTTATAAAAAAAAGGGATCATTACATCACAACAATAAAATTAGAATAACCTCTCATCATATTATACGCCATGTGTAAATTTCATAACCTCCTTGACCCTCAGATTATGCCAGACTTCTATTAGTTTTTTATTTGGTTATATCAGATTAAAATAGGCCCCACCCATATTACATCATGACTTTGCTACCACAATATTTTGACAAACTACATAGTGATATTATAACAACATTTTTGGCAATTATGCTTTCGATAAACTACATAGTGATATTATAACAATATTTTTGGTAATTATGCTTGTATGTCTAGCAAGGTTCGAACCTAGGTCTCCTCCTTGAAATTCGAGGTATTTAACTGGTTGAGCTCATCCCATTTGATCAGCCTTTTATATATCTGCTTAAAGCATCTCATTGTCTCATTTATACTTGTTATGGTCCATGAAAACTAAAACTACTCTTATATGCCTAAAACATCTCATTTATGTTTGTTGCAGTCTATGGAAACAACATTCGTGAAGAGACTACAAGCTTCTAAAAGTAACTGGAAATTGACACCAACTAAAAATTGAGTAAGCCAACAACAATTCAAACTTAGAACTGACTATGGTTTAGATAGCTGCAGAAACAAATCCATTTTTTCAATTTAATGTAGCTTCCCTTAAAAATGCCAACATCTGATGTTTGTATCATGATAACATGAACCATTTTATTGAAAACAAGGATACATAAACACAATATACATTATGAGAGTTGATGGTTTTGATAGTATCCATATTGTAAATTAATGACAAGAATAGAACTAAACTAAAGTAAAAGCATACCCTTGAATTAAGAATTTAAGTATACCTGACTGGATCTAGACATATGTTCAACAAGTCCCAAGTGTTCCTCAAAAGTAATGTTGTGATCTATCTTGCCACCAAATCCATCTTCAAATCTCTATCCCAAAAACAAGAAAAACAAAATGGTGAGACAATTGAATTTACTAATGAACCAAGCTCACAACTTCTATTCCATGAATAGGAAGAGAAAGAAACAAACACAAATTATGGATTTTTCATCTTATCTACCTTTAACTGAATCACAAGAACATTAGGAGCTTGAAAAATAAACAATTGCTTGCACGCTGTCAATAATTTGTTACACCTGTATTGTATAATCAACAATATCTCCTATTAATGAAACATTTCACATTAAAAACTTTGTAGTTTGTACATGCCAATATCTTCACCCTACCACTATCTCAAATTCACTCTATCTTTCTCACATAAAACAAAAGCTATTCAATAGAAAAACCACAACAGCTTGAAAAGTCTTTTCCCTAATCATTCTATCAATACTGATGAGTAAAATTTGGGGTTTCTATGGCCAACTGCATTAAGAAACTTTTGGAATTTTTCATATTGAATCAGAGAGAACAAATGCAAACTATAATATGATTTTATTATCATTCTATTTTAAAGGGAAAATAAACCCAGTGAATGGATGCAGTCCCATGTTCACAATGATTATTTGCTTAGTAATTGCAATTAAATACTTGTGATCCTCTTGGATGATAATACGTTAGTCTATTTGTCTATCTGATAAATTTGATAAATTGCATACAACATTTTAGATTCAGGGTGTCTCTTCATAACCTTGCTAAGCCTTTGCTCAGGCATTCTCAAGATCGTATAAAGTGGCTTGAGCTTAAGATGCCCAGACTCATTTATGGACTTCATTTTTTCCCAAACTAAAAACCTAGGCTTTAGAACCCTTCCCAGACTTAATATTAACAACATCGGATGATCTAGCACAGAATTCACAGGGAGCTCCATGTTCTTAACTATAAATTCCATATTTTCCCTAATCTTATCCTTGCCCAGTTTGAAAATGTAAGGCAAAACCCTAAATAGTTCCATAGTTTCCTCAGTCGTGAGCCCACACAGTTGAAAATTGTGGATTTTGCCCTCTAATGTTTCCAAGCGGCTACTAGCTATACCTATTTCTACAAAGAATCCATCTTCATTTGCATCTCCTTTGTATGCTTTGTGAGTTGACCCACCCTCTCCTCCATCTAAGCAATCAATACCCATATTCCCATGACCTCAACACTAAATAGAAATAAACATATATACATATATATATACATATAACCCAAAAGAAATGGAATAATAAGAGAGCAATACCTCCAACAAAGATGTTTTGGGGACCTTCCTTCCATCTTCTAGTTGCTCATACAGATCTACATATAGTTCTTCATCATCCCCATCAGGCTCCACCTTCAAACAGACAGAGTCAGGCACCACCAGATTCATTAGGATCAACAAAGAGCCCTCTAAAACCATCCCAAGCTGAATTTCAAAAATCCCACCCTCTAAAGTTCCCATGAATCCTTTATATTTATTTTAAGTGTGGTTTTTTTTAGGGTAATTTTTAACCGCCCTCTTAGGGTCTATTAGGGCCATTTTTTTATAAAAAAATGCCATATTTTAGGCATTGTTAAAATCCTTTTTTGGTGAGGACAATTTAAAACCGCCCTCTTAGGTCTATTAGGGCGGTTTTTTATCGCCATAAAAAACTATCTTTTAGGAATCATTAAAAGTTTTTTTTGGTGAGGGTGGTTTAAAACCATCCTCTTAGGGTCTATTAAGGTGGTTTTTTACCATCGTAAAAACTATCATATTTTAGCTACCCTTAAAAGCCTTTTTGGTGTAGTGTGTAAGACATGGCATTATTTTTCCTTTAGCATTTGTTTGAAAGGGATAAATTCATTTGTTGAATTAATTGGAAGCACCTTATGTCTCAAAGGCCCTATGAGGTTCTTGGCTAGGCACACAAGCTTAGGGTTCTCCTTACATTAGGCATAAGGTATGAATCTAGTCAGCTACACATGATTTTAAAAAGTATGTATATATAAAATAATTATCAAAAATCAATTTTCCAATTTAATTTCAAGTGATAGATACTACAAGAAACTCCCAAATAAGATGTACCAAGTATCAATCTTAGATTATTATATGAAATTGGTGAAACCGGTTAGATTCACTACACCAAAAGGGTCTTTAAGGGCATTTATTCAGTTGTTGTCTATAAGGGCATCACACAAATTCTATATCATACGACAACTAAAAATTACCTTAAAATACCACCCTCTTAGTATCTAAGAGGGTAGTTTAAATCCACCCTCTTAAGGCTACGAGGATGGTTATAAATCATCCTCTTAGTATTAGGGCTAAGAGGGCAATTTACAATTGCACTTGTAGTCCTAAGAGGGCGGTTATAAAATATAAACCACCCTCTTAGAAGACGGCGGTTAAAAATATAAACTCCTCTTAAAAGAGGGTAGTTAAATCCATCCAAAAAAGAGGTAAAAGGATTATAAAAAATAAAAGGAATAGGTATAAGCATAATGATTTGACCTAGGGTCAGTACAATGATTTAGCAAAATTTAGACCTACATAATTTGTCTGAAAGTGGGAATGGTGAAAAAGTGTGAGATACAAGATTTTCTTATTTCCAGGTCTATTTCATTTTTGCCTTTTTTGTTTCTAAAAAGTTGTAGTTTGGAGAGGAACATTTTTGCACTTCTAAGGATGGTAGATTCTAGAAAGTATATGATGAGAGGAATGTAAGCCAAAGGAATGAATTCATAAATAGAGTAGCTCAATTAGTAGTCCTAGAATGCAGGGGAGAGGGCTACGATACAAACCTTTGGCTTCTGTCTCACTATGTTTAGATCTCAAATTTTGTTAATAACTATGGTTGGTCAAGTGACTAAACTAAACCTTTCAGTTTAATTTTAATGCTTAAAGGCCCAGGTAAGAGTTAAATAGTCATGCCTGGTGGTTTTTGAAAATCATCTCTTACACCTTAGCATGGTGCTTTAGCCTATGAGCCAACACAAGAGCACCAATGATATCATGATCAAGAAGCAAGGTGATAATACAAGTCTAATTACCACATGTAGGAGCCATTGTTTTAGGAGGCTTTGCCATTTACTTTGGTAGGATTGAGCCAAAATATAGATTAAGAATCCCTCCTCTAAAGTGCATGCATTAATGCTCACCCTCACAAATACCTAGAAACAATTCTCTATGCTCTGCCTTTAGGGGGGATGGAAAGAAAGAATGGTTCATGGGAAATAAGAACTTAAGAGATGTAGGGGCAAGGAGGAGATGCTACCATGCATTTAGCTTCTAGGGAACCAAGGAGATAACTGTCAAATAAGAAATTCAAAAGGAGGGAAGAGAAATGTGCTTGATTTGATAATCCTAAAGAACCTAGAAAAGGACAGTAGGAATGAAAGGCATGTAGAAGAGTATATGAAGAGAAAAAGAAACAAGAAATCATTTTCTAATGGAAAATCATGAAGAACGTTTATATTCTTCCCTTTGAGCTACACCAGGAAACTGGAGAGCTTCCACCTGGATTTTGAATATTCCTAGATATGAGGATAAAAAATGTAAAGACTATAAACCAATAGATGCCAAACAATTCAAGTGGTCTTCATGCCATGGAATTAACAAGCAGCTAGAGCATGGTGGATTCCCTAAGCATTTAGAAGTTGGATGCATAATCAATTTCCTACAATTTGGACCATGTTGCAGCTACAGTTATGGCATGAAATCATAAAATTGAATTCCTTCAAATCGAGTTCCATGACATCAAGAATAAGTTCCCAACTAGTGCACTGTTAAGCGAGAAAGGAGAGGAACCAAAACACACTATAAAAATTCAAGGGGATAATTGGATGCCTAATTTTTCTTGTTTGTTTAACTTTTGAGGATGGATCCAATTAAACTCTCTCTGCTACCATGTTTATTTTCTTAAAGAGTTCAGATACAATTTTCATAATGTAACCATAACCAACATCTATGCCCAGAAAGGGGATAGCATTACATTGGGCAATCGTAGGACATGGTTTACACATATTTGGGATAAGAACATATCTTTTTCCATCAATTTATTGTGATGTTAAGCTTTTCCAAAGTAAAAATTAGCCATATAAAATAATGGTAAAGGAAATATGTTCCAACAGAACAAAGTTTTTATATGATGATGATAAGATCGTTGCACTCTTTGCATCACATGAATATCAAGTTCAGTAAAAATACCTTGAAGAATACAACACACTATTCATGAACAATAAAACTTGCCATGAATTTGGCTCCTTAGGTTGCTAATTTATATTATATAAGAACAAGAAGAATACAACACACCCTTAAAAACATAAAGGATGGGCAAAGGAAAGAAATCCCTAAACCAGAAAAAAATAAGCACCAAGGAGGTAATTAGGCCTGCCCTTTAGATTCAATATTTACATCTTTAATCTCGTCCTTGAACTCATCCTCACCATCATCCTCATCATTAACTGAAGCAACATGGTCCCCCTAAGCATCCTTAGCAACATCCATAACAATGTCCTTGCCTCCATCCTCAGAAAAAATCGCTAGTTAAAAGGCAAAATGCCTTATTCCATGGTATCAATAATTTTCTACGATAATCCACTTGTCCACACCTTCAGACTTGTGGCATTGACACCAAAATTAGCGAGTTTGTCAGCAACCTTGTTGCTTTCCCTGAATGCATGTTGGAAGATAATCTCTTGCTGGCTTTGGCTTAGAATTCTAGCTTCCTCTATACAATCCTTGATCCTCCAAGTAGGATTTTGGTTGTTCTTCAAGTAGTTTATGGTATTAAGAGAATATCCCTCAACCATGAGCCTTCCAGGATAAGATTTTGCAAGAAGCAAGCCTCTCCACATAGCTATGGCTTCTACCACCTGATTAGATTGGATTCCTAGGGGTTCTGCAAAAGCAAGGATGATAATTCCTCTATGGTCTCTTAGAACACCACCAATGCCTGCTTTACCAGGGTTACCCTTGGCAACCCCATAAAAATTCAATTTAAACCAATCTTGAGGGGGGTATCCAAGAGTACTGGGTTTTTAGATTAGGGGTAGGTTGGGAGAGGTTTTCCTTGAGGAGGAGGGTCCAAGAGGACTAGTTCCAAGAGGATTAGTCCATTACAAGCGATATTGCAGACCTTGAGAGAGACTAAAAAAGGAATAGATATGAGCATGCCTTTTATAGCCAATTGCCCCATTTTATATCACAAATTGTAGAACTAGTAAATCAATGACATGTAGATGCAAGTCAGAGCAACGTGGAAATTGTTGGTGTATACACCTAGTCTTTAAGTATAAGAGATGCATGACACAAATCTATAGAAATTCATTGATAACTTGTCAAATGAAGTATAAAAGTGATGCAAGAGCATTTATTTCATTAATCTAACCATTAATACTTGTCCAAAGATACATGTAATTTTTTCTTCTCATATTAGAGCGGTCAGATCCTAAAAGGAAATACAATATATTTTATTGAATTCATGGGCTCAAAGCTTACAAAAAATATTTTCATGCTTCATGATTGAAATCAAATTATAAACCCAAAATTTTTGCACCCCTTTCTTTCAGGCTAATGGATCTGCATTTGAAAAGGGTATGGAAAATGATGTGCCTACACCTCAGACGAGAAGAACTTGAGTTGTGCTCTCTTTGGTGTTTTTTGATAAATTAGGTGGGGTTCACCAGGAAACACTTATGGTGGTTTCCACGCCTAGGTAGGGTGAGTGTTTGATGGATTATTTGATTTACACACACCTAGGGTTTATCCAAATGCAATTGTACCTAATTATACGCACTTCAAATTTCCATGAAAGCAGTAGTATACAAATTAACTAGAAAGCTTGTAAATTTTACTAATATGCAATGGCTTTTGTAAATACTAAAGGTGGAAAATAAATTATATGTTAATCATGTGTATATTCTTTTTTTTGTGTTTTTTCCAACTAGTATAATTGATGCAAAAGTAATATAACTAAGTTTACGTTTTTATCTTTTCTTTCTTTTTCCTTTTAGAAAATGCTTCTAAAACATACTAGTGTAAAATTAAAGTATGGAAAAACTGAAAGGAATCCATAATTAGAGACTTACCTGATATGTATGGTTGTTTTTAGGAAAATTTGGATCTGTTAGAGCGAATTTGGATCTATCATAGCGAATTCAAATATCGAAAAGTGAATTCAGAAACACAGAGCAATAATTCGAATTCATTCAAAACATGTAATTTCACAACAAAACACTAAAAATCATAGTTAGTGGTGAGGGATCTGCTTAATACATCGCAATTGTGATTCCTCAATGATATGGCAATCATATCCCCTCCTTTCCTTTCATAAACCATAAGAAAAATAACTGATTTCTAGATCTAATGTAAAACATATGTATTTGATAAGAAAATAGTAAAGTATAAAATGCAACAAGGGATAAGTCTTATAAGGATAAAAATGCAAAACATAAACCACTGTAATAAACCCGAGGTCAGGATTTTACCCTCAGCATGTGTTTGTGTAAATTTGTATGCCCTTAGCAAATTCATACTGCTCAAAATGCATTTAAATCTACAACAAAAAAATTTAGAAAAGTCTTGTAGAGCAATTTTGGAAATTCATCAGGGAATTCGAACACTCCCGAATTCGTTTAAAATCTAAAAACTAACAAATACATGCTAATAATCAAAACACATGGATCAATGATACTCATTGTTATCTCAGCTAGTCTTTGAAATGATGATAATATGGTGATATCTCCTTCAAAAAACTAGTAACAAAATATGAAAGAGGCTCTTCTCCACTTAGATCTCCTACAAAATCACCATTAGGTCCTTCTAGAGGTAGCCTAAAATATCTAACAATCAAAAGCTAATCGAGAAAAAACAAGCAGGATAAAGATAGATTAGGTTTGTTAGGAAAATTTTAGAAATTTTCTAATCTAGGCGAATTCAAATGGTTTCGAATTCACTGAAAATCAAGGTTTGCCCAAATTGGAGATAAAATCCAAACAATCTACCAATTTTAGGTGCACATTTGATTTGCATAAATTTGAACAGTTTCAAATTTTCCAGCATCATCCAAATTTTCAAAAAAGGGGAAAGGACAGAATTAGGTTTTAATGAGCACAAAAATTGAGGCAAACAACTAAGGGGGGAAGCTACATTGCTGAGGAGGGAAAACATGTTAGGGAGTTTAGAAAATTTTAAGTGGGTCAAAATTCCATGACTACATTTTACCCCTCTTTTGTGCATTTATGAGCAATAAATGTGTTAAAGAAATATGTATCCGAAGAAGGGATTGCACTAAAAAAAAAAAAAAAATTACGTGTTTCCTTTTATTATTTATTAGCTAGAGTACTCCCTTCGAGTTTTGTGAGAAATTCAAAATTTGTTAAAAACTCGAAATTTTGTAAAAAAAATGGGTAAAAAGTGGTGCAATAGAGAATTAGGGTAAAACCTAATTCATTTTTACCCTTTCATTGGTGTGAATTTTGCTCTGGAGAAAATGGCTACTCCTCTATATCAAGCGGACAGAGTGCAAGCAAGAGGTAACATGGTAAGTGTACGGATACGGGTAAGCCTTATTGTAACCTCAAATTTTAGATTTTTGGATTTATTTCTTAAATTTTTAGGATTTTTGATGCAGCTTGTTGTCGTGCGACTAGACCAACAATTTTGGATGATTTAGGTAAATTTAGATGTCCAAATTTTTCTAAATTGATGTTTCAATTTGTAAATTTGGGTGCTTCAAGTGAATTCAGATGTTCGGATGTGACTAAAATTGAGTTTGAATGTGCAAATACGGATGTGCTAAGGCAAATTCGATCATCTGAATCTATTTTCTCATGGTTTTCAAATTTGCAAATTGCTTCTAAATTTTCAAACAAGGATAAAAGTACATTTTTTTAATCATTGTTTTTGTGCAGTTTGATTTCTTTATTAAATTTTTTGATCATGATAGTTTACTAAATAATGTTTTTGTTTTTGCTTGCAGCGAGTGGTGATAAAAGGGGTTCAAGGACCACATCATAGGATTGAGTTGTGATGACATATCAATCCTTAAGTTAGTAGGGCAACTACATGTGGTTGAGATGCCATGACTAGAGGAATATTATCTACTTTTGACTGCATTGGAGGAGAGATGGTATCCGGGATCTTATACATTTTGGTTGCCTATAGGGGAGATGACCCTAACTTTGGAGTATGTGTGGAGAATCCTCCAGATTCCTATTAGGGGTTAGTTTGTATACTAGTCTATGACCTCGACCCAGGTGATGTAGTAGTTGACAAGGGATCCTTCTTTTCTAATTTATCAAAGTGGAGTCAGTATTGAGGGCCTAATAGTTATAGAGGGAGTATCCAGACTAATCGTGGTGCAATTTGATATAGTGGGACTATTGTGCCATTAGAGTGGATGACATATTCCATGGGATTTGGTTGGTATGGTGGCTGATATGTGGGACTCAAGAAGACAGTTTGCATAAGGACCTTATGTGCTCTATAACTTATACATGACATTGTTTAATATCATGTATAAGCACAGTCGTAGCTTGGTCCTCACGACCTTGCTACAAGTATGGTGCTGGAAGCACATTACTGTGAGGAGACTGGAGGAACTACCTCATCAATAGGTAGAGGAGGGTCAACTTGTTGTATTCTAATGGGGCCATACAAGAGGTCGTAGTAGGAGGATGAGCGACTTGGAGGTGGCCATGTGGGCTATTAATGAGTTGACTGCTCCTTGCATTTGTTGGAGATATTGGTGAGGACATGCTAGTTGGGATGAGTATAGTGTAGAGATATCTTGAGTATGATGGATACTATAGCTATGGATGGATAAGGTAGAGATAGAGCTACATCAGGCCTACTGAGTGCAACACCATTTTGGGCTAGTATAGGGTATACCCTCGATATGGGATTTTTCATATTGACGAGTGACATGGGATTTGACAACTGCTAGCAGGGCACCTGATCTTACTAGGTTCTTAGATCTAGATGAGGATGATATTTTGATGGCACTCCTAGATGCAGATGACATGGGAATGGAGGATGGATACCTTGAGTGGTATGCCACCATCCTACCTACTAGGATCACGTAGAAGATAGGTGTAGTAGAGTGGGTGCAGCGAGCCTATCAGGAGGATGCTAGATGAAGATCTGCTAGGTGACTACAAGGGGAGAGATACATGATACAAGGGCATAGAGTCCCTCAAATGCAAGGAGGCCAGTAGAGATAGAGGTCCTATCAATAGGAGAGAATGCTTTAGATAGAGGGAGGGACAAGTCAGCAGTTGTAGACTTTATCACCATAGAGATAGGTGACACCACCACAACAGGCTACACGATCTCCACAGTAGGAGGTACAATTATCACCTCAAAAAAAATCACCCAATAAGGGCATTATGATGGAGGGTGGGGAGTTGAGCAACACTAGATATTTTGATGCTCTGTAGGCAAATAATGCCAAGTTGAGGAGTCAGGTAGGGATACAAGTTAGTCGGATTCAGTCATTGGAGGTACAGCTCTCGTAGTCATAGATTCTATTAGGACAAAATCAAACTCAAATATACCAGGCACATGCATAGCTTGGATAGGTATGGGCATAATCACATTAGATGAGGAGTGGAGCTTTAGGCTAGTCCTTAGGTAGTAGTGCACTGATGGAAGAGGTGGTCTTAGCATCACAGCGGGTGACCTTCTACTAGGTACTATATTTTTAGGTAGTTCTTGAGGGTTATAGGACTCTCTTGCCCCTAGATTTAGCGGCTACAAGTTGCTCTATATTAGTTTCCAAGTTGGTGTCTAGGGCCCCTTAGTTTCAGGTTCCTAGGCGACCTCTTGATGATGATAGCTAGAGCTCTAGAGGATTTAAGGGATGATATATCAAGGTTTCTTTTTGTGGTATAACCCCTAGTCATTGAGTATGTTGGTTTTGATTGTGCATACTAGTCTATAACATGTATTTTATATATCTTTTGAGAGAGTAATACTATACTACTATTTTGGTGTTTTTTTTGGCTTTTTTGGTGTTAAAAAAATGTAAAATATGTTTGTTGTTTTTTATGATCTTCATAATTATACTTATGGTCATGTGTGATTGCTAATGTTCTTTTATCATGCTTAATTAATGTATCGTTGTAGGAGAGTGAAGTGTGATTTGATTTAATTGATGTGTTGTGTTCTAGTGTGATTAAGTTTTTTGTAGGAGAAATATTTTTTGGGAAATATACCCTTATGATTTTGATCAGTCAATAATGGACCTCGAGAATGTGTGCTTGTATATGATCATTTATGGAGGTTGGCCCTCACATTGGTCATGAAGCAGATCTTGTGTGAGTTTTTTTTTGTTATGCTGACATCGCAAGGGTTATGATCCAAAAGTAGCTTGAAATTTGTTGATTTGAAAGTAATATAAGTGATGATAAGTAATGTGTGCTCTTAAGATTAATTTTGATTATCTTAAGAGAAGTATGGCGCCTTATAGGTGATTAAGCATGAAAAATGAGATAGAAGTCTTGCACTAGGTATAATATTCCTAATCTGAAGTACAGGGAGAGATTTTATAAGGATTATCTCATGCCATCATCGCAAATTCTTTATGCAATTACATGACTAAGCAAATATGTATGATCGATGCAAGTTTTTGTATATGGCAAGCAATCATGCAATATGATGAAATGAATACATTGTACTATGTGGTAGACATGAGATACAAGATTAAATGTCTTTAGATCCAATTGCTTATGCTAACAGTCATACAAATCCATGGGGATATAATGAATTAAACTAATAAAATTCAAGGAGAATCTTGATCATTTCATAAGAAAGTCAAGTTTATCAAGAACCAGTGTGTGATTTGTGTATTTATTTTCCATCTTGACCTTAATTATGATACGAAATATCTTAAGGATAAAATGTGTGTGCTTATGAGGTTCATTTACCATTTTTGAGTAAGGTAATGATGCATACCAACTTTAAGAACCAATGTGTGTACAAATGATAAATTCATTTTTTATGATTTTATGTATGCGGTTGGATTTAACTACTTTGTAATACAAGCCATCGAAAGCTAGATTATCCATAAGCGAACATTGGTCTGTACAAAATAAGGTTGCTAATGTGACAAACATGTCACCATGCATAATACTACACCATTTCTAGGCAATTTTCATTTAATCCATTGTTGTAATGGGTATCACCCCACAATTTTTTAATAACTGAGGAATTCCAAGGATTCAAGCTCATTATCACCTTATTTTCTTTTTATTTTTTTTGTTTTATTTTGTTTTTTGAATTTACATGGTGGAATCGGTAGTCGTCATGAATCCAGGCAGGTTGTCTGGCTTTTATGGTTGCTACAATATTATGTTTTTTTCCTTGAAAGCTGCCACACAAATATTTGTGCAGTATGCCCCTATAACCACCATGCCACAATCATTTTAAAATTTTTATGCCACTGAAAGCACCAAGAAATGGAAAAGCATTCAGTCCAACAAGGCCCGATATTTGAACCTTGGACCTCTGCCCCCATTATGGGGTTTGGTCAAACCAATTGGTCTATACCTCATACCTTTCTTTTGATTTCTTTGAGTAGGGATTCTTGCTCATTTTTTGAACAAGGGGATTTATTTGATTTGTAGTAAAATCATTTTATACTTTATTTTCAAGGAATATTTGCTCATTTTTGTGGAAGAGCAAGGGATTTTATTCGGGTAGGGAGGAACTTGTCATTTTGCCAATTCTCAGCATTCTAGACCATGCACATAATAGGATAGTCAGGGAAACCTTTCGCTTAAGGAGCTAGGACTACTATGTAGTACCATCTTTCTTTGTGCAAAATCATTTTTAAGATGTGTGTTTTGTGTTGGACATTTTTGAGTCCTCTAAGTCAAAGTTGTCATTGATGTCACCTGATAGAGTTATCACTCATATCAAGGAATTCAAAAATAAATAAAGTCATTCAAGGTTGTCACTGTCATCCAAGAAAAAACTTCATCAGTGAAAAAGTAAAAGGAAAAAGACTCCATAATATTTTAATATTATTGGGAGCACAAGCTAAGTGATTAGTTCATAAAATTCTCAGATGGGTTATTGCAAAGGTTAAAAATGAGGTTTATTAATTATTTATAAATTATTTAAATTCACAAGGAATTTAATTTTTTGTAAATAATATTCGTTACAGCAAGGTTGTGCATTAAGACAAGGCTCCAAGGTTTAATTAAACTAAAACCTAAGGTTGGTCTATTTTAATCTATAATATTTAAATTTAAATATATTATAAATTAATCAACCATGCCGACGTCGAAATTAATCGATGCGTCGACGTGATTGCATGGAAGACAAAGGCATTATATATAATACCCCAAAAGACATTAATAAATATTACCCTTGCTAATTCGTTTGAGCGCATGCGAAAAGGCTCGTGTTTTAAAAGATTTGACGATTCACAAAAAGCGTGAAGCAAGGAACGTGTGGGTGATTGGAGCACATAGGCTAGCTTGGCCAAGCGGTGCATTGGCTTGGCGAGATAGAGGAGGTCTCACGTTCTATTTGCTTTGAGGTTTTCTTGTAAGGTTGTTTGTGCTCGAAGCACATTTTGATTATTTTGAAAGGTGTGTTTTCTTGAGATTGTTGATGCAATCCATACCTTTTTAGGCACGTGAGAGCACATGGCCCAACGGTGGCTTGGTCATGGCTAAGGCATTGGGAAGGAGGACATCGGGGGATCGAATCCCTCTGAGAGGCAAAGGCAAGTTAATTTTTATATTTTAATATTTATTAAATAGCCTTAAGGAGAAATAAAGGTCATGCTATGCCCTAGAAAATTGAGAGATTTTTGATGGTTTTATTTTTGGAAGGGTAGCATATTATATATCGTTGGAAATCATTTTTCAAGGGATATTTGATTAACTTTCTTAGAAGGAGAAATAAGGTGTGTATAAAGAGATATTTCTAGTTTTATAAAAGGGTTTCAAAAGTGAGTTTGATTTATTCTTTTTCAAAGGGGATTATTTCTTTCATGAGAGGACATGGTGAATTTTATTGAGTAGGAGTAATAAGGTGTTATTGGGATATTATTTTTATTGTTGTGATATTACTCAAGTCCTCTAACCTCTTTGTGATTGAAAAGGAAATATTTGAAGGTGTGTTGAGTTTGACAAATTTTGTGGACAACTCCTTGGCATCAAAAAGGTATGGGAAATATTATCCATTGATTTGATTGGGTGATTGAATTCTGAAAATATCATTGTAGAGAAAAGGATTGATTATGGTTTACTTTTCAAAAGTGGTTGGTTTAATGCTTCAAGGTTTTTTGGATTGAGAGTTATGATTAAACCTTGTTTTATGAGCATTGTTTTTTAATCCAATTGGTTATGCAAAGAACTTGAACTTGAGTTAGAAAAGAACATGAGTATCATTGTTATGTGAGATTTGTTGTTGAGAATTGTTGAAAACATTTTGAGTTGGTTGGTACATGCTTGGACTAGGGTTTGTGAGAAAGGGTTGTTCCTTGAGGTTATTGGTTGAGTAGATTTGATTGAGCCTAGTCAAGTGAATGTGTGAAGTGGTTGTTCAAGTTCCATGAAACAAACTATTCATATTCTGATTGAGTTGAGATTGAGTTTTTGAGAATAGAACATGTTGAACCTCTAACAATTCTCTTTATAATTCTATGAGATTGGACAAGTTCTGTGTGAGCTTGTTGAGCATATTTAGATAGGTTATGTGTGGATATTTTGAGCATATTTGGACGGGTTCTGTGTGGACTTGTTGAGCATATTTGGATAGGTTCTATGTGGACATGTTGAGCATATTTGAGCAGGTTATGAGTGGACCTATTGAGTAGTTTTGAGAAGGTTTTGAGTGAACCTATTGACAAGAGCTTTGGAAGTGATAGAGTATAGAGGAAAAAGTCTCAGTGGATAGAGATCCAGTAGCCAGGACAATTGAAGACATGTATTCTGAGTGAGGAGTCTTCAAGTGGAGAGAGATCCACTAGTCAGTGCAGTAGAGAGACATAGTCTTCTAGAAGATCACTAGCCAGAGTAGAGGAGAAGGAGTTTTCCTATGGATAGATATCCACAAACAATATTTAGGGGATCATCATCTCCTTTGTACAAAGGTCCATAAACATTGTAATTGGGAAGGATTCCCAAAATATTATTTGAGAAATATTTAGAAGAAATATTTTTTTGTGGAGGTAGCCCACATTGGGTGAACCATGTTAAAATGATGTCTCTCATGTGTGTGATGCTTTGTGTGATGTTTATTGGTTTATTAATGTTGATGCTACTATTTGGATTAAAAGGGAAAAAGTTTTATTGTATACTTTTCACCCCCCTCTTAGTATAAGAACATGTTCTTGGGTCTCTCCGTGAAGAGTCTAACAACTTGGAAGAGGATCCTTCGGTAGCACACATGACTTCAGAAAGTGAAGAAGAGACTATGTTTGATATAAAAGAAGAATTCTTTGCTGCTCTTAAAAAATTGGAAAGACTTAGAGAGAAAAATTCAAGCTTGAAAGAACAAATTCAGGATAATGAAGAAGCAAGAGTGGAAGTTATACAGAACCTCACAGAACTCAAGATTAAGGTAGAAGAAGGAAAGAAGATTGAGCAAGATATGATAGATCTATTGAGAGCCAAGGAAACAGAATGTGGAAGATTGGAAGCAAAAATTATTCTCCTAAGGAATAAACTGGAAGGGATCAAGATACTACAAGATATAGAATATGAGAAACAAAAAGATGAATCAAGCTTCCAAAATGCAAAAACTTCAAACAAATAAAATCAAGCAAAGGGCATTAGAAAGAAAGAAAGCAAAGAAGAACCCTGGATAAGGGTTAATCATAAGAATAATATGATTTCTTCACAACATCCAAGACCTCCAAACAAGTTACATAATTTCTTCCATGGTCATTGTTTTTCTTGCAATAAATATGGTCATAGAGCTGCACACTGTATTCATCATAAAATATACAATAGAAATTTCAATTTCTTTGCACCTCTCATGGATGATGATGTTATGTGTTACAAATTCAATAATTTTGGGCACAAGGCTAGATGGTGTAAAATGATATTTTTTGAGTCTCGAAAAACAATTTCAACAACTAGGAAGGATGAAAGAAAGAATGTTAGGACCAGATCTATGTTAGTACAAACAGCCATGCATGCTCAAGATAAAGAAAAACAATGATATTTGGATAGTGGTTGCTCTAGTCACATGACAAGAGACAAATACAAGTTCATTGTTCTAAAGGAAACAAGTAGAGGATCAATAATTTTTGGTGATAATGGATTAGCAAGGATTATTGGGAAAGGTACTCTAAGTTTAGACAATGGAAAAACAAAAATAGAGAATGTTTTGTATGTCAAAGGGTTAAAACACAATCTACTAAGTATAATTCAACTTTGTGATCAAGGATACATGGTTACCTTCCATCCAAATAGATGTGAGATAAGGAAAATAGAAATAGGAAGAATCATTGCAAATACAAGAAGGACCCCAAACAAATTATACATGCTCAATGAGATCAAAGGGGAAAAGTGCTTTCTATCACAATAATATGAGAGCTAGTTATGGCATATAAGATTGGGTCATTTGAATTTTGATAACATAGTCAGCATAAGCAATAAACAGGTAGTTAGAGATTTACCCAAAATAAGAAGACCTCAAAATACAATTTATGCTCCTTATCAACATGGAAAGCAAACTAGGACAACTTATCAACCAAAAGTCTATATGTCATCTAAGCCTTTGAGTCTAATACATATTGATTTATGTGGTCCTACCACAATACATAGTATTCAGGGTGAGAGTTACTTCATGTTGTTTGTAGATGATTATTCCAGAATGGTTTGGGTAACTTTTCTAAAAGAGAAGTTAGAGGCCTTCGAAAAATTTAAAGCATTCAATAAATTGGTTGCAAATGAAATAGGCAGAAGGATTAAGTGTCCATGATCCGATAGAGGAGGATAATTTACTTCAAATGATTTTGTAGAATTTTGTGAACAACATTGAATCAAGAGAGAGTACTCAACAGCAAGAACTCCCCAATAAAATGGAGTAGTTGAAAGGAAGAACAGGACTATTGAAAACATGGCTAGAGCTATGTTAAATGAATCTAAGTTGTCATATGGTTTTTGGAAAGAAGTAGTATCTACAGTTGTGTACATAATTACTAGGGCTCAATTAAGGGTAAATCATCACAAGACTCATTATGAGCTTTGGAAATGAAGACCTGCTACAGTAAAATATTTCAAAATCTTTGGAAGCAAAATGTTACATAATATGAGAAGATTAGAATTTGGGCAAATTCAATCCAAGATGTGATGAGGGAATTTTTCTTGGTTATTCTACAAAGAGCAAGGCTTACAGATGTTACAACAAAATAACATGCACTATGGTGGAAAGTATGAATGTAACAATTGATGATAAGATAGATTCCAAAGAACCAATTCAGCAAACTGTATGCCAAGAAGATGGATGTTGTCAAGAAGAATTTTGTGAGGAATCAGATAATGATGAAGAAGAAACACAAAGGCTTCTTCCTAAGACTTCTTCTAGGTATGTATAAAAACATCACCCAAAATATCAGATCATCGGGAATCCAGATGAAAGACAAACAAGAAGAAGAATAATAAAACCATCTCAACAAGCAAATTTTTCTTTACTATCTAATATTGAGCCAAAATATTTCACTCAGGCTAGTGAAGATGAATTTTGGGTTAAAGAAATGAATGAGGAATTGGATCATATAGAGAAGATCAAAACTTGGGAACTTGTTCCATGACAAAAGGACAAAAATGTGATTGGCACAAAATGGGTTTTTAGAAATAAGTTGAATGAAGATGGACAAGTGATCAAAAATAAAGTAAGGTTAGTATGCAAAGGTTATGCACAAGTAGAAGGAATTGATTTTGATGAAACCTTTGCTCCAGTTGCACGACTTGAAGCTATAAGTATGTTTTTAGCTTTCACAAGTTTTAAGAACTTTAAGGTATATCAAATGGATGTCAAGTTAGCATTTCTAAACAGGGTTCTAGAAGAAGAGGTCTACATTGAACAACCAGAGGGATTCATATTAGCAGATATACTAGATCAGGTATGCAAATTGAAAAGGCATTGTATGGTTTAAATCAGGCTCCCAAAGCATGGTACTCTAGATTGGATAAATATCTACAGGAATAGGGATTCAGGAAAGGATTAGCATATAGTAATTTGTATATCAAAAATTAAGGAAATGATCTTCTAATAGTGGTTGTTTATGTTGATGACATACTTTTTAGGGGAAACAATGACAAGATGTGCAAATAATTTGCTAAGAACATGCAAAGTAAATTTGATATGTCTATGCTTGGTGAATTATCCTTCTTTTTTGGTCTTCATATTTCACAATTAGGAAAGTGAGTGTTTCTTTCTCAAGCCAAGTACATCAAGGAGATGTTGAAGAAATTCAGGTTAGAAGATCGCAAACCAGTAAGTAATCCTATGGTCACAAGGTGCAAGTTGAGTAAGGATGATGAATCTCCAGAGGTAGATCAAAGACTATATAGATCCATGATTGGTAGCTTATTATATGTCATAGCTACAAGACCAGACATAGTATAGTCAGTGGGATTAGTGGCAAGATTTCAAGCAACACCTAAGGAAACACATGTGGTAGTAGTAAAAATAATTTTCAGGTATCTAAAAGGGACTATGGATTTTGGGTTTGGTATCCCAAAAGTGACAGTTTCATCCTCACAACATATACAGATGCATATTGGATCGACAACATTAATGATAGAAAAATCACAAGTGGAGGAGCTTTCTTTCTTGGAGAAATTCTAGTCTCCTGGTTAAGTAAGAAGCAGGTTTCAGTATCACTATCTACAGTAGAGGTAGAATATATTGCAGCAGTAGCCAGTTGTACACAGGTGTTATGGATGAAAAGAACTTTAGAAGACTTCAAGATAAAGCATGATCATCCCAATACTATGTGATAATACCAGTGCCATATGTATCTCAAAAAATCTGGTAATGCACTCCAGGACAAAGCACATTTCGATTAAGTATCATTTTTTGAGATAACAGGTATCAAATAAATTAGTCAGATTGGAGTATGTCACTATAAAGGAAAAAATAGCAGATATTTTTACTAAGCCACTCTCAAAGGAAACTTTTGAGTATCTTCGAGGAAAATTGGGAGTGAGACTCCCACCCAAAAATTAACCACCTCATGTGAAGGTTGGGGAGGGGCTAAGTTAAGAGGCTCATTCTTAGCCCCAAGCCCCAAAGGTGACCCTTTGCCATTGATTTCAAAGAGGAAGAGATTTGTGTATATTGGGGAGAGATTTGATATTTGAGAAAGCATTGACCTAGGGGGAGT
Organism: Wollemia nobilis; assembly: GCA_028583015.1. Taxonomy (NCBI): domain Eukaryota; kingdom Viridiplantae; phylum Streptophyta; class Pinopsida; order Araucariales; family Araucariaceae; genus Wollemia; species Wollemia nobilis. The sequence continues at coordinate 1,088,809 of JAQPPZ010001899.1, read as the reverse complement.
AAAGTCCCAGGGGCAGCAAAAAAGAAGGTTAGGTTTCAGTAAGAGGATATGGGTCGCCATCAATGACAAAGGGGGAGATTGTTGGACATTTTGAGTCCTCTAAGTCAAAGTTGTCATTGATGTCACCTGATAGAGTTATCACTCATATCAAGGAATTCAACAAGAAATAAAGTCATTCAAGGTTGTCACTATCATCCAAGAAAAAGCTTCATCAGTGCAAAAGTAAAAGCAAAAATGCTCCATAATATTTTAATATTATTGGGAGCACATGCTAAGTGATTGGTTCATAAAAATATCGGATGGGTTATTGCAAAGGTTAAAAAGGAGGTTTATTAATTATTTATAAATTATTTAAATTCACAAGGAATTTAAATTTTATAAATAATATTCATTACAACAAGGTTGTGCATTAATACAAGGCTCTAAGGTTTAATTAAACTAAAACCTAAGGTTGGTCTATTTTAATTTATAATATTTAAATTTAAATATATTATAAATTTATCAACCATGCCAACGTCGAAATTAATCGATGCGTCGACGTGATTGCATGGAAGACAAAGGCATTATATATAATGCCCCAAAAGGCATTAATGAATATTACCCTTGCTAATTCGTTTGAGCGCATGCGAAAAGGCTCGTGTTTTAAAAGATTTGACAATTCACGAAAAGCGTGAAGCAGGGAACGTGTGGGTGATTGGAGCACATAGGCCAGCTTGGCCTAGCGGTGCATTGGTTTGGTGAGATAGAGGAGGTATCGCGTTCAATTTTCTTGGAGGTTTTCTTGCAAGGTTGTTTGTGCTCGAAGCGCATTTTGATTATTTTGAAAGGTGCGTTTTCCTAATATTGTTGATGCAATTCATGCCTTTTTAGGCACGTGAGAGTGCATGACCCAAAAGTGGCTTGGTCATGTCTAAGGCATTTGGAAGGAGGACATCAGGGGATCGAATCCCTCCGAGAGGCAAAGGCAAGTTAATTTTTATATTTTAATTTTCATTAAATAGCCTTAAGGAGAAATAAGAGTTATGATATGCCCTAGAAAAATTAAGAGATTTTTGATGGTTTTATTTTTGGAAGGGTAGCATATTATATATCGTTGGAAAGCATATTTCAAGGGCTATTTTATTAACTTAATTAGAAGGAGAAATAAGGTGTGTGTAAAGAGATATTTCTGGTTTTGTAAAAGGGGTTCAAAAGTGAGTTTGATTTATTCTTTTTCAAAGGGGGTTATTTCTTTCATGAGAGGACATGGTGAATTTTATTGAGTAGGAGTAATAATGTGTTATTGGGATATTATTTTTATTATTGTGATATTACTCAAGTCCTTTAACCTCTTTGTGATTGAAAAGGAAATATTTGAAAGTGTGTTGAGTTTGACAGATTTTGTGGACAACTCCTTGGCATTAAAAAGGTATGGGCAATATTCTCCATTGACTTGATTGGGTGATTGAATTCTAAAAATATCATTGGAGAGAAAAGGATTGATTATGATTTCCTTTTTGAAAGTGGTTGGTTTAATGCTTCAAGGTTTTCTAGATTGAGAGTTGTGATTAAACCTTGTTTTATGAGCATTGTTGTTGAAGCCAATTGGTTATGCAAAGAACTTGAACTTGAGTTAGAAAATAACATGAGTATCATTGTTATGTGAGATTTGTTGTTGAGCATTATTGGAAACATTTTGAGTTGGTTGGTACATGCTTGGACTAGGGTTTGTGAGAAAGGGTTGTTTCTTGAGGTGATTGGTTGAGTAGAGTTGATTGAGCCTAGTCAAGTGAATGTGTGAAGTGGTTGTTCAAGTTCCATGAAACAAACTATTCATATTCTGATTAAGTTGAGATTGAGTTTTTGAGAATAGAACATATTGAACCTCTAACAATTCTCTTTATGATTCTATGAGATTGGACAAGTTCTGTGTGAGCTTGTTAAGCATATTTAGACAGGTTCTGTGTGGATATGTTGAGAAAATTTGGACAGGTTATGTGTGGACCTATTGAGCAGATTTGGACAGGTTCTATGTGGATATGTTGAGTAGATTTGAGTAGGTTCTGAGTGGGCCTATTGAGCAGATTTGAGAATGTTTTGAGTGAGCCTATTTATAAGATCTTTGGAAGTGATAGAGTATAGTGGACATATTCTTAGTGGATAGAGATCCAACAGCAAGGACAATTGAAGACATGTCTTTTGAGTGAGGAGTCTTCAAGTGGAGATAGATCCACCAATTAGTGTAGTAGAGAGACAAGATCTTCTAGAAGATCACTATCCAGAGCAAAGGAGAAGTATTTATCCTATGGATAGAGATCCACAAACCAGATTTAGGGGAACAACATCTCCTTTGGACAGAGGTCCATAAACATTGTAATTGGGAAGGATTCCCAAAATATTATTTGAGAAATATTTAGAAGAAATATTTTTCTATGGAGGTAGCCCACATTGGGTGAACCACGTTAAAATGATGTCTCTCATGTGTGTGATGCTTTGTGTGATTTTTACTGGTTTATTAATGTTGATGCTACTATTTGGATTAAAAGGAAAAAAAAATTATTGTATAATGTTCACCCACCCCCCTCTCAGTATAAGCACATGTTCTTCATTTTGGTTTAAAAGTGGCAGACTCAGTTCCCAAAACTCAAAATCTATTTAATGAGCAGTAGTCATTTTGGTTCGAGAGAGATTTATAATCAATATTTAGAATCAAGATTTTACAAAAATGTGAATTTTGTGAGTTATTCAAGATAAACTTTAAATTTCTTCAAAGAAAACCAAGATTAACTATGAATCTTGACAGCATCAGTCTTAATATTTAAGTGACATAATAACTGGATGTGATTATATGCCATATGCAATTGGACCAAACACTCATTAAGAAATATAATATAAATGCAACTGGATGAAAGATGATTTATATGAAATGATTGCTATTATGAATTGAACTATATGCAACAAATGTTGTATGTACAAAATATGTGATAACTATGTACAATGGTGAAACATGGTTTTATGCATAATAGCTTATAAGGTGCATTATATTCATTGGTTCCTTAAGATATTTTCCATCTAAGGTAGACAAACGATATGCACCTGATCCAAATTTAGCAATGATGATAAATGGTCCTAACCAATTTGGTTGAAATTTTTCTTTAAGATCAGTTCGAGCATTGGTATTTTCGTGGTTTTCTTTAAGAACTAAGTCTCCAACCTCAAAATATCGAGTATGCACTTTCTTGGAGTATGATATTTTGATTTTGTCTTGATAAGTGCGAAGATGCTTTAAAGCGTTTATGCACTTTTCATCTAATAATTCTAGTTGGCTTAGTCATCCAACACGATATTCATCTTCTATTTCAGTGTATTGAAGCAAAAATTCTAAAGAAGGGACTTTAAGCTCAAAATGAAATACAACTTCAACGCCATATACGAAGACAATGGGAGAAGTGCTTGTAGGGTTTGAACACTGGTCTGATAAGCCCGTAAGGCTGAAAATAACTAAGTGTGCCAATATCGATCGGACCTATTAACCAATATTTTTAAGATTTTAATAGAAAAATTATTGGATGCTTCAACTTGGCCATTTCCTTGTGGATAGTAAGGAGTAGACAATCTATGTTGTATTTCATATTTTGCACAAAGATTTTGTATGTCTTTAGTTTTTAAGCAATTTCCATTATCAGATACAAGTGTGGAGGGAATCCCAAATCTACAGATGATTTGATTAAAGATAAATTTTGAGGCTTGGTTTCCTGTGCAAGAAGCCAATGGCATGGCTTCTACCCACTTTGTAAAGTATTAATTTGTTGTTATGATGAATTTATGACCATCATATGATATTGGATTAATCTTCCCAATAATGTCTACGCCCCATTTTGAAAAAGACCAAGGGGAATAAATGGCTTGAAGCTCTTGAGCAAGAGCATGGACAATATTTGCATATCGCTAATATTTTTCACATCAACGCACATAATCATTAGCATATTTTTCCATAGAAGGCAAAAAATATCCCATTTGTAGGAGTTTTTTGGCTATGGCACCCCCACTGAAATGGCCTCTGCAAGATCCATCATGCACTTATCTTAGTGATTTTTTGGATTCATTGAGGTTGAGGCATCATAGAAGGATACCTTCAAAATACTTTTTATACAATGTACTTTAGATGATTACAAAATGAACAACTTGTTTTCGCAATAGTCTATGTTGATTCCTATCTAGGCCATTTGGGAATGATCCATTTTGGAGAAAGCTAAAGATATACCTAAACCATGGTTCTAAGGATATTTCTTCAATTGTGAAGATGTCCAAGGGTGCTAGGTAAGACTCTAATGAAGTAGGTTCCTAAAGTTTTTGAATGATGATAGTAGCATAATCATCATCCAATTCTAAGGGAATGAGAGAAGCAGTTGCGGCCATAACATCTGCAGAATGGTTACTAGTACAAGGGATAGCTTCTATAGTAACTTTCTTAGATAAATATATAAGTTTTAAAAATATTCTTTATAAGTATTAAGTTTCTCATCTCATATTTGGTAGATATTATTAATTTTATTTACCACGAGTTGTGAGTCTCCAAAAACTAATAGGATTTTTATATTCAAAGCTAGAGTTGCTTGTAAACTGAGGATCAAGACCTCATACTCTGTTATGTTATTTGTATAGGTAAAATATAGTTTGAAATATAATGTAATAAGCTATTTTTATGGAGACACCAATATAATTCCTGCACCTACACCACCCATGCAATGGGCTCCATCAAAAAATAGAGACCAAGAGTCTAAATGTTCACCTTCTAAATTAAGACATTCATTTGTAAATTCTATTGTTAAAGGATGAGTAGATTCAAGAGGGGCAGTGATGAGTTGATCTACTATGACTCACCCTTTAATGGACTTTTGTTTAATATAGGTTAGATCAAACTCACTTAGATCAAGAACCCATTTTGCTACTCGTCCTGATAAGTAATGTCTACTCATCAAGTAATATAATGGATCAAATTTTATGATAATAAATATTTTATGACTAAGCATATAGTGGCGTAGTTTTTGTGTAGAAAACACAACAGCCAAACAAACATTTTCTAAATGGATATACCGGGTTTTATAGCTTACCAAGGTTCTGCTTATGTAATAAATGGATTGTTATTTATTATCCTCATCATGTTGCACAAGCATTGCTCCTAACACAAGGTCTAAGGCAAAAATGTATAAAATAAAAGGATGTTTTGGTTTAGGAGGAATAAGCACTAGTGGTGTAAGAAAATATGTCTTAAGAGATTCGAAGGCTTCTTCACATTTATCATCCCATTTGAAAGGGTTATCTTTCATAAGTAGCTTAAGAAAGGGTTAATATTTATCTACCAATTTGTCAATGAAATGACGGATGGATTGAAGATTTCCTTGTAGACTTCTAAGTTATTTTAAAGTTTTTCATGGTGGCATATCGATAATAGCCTTGATTTTAATAGGATATATCTCTATGCCTCGCATAGATACAATAAATCCCAATAATTTACCATATTTTACCCCAAACACACATTTTTTCAAGTTTTAAACGGACTTTGTGCTCACGAAGTTTGTTGAAGACTCATCATAGGTCAAGAATGTGGTCTTCCTCCTTAATATACCAAGCTATGATGTCATACACATAATCATGCATAATTTCATACATCATATCATAAAACACATATGTCATAGCTCATTGATAAGTTACCCCTGCATTATTTAAACCAAAGGGTATAACTTTCCAACAAAAAGTTCCCCATGGTGTAATGAAGGCATTTTTGGGTTGATCCCCTGTGCTATACGAATTTGATTGTATCCTGAGAATCCATCCATAAGGGATAACATCCCACTTCCTATTGTGAAGTCAATAATTTGATCCATATTAGGGAGGTAAAAGTCATATTTGTGGCATGCAACATTGATATCCCTAAAATCAGTACATACTTTGATTTTGGTAGCTTCTTTTTTAGACACTGGAACAATGTTGGATATCCAATCAGAATAGTTGATAGTTTATATGAAATCGACATCCAAAAATTTTTTTAATTCCTCTTTAACTAACAAGGCTACTTTAGGATACATTTTTCTAATTTTTTGTTTTACTGTATTAGCATTAGGACGAACTACTAAATGGTGCATGACTAAAGAAGGATCCAAGTTGGGCATATCTGCATATGTCTATGCAAATATGTCAGGATATTCTGCAAGAAGTTCTGTATATTTACTTTGTTCTTATTTTCTCAAAGCAACTCCTATTTTAACCATGTAAGGATTGGTTTATATTCCAATATTAATTTTTAATATATCTTCTACCACAATGCTCAAATCCCTTTCGAAGTTAGGAGGAGTAGGTGAAACACCCATTTCCTAGAGTTCTTCTAGGGATATTTTGGCTAGTTCATCTTGTGTAGTTGTTGTTTGAATATGGGCAATACATGGGATGGGCCCATAAAAGAATAAAGTATTCCGCATGATTTCTTCATGAGATATATCACAAAAGACATCTCCTTATACACACTCATCGAGAGTGACAATTATTTTTTAATGTATTACCGAAAGCATATTGCAATAAAAAAATGAGTTTTCTTTCATCTCTTAATATTCATTAGATGCTTTTAATATTCTAAATATTTACCATACGTGATTAGATGATCATCATCATCGAAGGGGAAAGGTTGATATTTTGTAGGGATATATCCTATACCGCATCGGGCAGGCCATTCCTCAACCTCAAAAGGTTTGCGTATGCCATTTTTAAAATGACCTAAACCTTTACCTTTATACCCCATATCACACATAATTTTCTTAGATTTTATATATATGTTGGAGAAACAAAATTGAGCAAAACTATTTTCATAAAATGTAAAGTTCATTTGCTTAATATTGATTTTATCAGAGGAACATCCTACGAAAATAAAGGTACAATTTCTAACATGATATATATTTTCCTATTTACGAGGTAAACCTATTATAAAAAGGGATGTGGGTAATTGAGATAAAACAATGGAGTCATGTACAATAAAATTAGCATGTTCTATCGGTGCTAATATGGTGGATAAATTCGATAAAGCCTCCTCTATAAGAGGGTATGATGTAGAAGGATTATTAGCACTAGAAGGTATAGGTATATCAGAAGAAGGTGGTGGATCAGGCATTAGTATAGAGACCTTAGGAGAATTAGGTACCAATGATGATAATATTGGATCAAATAGTACTTCAATGGGTTCTGCCATTGCACATATTTCAAAATATCTAGGGTGTCCATGAATGGTGACCAATTAATTTTTAAATTCAAATTTTACACATTGATGCAAAGTAGAGGGGACTACCCTCATTGCATTTATCCAAGGATGTCCTAGAAGAATATTGTATGATACTGGACAAGATACAACAAAAATAGACGTATCCAAAATTCTAGGACGAACTTGTAATGGGATGGATATCACAACACAAGCTTCTTGGATTTCATCATTGAAGGCTTTAATAATCATTTCAGTTCTTCTTAATCCTCATTTATAAATCTAAACCTCTTGAAAAAATCATAAGTGAAAATGTTCAAATATGAGCCATTATCAATCACCACCCTTTTAACACACACATTTCCAATTAATGTCGTTATGTATAGAGGGTTATCTCTATGTATACTCGTAGAAGGAATATCTTTGTCATGAAAATCAATGTAATCAATTCCATGAGAGGCTACAACATTAACTATGGCAGTTGTCTCTATATCCTGAGGTACATTCATTTGACTTAAGGTATTCAATAATTCTTCTCTATGAACAGATGAAGTCCTAATAAGATCAAGAAGAGATATTCTAGTTGTTGTATTAGCTAGTTGTTCATTAATATCAAAAGAAGTCTTTTGTTGAGGTGAACTAAACTATTCCCTTTATGAGGTGGTTTTAGAACAAAAGGTGGTTGATCCATATCATTTGGTTGAGTTGTAGGTAATTGAGGTTGAGAATTTTGAGATTGGGCATGTTGCCTAGTAATGGCTCCAATTGTGCCTACAATTTTGCTTGATTTGTGTGATGATTGTAGAGTGGCAAATAAATTGTAAGCGTCAAACTGAGTAGAGTGAGATCTGGCAGTTGATGCTTGTTCTATAGAAATAAGTTGTTGTGAATAAGGACGAGTTGTTATCATTCTTGGAAATGGTTCCTCCAAAATAACAAATCTGTAATGGGTAGGATTTATTCCAATTCACATTCCAAGCTATTAGAATGAAGAGAACTAATGTCTATCTCTAATTCACTTTTTATATGTTCAAAATATGAAGATTGTAATTCTATTCCTTGAAACTTCTTAATTGTAACTATGGATTGAGTAGGCACAAATACCATTTGTGAAAGTTGTGATGGTAGGTTATTACTAATCATTACCACATAATGTGTTGGATGAGGTACATTCTTATAATCTAGTTTATTCAAAGCTTCCTTGCCATTATTGGATAATAGGTTTTGGAATATGTCTAGATTTTAATTAACATTTTGTGCTTGTTGTTTTTGTATGTTTTTTGGAGGATTGGCATTTGGTGGAGGACTTTCCACTTCAATATTTTCATTGTCAATTAAATCTTGCACCAAATGTTTTAGTCTTCTACAAGTGTTGGTTGGATGTCCGTCAACTTGATGGAAATCACAATATTGGTTTGGTCTATACCAAGGCTATGAGGTATCTGGTTGTCGTATATCTGGAAATTTTATCAAACCTCTTTCTACCAATTGTGGCAAGACCATTGTCAAATGTTGATTTGACTTTGTGAAATTCCTTTGTGAAGGTTTCTAAGGTGATTTTAATACAAAAATTTATGTGGTCTCTATGGTATTAACATTTGGAGGAGGTATATTGTTTGTGATCCCATCACCTACCACATGCTTGTTCTTATATTAATTTTTAGATGATTTGTCCTTATCCTTCCTTTTAAGTTGTCCTCTTATGATAAGGACTTCTTCTACCCTTATTTTTAAATTGATATCTTGATCAAAAGAGGTTATGGTGGTAGTGGCCAACTCATAGAATAATTGTTCTTGTAGGTTCCCAATAAATATCTCTAGCATTTCTCTTGGAGGTAGAGCAAAATGTAATTTGCCCTAGATTTTTCTCCATCGAGCTAGAAAATCTAGAAAACTTTCTTCTTTCCCTTGTTTTAAGTTGTACAAATCCTTAATTGTGATATGTTTTTCTATGTAGGTGCCAACCTAATGTACAAATAATTCTACAGTTTCTTTAAAGTTTTTTAAGGAGTGTGTTGGTAGTTGATAATATTATTCCAAATCCATACCTCCTAAGATTTTTGGAAATATTTTTAACAACATATCATCATATGAAATATTGTGACAAGCTATCCTAAACATACAAATATGTTCGACCGGATCTTCAATACCCTTATAAATTGGTAAAACTGGTGTGGAGAAGCGTTTAGGATATGGTCTAGCAACAACCATAGGATCCAATGGTTGGTTACACATTTCTCTATAGTTGTATGTAGGGTGATAGGGGTCTATTTGATATAATCATGAAGCCAATTGTTTGACTATGGCTTCAAGATGTTGTGGTTACCCATTGTGCCTATTTTGTGCCACTATGTTTGCATAAGGAGGGTAATATATAGGTTGTGTTGTCGAATAAGGAGTTGGAATGGTAATACTATTATGCATAGGATTTGAAGTAGATGGATTAAGGATATTATAAGGAACTATATTTTTTTGAGAGGCTGGTTGAGCAGAAGTAGGGATTTACACTTTTTTATTTTTTTGAGATATGGAAGCTTTGATCAAATCGATTGTTAAAATATTGAGAAAGAAAAGTATTATTTACGGAGGAAGAAGGTTGTTTTTGGGTGGAGGTAGTTGTAGTGGCCACAAAAATAGGTTTGTGTTGTGGTGCCACAAATGTTTAAATTTGAGAATGAGTATCTTGAGAAGGTATAATTAGGGTGGTATCTAAGGAATGATCATGATTGATGACATGTTGTAATGGAGGGATATTATCACTCACATATGTCTCTGGTTGAGAGTAAAGTTGAAAAGATTCTTCTAAAGATACTTCAATTGAAAAATTGCCTCTCTTAAATTGATCTTCTATTTCAAAGGCATTGGTGAGAGTAGATAGATTATGAGCTAGAATTTCACAGAAATGTTGCACAAATTCAAAATGGAGGTCCTCTTGAGGTCCCATTTTAGGGTCAACTGGTTGACTGTTTCATCTTCATCGTTTTCTTCTATTTTTTCTACTTGTTCCTCTTGGTGCTATAGGTGCTTTATGATATCATATTTTTTGTTCAAAGGATACTTAATTATCTTCTAGGTTTTCTAAGAATTTGTGAATGGTTATTGATTCTTCAAAATAGTTTTCCCAAGGGTATATTGTGGAATGGATGCAATCCCTCTTGTTTGCTAACCAACATTCACAACTCCTTTTAATATTGAAGTAGGGCGAGTAATAATCTGCACCTAAAGCTTTCATTATGTCAATTTTTTTAATTTGTTTTAATTCCTTAGACCTTGTCTTGACAAGATCAAGGTTATGCCATAACTCACCCCAATGTTCTCTGTCATAAAGGGTGTTTACTTCTTATTCTATAAGTAGCCTCCTAAGATCAATAAGTGCGAAATCCCTAGCACTATTGTCCACCATTTAAAAAATTTCTAGATTTGTTTGTTTTTTTTTTAGAAAAAGCAAAGTAAAAGTGAAAAAGATAAAAAAGGAAAAACAAAAAAAATCCTAACTACAAGTTTCTTTTCAAACCATTTTGCAAGTTGTAGGTCAAGTTGTCTTGTTTTTCAATTAGGATTTCACCTAGATGCTTGCATACAGATGCTTGGTGATGAATTCCAAGCCATGATGAATCCTAAGTTCTACCAGTCCTCACCCAGTTCACCGTGGGCAGTGATACACCTCGAAGAGATGCATGCTATTTTCCATGGCTATGACAGTTGTTGGATCAGTAGAATTTTAAAATCTTGATTAAAGTTTCAATTTTTTTGGGTACAAGTGAAATAATAATTCCTTTTTTAAGGTCCTTAAGCCATCATTGTATATCTCATTATATCCAGACTAGCCGAAGCTACGAAAAAACATGTCATATGTGGTTCTTTTTAGGACAATTATGTGAAAGAAAATAAAAAGTGTGATTTGATCCAATTAAAAAAATATCTATTTTATATGGCTTAATCTAAGACACAAATTTAAATGATTTTTTTTTGTTTTTTTTCAAAAAAAAAGAAAAAACAATAATTTCAAAATAAGGGTGTTTTCACGTTGGGTTCACCAAAGAATGTAGACCCAAAATTTTCACACCCCTTTATTTCAGGTTAATGGGTCCACACCTAAAAGGGGCAAGGAAAATGATGTGCCTACACCATAGACGAGAAGCATTTGAGTTGTGCTCTCTTTGGTATTTTTCGATAAATTAGGTAGGGTTCACTAAGAAACACTTTATGGTGGTTTCCACACCTAGGTAGGGTGAGTTTTTTATGGATTCTTTGATTTACACACACCTAGGGTTTAGCCAAATGCAAATCTACCTAACTATATACCTTTTATAGCCGATTGCCCCATTTTATATCATAAATTGTAGAACTAGTAAATCAATGACATGTAGATGCAAGTCAAAGCAACATGGAAATTGTTGGTGTATACACCTAGTATTTAAGTATAAGAGATGCATGACACAAATCTATAGACATTTATTGATAACTTGTCAAATGAAGTATAAAATTGATGCAAGAGCATTTATTTCATTAATCTACCCATTAATACTTTTTCAACGATACATGTAATTTTTTCTTCTCATATTAGAGCGGTCAGATCCTAAAAGGAAATACAATATATTTTATTGAATTCATGGGCTCAAAGCTTAAAGAAAATATTTTCATGCTTCATGATTGAAATCAAATTGTAGACCAAAAATTTTTGCACCCCTTTCTTTCAGGCTAATCTTTCTGCATCTGAAATGGGAGGAAAAATGATGTGCCTACACCTCAGATCAGAAGCACTTGAGTTGTGCTCTCTTTAGTGTTTGTCAACAAATTAGGTGGGGTTCACCAGGAAACACTTATGGCGATTTCCACGCCTAGGTAGGGTGAGTGTTTGATGGATTATTTGATTTACACATACCTAGGGTTTAGCCAAATGCAATTGTACCTAATTATATGCACTTCAAATTTCCATGAAAATAGTAGTATACAAATTAACTAGAAATCTTGTAAATTTGACTAAGATGCAATGGCTTTTGTAAATATTAAAGGCAAAAAATAAATTATATGTTAATCATGTGTATATGTTTTTTTTGTGTTTTGTCCAACTAGTATAATTGATGCAAAAGTAATATAACTAGGTTTATTTTTGTATCTTTTCTTTATTTTTTCTGTTATAAAATGCTTATAAAACAGACTAGTGTAAAATTAGAGTATGGAAAAACTGAAAGGAATCTATAATTAGACACTTACCTAATATGGATGGTTTTTTTTAGGCAAATTTGTATCTTTCAGAGCAAATTCGGATCTATCAAAGCAAATTAAAAAATGCAGATAGAATTTGGATCTCGAAAAGTGAATTCGAAAACACAGAGTAGTTATCTGAATTTGTTCAAAAGCTACAATTTCACAAAAAAACACTAAAAAATATAGTTAGTGGTGAGGGATATACTTAAGCCACCGTAATTGTGATTACTCAGTGATGTGGCAGTAAGATCCCCTCGGTTCCTTTAGTTAACTGTAATAAAATAATCGATTTCTAGATCTAATGCAAAACATATGTATTTGATAAGAAAATAGTAAAGCAGTATAAAATGTAGCAAGGGATAAGTCTTATAAGGACTAAAATGCAAAACATAAACCACTGTAATAAACCTGAGGCTAGGATTTTACCCCCAACATGTGTCTATGCAAATTTGGATGCCCTTAGCAAATTCAGATTGTGTCGAATGCGTTCAAATCTGCAATGGTCAAATTTAGAAAATTCTTGCAGAGCAATTTCAAAAATTCATAAACAAATTCGAACGCTCTCAAATTCGTTTAAAACCTAAAAACTAAAAAATACATGCTAAGAATCAAAACACATGGATTAGTGATACTTGTTATCTCAGCTAGTCTTTAGAATGATGACAAGATGGTGAGATCTCCTCTATAAACCTACAAAAAAATATGAAAAAGCTCTTCTCCACTTGGATCTCCTACAAAATCACCATTAGGTCCTTTTGGAGGTAGCCTACAATATTTAACAATCAAGAGCTAATCGAGAAAAATGAGGAGGATAAAGATAGATTAGGTTTGTTAGGTAAATTTTAGAAATTTCTCAATCTAGACAAATTCGGATGGTTTCATATTTGTTGAAAATCTAGGTTTGTCCAAATTGAAGGTAAAATACAAAAAATCTATCAATTTTAGGCGCATGTTTGATTTGCATAAATTTGAACAATTTCGAATTTGCCGAAATCGTTTAAGTTTGCAAAAAAGGGGAAAATGACATAATTAGGTTTTAATGGGCGCAAAAATTGAGGTAGATAGCTGAGGGGTGAGGTTACATTGTTAAGGAGGGAAAACATGTTATTAGGGAGTTTAGGAATTTTAAAGTGGGTCAAAATTCCATAGATACACAAATGCTAGATGATTAATATGTAACTTCAATTTTATACAAATGAATTTAATGCATGCCTTATTTTTTTTTATAGGTAAAATTGCTTAAGTGCGGGATTTAAATGGGCCCCAAACCCAAGTACAAAAACTAGTAGATAAATCAATAGCATAATATGACACATGCCTACACATTGGCCAACTACAACCTGAACGAAAATGACCAAATAGTAGAAAATAAGGTTGAGTAGATGTCTGACATCATAAACACAAAAATACAGTTCGAGCAATACCCACACATGGGTTGCTTAAGAGAAGTAACTACTATTAAACCTTTTAAAGGAGCTATAACAAAAACCCACATTGGGTATGCTCATAAAATATCAACAAAAACTATAATAGATACCTGAACAGGAAGAAACATAATATTCAAAAAGGCCCACGTAGGGGCAATAAAGAATTTAGAAACAAATGCATGCCTTCTTAGCCATGTAGGATCCTTATTCATATCCAGGTTAGCAAATGGTATTAGTTCAACCGATTAAATTCCTTGACTTTCAAGGAGGAGACCAAGGTTCAAATCTTGCCAAGAGATACATGCATAATTGTCAAGCCATTGTAATATCACTATGTGGTCATGATGTAATATGGGTAAGGCCCGCTTCAAACCCATTTCAATCCCATATAAATGCATCTCTGGGTTATAATGTTTAAACTAGGAAAACTGACTAAAAATATTTGCTTGTATATGTTGCACACACCCGGGCCAAGCTAATTGATTGTTAAAGGGTTAATGTATACTGAACAAAGACACCAAATTCTGCAATAATATTTTTCAGGGTGTTAAAAGTAATCATAAAAACCTTGCTTCAAGATTAACAATGATTGCAAAGGAGGCAGTAGCATTAGGGCTAGACCAATGAAACATTCCTTGCAGAGGGGGAAAGAATCAATCAACTCTTGATCTTGAAATCTTACCATGTGGATGAGAAAGTCATATTTTTAGAGAATGAAAGATAGACCTAAACTAAAGCTTCGATAAGCTCCTCATCAATATTCAAAGCTTCTGTGCAGCTCTCCAAAGCCTCTTTGCCCCTCCCAAGCTTGACTAAAACCTTACACAAACCAAGATACACATTCACATTATGTGCAGTATGGCTAGGATCCACTTGTATAGCTGCTTTTAAATCCTCAGTTGCCATCCCTTGCTCCAAGTTCTCCTCAGCCTGCATTATACAAGATAAGAAATCTCAAATTTCAAGAGTCCCATAAAGATAACTTAACCCTCTGGGCTATTTATCACCCTATTTTGAAGGAAAAATAATCACAAGAGATGGATTGCCACTTACACTCTTAGTCTTCTTTAAAATATTCTTAATCTTAAAGTATTCTTTCTTCAGTTCACCATGCTCAAGATCCAAACACAACCCTTTCTGAAAATGCCTGAAAGAACCAAAAATATTCTTTTTCAAAGCAATCGCTTTTGAAACAAAAATTTCAATGACCTCGAGAGGAAATTTCTATCAAAACCACATGCTCTCTAACTATCATATCTATTTTCTAACTAGTTTACATTCAATTCCTATTGACCTAATTCAATTATCCATGGACATAGTATAACTTCTTTCTTTCTTATTTAATCACAAAACCAGTCTTAATAGAGATATAGAAAAAGCCTTGTGTGAAATTTCAAATAATAGAGTTCCTACAAAAAAAAAATTTAAGAACCTGTGCATATATTTTATTCCCTTTGCAATAAAAATTTATTGCATAATTGATATTATAATTTCTTAGCTAGTTCAAGTTCCAAACATTGAAGGATACAAAGACAAAAAGTTTGAGCAATGCATCCTTCTAAGATAGAGTTAAATTTTATTACTTTGGAAGAATATTAATAAGAAAACCACAACCTTATGATTACAATATTTCAACAAGCCCTTCATTGTCACAATGTTAGGAAGACCATACAATCAAAGACATAAGCCTCTCTAGCATGCAAAAGGTTTTTCCATGCTTTTCTACCAAAACTAAGCTTGAAAACATAGGCGACATAGTTGCATGACACTCCTTGTATGTCCTAAAACTCGCACATCCAAGTGATCAAAAATTGAAAACAAGTTGAAATGGATTGACTCATCTAGACACTAATTTTCAGGAGGTTTCACCAAATTTAAACATACAACTTAGTTGTAGTGTATAAATTGGGAGGGAGAAAGGGGGGAATCAGTTGCAAATCAAAAAATTCATTTAGAACTGCCAACTCTCTTTATTGAATTTTGATCTTGCTGAGTTTGAGCGGAGTCCTAGTATCACTACTATGGTAGGCACATAATACAAATACTGTAGGATTTCTTTTTTCTGCCTATGCAAGAAAACTATAAAATAAAGCAAGGTGTTAGTGAAGGCCTAAGATGGGCCAAATTAATATTGATTTCCATAAGGCAAAAACATAATTTAAGGTTGTCTTCCATTAAATCTACATGGGTTGAGCTAGAAAATAAATAATGAATACAAATGTGGGTCTTAACCAAAGGAAAAAATAGAACATTTTTCACACTAAGACCATAAAATATTGAGATAAAATTGATAGGGATTTTGAGGCCACAAAAACTTGAGTTGGAAGTGATAGTGATTGAGTGGTTGCTATCCATTAAAAACAAAGAGATAGAGCCAAAAAGCCACCATGTAATATAGGGTACGTATTGTAAAACCTAATGGAATAAAATATGGAAGGTTATAGTAAAAGATACCAGATGGAAGTGAAATATTTTCTTGGTGGATGATAGTGATTGAGTGGATGTTATCCATTAAAAACAAAGGGATAGATCCAACAAGCCACCATGTATTATAGGGTCCATATTGCAAAACTTGATGTAAGGAAATATGGAAGGTTATACTAAAATATAACATATGGAGGTGAAATATTTTCTTGGTGGATGCTAGTAGTTGGTCCTTGCAAAACATTAAGCACAGAAAAAGCAAATATTTTCCAATATCTTTTCATGCGTCATTTAATTTTTTCTCGCGCATCGTTCAAATTTTTTAAAGTGAGACCTCACCCTAAGACAACAGTTACCCTAAGAGGGTAGTTTTAAACCACCCTCTTAGGATCTATTAGGGCAATTTTTTACCATCGTTAAAAACCATCTTATTTTAGCCACCCTTAAAAGCATTTTTTGGTGTAGTGATTCTTCAAATTTCAAGGAGACCTAGGTTCAAACCTTACCAAGAAATACATGCATATATATTTGTAATACCACTGTATGGTAATGATGTAATATGGGTAGACCCATTTCAATCCTATATAACCAATTTCAAAAAGTGGCAGTCTTTGATTTGTTGAATTTCCCCTAAGGATTGACTTTTTTTAATTTTGAGCAATAATTAGCCCAGAACTTTTGGAGGTCATTGTTGAAATTGTAATATGATTAACTTCCAAGATTTGACATTATGTGGTGTATTGGATAGGCTTAAGGGTATTTTATTGTGTAATGTATTTAATATTTTGTAATATTTTATTATGTAATTCCAATGGGCCAAGGTTAACCTTTTTTCCTTTGAAAAAAAGTTGTAATTTTATATCAAGCAAATATGGAATTACACTCTTCAAATGCCTCTTCAACATTTTTTGAAAGCTTCAATAGTGACCTTAAAATCAAGTCACTTATACATCATAGCTAGCTATCTCTACTCTTCTATATCCACTCTATTGACTCTCCACTCTTCAAGCCTAACTGTTATAGTTTGAAGTAGGATTACATGTTTCCAAACATAACTATAAATAATACCAAACTAAAATTGGCAATAAGTATTACAATTGAAGTTTCTCCAATGAAGGTCCTTTATTCTAGACCCAAGTGAACCTAGATTCCTCATGTCCCACCATAAATTTTAGCGATACTTTTCTATGAATTCAAAAAAGTTTGAACATGCCAAACTGAAAACTAATATTTTCATTGTTAGCATCACAATTATTTAATATGGAGTATGGAATTTGGATCTACATGTTTCAACTACAGTGGATTAATTTCCCCATATAGAAGTACAAACTAACTACTATGAATAACCCTCTCTAAATTCCTATACTAAGCATATCCTTGGTTTAATTAGTAGCCCCTCCTTTGAGAGCTCATTTACTTCCCTATTCAGTTCTTGATAGATATGCCATAATGTGTAATCTTCACTTCCATCCATTACATTATATTATTTGAGAGAATGTGGATTGTAGAACCATGTTATCCATCCTAAAATTTTCAAGCATACAATTTATCACCACCTAAGTCTCCATAAATTTGTTTTTTTTTATTTGTATTTGTTTAAATTATGCCAACTAAACCAACAATTTGAGTTTATTATTTCAGAATAATTATTAAAACTCTCTCTCATTCCAGCCTTAAATTTAAAGTTATGAAAGTTAGTAATATATAGTAATCCTCCCACCCCATGAACTCTAGAGACCCCCTATCTAGCTCCATCAAAAAAACCCCATGCCCTTGATTTTTTGATTTTTTAAGGGATGATTTACCCATTTATGTTTTTTTATTGCCAAAACCTTATAGTTACTATAAATTCCTATGATTTGGGAGGAGACCTTCCAAGTAGGCTTATTTTTATCCTGAAATATTCTTACTTTCCTTGATATCTAAATTCCCCATGACAAAAATAGTGGGAGAGCTATAAAACCTTTGTATGACATATTTTCAATCCACTATTTCAAACACTCTCCTAGGGAGTCTTCAAGCCATCCTACAAGAAGCCTTACCTGCATAATAACCTCCCTCCAAACATGTCTTGTAAAAGAGCAAGCTACCAATAAATGATCAATTGTTTTGTTGTCTGACTTACATAAATGGCACCTTACTAGACCATTCCAACTCCTCTTTCTCCCATGTCAGAACCTTATATTTCATGGTAAGCCATAATAACATTCTTGTTTTCAAAGGGGATTTATTTTTCTAGAGTGACTTCCACCATCATGTTGAGTCATCATTCCTATCTTCTAATAGAGTTTTATACCCCAAATTTGGAGTGTACTCCCTTGTAGCTCCATTCTTTATCTAGACTAATTGATCCCCATGAACTCTAGAGACCCCCTATCTAGATCCATCAAAAAAACCCCATGCCTTTGATTTATTGATTTTTTAAGGGATGATTTACCCATTTATGTTTTTTTATTGCCAAAACCTTATAGTTACTATAAATTCCTATGATTTGGGAGGAGACCTTCCAAGTAGGCTTATTTTTATCCTGAAATATTCTTACTTTCCTTGATATCTAAATTCCCCATGACAAAAATAGTGGGAGAGCTATAAAACCTTTGTATGACCTATTTTCAATCCACTATTTCAAACACTCTCCTAGGGAGTCTTCAAGCCATCCTACAAGAAGCCTTACCTGCATAATAACCTCACTCCAAACATGTCTTGTAAAAGAGCAAGCTACCAATAAATGATCAATTGCTTTGTTGTCTGACTTACATAAATGGCACCTTACTAGACCATTCCAACTCCTCTTTCTCCCATGTCAGAACCTTATATTTCATGGTAAGCCATAATAACATTCTTGTTTTCAAAGGGGATTTATTTTTCTACAGTGACTTCCACCATCATGTTGAGTCATCATTCCTATCTTATAATAAAGTTTTATACCCCAAATTTGGAGTGTACTCCCTCGTAGCTCCATTCTTTATCTAGACTAATTGATCAACTTCCTCTCACAACCTGATATCTCCAACTTTAAGCCTCCCCATATATTCTTCCCTTTGGTGTGCCTCCTGGCATTAAATCCCTAACTTTGTTGCTTCCTTCCATCTCTATATCTAGTTTGTAGATGATTCTAGATCATTTACTTGGGCAAGAATTCTAATTTCCTATGCTCTTAATATTTGAATTACATTATTTATCAATTTTTGCTTACCTCCACAACCAATCCAAGGGTTTAATCCTAGTCTTATCCTTGATTTATTACCTATTGTCTAAGCGATCCAATATCCTATAATATAAAAATTCTTAGATCATTACCTTCCAAAAAATTGAAACAATATCGGTTTGCTTCACTAGGGCCCTTATCCACCACTCAACTATGAGTGGCTCTAAATATTTTTCCTGAATAATATTATTCCATAAGGTTACCTTTAATATTGTCTTCCAAATGCACTTGGTTGTTAGAGCCTTTCCAAACAGGTGGATGTTCTTAAGTCTTCATCCTCCATTTTCTTTAGGCTTGGCTAAGGATTACCATTTATCTAGGGGGATACCTTCCTTTTCCATTTTTCGTATCCAATAAAATCTATAGCTTAACTATCTAATTTTGTTGTGCTTTCAGCGACGTAAAAGGTTTAAAATGATTATGGCATGGTGGTTATAAGGGCGGACTATGCGAAGATCTGTGTGGCGACTTCTGGCGCAGACAACATAGAATACTGTGGCGGCCATAAAAGCTGGACAGCTTGCCCGAATTCATGGCGGCTACCGATTCCACCATGTAAATTCAAAAAAAAACTATCTAATTTTGTTCAATACTCTTTTTGGTATGTGAGCCAAAGATTGCCAATATACTAGCATTTTTTTCAATTGGTTATACAAGATTGAAACAAGCCCCACTCGTATTATCTCATCACCACATAGTGGTATTACAACAAATCTTGGATATCATCCATGTATAACTTGGAAAGATGTGAACCTTGGTCTCCTATTTAAATATTGAGGAATCTAACCAATTGAGCTAATCTCACCTGATTTGAAGATAAATTTTGTTAAAATGGAAGAGTTGACCTATTAATATGACCTTATCCTAATCCACATAGTTAAAGGAGATGCTTGACTTATGTATATTTAATTTGCATACCTATTTCCATATAAAAAAGATCCAAGGATTGCTTTAACTTTTGTGCTCCTCTTACTCATCTATCCATAAAAGAAGAACATCATCTATGTAGATGGATAACTTCCACTATTATACTTATTCTAATTCCTTTTACTACTCCTACCCTCTTGGCTTCTAATATGCATCTACTTAATCCTTTAGCTACTAGAAGATATAATAACTATGACAAGGGATAGCCTTGTCTTATCCCCTAATAAGCTTTAAAGAACTATGAAGTTGACCCATTAACCAATATTGCAAGAGAAACAAAACACAACCATCCCATAATTCAATTCATTATCTGCACACAAAATCCAATATGAGTAACAGTCATATATAACTAGTTTACTCTGTCAAATACCTTAGAGAGATCCAACTTCATCACCATTCCTAACATTTTCTTTGATTTTATGAAATGAAGAATTTCTTGAGCTACACTAATTGCTTCATGAATCTATCTCCCATGAAGGAACCTGAACTGCTTAATAGAAATAGAAGAAAAAAGTAACCTTTTAGTTCTTAATGCAATTAATTTTGTTGTGATTTTGTACATTCAATTACACAAATATATGGGTCTAAAATTGTTAAAGGAAGAAGGATTGTCCTTTTTTGGAATTAGGGTAATGAATTTAGAGTTGAAGACTACATTTACTCTTCTTGATTGCCTAGAATCCTCCACAATCTTGAGTAGGTCAAACTCCAAAATGTCATAAATCCCAAGGAAGAATTCCATAGTCCAATCGTCAAGCTTTGGAATCTTATCTTTTGGGAAGGAGGTTAAAACAAATTTAAGCTCTTCATTGGAGACTTCTTGTACCAACTCACAATTGGCTTCCTCATATACAAATATGGGAAGGAGATAACTTGTTTTGAATATGACTAGGATCCTTGTATAGTTGACCAAAATTCCTTACTCCCATGTATGCTATTATTTTAGAGGAGACTTTACTTCCATATTGACCTTGTAGCTCCAAAATTATATTTTATTGTTTTCTATAATTTTTAAAGCTATGGAGAAATTAAGTGTTCTTGTCCCCATTTGTAATCGAGAGAGCTCTAATTTTAAGCTTCCACCATGCTTCTCTCTACCAACAATATTATCTTCTTTTGTTCCAAAATTTTATACTTAAGCCATATTTTCTCATCCAATTCTTTTTCAAAGTAATCTGCTAGACATATTGTAAGATGCTCCTCAATATCCCTTAGTTTTTGGTCATCCATTAGTCTCTTTTTATGATCCCATTAAACCATTGATACCTTAACCTTTTTTATATTTTTTGCAAATTGAATACTAGTAGATTATCTCAAACTTGGATCAAACTTCACCCATTTTTATTTGACTAGATTTACAAAGTTGTCCTCTTTCATGCACTTAGAATTGAACTTAAAAGAACAAGGTGGTTTTTTCTCCTCTTTGGCTATAAGAAGCATGTTGGGGGAGTGATAAAATCATCCTCCAGTCTCAACCCATGACTTTATTCTATGTCTATAAGTGTCATTTACCAAACTCTCAACTACTAAGAATATATTCGAGTCTCTTAGAGATTCTATCAACCCTCACCCTCATGTTTCTCCAAGTTGGGACCAACTTTATAGGTGCTAGGTCTACCAACCCTTTAAATTTAAACTTTTGGATGAAGTAATCAACAAGTGGATCAATTCTAGCAATAATACCCCACACTTCACTCCTAGAAATAGTAAATTTTAAATCACCTAAAATTAAATATTAGCTTCTAGGAACTTCTTATCCATTAGCTTATCCCAATATTTATTTTTATATTCATAGGGACCATAAATATTCACCATTTTAACTATTTCCCTAAGCTTCACTAAAAATAATTTTGTCCCTACTCTTGAGTCTAGAATTATAGAGTTAGTTAATCTAAACTAATTAGCCTTCCACCCTGTGACACTCCTATTGAATACCCTATAGTATCGAGGGCCATAAAATCCAATCCTTTAAGAAAATTACTAATATTTTCCATCATTTATTTAACTAACCCATTTGTATCTTGAATTAGCAAAATCTCCAGATTATTAATTTCTACCAGCCTACGAGAGCAACCTTTTTTGTCAAGTTGCCCATTTCTTGGATATTAAAGGAAATAACTTTCATTGGTTAACTCTATTCAAGATCATTCCTACTCTAAGGAACCCCTTTAAAGTAGAAACCTTGCCTTTTTGAACTTCATAGAGGGATTTATTCTTATCCAATAAAAATTAGATCTTCCCCTCTCATCTAAGAGACTCCTTGCCCCCACATATAACTAAGGCCTCCCCCAATTTCTCCTCCTATTAGTCATATGGGGTACCTATGATTTTTTAGGACACAAAAACTTCTTAACCAAAAGCAGAATGAGATGGGAAAGCAAACTCAAAGTGGTTTCCCTATGGAGTACTACTAATGAACTTAACTAAGTCTAAACCAAGATCTAGATGTACCACCACCAAGGAAGCAAAATTCAAGGGTCCTTGCAACTCAACTCCATCCCACCTCCACCCTTACCCCATTCCATGTGAGACTTAGTTTATAGACAGATAAGTCTGGTCATTGGTCTATTGCTAGACCCATAGGATAATTGCTTATGACCCCATATGAGTAATGAGATTTTACAATTCACTTTGTTAGCTTGTATCTAGGTACAAGAGCATAATATTTAAAATTTTCTCTAATATTCCTAGCCTTGCTTCAATATAATATGGTTCTAATTCCATAACTTGATTTGGCACCAAATATTTTATCTCCACCTTCTCTACATATCCTATTTTTTCACATGATTCCTCTAGCTTGTGTTCCTTATACACTAATTTTATTTTATTTTTAGTTTGTAAGTCATGTGTAGAAGGAAATGTTGCATCTCATTCTTAACCTTAAATATCCTTCGCTCTACCTTACAACACCAAACCTTCCTCAAAAAATAAGAGAACAGTCCCTCACAATATGCCCATACATATGACAATCTGCACACCTAAAAGGAACTCTATTGTGACCCAAAGTTTGAACACACATACATTTTTTGTACTTAAATATAATTTCCCCCACAAATATGCCTCTCTAATCCATATCAATAAGTATCCTAGCCACTATCATCATGCATGAGGATTGATACCTCTCATCCACCTCTAAGAAAGAACCAATGCAATTGCCTATGGCTTGGAAAAAATCTCTAGACCAAAATTCCAATGGCAAACCTAATAACTTTATTTGTATAAGGTGAGTAGGTATATGGGTGGTCCTAAGGTCAAAAAAAGGGTCCCAAAATTTGAGGATTAAAAAATTTGACCCCCAAAACATTTTTTGATAAAATATTTTCTACATATTCCTTAGTCCTGAATTGAAATAATAGCCACCCTCTTACCAACAACAAGAAATTAGACACATACCCTAGGCCTTTTGTCCATTATCTGGACATCTATTCTGCAAAATATTTTCCATAAATATCACACCCATAGAATATCCTAATAAGTATTTTCTCTAAGAATTTGACAACTTCCCGCATTTTCACATCTTCTCTAGGACTAGGTTTGCTCGATTTCTATTCCTTCGAATGCATTTGGTCTCCTTTTTGTGTGCTTCCAAGGGATTCTTCTTTGGATTTTCTCCTTCCAAATCATTCTTCTATTATGCCAACCAATGTTCCTTAACTTTCTATAATCCCTCACAACATTATTCATAGAGTTGTGGCTTATTTTGACAATTTTGCTCTATAAATATTGCATCTCAATATCCACTCATATCCAAGAGTTACAAGTCCTACAAAATCAATATTGGCTTAGACCCATTCCTAAACTCCTTGAAATATGACTTCCCTCTTCCAAAATTTCTTCCACTACTAAGGAAGGAGACACTCTCATGAGGATATGTCAAATAGTCCATTGCTTCTTCTTTAGACCCTTGTTTCAATAAAGCCTTAATTTTTTCCGTCTCATCATCCTCCATTCTCTCCCTTATTTTTTGAATTTTATTTTTTAGACCATAATATATTTTTAATTAACTCTAGCCTAAAGGAAAAATTATGTTCATGTAAATAAACAACTATTTCTCACACCTTCGTCATTAGATTTAGTAGCAAATGCAAGAACCCTAATAATGAAGGCTTACTTCTTAATTTTCTTGAGCTTAATGTGGATTGTATTTCCTACAGTACCAACTACCCCTTTGTACTTTTATCCACCATTAGGATTTTTGGATTTTCCTTTAGCTTTGTCTAGAGCCTTCTTCCTTAACCACTTCTTTGACATTGCTCTATGTGCTTTTGTTTATCATTAGGGTTTTTGGATTTTCCTTAAAATTTTTCTATAGTGCTTCCTTCTTCCTCAACCACTCCTTTGACAGTACTCTATGTGCTTTTATCCACCATTAGAGTTTTTAGTTTTTCCTTCAACTTTATCTACAACCCTTCTTCCTCAGTCACTTCTTTGACGTTGCTTTGTGTGCTTTTGTATATAGTCTGGGTTTTTGGCCTTCAAATTTTTCTTTAGCCCTTCTTCTTCAGCCACTCCTCTAGCACCGCTCTATGTGCTTTTATTTGTCATTAGGGTTTTTGGATTTTTCTTCATCTCTGTCTACAACCCTTCCTTATTTCTAAACCATTCCTTCTATGTTGCTCTATGTGCTTTTTTTTTCCATTAAGGTGTTTGGCTTTTTCTTCAACGCTATCTACAACCCTTTCTTCTTCCTTAGCTACTCCTCTAATGTCACTCTATGTCACCATGGTTAACCTTATTATAGTTAAACCTAATTTAATATTTTTAATTAACCTAAATACCATTTATTTTATCAATTTAGGTTAAACTTTATGATGTAATTTGGGGTTCTGGTATTGCTATAAATACCCCCTCACACTTCTCATTTCTCATTGGCACGTTGTGCAATATTATCTATGAATAATAATTATTTTTGGTACCTATGAACACTCCAATTTTATTTCATTCTTTTATGCTCTTGTATAATATTTAAGTAAACACTTTTTGTTTGTTCATTTTTAAAAGTATTATAAATTATATCATGGTATCAGAATGGGTATGGAGTAGCACTACTTGGTCACTCAGAAAGTCTTTTTGATGCCTTCAATTTTTCTTTTGATGCCTAAGGTGATTCCTCATAAGCGTTTATCACATTCAAGGGACTATTTGTCATCAAGTTTATTCCATAATCTCTTTGTCCTTAACAGATTCCTTACCCCATTCTTCCTACTATTGCACAAATTATAAGTCCTACCCAAGTGCAACAAGGTATAGGCAAGAATTTCTTATTTATGGATGCTTGCATACTCTCCTCCACCTACCTTAAGCACTCCCATGAATGGAAATACTAGCGAATGAAAAGTTTTTGTTGTTCATATCTTGTGTTCAAACGATTTGCATGGTGGACAACAAAGCTTGGGAAATTGGGTGCCAAGGTTCATGTCTAAGACTATTGCTTCTTTTCTCTTGGGAGATAGGTATCTCCAGTCATACCCATATCGATCATTATTGACACATGGGATGCAATGGTAAGTGTATATGTTGTTGGTGAGATTGAGCACCTTGAAAATGTCATATGCTTGAGTCTCGTCTTTTATGCTTTTCTCTCTATTATGACATGTGTAGATAAATATGTGTATTATGAATATTAGTTCTAAATAAGATAGTGTCATCCTAGTTAGTGTAAAATCCTTTGCTCATCGATGACCAAAAATATAATTCCATTTATGCATTGATAAAATAGAAGAAAAGACAATATTACTAAGGTGGTAGTTGTAGCAAACTAGGAGGTTGATGTGTCATTCTTCATTACCAATAATTTTGTTTACCATATATATCCTTCCCCAATTGAAAGAAGTCAAGTGTCAAAGCAACAATGATTCAAGAGGACTAAGTTGGCAAAAATTAGTGGACAACATCAGTAAATCGTAAATTGCCAAGTGGCTAGTGATGGCTTTTAGGCCTTAATACTACCACAAAACTCATAGGTTAAATATCATAGGATCGTATATAATATAGCCATAATACAATAAGATCAAGATAATTATATGAGTAGAATTATATGAGCAAAATAATATGTAAATAAAGGCTAATAATATATCAAATAGCATTCAATGATAAGCATCAATATGAATGCAAATAACCTGTATCATACATGTACAAAGCATGTAGCACAACTTACAATATTAATTGCTCAAAACATATACAATATTTATTACTCTGCTTTCTCTTATAAATATTATACTTGACTCTTCTCTACATTGTGATAATATGATCTTTGTTGTTCTTCTATGGAGCATCTTTATGGAGTATATATCCATAGTAGTATGACTCTTAGGATACTCAACTATTCCTCTCCATATGCCAAGTATCATGACTCTTGGCTACTCTACTTGATACTTGTATATTTGATGAACACATGACACTATATTGTACACACACCTACACATAACTCATGACCTTCACTTTGCACATTCTAACCTAAGACACTTGTGCGCAACTTTACATTACATATTTTATCTCATACATACAAGATACTTATGCACATAGTCTCAACTTACAATTACACACTAACTCACATGAAACTTGTGCATATGTTGCACATTCACACTCACATAAATGGGAAATAATACTCACATGCTAAAATATGACTCAATCCTAATATATTATTTACAAATATACCATGAAGGTACCATGGGGATACATTAGCATGTACCAAATATTGTAATATACTCCAATAGCTATAGAGGTCTTATTTATTCTAAAGTTTGGAAGTTCAATTTTTTATTTTTTGGTGTCCATTAGGGCAAACCTTTCAAAGGCCATAAATTTTGCATATGAAAAAGTGTCAAGCCCATTTTTTCAAATCATATGATTTTTCAATATATATGCATTGGTGACATTAGTTCACAAACCTACTACATGAGTTGACACCCTTTTTTCTTGTCATGCCCTCCATAAAATATTCAATGAAATTCTATTTTTGAAAATCAAAATTTTATTTACCGATAGAGGTTGAACTTGAAATTGCAGGACTATCTTGAATTCAAAAACTAGATTATGAGGCATTGCCCTTTAGGTGCAATGTTTACCACAAATATGGAAATTTGGCCTGATCCTTCGCAAACAATATGAACATAAAAATGGAGGTTCCTCTGGAAATGTCAAATCTTCCTAAGGATGGTAAGTTAACAATCAATAAAGAAACAACCAATATTTCTCATGGAAAATAATCACAAGGAGATGGTTTTGAACAACCCAAAAGAAGGAAAAGGCAAAAGAAAAAATATGGAAAAGAGCAAACCCAACTCAAGCTCTCCAATAGGTATGGGATCTTCAAGACACTAGTGGACCATGAAGAAGAACAATTCATGGAAGGAGTGGATGGGAATAATGAAAATAATAACAACCATGTTCAATCTTGTCTTTCACCTCCTCCCATCCTAGAGCAGGTAATTTAGTATAGTGAGTTACTGCAATCAGATATTGTAGAGGTATTGATAGTGCATAACCAAGAGCAGTCAATAATTAAGGATGTCATCATGGGTATAGAAAAAATGAACAGATAAAGTCCAACTCTAGGGATAACTCAGGTGGAAAAGACATAAAAAATATTGAATCTTAAGGAGTGGGTAGAAAATTAAATAAGAAATTGATAGCAGTTTAAGGAGATAAACTGATCACTAGAGGATTAATAGGACCAATAGACTTTTATTGCTCTCAAGGTAACCAATTATTATACAATCATGGAATGTTAGGGGTTTAAATAGTAGAACCTATCAATATGCTATTCGAAGACCCTTAGAAAAATGTAAAACAAATTTTTTGCTTATCCAAAAGACAAAAATATAATTGGATCTTATGTGTAAAACAATAAATAGACTTTGGAGGGGTATTGGTCATATGGAAGTGGCTACCCAAGGGATCTTAGGGGGATAGTTAATTTTTGGAACTCTCTTGAATGGAAAACAATAGAATATATAGCTTGGAGGTGTGTCCTCACATCGCATTTTAGGAACAATGTGTCAATTGAGCAGGTTTTAATCACAAATTTTTATGGGGCTCAAAACCTAGATGGTCAGATGCATCAATATAAAGTGGTGCATAACATGAGAGCCTCAATGAGGAGTTAGACTATATTGTTGTTGGGTATTTTAATGATAAATTATCCTCTAGAGATAAATAAGGGGAACCTCAATTTTGGACCCAGGGGATCGACTTATGATTGCCCAAGTCCATGCTTTACACTTGGTGGATATTAAATGCCCTGGAACCAACTATACTTGGACTAATAAAAGGAGGAAGTCACATAGTAAGAAGGTGAAGTTAGATCATTTTTTTTTTCAGAGAAGGCATTTGTGAAATGGAATATAAAATTTCAGATTTTGGAGGGTCTAGTTTCAGATCACTTTCCCATTTTGTTGGAAGTGGGGATCAAGACAGTGCAGCATCACAAACCATTCAAATTTGAAAAATTTTGGTTACAAAAAGAGGAAATTCGAAAGAAAATTCCACAATGGTGGGAAGAGGGCCACCTACCATATGGGACATAAATATTTAGATTCCACAATAAAATTTATTATTTCAATGATCAATTGAAATAATGGAGGTAAGCTAACAAGACAAACTTCTAGGTCCAAAGATCTCCATTGCTAGCCAAATGGGATGAGGTTCAAAAACACTTCAGGGAAGGAATAATTATGGAACATATCAAATACGAGGATGATGCATTGCATAAAGCGGTTGAGGACATTGACAACCAAGAGGAGATCTACTGGAAACAACGAGTAAGAACCACTTTGTTATTAGAAGATGATAAAAATACCAAATTTTCTATCGGGTTGCCTGTGCTAGTATATAGATGAACATGGAAGCCCTTCAAGATGAGAATGGACTCTCCCTTGATACAATTCTAGGTATGCATTTCCATTCAATGGATTATTTTTCTAAACTATTAAGGAAAGTATGGTGCAATATGAAGAGGCTAAAAAAAATTTATTGTCGTCATACCCTCTATTATCTTTGAAGAAGAAAAACAAATCCCTACTTAAACCCATTGATAGAGAGAAACTGAAGAAAGTAGTCTTTGGAATGAGTGCCAAAAAACCACCAGGTCCAGATGGCTTTCCAATTGAGTTTTTTCAAGCCTTTTAGGACAACTTGGAGGAGGATGTAATGGTTGTTATAGAGCAGTCCAAAGGTATTAAAATAATGCTTAAAGAATTAAATCATGCTTTCATTGCCTTAATTCCAAAAGGGGAGGAAGGGGTGCATATTTTAGATTATAGACCTATTGCCTTATGTAATGTCATATATAAAATAATCACAAAGGTAATGGTTGAGCGGCTAAAACCTCTTCTACATAGCATTATATCCTTGGAGCAAGGGGGTTTTGTAGAGGGTAGGTAGATCTTGGATGGTGTGGTTTTAGCTCAAGAGGCAATCCATTCAATGCAAAAATCTGGTAATAGAGAAATGTTCATAAAATTGGATATGTCAAAGGCTTATGATAGGGTGGAGTGGATCTTCTTGTCAAATATGATGGCAGTCTTTGGTTTCTCTCAGGATTGGGTAGAATGGATCATGAGTCATGTTTCTACTCTAACATACTCAGTGTTAATCAAGGACCTCTGCTCGTAATCATTTGGAGCTACTCGAGGACTTTGTCAAGGAGATCGTTGTTCCCCTTTATCTTTTTCTCATATTGGTTGAAGGTTTGGGTAGACTCATCTTGAGGAGAAGATAACAAGGTGTGCTAACAAGTATCAAGGTGGATGAGGAAGTTTTGACTCACCTACAGTTTGTGGATGACACAGGATTGGTGGGAGTGGCCAACTTTAGGAAAGCAAGAATTATTAGAGGTACACTTAATGTCTACCTTACGACCACAAACCAAGTCATCAATGATAAAAAATACAAAGTGGTCTTTTTAAATCTTGATCAAAGGCTTCAGGACATAATTATAGATATCTT
Organism: Wollemia nobilis; assembly: GCA_028583015.1. Classification (NCBI taxonomy): domain Eukaryota; kingdom Viridiplantae; phylum Streptophyta; class Pinopsida; order Araucariales; family Araucariaceae; genus Wollemia; species Wollemia nobilis. The sequence continues at coordinate 1,058,439 of JAQPPZ010001899.1, read as the reverse complement.
GGTATTCATAAGTACTTCTCTCCCAGTGGTATACTTGGGGGTCCCTTTACATTTTAAAAAACTGAAAATAGATATCTGGAGGAATATTTTGAATTATATCAATAAAATAATGAATCATTGCTCTCAAAAATAGTAAAGCTATGGGGGTAGATTAACGTTTTTGCAGTTGGTCATTTAGGCCATATCAATTTATAAATTTTCTATCCTTGCTATCCCACATATCATATGGAAATATTTGGGCAAGATGACTAGAAAATGTTTATGGGGAGGAGTAAAATGAGAGAAGAAATGGACCTTAGTAGGTTGGGATAAAGTAAGCCAACCCAAGATAAAGGAAGGTTTGGGATTGAGGAGATCAAAGTTAAATAATAAAGCTTTGGCTGGAAAGCTTTACTAGAGGTGGATTTCCCAACCAACTTCTTTATTCAGTAGAGTTTTAACTAGTAAATATTTGGTACAAGTAAACCCAAATGAGGTGGGTTGTTTCCCTTTGGATGGTAATGGGTCCTTAGTGTGGTAGGCTCTAAAGTTAGGATATCAGGTAATGAAAGATGGATTATTTTAGAAAGTGGAAAGAGGGGAGAAGGCACAATTTTGGATAGATTCATGGGATCAATACCCACCTATCATTGTTGAATTCCCAAAACTGCAACCAATTAAAAAAGCCATGGAAACTAGGGATTGTGTCCAAATTTAGATTTATTTTAACACTGGTCAGCTAGGGGATTATAAGTTTAAGTAGTTTAATAAGTTGGATGAGTGGCCAATTTCAATCCCTCCAAAATTGACACCCATCATGACTAAAATCTTGGAAAAAATATTTCTCGCAGGTAGAGATGAGAGGATGAATTAGCTTGGGTCTATGGGAGCCTTGGTGTCTACACAATGAAGTATGGATGTGATAAGATCCTTTCAGAGTCTCCTCCTCATGCATATCAGGTTAAGGATTGGAGAAATATTTGGCGGTCCAAGGGTTGGTCAAAAGTAAACTTTTTTCCTGGCAATTAATGCACAATGGAATTCTTACTTTTGATAATCTCATACATAAGATAATAATTGGTCCATATCAATGTGTTTTATACTACAAGAGTGATGAAAAATCTGATCACTTGATGTTTGAGTGTCCATTCACATGTCAGATCTGGGAGAGATGTTTTTTATCTTATCAAATTTGAGTTAATGGTGATTTAGATTGAATTAATATTTGGAAAATATGGAAGAGGAGTAGATTTAAATCTAAAGCTATTTGTATCAATTGGAAGCTTGGATTAAACTTCATTTGGTGGGAAGTGTGGTTGGAGAGAAATGGTAAAAAATTTAGAGAAACCTTTTCGTATTTAGATGGATTTTGGTAGGTCATTTGGAGCAAAGTCACGAAACTATGGTAGTGTATGCTAAAGAGGAAACTTGGGTTGTTATAGGGACAATGGAGAAGGAATTTGAAGTGCAAGAGGGGCAGGACAAAGCTAGTTGGAAACCACCCCTAGAAGGTTGGATTAAAATTAATACTGATGGAGCTACAAAAGGCAATCCATATAGAGCTGGAATTGGACTGGTTTGCAGGAATCATGTTGGTACAATGCTTTATTGGGAACTATAAGGCCTAGGAAGGGTCATTAACAATCAAATGAAAGCCTTAGCTATCAAATTTTCTTCTATTTGGGCAGTAAAACAAGGTTACAGGAGGATAATCTTAGAATCAAATTTTCAAATATTGGTAGGAGCTCTGGATTGCATGAGAAGCTTTGCTTTGAAGACATGGAGGTTGAGGATTCTTGTCACTCAAATTAAGGAATTGTGGAGGGAATTAGATGATGTGATTCCATTTTATGTGATTAGAGACCTAAATAAAGTGGCAGATTTCCTGGCTAAGATGGGTACTAAGAAGGAGGTAGGGGTTCAGTGCATAATGACATGGCTATTGAGGATGAGATGATTAGGTAGGTTGGTGAGCAAATCCATTTTTTAGCTAATTTGGACAACCATTGTAGAAATATGGTTTAGGAGATTTGGATCTAATGCATATCTTCTTTTACATTTGTAAAAAGGTAGACAACCACTGTAGGAATATGGTTTAGGATATTTTGCTCCAATGCAAATCTTCTTTTATTATTGTAAATATGTGTTCTCTTTGGCTAATGTTGGGAGAAGTCTCATCCCAACTTGTAAATGATCTTTTTTTAATATATGTTTTTCAAAAAATAAAATCAAAATTTCACATTTTGAAGAAAAAATACACAAATTCGAGGCTCAAAATATAATACCTAGAAGTGGTTTGGGGAAAGTGCTGAAATAGGACCCCTCTAAAATTTCATGAAGAAACCAAAAATATTGATTATTTATTCGTATTTGTCATAATTTTTCTTATACAACTTTTTTGTTGAACGCAACCAATAGAGACATCCTCTTACGCTTATGTAGCAAAAAATTTACCAAACCATTTTAGCAACTTTGTTAAGCACCTCTAAAGTATTTGCTATGCACAGAAGCTTACCCATGGCTTCTTTTGCACTAGAAGTTTGTCTAAAAAAATTCAATCACGATTACCAAGAAATCTATCCTCTCTTTTGTGTTGTTATTGGACACAAAAAGTCAAAAAGGATAAGAAAATATATTCTTTGAAAAAAATGTAAACTACAAATGAGGTTTTTCAAAAATATTGAAAAATTGAATCCTAAAACTAGGTCATCCATCTAGTCAAAAATCAAAAGAGATAAAAGAGGATTGAGTGCTAATGAGAGAAAAAAAGAAGATTGTCAATGAATATTTTCCTTGAAGCAAACCTGTTGAATCCAATGAAATCCTTATGATCAAAGTCCACCTAGGGTTTTTACCAAAAACCCTTCTTCAAGTCTCACGATCAACTTTACAACAAAATCTTCTTGGTTGCTTCAAATGTAGTTTTCCTTGAGATAAGCCATAGGAACCAAACTATTGATAGCAAAAAATTGAGTAATGAAGATTCACAATTGCTCTAATATCATGTTAGATTTCATGGCAATTTCTAGAAACAATGAAATCAACACATTACCCAATATTATTGAAAAATAAATACACAAAGCAATGCACATTGTATATGGAGGTATCCATAGAAACCTAATAATCTCATTAACAAAGAATAAAATTACACTCCAACTCATTCCAACATAGTATATGTCCTTGTATACTATGCCAAAATTAATAGAAAAAAAATCTAATCTATATTAAACGATCATTTTGTGGTCAGGATTACATGATAAAAGGAAATTTCCTTTGGTGAAATAGAGCAAGGTGTGTGATGATAAAACTAGGGGAGGTCTCGATTTAACAATTCTTACGAATGCAAACTTAGCTCTTAGGGGATAAGTAATTTGGATATTGTACAAAGAGAGCCAAAGATAATGGGAAAAAATTCTTCAATGTATGTTTACCCCAATGACCCAAGTTTAATATTTACTGCATTCTCTCTACCAAATGGTTTTGCACTATGAAACGGTTAAAAAAAATCAATTGATCTAATGATTAGAGTTAATATAGGTGGTGGAACTAGAGAAAAAAATTCTATTTGGATGGATACTTGGTGTGATAAAATCCCACTCAATCTAGATCCAATTTTGAAACCATGGATGAGATTACTTAAAGAAAAATATGGTGATGAGGTTTCAAACATTTTGTATAAGGATCAGGAAGGAGGATACAAATGGAAAAAATATTTTTTTACAAGTATACAAGACATTGATGCTAGAAAGCAGTTGAGTAGAAAAATAACAACATGATTATTTCAAGGGGATCCAAGGATAAGTTGATTTGGGAGTTCAATAGCTCAGGAGAATACACAATAAGAAGTGGATGTAATATAAAACACTATAAAAATAGGAATATCGCAAGAATATGGAGACATATTTGGGATAGACAAAGCATTCCTAAAGTTAAAATGTTATTTTGGTTAGTAGGTCATAGAAGAATTTTATCCTAGGATAACCTTATGAAAAGGGATTTTCATGGCCTCTCAAAATGTGTTCTTTGTAAAATGAAGGAGGAAAGTATACCATCTCTTGGGACATTGCTCAATAGTCTAGAAACTATGGAAATGGATTCTTAATATGTTTGGCAGATGCATGGTAATAAATGGTAAAATTGAGGAATGCTTAAAGCAATGGTAGAGCACTTTTAAAAGTTGTGTTTTACATACAATCTAGGATATATTACTTTGGATTGTTTGGCTAGAAAGGAATAGAAGAATATTTAAAGGAAAGGAAATCGGTTTAGAGGTAATGAAAGGGAATATTTTTTTAGCCATAGAGTATTCTAAACCAACCCTATCAACTCACCCAATCTATTTTGGAAGTAGAGAGCCTTGATAGATGGTGTCAAGTCATCAAATGGAATTATGATGTTGGGGATAGGAGAAACAAAAAGAAAGCAAAGAATATAAAGTGGAAACCATCAGATGCTGAGATAGTCAAATTGAATTTTGATGAAGCATTTGAAGGAAATCCAAGACCAACAAGAGGAAGAATAATTATAAATAATAAATGAGATATTTTGACTCATTATGCTTTTAGTAGTGGATTTAAGACAAATAATAAAGTTGAATCTTGGACGGATTTGGAAGGGTTAAAGATATGCAAACAAATAAAATGGGACAAAGTATTGATGAAAGGTGATTCACTCATAGTAATGAATGCAATTTTGAGGAAAGCAAAGGCTCCATGGAACATACAAGAGATAATTGTGTAAATTCAAGACCTTGCTATAAAGTTTGAAGAAATAAAGTTTACACATAAATTAAGGGAAGGAAACAAATGTGTAGATAGGATAACCAATAGAGGGGTTTTAATTGAGGGTTATGAAGTTAAATTCTCTTTTAATTGGTTAGAGGAAGTGGTAAGTTTAGCTAAAGCTAACAAGAAAATTTTAATTGCCTGAATCAAATAAGGATCGGGTTGGAATATACAAATGGAAAAAAATATTTTTACAAGTATACAAGACATTGATGCTAGGAAGCTGTTGAGTAGAAATATAACAACAATGATTATTTCGAGGGGAGCCAAGGATAAATTGATTTGGGAGTTCAATAGCTCCGGATAATACACAATAAGAAGTTGATATAATATAAAACACCATCAAAATAGGAATATCACAATAATATGGAGAGATATATGGGATAGACAAAGCAATCCTTAAGTCAAAATTTTTGTTTGGTTAGTAGGTCATAGAAGATTTTATCCTAGGATAACCTTATGAAAAGGGATTTTCATGGCCCCTCAAAATGTGTTCTTTGTAAAATGGAGGAGGAAAGTATACCATCTCTTGGGACACTGCTCAATAGTCTAGAAACTATGGAAATGGATTCTTAATATGTTTGGTAAATGCATGGTAATGAATGACAAAATTGAGGAATGGTTAAAGCAATGGTAGAGAACTTTTAAAAGTGATGTTTTACATACAATCTGGGATATATCAAAAGATACATTACTTTTGATTGTTTGGCTAGAAATGAATAGAAGAATATTTAAAGGAAAGTAAAGTAGTTTAGAGGTAATAAAAAGGAATATTTGTTTAGCCATAAAAGATTCTAAACCAACCCTATCAACTCACCCAATCTATTTTGGAAGTAGAAAGTATTTATAGACGGTGTCAAGTCATAAAATGGAGCTATGATGTTGGGGATAGGAGAAACAAAAGAAAGCAAAGAATATAAAGTGGAAACCACCAGATGTTGAGTTAGTCGAATTGAATTTTGATGAAGCATCTGAAGGAAATCCAATACCAACAAGAGGAATAATAATTATAAATAATAAAGGAGATATTTTGACTCATTATGCTTTTAGTAGTGGATTTAAGACAAATAATGAAGTTGAATCTTGGACGGCTTTGGAAGAGTTAAAAATATGCAAACAAATAAAATGGAACAAAGTATGGATGAAAGGTGATTCACTCATAGTAATAAATGCAATTTTGAGGAAAGCAAAGGCTCCATGGAACATACAAGAGATAATTGTGGAAATTCAAGACCTTGCTATAAAGTTTGAAGAAATAAAGTTTACACATACATTAAGGGAAGGAAACAAATGTGCAGATAGGCTAGCCAATATAGGGGTTCTAATTGAGGGTTATGAAGTTAAATTCTCTTTTCCTTGGTTAGAGGAAGTAGTAAGTTTAGCTAAAGCTAACAAGAAAATGTTGATTGACTGAATCAAATAATGATTAAGATTTACTTTAATGTTTTTCATTGGTAATGAAAGGGAATATTTGTTTAGCCATAGAGGATTCTAAACCAACCCTATCAACTCACCCAATCTATTTTGGGAGTAGAGAGCCTTGATAGATGGTGTCAAGTCATCAAATAGAATTATGATGTTGGGGATAAGAGAAAAAAAAGAAAGCAAAGAATATAAAGTGGAAACCATCAGATGTTGAGTTAGTCAAATTGAATTTTGATGAAGCATTTGAAGGAAATCCAAGACCAACAAGAGGAAGAATAATTATAAATAATAAATGAGATATTTTGACTCATTATGCTTTTAGTAGTGGATATAAGACAAATAATGAAGTTGAATCTTGGACGGATTTGGAAGGGTTAAATATATGCAAACAAATAAAATGGAACAAAGTATGGATGAAAGGTGATTCATTCATAGTAATGAATGCAGTTTTGACGAAAGCAAAGGCTCCATGGAACATACAAGATATAATTGTGTAAATTCAAGACCTTGCTATAAAGTTTGAAGAAATAAATTTTACACATAAATTAAGGGAAGGAAACAAATGTGTAGATAGAATAGCCAATAGAGGGGTTTTAATTGAGGGTTAAGAAGTTAAATTCTCTTTTCCTTGGTTAGAGGAAGTGGTAATTTTAGCTAAAGCTAACAAGAAAATGTTGATTTCCTAGATCAAATAAGGATCGGGAAGGAACGGGAAGGAAGATACAAATGGAAAAAATATTTTTTACAAGTATACAAGACATTGATGCTAGGAAGCAGTTGAGTAGAAATATAACAACAATGATTATTTCGAGGGGAGCCAAGGATAAGTTGATTTGGGATTTCAATAGCTCAGGATAATACACAATAAGAAGTGGATATAATATAAAACACCATCAAAATAGGAATATCACAAGAATATGGAGAGATATTTGGGATAGACAAAGCATTCCTAAAGTTAAAATGTTTGTTTGTTTAGTAGCTCATAGAAGAATTTTATCCTAGGATAACCTTATAAAATGGGATTTTCATGGCCCCTCAAAATGTGTTCTTTGTAAAATGAAGGAGGAAAGTATATCATCTCTTGGGACACTGCTCAATAGTCTAGAAACTATGGAAATGGATTCTTAATATGTTTGGTAAATGCATGGTAATGAATGGCAAAATTGAGGAATGGTTAAAGCAATGGTAGAGCACTTTTAAAAGTGATGTTTTAAATACAATCTGGGATATATCAAAAGATACATTACTTTGGATTGTTTGGCTAGAAAGGAATAGAATAATATTTAAAGGAAAGGAAAGAAATTTAGACGTAATTAAAAGGAACATTTGTTTAGCCATAGAGGATTCTAAACCAACCCTATCAACTCACCCAATCTATTTTGGAAGTAGAGAGCCTTGAATGATGGTGTCAAGTCATAAAATGCAATTATAATGTTGGGGATAGGAGAAACAAAAGAAAACAAATAATATAAAGTGAAAACCACCAGATGTTGAGTTAGTCAAATTGAATTTTAATGAAGCATATGAAGGAAATATAAGACCAACAAGAGGAAGAATAATTATAAATAATAAAGGAGATATTTTGATTCATTATGCTTTTAGTAGTGGATTTAAGACAAATAATGAAGTTGAATCTTGGATGGATTTGGAAGGGTTAAAGATATGCAAACAAATAAAATGGAAAAAAAACATGGATGAAAGGTGATTCACTCATAGTAATGAATGCAATTTTGAGAAAAGCAAAGGCTCTATGGAACATACAAGAGCTAATTGTGGAAATTCAATACCTTGCTATAAAGTTTGAAGAAATAAAGTTTACACATACATTAAGGGAAGGAAACAAATGTGCAGATAGGCTAGCCAATAGAGGGGTTTTAACTGAGGGTCATGAAGTTAAATTCTCTTTTCCTTGGTTAGAGGAAGTGGTAAGTTTAGCTAAATCTAACAAGAAAATGTTGATTGCCTGAATCAAATAATGATTAAGATTTACTTTAATGTTTTCCGTTGGTAATGAAAAGGAATGTTTGTTTAGCCATAAAGGATTCCAAACCAACCCTATCAACTCACCCAATCTATTTTGTAATTAGAGCTCCTTGATAGATGGTGTCAAGTCATCAAATGGAATTATGATGTTGGGGATAGGAGAAACAAAAAGAAAGCAAAAAATATAAAGTGGAAACCATCAGATGTTGAGTTAGTCAAATTGAATTTTGATGAAGCATTTGAAGGAAATACAAGACCAACAAGAGGAAGAATAATTATAAATAATAAAGGAGATATTTTGACTCATTATGCTTTTAGTAGTGGATTTAAGACAAATAATGAGGTTGAATCTTGGACGGCTTTGGAAGGGTTAAAGATATGCAAAAAATAAAATGGAACAAAGTGTGGATGAAAGGTGATTCACTCATAGTAATGAATGCAATTTTGAGGAAAGCAAAGGCTCCATGGAACATACAAGAGATAATTGTGTAAATTCAAGACCTTGTTATAAATTTTGAAGAAATAAAGTTTACACATACATTAAGGGAAGGAAACAAATGTGCATATAGGATAGCCAATAGAGGGGTTTTAATTGAGGGTCATGAAGTTAAATTCTCTTTTTTTTGGTTAGAGGAAGTAGTAAGTTTAGCTAAAGCTAACAAGAAAATGTTGACTTCCTTAATCAAATACGGATCAGGAAGATACAAATGGAAAAAAATATTTTTTACAAGTATACAAGACATTGATGCTAGGAAGCAGTTGAGTAGAAAGATAACAACAATGATTATTTCGAGGGGAGCCAAGGATAAGTTTATTTGGGAGTTCAATAGCTCAGGAGAATACACAATAAGAAGTGGATATAATATAAAACACCATCAAAATAGGAATATCGCAAGAATATGGAGAGATATTTGGGATAGACAAAGCATTCCTAAAGTCAAACTTTTTGTTTGGTTAGTAGGTCATAGAAGAATTTTATCCTAGGCTAACCTTATGAAAAGGAATTTTCATAGCCCATCAAAATGTGTTCTTTGTAAAATGGAGGAGGAAAGTATACCATCTCTTGGGACACTACTCAATAGTCTAGAAACTATGGAAATTGATTTTTAATATGTTTGGTAAATGCATGGTAATGAATGGCAAAATTGAGGAATGGTTAAAGCAATGGTAGAGCACTTTTAAAAGTGACATTTTAAATACAATTTGGGATATATCAAAAGATACAATACTTTGGATTGTTTGGCTAGAAAGGAATAGAAGAATATTTAAAGGAAAGGAAAGCAATTTAGAGGTAATGAAAAGGAATATTTGTTTAGCCATAGAGGATTCTAAACCAACCCTATCAACTCACCCAATCTATTTTGGAAGTAGAGAGCCTTGATATATGATGTCAAGTCATAAAATAGAATTATGATGTTGGGGATAGGAGAAACAAAAGAAAGCAAAGAATATAAAGTGGAAACCACTAGATGTTGAGTTAGCCAAACTGCATTTTAATGAAGCATCTGAAGGAAATCCAAGACCAACAAGAGGAAAAATAATTATAAATAATAAAGGAAAGATTTTGACTCATTATGCTTTTAGTAGTGGATTTAACATAAATATTGAAGTTGAATCTTGGATGGATTTGGAAGGGTTAAAGATATGCAAAAAAATAAAATGGAAAAAAGTATGGATGAAAGGTGATTCACTCATAGTAAAGAATGCAATTTTGAGGAAAGCAAAGGCTTCATTGAACATATAAGAGATAATTGTGGAAATTCAAGACCTTGCTATAAATTTTGAAGAAATAAATTTTACACATACATTAATGGAAGGAAACAAATGTGTAGATAGGCTAGCCAATAGAGGGATTTTAATTGAGGGTCATGAAGTTAAATTCACTTTTCCTTGGTTAGATAAAGTAGTAAGTTTAACTAAAGCTAACAAGAAAATGTTGATTGCCTGAATCAAATAATGATTAAGATTTACTTTAATGTTTTCCATTGGTAATATTTGCTTTATTTTATAACATTAATGTGCTTTCATATATACTATTTATTACAATTTTTGCGGTTGCACTTGTGCTTAAGGAAGGAAACTAGTAATCTAGATCTGGTAAAGTGGGCTATGATAGTGCAATGTTTTGCAAATATTACTCTACTAAGATGCAATGCATATATAGTAGAGGTGAATTTTTGGTATTGCGAAATTTGTTGCAGAAAAATGTCAAGAAGGATGTTGAATTCTAGAATATTTATATTCACACAGAAAATTGAAAAACTTTCAAAAAATGAAAATCAAGAATTCAAACATTTTATGTAAAATGATGTAGGTTCCTAGCTATAGCAACTCAATTGAGATGAGAATTGAATCTGTTTGTAAACTCTCATGCTCTAAAGAAGAGAGTTGTGATTAATCAATGGTGGTGGACCCGAGTACAATCCCTTGTTCTCCAACCAAAAACAATTACACTCCAACTGATGATAAAAAAAATTATTATGAGTATTTATACCCAAATACAAGTTACCTTTAGGTTAAGGTTAATAGATTGACCTTCACGATTAAATTAGTAAAATTTTACAAAAATACATTTTTTAAGGTTTACAAGGGCCCAAAGGGCTTATATGAATAATATAATATCAAAGTTAGTTGTGACCTGAAGAGAAGCTTAACCACCACATATTACAACTCCTTATCCAAATAGTGGTATAAAAATTCTTATCATTTCTCCCCCAAGATGTCCCCATTTGAGACATTGTATGACCAAAACCTTTGCCCGTAGTAGACTATGCTTTGGGATCCTCCAAGGTGGATCTAGTAGATGATTCGTTGCAATAATGTTTGCTTATGTTCCAAATCCTTTTAGATATGCATGAAGCAACAATAAGACATGCATTGCTTGAAGCAGTTATAAATAATGGGAGATATGGTCTTTTTACAAATCCATCCTTATAAGTAATTGTCCCTTAGGACCAAGTCCAATCAAAAGTTGAACCCTCAATTTTACAACCCCTACAAATTCTTCGCATGGGAAAAGTGAAATATCAGCTAAAGCTTTCTCATCCTTTCCATATCTATCTTGATTTTTATTGTCTTAAATATGTGTTCCCAAATATAGCTTCCAATACTCGATGGAGGAGGACACATATCTCCCTAACTGAAAGTTATGTTGCAACAATAATTTGTGGTTTTACCAAATTTAGGATTTTCTTGTCAAGTAGAATGATCTTCTAGAATAAGATGTGACATGACGACCTACAAGCCTTTGCCAATCATTTTCAACTTTAAGAATAAAGCTTTTTGATGGGATTTTCAACATAGCCATGTCAATTATCTTCATTATGGTTAGCTTAGGCCTTAGGATTAGGTTAGTTGGATCTTGAACATGACAATTAAGGTTATTGATTGTTTTAGTCTATAAATATAAGAGTTATGTTGTAATTGAGATATTATTCTTACCTATCATATTACGTCGCCTTTGTTGCACTTGTTGCACATAGGACATTGCGTCCTTTCCAAGTAATTATACAACTTCACCCTCTCTAAGCGATTAGAATTTGTACTATATTGAAATCTAGAAATTATTATTTACAATATTTTATTTTATGCTATTGAATCTAATTTATTATTCCAATGAATATTTTCTTTTGCGCATTCTAGAGTGCTATTGTTGATTGTTGTTCTAAAAGTTGCCATGTTACAGTAATTTGATCATATTTGCAATAAAATGTTAGAAGAGCTTATACACTCTCTGTTTGTAACCGTATACTAGATAATAGAGTTCTATCTAATCTTTGTGCTCTATGAATTTCTCCATTTTGTCTATTATCTCATGTATATTAAAATCTTGAAGAAATAAAATCCCAAAGGTCAATTAAATTGACAAATGATGCAAAATTCTCTCTCTTTTTTTTTGTGGAAAACATCTCAGAAGGGCAGCCACTTTCGGGTAAGACCTAAGGAGACAGAGATGCTGCCACTTTCGAATAAAACCCAAGGAAAAACCCAAAGAGACAGGGATACAATTCTCTGTCAATTTAAACAATAAAAAAGTACCATCCATTTTTTTTTTTAAATATAAAATGATGTTTAAATCTTTTTATAATACTTAAATGAAAATAACTTATCTAAATTTAAAACCTACCCTCTTCTACCTCCTCTCTTTTAAAATTTACCTCTCGTATTCCTTTACACCTTTAAATATTTTAAATTTAAAATCATCGCACCTTTAATTCTTTTTAAATTTAAAACTTTGCGCTATAAAAGATTTAAAATCATCGCACCTTTAATTCTTTTTAAATTTAAAATTTTGCCCTATTCCTTATGTCCTCCTTTGTTTATTCTAGTAGTTGTTTAGAGTAAACCATAATGGCTTTCTTCACCATTTGATGATATATAAAAGATTTCCTTATTGAGATCGAAAAAGCCTTTATATGGTATGTTCTCCTTTTCAAGCTCGCCTTAAATTCACTTAAGTTAAAAATTAAATCCATATCATGTATAATTATTCTTTCGAAAATATTTAATTTTTTTTTGTTAAATAGGAGAAAGAGAAAATTAAAATATTAAATTTATGTTTTTATGTAAAATTATTTTTATTTATTTTTATTAAATCTAATGGTCCCTTTTAATTATAAACTCGTCAAAAAAAACCAAGGAGAAAGAGAAAATTAAAATATTAAATTTATGTTTTTATGTAAAATTATTTTTATTAATTTTTAAAAATATTAAATTTATGTTTTTATGTAAAATTATTTTTATTAAATTTAATGGTAACTTTTAATGACTTTGTCATTAAAAAAACATAAGGTTCAAAACTCACTATAGTTAACAACCTTTTTCAATCTCATAAAACCTATTAAAATTTTAATTATAAACTCCATGTATCCCAAAAAAAAAATTACTAATCTAAATATAAATTTTCTTTGCTTCTTATTTCAAATTTACGAATCTAAATTTAATTTTTCTTTGTTTTGCTTCTTATTTCAAATTTACAATATACCATAAATAATTATCATTTTTCATAATCCAAACTTTAAACTTTAGATTAATCTCAACTTCATATCATTTTGGTTAATCTAAAGTTTTAGATTATACCATAAATAATTAGCATATATCATTTTTCGTAATCCAAACTTTAGATTAATTTCAACTTCTTATCATTTTGGTTAATCTAAAGTTTTGATCTAAGCTTTCAGTTGACGTAAGTTTCCTTTATTTTACACGTTATTCTAAACTTAAGAAAAATAAAAACAAAGACACAAATTTTTCAAACATCTTATCAAAATGACATCTAATCACAATCCTGTCAAGTAAAGATAATTTCAATCTAGCTGCTTTCAGTATTAGATAGAAAAATGATTTCGTTTCCATCGTCAAAAACACAATTTGTTTTCCATAATGTTTATTTTGCAGTGGGACGAAAGGATCCTGAACGTACACTCTTGTTCAGAAGTTTAGATATTTATGTAAAAACATTTCGAAACTCGTTGAGGGCAAAGAAATCTCAAGACATTTCGGTAGTAAAAATGTTATAGGTCATGTTATAAGACACTAACATTCAGAAAAGCCTTTCAACTAACTGCTAGCAACTTCTTTCTCGTCATATACACGTCTAGACATTTATATGACAATCTAGATATGAACGTCTGCGATGTTTTGTCATATAATTATATAGACGTTTGAATTCTCTTTTGCATTTCTAATTTTTCCTTTTTATAGGCATTTTATAAAAATAAGAGAAAAAAAATGAAAATACAAAAAAAAAATCAACATTTATAAAAACTGAATTTTTTACCCGCTTTTGTCATATTTGTCGTCAGGGTAGCTACATAATAAAGGCACAAAACGGCGTGCGTATCCCAAACAAAGATAAAAGACTATTTCTATCTCTAGTGTAAAAACTCGGCTAACCACAACACTAGAACAATTGAGTGACATTGCAACTGGGTTATGTTCAAATTAGCCTCTTAAAATAAGTTTACTCTCGTTTCCTAACACCAGATTTCCACAAATTGGAATCCAATAGTCTTGGACGCATCGAGGAACATCACAGCCAACTGATTTTAAATTCATCAAGCATAAAAAGTACTGTCTAACAGCCATCTCGTTAGTATAGAAATATCTCCAAGCCCTGTTCTTCATTACCAGAAGGGAAAAGACAGATCTACACAAATTTCCATGTCTTCCTAAGCTCTCTAAACCCTATACAGAACGGTTACCTACTGTGACCTACATTAGGACTTTCAAAAAAAACTCAGTCTATGTTCAGTATGCAGTGTCTTAATCTACTTCCTCCATTTTGCTCTCTTCTTCAGTAGCAGCAGTATCTTCTTCCAAAGGCGGCATCTCGACATCCACGTCCTCATCAATGTTAAGGCCAAGCTTCAACATCCTATGAATCCTCCCCGCAAACGTGTTAGGATCCTCCAGGCTGAACCCAGATGTCAACAGCGCTGTCTCATAGATCAACAGCACCAGATCCTTCACGGACTTGTCATTCTTTTCGGCCTCCGCCCTCTTTCTGAGCTCCTCCATAATGGGATTGTCTGGATTAATCTCCATGGTCTTCTTGCTGGACATGTAGCCAGCCATGCTGCTGTCTCTCAGAGCTTGGGCCTTCATGATCCGCTCCATGTTTGCAGTCCACCCATACTCACCCGTCACCAGCACGCAGGGAGATTCCACAACACGGTCGGACACCACCACCTTCTCCACCTTGTCGCCCAAAATCTCCTTTATTACCTTGCACAATCCTTCAAATGCAGCTTTCTTCTCCTCTTTTTTCTTCTTCTCCTCTTCCGTCTCCTCCAATTTCAGACCCTCTTTAGTGGCAGAGACCAACTTATGTCCGTCGTATTCCTTCAATTGGGTCACAGCATATTCATCAATGGCGTCCGTCATGAATAGCACTTCGTAGCCCTTCTTCTTCAGCCTCTCCAGGAAGGGCGAGTTCTCGACAGCCTTCCTGCTCTCGCCTGTAATGTAATAAATGTCTTTCTGACCTTCCTTCATCCTCGTCACGTAATCCTTGAGGCTGGTCATCTCATCGCCACTCCTGGTAGAATAATATCTCAGCAGGTCCGCCAATTTAGCCCTGTTTTGGCTGTCCTCGTGAATACCCAACTTAATATTCTTCGAAAATGCATCATAGAACTTGGCATAATCCTCCTTGTTCTCTGCAATTTCGTTAAACATCTCAATGCACTTCTTCACCAGATTTTTCCTGATGACCTTTAGAATCTTGTTCTGCTGCAACATTTCCCTAGAGATATTCAGGGGCAAATCATCGGAATCCACCACACCCTTCACAAAGCCCAAATACTCGGGAATGAGCTCTTCACAGTTGTCCATTATGAACACCCTTCTCACATAGAGCTTAATGTTGTTGAGCTTCTTTCTGGTATCGAACAGATCAAAAGGAGCCCTCCTCGGCACAAACAGAATAGCCTTGAACTCCAACTGCCCCTCAACAGAGAAATGCTTGACAGCCAAATGGTCTTCCCAATCGTTAGTCAAACTCTTGTAAAAGGAAGCATACTCTTCTCTGGTGATTTCCTCTGGTTTCCTCATCCAAATAGGCTTCTGCTTGTTGACCTGTTGCCACTCGTGGGAGACTTCCTTAACCTTCTTTTTTTTCTTTTTCTTGTCCTTGTCTTCATCCAATTCTTCGATGTCTCCCTCCTCTTCCTTCTTTTTCTCCTCTTCCTCTTCTTCATCACTAACCTCCTTTTCAGTGGTCTTCTCAGTCCACAAATAGATTGGATAGCAAATAAACTCAGAGTGCTTCTTGATCAACTCCTTGAGCCTCCGCTCCTCAAGATATTCCAACTACGGGGGGGAAATTAGATATTCAGCGAGCAAAATTCAAATCATTCCAAAAAAAAAAAAAGTTCGAGACAAAATAATCTGAACATTCATTTAAGTAATGTTAGAAAATCGAGAGAAAATAACTTCTTGTTTTTACAATTACCTGGTCTTCCTTCAGCAAGAGGGTTATTTTAGTTCCCCTGCCAAGAGGCTCGCCATTGACATCCCTTCTAACAGTGAACGATCCACCGGCCTGAGATTCCCAGACATACTGTTCGTCGTCGTTATGCGTTGTAGTAACAATAACTTTTTCGGCCACAAGGTAGGCAGAGTAAAATCCGACTCCAAATTGGCCGATCATGCTCACATCCGCCCCAGCTTGCAAGGCTTCCATGAATTCCTTGGTTCCCGACCTTGCAATTGTTCCCAGGTTGTTTACCAAATCTGTCAAAAGCGATTAAATCGCGTTTAACTCATTACACGTACGAATTCATTGAACAATGCGTATATTAACATGTTCTGCCCTGGCCCTCAGCTATTGATGGGAGTGAAGCACTCTAAACTAAGGTTCATGAGCTTAACTGGCCAAATTCCTCAACTCGGTTTGAATCTTACCCAGTGCTATACAGAAAGTAAAAATATTAAAAAATAAAAATGTTCTGCTTGCTAATACACTAAGGCTCACCGTTAACTTACCAGCTTTTGTCATCCCAACGCCGCTGTCAATAACGCTCAAGGCTTTGTTGGCCTTGTCAGGAATGATCCTGATAAACAGCTCTGGCTGAGCATCCAGCTTACTCTTGTCCGTCAGACTTTCAAAGCGTATTTTATCCAGGGCCTGCACGACGCAATTCGCAGAAGTTAAGTCCCGAAATGTGGATTTTTAAGGAAATAGCTTCGGATAAAAGAAATAATGTAATAAATTTCAAAAACCCTCGTTATACACATAAATATCGACAGAAAATAAGAAACGGAGTAAACTGAACACATAGGCCTATTTACATCACTACGAAGTAATTTTTAACCTTCTGATCAGACATCTCC
The DNA here is from genome assembly GCA_028583015.1 of Wollemia nobilis. Classification (NCBI taxonomy): domain Eukaryota; kingdom Viridiplantae; phylum Streptophyta; class Pinopsida; order Araucariales; family Araucariaceae; genus Wollemia; species Wollemia nobilis. The sequence continues at coordinate 1,041,433 of JAQPPZ010001899.1, read as the reverse complement.
GAGCTTCAACCTCGTTATATCTACAATGAGGAAAATGAAATATACAGCTGACAACAGATTATACCGAACTAAATACTCCAATAATCAGAGATTTACGTACGTCCCTATATACATATATATGGGACCTAACTAAAGAGACCTAATAAAACTGCCAAATTTATTACTAAACCCCAAAACCCAGGCCTAATAAATATAAGACAGAAAACATGGAGTGGGGGGAAGACGACAGAAAAGAAAGCGATTCAAAACGCTTCAGAGCTCATCTTCTAATCCACTAACTAACAAGACCTAGTAAAACTGCCAAAATTTACCACTAAAACCCAAAACCCTCCAGGAATAAACCGAAATACAGCTTCTAAGAATCAGGAATCTAAAGGATAAAATTATTAGCCTTTATTGAAAGGTTCAAGAGGGAACAGAGCTCAATTTCTGCTCAAGGCCTAATAAAAATTGCCAAAAATTAACCCTCCATTAAGAAAGACAACACAGAACACAATTTCCGTGAAGGTATTTACATTATTGTTAGTATATTTGAACTTCTGATCAGGCATGTTATGGACATAGACATTATTACATATACAACGAAGAAAATGACATAGAGTTGACAATACAAAATGCAATACCTTTTCAAAAGAGAGACAAGAAATTTTAAGGCAAGAATTCTAAGGCTTCCCCCCACTTCAGAGCTCAAAGTTTACCCCAACTAAGAACAAGGCCTAACAAAATTTGCAAAAGCTAAGGCTAAACCGAAAAAACCCTCCCCTTAATAACACAGCACACAACAATCTCCGAACCTGTTTAAATCCCTCTATTAACACCTTATATCAATTCCAGCCATAACGAAAAAGATTAAAACATTTGAATTTTGATCACCTTAAAATTTGCAAATTTTTCGGAGCTCAAATTTTACTCCACCTAAGAACACGGCCTAACAAAATTTGCAAAATTTAGGACTAAACCGAAAAACCCTCCCCTTAATAACACAGCACACAACAATCTCCGAACCTGTCTAATTCCCTCTATTAACACCATATATCAATTCCAGCCATAACGGAAAAGATAAAAACATTTGAATTTTTCTCCAAACTTTTCCGCATCTTTGATCACCTTAAAATTGAACAAAAGAGAATTTAAAAAAAAAAAAATCAGACAAGATAGACCCAAAAAAAAGTCGCGCCAAACAATATACTCCACTTCTTTACAAGAAATTTTCACTCAAAAGTACTTACATCGGACGCGTTGCTGATAAGTTCTCGAAGGAAGATTTCCTTGTTGCTGTAAAATGTATTGATAATCAAACTGAGCAGCTGATTAATTTCGGCCTGGAAGGCAAAGGTCTCAGCTTCTCTTCCCTCAATGTTCACATTCGCCATTTCTTCTCAAAATTCTTCGAAACGACGGCGAAATCAGTTCTCCAAAATCAAAACTCCAGAAATATCAAATTCACAGAAGTCAAACCCCGGCAAATTCCTCCTCCACAACTCAATTAACAGAAAATTTTCACAGTATTTCGATTGCAAGATCAATTCCAATCTTCTCTACGAAGCACAGAATTCCCACCGCCCGGATGTTGTCCGAAAATGCTTTATATAGCAACTAAAGCAAAAGGCTAAGAGCACTCTAGAAATTCTCCTCACAAGTGGCGAACGTGTGGCGGGCTTGCAGATAAAGACCGTTCGGTTTTCTTCAAACGCCTAGCGGAATTTTAGGTAAATTTGCAGGCGTAAGCAGGATCGAGAATGTCCTAGAAATAAAGTTTATTCCGATAAAAAGTGGGTAAAAGTGGAGTTGTATAAATAGGAAAGTTTGTACGTTCGAGAGTAGTCGAGTAGAATTTGGCCCCTTTTTCTCTATTTTATTTTATTATTATTTTTTCAATGATTAAAAATGGAGACGTTATTATTGGGACCTGTCACAATGAATTTTATTATGTTTTTTTTAATATATATTTATAAAATATATATTTTTATAAATATTATAAATGTAAATGTGAACATAGATTAGCAAAACTTGAACAGGGACCCAAGACCGTGGGCTCATGTATTGCAGTCACATATCTTCTATGCTTTGGCTAGCCTATTCACTTAAAATTTTAAATAAGAAAGAATAAGGTTATAAAAATGTTAATAAATTTTAAAATATAATTTTATAAATAAAGTTATATATTGATAAATTAAAGAAGATTTAACTATATATTATAAATAATGTTTATTAATTTTTATTTATTTTTTAAATATATACTTCGTTGTGATTTGAAGTTGGGCTTTTTTTTTTTAATGAAAATGTAAAGTTATATCACTATAATACATTAAAAAAATTGTTTAACTTATAGCCTAATAAAAATTATGGAATTTTTTCTTTGTAATTTATTTTTCTTTTTCAAAGATCCCTTCAATATAAGTTGATCCTTCAATTTAAGTTGATTTAGAATAAGTGGTATCTTCTTCTTTTTTTAAAGAAAAAGGGTTGTACTCAAGTGGCTTATCCTTGATAAATTATAACTCTTTCCCTTAAAGCTTTAGAGTTTACAAACAAATTCAATTCTCATTTTAATTAAGTTATTATAGTTAAACACGTATTTTTCCATAAAAAGTTTAAATTTTTTTAATTTTATTTTATTTTTTTTAATGAAAAAGAGCGAAATAAATTCTATTAAAGAATTATTAGGTCTTTTTATATCAAAAAAAAAGGCGAAAAAGATCACACCCCAGTATGGTTTCAAACTAACCACCATGGTTAGGAGACACCAAAAAACCAAAGCATCAGAAAAACCAGATACAACGAGCCCATGGCTAACAAAACATCAAAACTTGGCTTTAACTAAGCATAACCACAAAGAGAGAGGCTTTAGTAGAAGTATGGGGAGGCGCATCTGCCTCATCTATGCCCATGTAATGTCAATCTGCGTTGGAAAGTGCGGGAATGGGCCAAACAACATCATTGGGCCCCGTATCATTACCACCAATCGAAGGCCCAATATCCCATCCATTTGTGCGAGCAATAACCACAGGGTCTGTAGTATCTGCTGGAACCGACCAACCTGTTACAGTATCATTGTGAATAGTATCCCCCCAACCTGTACCAGGAGTGGGTACTTCAGGAAGTTCATTTCCCCATCCTGCCATAGGGGGAGGGGAAGGAGCAGAAGGATGAACATCCCAACCACTATGTTGTCTGGAAGAACCTGCATCAGACCCTCCATGTTTGAAAACTGGAGGTTGAGACCAATGTCTCCCTCTCTGTGGAGGGGACCTTTTGGTCCGGCTTTCATACACACCCCGGCGAAGGATGAGCAAGGAAGCTCCGGAGACACCCACGGGACGAATCCCACTCACTTTAGGATCTAGCTGGTTATCCAAGGTGCGAGTTACAGAGTTGGGTCGAATGGCTATTCACTCTTTTTCGCTTCTGGAATAGATTTCAATATGGTACTGCTCTGTTACCTTACGGGGGTTCCTGAACTTGTTCAGTAGTTGCAGAAGTTGTTACTTGTTTATCAGATTTAACTTGAATTCTTGATCTAGCTCTCATGGGTCAGTAGATTCAAATAAAAGACAAATAAAGAAAGTAAAAATGGATCATTCCACCGAAAACAAAGAGAGGGTAGGGTAGGGCAGAAAGAGAAGTTTATCAGACATCAACTGTAAAACCCTAAACTATCAATATTATCTATGCTATCGACTTCACAACAGAACAAATCAAAGAAGAAAGTGTCCGATCGGTTTAAGATCACTTTCAACTAAGAGCACAAGGCAAAGTGGAGCAGATCTAGCGAGAAAATTATAAATCCAAGGGCAGTTGGTTAAAGCTGGTATCTTTCATCGGCAACCTAGCTCACACAGTGAAGACAGAGCAATTAGAACAAACTTAACCTTCAAATCTGTAATTTCCCCTAGCAGACAATAGAACAACTGAAGCCTAACAGCATATTTAAACTTGATAATACAGATTCACAGCATATATCTAACAAACTTTAAATAGAACGGATAACAAAAGAAGATACACTTATCACACTCTGCAAAAGATTAGGCTCCTGCCATGCTATCACAGAAAAGCTAAAGCACATCAACTCCAAGTCCAGAAACAAAGGATTTCACAAAATTTGCAAGAAATTGCTTATAAGCCTCTTATTTCTAAGTCTCCGCCTCCTGCAATTACATTGGGAAGAAGTATTTATAGATTCAGGACAGACCCTGATCTTTTCAGAAATATCTTCTTCCCCAAACTGCAAACCTTATCTTTCTAAACCCTAGGACCCGGGTTTTACAATAAAAATCCATTTAAAATCAAAGTCCGGATAGAACTTAACCCTTCGAGAAAATCGGGGGAGTCGAGTGCCATAAATGGAGAAGATAAAATCTAAAGCCACTTGCATTCATCCGTATTTGCAAATAAATGCCTCCATTAATTCTGCTGGTGAGCCGGATGAGTCACCACTTCTCCATCAATTTGATCTCCGCAAAGCCATCCCGAGTTGAAATTATCTCCATGCTACCAATTCTGTCATAAACTTGTTATTGAATGCTTTTACTGGTCTTTTCTCCTCTAGCATGGCGGTGTTCGATCAAATCTGGACTTTAACTTTGACTTTATGGCCTTTCTCGGTTGTCCCGCAAGTGCCAGATGGAATCCTGCATGAAAGACAAAAAGATTATATTAGTACTTTAAAATCATTAAATCAGAAGCTTTAAAGGTTAAAACAGATTAAATCAGGCTAAAAAACCCTAAAGCAAGCTTGCATGTCGACTTCTGTTTGTCTGCCTCACGCTTTGACACGTGTCGCTACCCCAGGATGCCTTTTGTTTCTCGCTGGAATGCACTTCTGGCTCATTTGAGGACTTTCTCTCTCCTGTCTCAAAAATGCGACATGTCACGATTTCGCGACATGTCGTGAAATCGCGACATCCCCAGCACTGCGCTGCTTCTTCCCCTGTCGGCCGCGAAAATGCAACATGTCGCGATTTCGTGACATGTCGCGAAATCGCGACCTTCCCTGGCCTCCGTACAACTTCTTGATCCAGCATGTCGCGATTTCGCGACATGCTTGTCTTGCAAGACTTCCTCAAAAGGTGCAGCGCATCGCTACCATTTTCACCCTCGACTTTGAAACATGCAGCGCATCGCTGCAAGCTCCAGCCCATGATTTTGAAGCACGCAGCGCATCGCTGCACCCTTTACCTCTCGACTTCGAAACATGCAGCGCATCGCTGCAAGCTCCAGCCCGCGATTTTGAGACGTCAGCGAATCGCTGCAACTTTTGGACTTAGCCACTTTTTCTCCTTTCCAGTCGCGAAAACGCGACATGTCGCGAAATCGCGCTGGTCCGTACTGATTTCTTCTCTCTCCTCCGGCAGACAGCGATTTTGTGACACCTTCCAAAAATGGAAATGTCGCGATATCGCGACACTTCCAAAAATGGAAAGCGTCGCGATTTCGCGACATGTCGCGAAATCGCGCCTGTTTTCTTACTTGGCCGATTTTTATGCATTTTCTCTCTCCTACCGTGAAAATGCGACATGTCGCGATTTCGCGACATTTTTCTCCCCGGCTTTCTCTTTCCTCATCCTGCAGCGATTTCGCGACACTTTCCAAAAATGGAAATGTCGCGATATCGCGACACTTCCAAAAATGGAAATGTCGCGATACCGCGACACTTCCAAAAATGACTTAGCTGCTTTTGCCAAAATCCGTCGCGATATCGCGACATTTCCGAAAATGGAAGTGTCGCGATATCGCGACACTACCAAAAATGGAAAGTTTGATTTTTCATGAATTTTCTATCTGTTTTCAGCATTTTTCTCGGTACCGGTGCAAGATTTTCTTTGTGCATGAATGATCCTAGCATCTAGAAAGTTAAGCTTGGAATAACAATGCTAGAATGACTTGAAAAAAGGCACAACTTAACAAGGAAACAAGCAAAACTGGATTTAAACCTGAAAATGATCAAGAGGGTCCCTGCTGCAAAAATGGAATTTCAGAGTTTTCAAGAGGATGGAATCTCATTTTTCAGTGGGGGTGTGTTGCTTCTCAACAAGACCCTCCGTTGTGACAGGAAGGATTCTAGCGAGAACGAGATCGAGATCCTGACCGACCATGGGATGATGGATCCTCAGGAAGGCGACTAACAGTGCAAGGTGCATTACCCCAATGGTCAATAAGGCTACGTAGATGTTGAATCTCCACATTAACCTTCTCCACCTGCACAAAAATCTGTAGCCAAGAATCATAAAACACTGCATATTGGTCAGCTAGGGAAAAAATCCTTGAACTAATATCATGAGAAAAAGCAATCTTGTTCCTGGATTTCCAAATATGATAAAGAATGCTAATTCTAAATATGTTCCAGACTTCCAACAAAGGTTCTAAAAATTCAAGCGGATCTCCAAGAAGGATTTGCTGCCATGAAAAAGGAGATTGTATGAAGGGACGAAAAAAAGACTCAATCCAGGTCCAGGCTGAACGAGCCTTGGGGCAAGACCAGAATACATGTAGACAATCCTCCAACTCTCCACAGAAATAACAGGTAGGGTGATCAATGCCAATATATATAAGTCGGTGCCCCATTGGTAGGCCTTGCATCAGTAAACTCCATGCAAAAAAAGATTGCTTAGGTTCAATATATTTCGCCCAAACCATTTTGAACCTAGTTCTCCATGTAGAAGGAGGAGAAATCAGATCCCAACGAGCATTTAAAACAACAACCATAGGAATATGGGGAGATAACCAAGAATAACCCAGATGGGCTTTATACTGAGTCATGGATTTATTCTTAGGCCAACTCCAATCAGCCCACCAGGCCTTCTGAAAGTGCTTGAAAATTCTGGGCCATAGAGAAAAAGGAGTATTAAAAACCACAGCCTCATAAGTACCTTGATCTTCCTGCTTGAGCTGATAAAAACTTTTAAAATCATCCCAAGGAATCCAGTCTCTGGTGTAGAAAGAGAAAAAATCAGTGATAGAGTTAATTCCTTTTCTGTAAAACCGTTGAGCATGAATCCACTGGACTTGGGCCAAGGGCAAGGACTGAAGTTTGATAACAGGAGACCACCAAACACTAATAGAGGAAATAGAAGCACCATTTTTTTCCATCTCCTTTCCAAATGAGCCAGGGTTTGAGAGATTCCCAGGCCTTCCAGATACTTTTAACAACAAAGGAACCTTTGATTTTAATAGGAATAGGGGCTGTGATAAGAGTAGACAAATTCAATCCTCGCCAAACCCTTTTCCCCAAGGGGAGACCAGTCAAAATGCAATTGCGAAGAAGAATTTTCTAGGCTTCATTGCCATCAAGAGCTCGCACAACCCATTTTGCACACAAGGCAATTCCCTGACGGTTACAATCTAAAAGGCCCAGGCCACCAAAAATTTTGGGAAGACAACAAAAATCCCAAGCAACTCTGTGAAACCCCTTCTTATGAGATGCATTTGTCCATAAAAAATCCCTCAACAATCTTCTCAATTTCAAATAGCAAGCTTTGGAAGGAAGCCAACAGGAAGAATAATAAACATGAGTGGTAGCTAGAATCTTAGAGCAGATCTAAAATTTCCCTTCCAGAGAAAGTTGCTTAGTGATCCAATAGGTCAATTTCTTCTCCACTTTTTGAATGACATAATTCCATAACTGAGCAGGTGTGCTGTGAAAGGCAAAAGGTATGCCTAAAAACTTGAACATTTCACCAGGTTGAATCCAATGCCACGGGTATTGAGAAAGCCAAGGAGGCAAGGGTTTCCTAGATTGCCTAAAGCAAGAAGTTTTTTTCCATTGAATACTTGACCCAGAAGCAAGAAAAAAAGTGTCAAGGCATTTAAGAGCAGTGGACAAAGAGTGTTCATCTTCAGAAATGGTTAAAAAAGAGTCATCAACAAAATGACCATTAACCATCTGAGAAGAAGAAGCAGGTAAAGCAATACCACGAATAGATCCTTGAGACACTTTATAAGCAAGTAAATACCCAAAAGCTTCAGCTGCTAGAATAAAAAGGGAAGGAGCAAGGGGACAACCCTGTCGAACTGATCTGAACAATCCAAAGACGTCAGACTGACAATTGTTTAGGGTAATTACAACAGAAGCATCTTGAAAGAGCATATTCATAGACTGAATGAAGTAGGGCCCAAAACCTAGGGACTGGAGCATGGAAAGTATAAAATACCACTCAACTTTGTCATAAGCTTTTTCAAAATCAATTTTAATAAATAACATATCCTATTGTGAAGAGCGAGCCCAGTCCATTCCTTCCCAAACTGCAATCACATTATCTAAGATATATCTGCCTTGCACAAACCCTGTCTGTTCAGGTCTGATAATCAAAGGGAGAATTGGGCGAAGCTTGAGAGCAATGGCCTTAGCAATGATTTTATAGCTTACATTCAACAAAGTAATTGGTCTCCAATTAGTGATAATTTTAGGATCTCCAGCTTTAGGAATCAGCTTGATATTGCCTCTGTTTAAGATAGGACCTAAAGATCCAGTGTGAATTGCTTCTTGATAAACCTTAAGAAGATCGGGACCCACAAAATCCCAAAATTATTTATAAAATTCATAGGGGAATCCATCTAATCCAGGTGCTTTCTCATTAGCCATTGCAGATAAGGCTTGCTTCAAATCATCAAGAGACAAAGGAGTGTCACAAACATCTCATTGAGAAGGAGAGACCTTTTTAGGAATTACAACCTTACATTCAGCTAAAGCTTGTTGGCGAGCTGTAGAGAAAGGTTGGGAAGCAAAGACTTGTTGATAGTGTCTAACAAAGGCTGCACTTATTTCAGGGAGAGAAGTGAGCCTCTGATCATCAACCTGAAGAGAAAAAATCTGAGTAGATTGAGAAGGTGGCCTTAATCTCTTAAAAAATTCTTTAGAAACCTTGTCCCCAATTTTCAACCAATTGAGTCTAGCCCTCAACTGGGCTCCTTTTGCTTCATACAAGTCAGCTTTTTTGATTTCATGATGAAGAGAAGCTACTTGGGCTTGTAAAACAGAACTAAAAGGACAAGCTTCAAGATGAGCAGAGGCTTTGTGTAACTCTTGCTTAAGAGCAACATTAGCAATTCTTCGTCGCTTAGCAACCTCACCACCAAGAGAGCGTAACAACTTAGTGGTGCGAGAGATTGCATGATTCCACCAAGAGATCCAACCAAGGTGACCATTTGGACGAGGAATAAGATTCCAACAATGAACAATATGAGCTTTCATATGAGAATGTTGTAGGAAAGAAACATTGAGATAAAATTGATTATGAAACTATCGAGGCTGTTGTATGACAGGGCTGATGTTAAAAATAATAGGAGCATGATCAGATAAGGTCGTATCAGCAAGAGTATGCACATAGGGAGAAGAAGAGTACAAACATCGAAAAAAAAGGTGTCATTCTCTGTAAGCATGGCTCTATCTAATATTTTTAAGATTCTGGCAAATCCTGCTTGGAAGTTAGACCAGGTATACTAGGCAGACTCAGAATAAGTAGCAGGGGAAAAACAAGAATTAGGGTCTGAGACTCCAAGCGTATTTTTCATAAAGAACCATGCTTCGCGTTCTCCTATAGTCCAATGCATTGGAAGTTGTCCAATATTATCAGAGGGTTTTTCAATCATATTAAAGTCCCCACATAAAACCCAGATAGCAGGCGGAAAAGAAAAAATAAGCCAATGCCAGAGCGTACATCTTTCAGAAGCATCATTAGAGGCATAAATATTAACAATTCCAAAGGGTTTGCCATTAATTTCTAGTAGAGACCAAACAACTTGATGGGAGGGGTCAGAGCCCCAAGAAACAACATGACGCCACCATTTAGAAGCAATAAAAGTAACAACACCACCTTTCCCAGAAGGATGATTTGTAACATGAAACCCACCATGCGGCCATAAAAAATTGTAGGTATAATTAAGAGTAAAGTCAAAAACCTTGACCTCTTGTAGACAGACAAAATCAATCATACCAAACATGTGAACGACTCGAGACAACTCATCACGGACCATATATTTTTAGACTGGGTCCGTCAGCCCTCTAACATTCCAGGAATAAAAAATTATTGAGATCTAGCGAGGTGCATGTCAACCTCAATGACCTCTCTATCACCGAGGTGGCCCAAATATTCATACGAGTTAGAAAACCATCCACTATTCGATTGGATTTCTGAAAAATGATGTCTCACTTCATCCAATTGGCACCTTTTATCAAACAAAAAGTTCATCCCCCCGCGCAGGGCTGCGAGAGCGACAAACTTTTGAAATTTGAGAATCATCAACAACATAATCTTTTGTAGAAGAAGAGGAATGAGGAACATGAGCTGGGGGAGCTTGAGCAACAATAGTGGCGAAAGAAGTTGTAGGAGAAGCGAAAGGAATTTGAGGGGCAGGGGGAGCTTGGTGTTCATGCATGGCAGGGACAGGTTGTGGAGGCGGTTGCACTTGAGGTGCACCATGGGCTGCCTCTGGACTAGCAACTAAGGGTTTGGGTTGATGGTTTTTTTTGGTATTCACCACCACCCAGTCATCTTGCCCTCCTTTCTCAGAAGGTGGTGGAACGGTAGAAGAAGAAGGAGGAGCCTCACACGGTTTGAATTTTCCAGCCATAAGAGGGCAATATTTAATCTTATGAGTCATGGATTGACAACGATAACAAGTGTTAGGTAAATTGATATACACAACCCATTGCCTGAGTGTGTGTTCCCCGCACTTGATATCAATAAACTCATGCATGTCTTTTTTCATATCAACTTTGACACACACTCGTCGAGAGAGACGAGGACTGAAAAACTGCTCAGGTTCAAGACACACAAAAGTCCCTAAAGGAGCAGCTAAAGATTGCAGGAAAGGCCATAAGGGAATAGGCAAACCCGAGAACTCCACCCACACTGGAACTTCTAGAGAGGCTTCATCACTAACCGTAAAAGAATGGTTGTAGGGTTGCAAAATGAGCAGAGAACTTTGAACAGTCCAGGGGCCTTTTTTCAAAGCCTTTTCAGCATGAGTGGGATCAACAAAATGAAATAAGAAAAAACCTTTTGTCAAATTTTGTATATTTTCAGCTTTAATACCATGAGGTTGCCAGACATGTTGGACCCAATTTCTAACCAGGGTATCATTCGAAATACGACCAAGAAAGTAACCAATTAAATGAGTTTGTTCATACCAGGTACATGCATTCTGAAAATCCTCAACAGGAAGAATAATCTCAGGAACATAGTCGTTACCTCGTGGAAGACTTTTGGAACAAACTTGCGAGGATGTTTCTCGGGTGCCATTAGTTGCTCCAGCTCCAGCATCAACTGAAGTTGTTTGATGAGCGGCAGCCATTAAAAAAGGTTGCTTAACACCGCTCAAGGTGGTGTTAGGGAGACTTAATTGCAGGATACTTTGGCAAAAACACCCGCACGAACTTCAACAAAGGTGGCGGCAGGACGATAGTACGACATAGACAAACCCTTAAATATTATTATGTGGTCATGATATAATCTTTACATAGCATATCCGCAACATGTGAGAGGAGATATTTGAACCTAGACCTCTCGATTATAACTAGAGATTTTTAACTACCCACTTGCTCTCCAACTCCTCTACATGAGCGGATTTATTTTATTTTTGAGTAAATACTTCTTATAAACATCCACCGTGGGGATTGAATCACATCATCGATAATGCAAGTGGCGTCCTTGTCAGTAGACCACACTCATGCGAATTTTTTTTAATCTTTTTTAATTATAAATATTTCAAAATTCAACATCATTTTTCTTGATATTTGCGTGCAACAATTTTTACAAAACTAAAATTCAATTTCTAATGTCTACTCATTGCATCTTAGTAGAGTAATACTTCTCAAGGTTTGTGCAATCAGAGTTTGTTTTATTAGATCTGAACTGCTAATTTTTTTTCGTAAATCATAAGTGCAACCACAAGAATTGTAATAAATAGTTTATATAAGAGCACATTAATAAAAACACATAAATGTTATATATTACCAATGGAAAACATTAAAGTAAATCTTAATAATTATTTAATTTAGGTAGTCAACATTTTCTTAGCAGCTTTAGGTAAACTTACTACTTCCTTTAACCATGGAAAAGAGAATTTAACTTCACAATATCTATTAAGCCCCTCTATTGGCTAGCCTATATACACATTTGTTCTCTTTCCTTGACATGTGTATAAACTTAATTTCTTCAAACTTTCTAAGAATGTCTTGTATTTCTACAATGATCTCTTGTATGTCCCATGGAGCCTTTGTTTTCATTAAAATTGCATCTATTACTATTAATCAATCGTCCTCCATCTATATTTTGTTCTAGTTTGCATATTTTAATCCTTCCAAAGTCATCCAAACTTCACTTTTATTATTTGTCTTAAAACCATTATTTTTTTGCTGGTGAACAAAGGGTTGTACTTGGGTTCGCCACCCTTGACAAACCACAAATCTCTCCTTTAAAGCTTGAGAGTTTACAAATAAATTCAATTCTCATCTCAATTGAGATGTTATAGCTAGATACCTACATCATTTTTCATAAAATGTCTAAATTCTTGATTTTATTTTTTGGTTCTTTTTCAAAATTTTGTGTGAATACAAATATTCCACAATTCAGCATCCTCTTTAAAATTTTCTTTTAGCAGCCTTCACAAAACCAAAACTCTGCCTTTACAGTATATGCATTGCATCTTCGTAGAATAATATTTCTAAACATCGCACTATCATAGGTCACTTTACCATATCTAGATTGTTAGTTTCCTTCATGTAGCATAAGTGCAACCACAAAAATTGTAATAAATAGTTTATACAAAAACACATTAATGTTATAAAATAAAGCAAATATTACCAATGGAAAACATTAAAGTAAATCTTAATCATTATTTGATTCAAGTAGTCAACATTTTCTTGTCAACTTCAACTAAACTTACTACTTCCTCTAACCATGGAAAAGAGAATTTAACTTCACAATCCTCAATTAGAACACATTATTGTCTATAAAGCCTCACTTTTAAAAGTATTTTGTTATTGTTTTACCATTATTCAATTTTATTATTCATCACCATGCATTTACCAAACATATTAAGAATCTATTGCCATAGTTTCTAGACTATTGAGTAGTGTCCTAAGAGATGGTCTATACTCTCCTCCTCCATTTTACAAAGAACACATTGTGAGGGGCCATGAAAACCCATTTTCATAAGTTATCCCATGATTAAATTCTTCTATGAACTACTAGCCAAACAAACATTTTAATTTTAGGAATGTTTGGTTTTTTCCAAACATCTCTCCATATTCTTGTGATATTCCTATTTTGTTGGTGCTTTACATTATATCCACTTCTTCTTGTGTATTCTCTTGATCTATTAAACTCCCAAACTAGCTTATCCTCGGCTCTCCTCAAAATAATCACTATTGTTATATTTATACTCAACTGCCTCCTAGCATCAACGTCTTGTATACTTATAAAAAAATTATTTTTCCATTTGTATTTTTCTTCTTTATCCTTGTACTTAATTTTTGAAGCCCTATTACCATACTTATCTTGAATTAATCTCATCCATGGTTTCAAAATTGGATCTATATTGAGTGGTTTTTTTATCGCACCAAGTATCCATCCAAATAGAATTTTTTTCTCTAGTTCCCACCACCCATCCTAGAGATTTAATTACTAAATCAATTGAATTTTTTAAACCATTCTATAGTGCAAAAATATTTTGTAGTCAAATTACAATAAATATTAAGCTTGGGTCATTGGGCTGAACATATTTACTTAGAAGAATTCTTGTCAACTGCCTTTGACTCTCTTTATACAATATCCAAATTACTTTTCCCCTAAGAGCTAAGTTTGCATATGTAAGAACTCTTAAACCGAGGCCTCCCTAGTTTTATCATCACACACCTTGCTCCATTTCACCAAAGAAAAATTCCTTTTTTCATGTAATCTTGACCACAAAAATGACTACATAATATAGATTAAAAAAATTTCTATTAATTTAGGCATAGTATACAAGGGCATATAATATGTTATGATGGCCTATGAGACTGATTTAATTAGTTGCACTCTTCCTATTCATGATAACCATCTACCTTTCCGTGTCGGTAGTTTATTCTGAACTTTACTTATAACTGGATTCCATAATTCTATTCTCATTCTCCCCCTAAATAAGATAATCCCTAGATAAGGTGTTGGTAAATATGTCACCTCCATTTGAAGTAACTTGCATATCCCCGTTTTGATTCTAGCTAGGGTGTTTAGAAAGTAAATTTTAGATTTTGTCCTATTAACTTTCTTCACTAACACTCTTTTGTATTCCATTACTAAGTTATTCCAAGTTTTGGCCTCATTTATCCTTACCCTCCCAAAGAGGATTGTATCATCTACAAATTGTTGATTGGTGATGTTTTCGATGTTATTACTAACCTTAAGTCCACTTATTAGCCCATATTTGTTAGCCTTCATCAAGTTCCTACACAATACCTCTACCATGATAATGAACAAATATGATTATCAAGGATCTCCCTATCTAAGACCTCTCTTGGATTTAAAATAATATGGTACTAGCCCATTGACCCTATCATAGGATTTACTCATATCATAGGATTTACTCATGGTCTAGCAAAAATTAAATTCGCATTTAACCCTATCATAGGATTTACTCATATCAAGTTTTAAGATCATTGCTCTCTCTTTTATTGAAGTTGTTGAATGCATATCTTCATGAGCTACTATAATCTCATCTATAATCTATCTCCCTTTTACAAATTATTCTTACTCTTTTTAAATAATTTTTTTTAATGATGGTCTTAACTGATTCACAATCACTTTGGAGATAATCTTATAATCAAACAATTATGCATCCTTATTTTAAAGAATCAAGGTAAGATATGTTACAAAAATATATGTTATATCTAAGCTTGATTTATTGAGATACCTTGTGTCAAAACCGTGCCTCTCAGGTAGGATAGCTAGATAGGTTATGAAATTTTTTGGATTCAATCTTGAATTCTTTAGTCAAAAATTGGTTAAGGGACAAGTGAGCTTATCAACTAGCAGTAGCCCCTTTTCCAACCAGTCATCCCTAGAAATAGAGTATCTTGATGAAATGGTTTGCACTCTTGAGGTGTCACAACAAGATTTTTGGACTCTCTTCTTTGATGGCACACAATGCATTAAGGGATCAAGAGCAAGAATAATTTTGATTTCATCACAACAAATCATACTCCCTTTGTTCTTTAAGCTTCAATTCTCGTGTACTAATAACACAATTGAATACAAAGTGTTAATCCTTAGGTTACAAGCAAACCTAGTTCTAAAGGTCACTATCCTTTCCATATTTGGAGATTCCCAATTAGAAGCCAATCAAATTAACAAAGTTTATTAGACTAAGGATGATAAACTAAAACTATACGATGACATTACGGATAAGTTGATGGTTTCTTTTCAAAAAGTAACCATTGATACTATTCCATACTCTATCAATTGATAAGTAGATACAATGGCTACAGTTACATCTCCTATACCTCAAGTTAGAATATGAACAAGCAATAAGTATCATCTCTCAGATACAATAACCTATAACCTTACAATCTAATCAAAGATCATTAGCTATTTTTTCCATAGAGCAAATACCAATCCTTGAATCTTGGTACAAGGAAATATATGATTTTCTTAAAAGCGGTGTTCTACCTGAAAGACTAAATCACAATGAGTGGAAGAACCTTAGGCAACGTGCTTGTTCATATGTAATAGTTGGAGATAATTTATATAGGCGGACATTTTATGGCATTCTTTTAAGATACTTAAATTTAGATAATATCAAAATAGTCATTCAAGACATCTATGAGGGAGCATGTGGTGGACACTTCAATGGAAGTGCCATCGCTAAGAAGCTCATCCACATGGGCTATTATTGGTTTATTATGAAAAGAGATGCATGTAATCACGTGTGCAAGTGCGACAAATATCAAAAGAATGATAACCTAATTCTATACCAATCTCCTCAAACACTCTTTTTGTGGTAATAGCTTGTTTGCTAAAATTGATGCAACCTTGTTATACTTACAAAAAGAGCTTCTATAAGAGGAAATCAGATAGACAATTTTCAAGATGCAATAAAGAATCCAAACTATACATACAATTATAGACTTTGGGTCCTAAAACACTAGTGATAAATAAATGGAATACATATTGATTTTCATGTTGTATACTTAAATTAATTGTTTGCTCTATGAAACAGTTCATATATGTATCAAACATTAAAGAAAACTAGGACTGATTTTGACCATTGTTCAACATATGAGGCATATATGCCTATCATAGGTCAAAATCAATCCATAGTTCTTAAAATGATATATCGACATGTTTGTATTCCCTAAAAATGACAAATCAATATTTTTAATCCAAAAAAACTATTCGCTGCTTACCAAATGATGTTAATCCCTAAGTCATAGGAATGTATGACTACTCATATTACTATGAATCGTTAAACAATTCTCAAAATCCTAATTCCAAGCCTCTTATTAGCACCCACTAGGCGATGAGTGGAGCAAATTTTATTTCCTCACAAACCCTAATAAAGGTCTAAAAGCAATTGAACTTAAGATATTTATACCCTATAAATTTATAGAAGGATGGACAAAATTAGTTTATTTCTTTAAAGAATAAACATAACTTATAAAAACAAGTATAATAACAAAAATCCTACAACATCAATACTACTAATGGCAAGGTCTTCTATTAACATTTTATCACAAAAATATCATCTAAATAAGCCTTGGAATTAGGGGCATTAACATCGACAATAAGGACATAAATTATACAAATCTAGCAATAAGGACATAAGTTGTTCAAATCCAACAATAAGGACATAAATTGTCCAAAATATTTGTATCATATGGACATGGATTGTCTAAAGCATTGTATCATATGGACATAGACTATCTAAAGCACTGTATCATATGGACATAGATTGTCCAAGGCACTATATCATATGGACATAAATTTTCTAAAATATTTTTATTATAGGGACATAAATCGTCCAAAAGCATTTTATTATATATGGACATCAACTATCCAAACATCAAAAGGGCATCAACTGCCTACAAAAGCAACAATTTGCCTAAGTTCTTGTCCCTTTAATCAGGCTAGAAAAACCACCACTTAGTAGCAAACAAAAATATTATTAAAAGGACATAAATTATCCTACAACATGGACCTCCTAAAAATGCTACTATTCATAGTCATCTAAGTGCTTATCCATTTATCAGGTAAATAGGCCATTGCATAGGGTCTATTGATAACATAAATAAATCTCAATTCTCACCCTTTGTCCATGAGGACTATGTGGATTGGTAAGTTATTGGGCACTTACCAAGAGGAGACCTAGGTTCAAACCTCACGGGCATGCCCAACTTAGCATAGGAAGTAGTCTGATCTGAATCCTCTGAGTGTGCGCCAGACCGACAACAACGGTATGAACCCTGTGTAACCAGTGGTCCCCATATCACGCCATGTCAATGTTAACGAGACAGATAGGTTTGTTGGGAGCAGTCCCCGTGGTTTGAACCCTACACTGGTAGTTACTAAAAATAGTGGTTGTAACCAACTCTCCTATGTACCAAAAAAAAATACAACATAAATAAATCAATTTGTAAAGCAAAATTAAAATAGTCTTTAAAATTGACATGCATAATGTAAAATAATTTATTTCCAAAGAAGTTTTCATAACTAGATTTTGGTACTAACCCTTATTTTTCACAAAAAAACAAATTTGTGAAAAATGCTTCTTCCTTTTCTAAATACTGAGATTATTTTTCAACATCATTTAGCATAACTCCCATTTCAAAATACAAAAATCAAGTCATATTTCAATTTTACTAGATTTATTTTAAACTTTGATCGTAATATCAATGCAATTACTTGAAGTTTTTCAAATCACGTCTCACATATCCATTATCCTCTAAATAAATTTTACACCTCTTTAACTAACACTCACGCTATTATACCTATATTTCACAACATTATTCAACAATAATTTGTTTGTGAAATTATGTGAAAATCCTATCAAAATTTCAATACACATTTTTCAAAACAAATTAATTTGGTAAAAATTATAAATCAATTTTGAAATCAAATTCCAACTCATCCAAACACATAATATCCATCATATAACATCATCAATGCATCATGTTATCTATTTACTCATCCATACAATTTACACAAATTTTCACATCACATTAACTCAACATAATATGACAATCATGAATCACTAAATAATTGATATATATCATCTAGTCTCATGTTGACCTGATGTGCCACAATCTATTAAAACTAGTACACTCAAAATATGTCTATTGGTTGAGGCATCTCATAAAAATTGATGCTCTTGTGCCACTCACAAAAAACAAACAAGCTACACAGTTGGCCTTAAGTCTTTGACCTACCCTCAACTAGCTGGGGAGAAAACTAAACATATTGTTGTAAGGACCACATCATTGATCTCATCCTAGAGTGAGAATAAGATTAAGTCCTAGAGGTAGAAGGTTACCTTTGGTCTAGAGGAATAATCACATAGTAAATAATCTATAATGAGTACTCACCATCTCGACTGTGTACTAATTTTGAAAGGTAGCTATCTGATCAAATAATTCCTTAATAGCTACATCACTACTCCCAAACCTATCTATAGACACTTTTGGCTATATCACCATCATGATCAATCCTCAATTGATCCCTATTTTTTAAGGCCTAATCTCTCTTAGATATGGTCTGGTCCCTCTCCATGAGAGGTGTGTTCCATTTTTCCATTGCCTAGTTCAACTATCCCCATAGAATCTCTATCTTCCTCATCATGGAATCCCTCTCCTACTAATATGCCTCTTCTATCATCTTGCTAGTCCCTACCCTAGTATCATAAGTCATAGCAATATATTTATCCCTTTGTATTTATTGTAACCCCTCTTGTCCCATCTAGGGATGATGATGGGCCATCCTACTCAAACTAGGTCCCATCCATGGCTACCTCATTACCAATGTGACACATGCAGGATATATATCGATACCATTAGAGATTTCCTAAGCATCCCTAACATCATCTATCCTAAGATCTGTGTTAGAAGGATCATATGCATCCTTAGCAAAACTATCAAGGTCTAGAAGGTCTCTGATCCTCTTCACCTCTCCCAAGTAACCTAATGAAACTAAAACTCTCCCATTGCTAGGATCCCCTATACAAGGCTAAACTATCTTAAAACCTTGTCTAGATGATATAGCTCAAATTCCTTATAAGGTCCTCATAGCCAACTAGACACCATCCTTGGCTCATCCTACATGTTCTCTCTATGGATGCCATACTATTTGATCTGGTTATAGGTCATCAATGATCCATCAAGCAACCATCATCACTCCTCTAAAGATCTCTTACCTATCTTGTGGGCATGATTCCACTTGAATTCTATCAAAACCTATGGGTCAATTGGATCAATGGATATCCTAATTGGTCATTTGATAGCTAAGTGCTCTCATGCCCAAATCTATAAGAGAGTGTAGAAAACTAGACTCTTCCCATCCTTGTAAGCAATAATATGAAGATTTTGGTACAACCTGTACAACATAAGTGAGCCCCATGAAAACTATACATTCTCATATCTTATACAAGCAATGATCTCAAATACTTCCTAGTGCAACAACCTCTTACTAGTATCTCCAACCAACAAGCCTGAAACCATAACACATAGTAGTGTTGTAATATGATCCAACATTCCTACCTGATACATAGCATTGATGCCAATGCCATATTGTCTTGGCTCAAATTGTTGACCATGAGTCAGCCCTAGGATGATCTGAGCTTTATTATAGCTCATTTGTACTTTGGCACCTCAAATAGGTACCTGAAGTATTCTTTAAATGTCCTTCAATATCACCATCATCTCCCTAGTCAAAAAAAGGAAGGTGAAATACTTTGAGTACCACCTCTCTACTAGATTAGTCAAAAGCACATGGTCTAGCTTAATGATAAGCATTGTTTCTAGATACCCTAGCCCTACCACATCTTAAACATCTCAACATGTCGATGTCATTGTTGCTACTGTCAACCATGAAGTGCGTGAATGTTAATATTGACACTCTAGAACATCTAACACTTGTATACATAAGAAAAAATAGAGCTAAATTTCTCTATAAAAAACAATCAATTCTTCTCTCCTCCTTTCAAAAATTTTCTACCTCAATATGAATTCATCAAACAAAAATAAAATTTATCAACCCATAAAAATTATGAATACATCACGCTCCAATGTATTCATGCCATGTGGAGTGAATATGTTGACAGTTGCATCACAAACGTAAAAAGTTAAAAAGTAAAAAAACTAACAGATGAAAAAGTCCATACCCATCCTTGGGTCCCACCTAGACCTACTCCATCATGTACTAGATCTAGTTCATGAATTTGACATCCTTTATGTGTCATTTCATGAAACCCTATATTTTATCCAGAGCCCCTTTCCTCTCCTTGTGCAAGGCAAAAATGACTTCTACCCTTGCCCTTTGCCCTACTTTACCCTATTCAAGTAAAACTTTTTTGTCACTAATTTTTCACCCAACCCATTCAAGACCCAATTTTATCCCTTAGAAACTCAAAGGCACCCAAGCTAGGGGAAAGAATTAATTTAAACCTTTCATCGATCTTAATAATAAAACTACCCAATAAAATCTTGGAAAAATTTTTGCTTCTCCTAAAAATAATTTCTTGTTACATTTTGCCTCGTATTGATTAATCAAAGCCCAGTCATCATGTCTTTCTAAAAAGCAAAGGCATCTATAGTTTTTTTACCACATTTAATAAATTTTAAATCCATCAAAAATGGGGTAAATGTAGATTTCTAAAATTGGACCTCCTATTTTACACCAATCCTTGATGTAAATCCTCAAAAATATCAATTTAACCATAGTAATTGACTCGATTTTATAATATATAGTCAAAGCCTAACCAAAGTAAATCTATCAGTTTTTGGCATATTCCCTAGAAATAAAATATGATTTCCAACTGGTGTATTCACAACAAGATCAAATTTTCCAGCTCCCTACTAGGTTTGACCACTAACAGTTAAATTTATAAAATTGTCAATCTAGTAAATATGTTGGTGGTGTATTCATACAAGATATGTATTCATGTTTGACACAAGAAAACTTAAATTGTGCCTATCACAACCAATCAAGGTGCAAATCCCTCTCTCCTACCCTTCTATTGTTGTAGGCAATCAACTCACAGGGAGGAAGGTGTTTGATTTCTCCCCACCCTCCTCCACTTTCCCAAAATGGCCCCAATAAAAGGGTACAATTGATTACATGCTACAATAAGTAGCTAATCATATTAGTCAATAATCAATCTAGCTTATCTACTAGCCACCTCACCACTCCCATTTGGAAAAACCCCAAGAAGACTAATTTCTATAAATTGACCCCCTTGGGTTGGCATTAAAAGAGGGATGCTCGTACTAAAACTTTGCTAAAAGCAAAAGGCAAGTTAGTATAATGAATTTATGCCAAAATTCTCCTATTAAGATAAGTGATTTAGGATTTGAAGGAAGGAAATGGAGCATATTGCATTTGTAATCTAGTGATACTTTTATTTAACACATTGCAGTTTCATTTAACTTTTATTAATGTTTTCATGATATAACTCTGTTGCATCCATCTTTATAGTTCTTGTATTTAGATCTAACTATTACATTGGCAAAGACTCTTCCTCTTAGTTTTGTAGTTATTTCATGAAGCTCATAGGATAGAAAAATACTCATAGGATATTAGGATACTAGTAACAAGTTATTTGTAATCCCACACAACCTAACTTTTTGTTTTGCTATCATTTCAAATGAATCTGTCACCCATACCTGGTTTAGATGGTGTATTCACTATGGATAGTCAAAGCCCTAAAACACAAGCTTAGCATTGGTTTGCTTCTTTCAGATTATTTATGAATATGCCACCTATGACTATTACAAGCGATGTATTCATGATACATTTAAGATCTTAGATTTTCTTGTTAACCTAGCATCTAGCCTAGCTAAATTTACTCTCGTGCATTACTTCAATAATATCTTTAACCCTTGTTCTTTGTTATGCCTGTTACCTGTTTGATTTTTCATAATTAACGAATCCACAAGTTGTAGGATTTCCAAGCGATGTATTCACTATAGATTTTTCAACATCCATATCCAAGGTAAATAATTTTGATTTTATTAATAAATAGGGGGTCTGACTATGTCAATCACAAATTTGAAACCTTCTTGTTGTTTGGAAGACCCCAAACCATACTTTTTTTGTCTATTTCGTAGGTTTTAGAAAATTTTCCAAGTGTAGGATTTCCAAGAAACAAATTCATGTTCAGATGGCATATTCACATAGACACTAGAACAAGTAGGTACCCCTTTATCCTCTAGCTATAAATTATTAGCATTGGTTGTTTGTGATTGTTTACTTGCATGTATTTCTAATTTATCTTTCAAAAACATATACAAAAAATTTAAATAACGTTAATATAGTGTTTTACTTCAATTTTTTAGGGATTAAATCGAATCATATATAGTTTACATTAGGATAATTTGTGTGTTTGCATCTTCCTTGCACCCTTGCATTTTAAAGAATAAAAGAAAATATTTATTTCCATAATGTGGATAACACTCATCAAAAAGCTAAATGCATATAGGATAGCCTTTGATTATGCACCTTATACTCATATTGCATTGCATTATCATATCTTGCATTAGTTCCTAGGATAGACTACAAAACCTAGGTGTCTTGCTAAATTAAACATAACAAAATAGATTAGGGAATCTATAAACCCTTGGTGAACCTGAATATTTTCCTCCAAAGATAAACACTGCACATAAAAGCACAGTTGATAATGATAGGTTAGCAGTAGCTCTTTTTATTCTAAATATGAATGATCCTAGAGGGAATGCACCCAGGGCCAATACCCCATGCACCTTTTGGCATACCATAATTGTTATAGATTGCAAGTAGGACTATATTCCAAATAGAATTGTGAATAATACCAAACCAAAATTAGCAATAAGGATTGCAAATGAAGTTTCTCCAATGAAGGTGCTTGAGTATAGATTTTGCCCAAGTGAACTTAGATTCCTAACATCCCACCATAAGTAGTAGCAATATTTTCCTGTGAATTTAGAAATTTGTAAACATGCCAAATTTGAAATTGATTTTTTCATTATTAGCATCATGGTTATTTAATATAAAGTATAGAATTTGGATCTACATGTTAATACTAGAGTGGATTAATACCCCTATATGGAAATATGAACCAGTTGCTATGAATATCCCTCTCTAAATGTGTGTACTAAATATGTACCTAATTCAATCAGTAGCCAATCCTTTGAGAGTTCATTTGCTTCCCTATTCAAATATTAAATATGCCAAAATGTATAATGTTAACTTTGGTTCATAACTTGTTTTATTTAAGAGAATATAGGTTGTAGAACCATGTTATCGATCCTAAAAGTACCAAGCATCCAATTTATCATGACTTATGAGTCTTCGTAAATTTAAATTTTTTGTATTCCTTTTAATTTTGCCAATTGAACTAAAACTTTGAGTGTCATTATTTTAGCATAATTTTTAAAACCCTCCTCTAGTCCTACCTTAAATTTAAAGTAATGAGAGTCAATAATATATAGTAATACTCCCATCCCACAAACTCTAGGGATCCCTTGTCTAGCCCTATCAAAAAAGCCTGAAGCCCCTGTTTTATCTATTTATTTAGGGATGATTTGCTTATTACCTTTGTTGTTGCTAAAACTTTATGGTTATTGAAACTTCCTATTATTTTGGAGGAGACTTGCTAGGTAGGCTTCTCCTTATATCCAAACTACCAATGATATAAACAATGGGAGATCTATAAAACCTTTGTATGACTTGTTTTCAATCCAATATTTTAAACACTCTTCTAAGGAGTCTTTTTATCATCCTAAACGAAGCTTTAACCACATAATAACCTCCCTCTAGACCTATCCAGTAAATGAGCAAGCTTCAACAATTTATCAATTGTTTCATTGTTTGACTTACATAAATGGCATCTTCTTGGACCATTTCAACTCCTCTTCTATAATCCCTCTCATGTTATAATCTTATTTTTCATGGCAATCCATAGGAATAATCTTGTCTTGAAAGGGGATTTCTTCTTCCAAAGTGACTTCCACCACCATGCTAAATAATCGTTCATATCTTCCAACAAAGTCTTATACCCAAAATTTGGAGTGTACTTCCCCTTAGCTTCATTCTTTGTCTAGACCAATTGATTAGCTTCCTCTCACAACTTGATATATTTAGCATTAATTATCCCCACATATTCTTTCCATCGGTGTGCCTCATGGCCTTAATGCCCTAAATTGTTTGCTTCCTTCCATCCATATGTCTAGTTTTTAGATGATTCTAGATTAGTTGTTTGGGCAAATTTTCCAATCCTCTATGCTCTTAAGATATGAATTACAATATTTGGTAGTTTGTGCATACCTCCATAACCAATCCAAGGTTCTAAGACTAGTCTTATCCTTTATTCATCACCTATTTTCTAGGCAAGTCAATCTCCTAAAATATAATAGTCCTAGATAATTGTCTTTCAACAATTTGAATCATTATGGTTTTTCTTCACTAGGGCCCTTATACACTCCTCGACTGTGAGTGGATCTAAATATATTTCGTAAATAATATTATTCCATAATCCTACCTTTAATATTATCTTCCAAACATAATTGGCTACTAGAGCCTTTCCAAATAGGTGGATGTTCTTAATTCTCCATCCTCTATTTTTCTTGGGCTAGGCTAAGGATCATCATTTAACTAGGAGAATACCTTCCCTTTTCCTTTTCCCTATCCATAAAACCTCTAGCTTAATTGTCTAATTTTTTCCAATACTCCTTTTGGTATGTGAGCCAAATATTATCAATACATTGATATCGCCTCTAGCACAAACTTGACCAAAGTCAATCTCCTCCCCAAATAGAGTCATATGCTCCATCACATATTAATTATTTTCAATTTCTTTATCAACCAACTCTAGTCTTATTTAGAGTAGTCATTAGGTTTCAAAAAGAACCCCAAATATTTAAACCCCTCTTGAAGATCAATTTTATTAAAGGAAAATATCTAATATACTAATACGACCTAATCTTAGTCTATGTAATTAAAGGAGATGCTTGAATTATGTACATTAATTTGCATACCTGTTTTTTTTGAAATTTTTTGAAAAAACTTGTATTAAAACAAAGATCATTTACAAGTTGGGAAGAGACTTTTCCCAGCCTTAGTCAGATAGAACACATGCTTACAACAGTAAAAGAAGATTTGCAATGGAGCCAAATCTCTTAAACCATTAACTAGCTAACAGGGGGATCGGTTTGGTCTGTTGATGCAACTTGTTGCGATATCGTGACACTTTTTCCTTCTTCTCCTTTGGCCGCAAAAATGCAACATGTCATGATATTGCGACACTTTTCTCCTTTGGTCATGAAAATGCAACATGTCACGATATCGCGACACTTTTTCCGTTTTGGCCACGACGTTGCAACATGTCGCGATATCGCGACACTTTTTCCTCCTTTGGTCGCGACGAAGCAACATGTCGCGATATCGCGACACTTTTTCTCCTTGGGCCGTGGCATTGCAACATGTCATGATATCGTGACACCTTTTCCTCCTTTGGATGCGACGAAGCAACATGTTGCGATATCGCTACACTTTTTCTCTCTTGGCCGCGATGTTGCAACATGTTGCGAAATCACAACACTTTTTCTCTCTCGACCACGACGAAGCAACATGTCATGATATCGTGACACTTTTTCTCTTTTGACCACGACGAAGCAACATGTCGCAATATCGCAACACTTTTTCTCTCTTGGTCGTGACGATGCAACATGTTGCAAAATCATGACAATTTTTCTCTTTCGGCCGCGACAATGCAACATGTCGCGATATCACGACAATTTTCTCCTTTGGTCGCGATGAAGCAACATGTCATGATATCGTGACACTTTTTCTCCTTTGGCCGTGATGAAGCAACATGTCATGAAATCGCGACACTTTTCTCTCTTGGTCGCGACGATGAAACATGTTGCGATATCGTGACACTTTTTCTCTCTTGGCCACGACGATGCAACATGTCGCGATATCGTGACATTTTTCTCCTTTGGCCACGACGATGCAACATGTCGCGATATCACGACACCTTTTCTCCTTTGGCCGCGATGAAGCAACATGTCACGAAATTGTGACATCTTTCCTCCCTTGTCCGCGATGAAGCAACATGTCGCGAAATCGTGACACCTTTCCTCCCTTGGCCGTGACGAAGCAACATGTTGCAAAATCGTGACACCTTTCCTCCCTTGGCCGTGACGAAGCAACATGTCGTGATATCACGACACCTTTCCTCCCTTGGCCACGACGGTGCAACATGTCACGAAATCACAACACATTTCCTCCCTTGGCCGCGACGGTGCAACATGTCATGATATCGCGACACCTTTCCTCCCTTGGCCGTGACGAAGCAACATGTCACGATATCCCGACACCTTTCCTCTTGTGGCCGCGACAGTGCAACATGTCGCGATATCATGACACCTTTCCTTCCTTGGTCGCGACGAAGCAACATGTCGCGATATCGCGACACCTTTCCTCCCTTTGCTTTTTCTTTGATCATTAGCTCAAGGACCTTTCAAGACCCTGCCTAATTACCTCATCCTCAATGGCCATGTCAATGTGCAATTGAACCCCTACCTCCTTCTCAGCACCCATCTTAGCCAGGAAGTCAGCCACTTTGTTTAAATCTCTGCTCACATAAACTGGAATCACATCATCTAATTCCCTCCATCATTCCTTAATTTGAGTGACAAGAATCCTCAACCTCCATGCTTTCAAAGCAAAGTTCCTCATGCAATCTAGAGCTCCAACCATTATTTGAGAATCTGATTCAAGTATTATCCTCCTGTGGCCCTGTTTCACTGCCCAAATAGAAGCATATTTTATAGCTATGGCTTATGCTTCATTGTTTGTGGCTCTTCCCAAGCCTTTTAGTTCCCAATAGAGCACTGTTCCAACATGATTCCGACAAACCACTCCAATTCTGGCTCTACCCGCATTGCCTTTTGCAGCTCCATCAGTATTAATTTTAATTCAACCTTCTGTGGGTGGTTTCCAACTAGCTTTGTCCTGTCCCTCTTGCACTTCAACTTCCTCTTCCATTGCCCCAATAACAACCTGAGTTTCCTCTTTAGCATAGATGGCCACAGTTTCTATGACTTTGCTCCAAATGACCTGCCAAACTCCATCTAAAGAAGAAAAATTTTCTCTAAAAATTCTAGCATTTCTCTCCAACCACACTTGCCACCAAATAAAGTTTAATCCAAGCTCCCAACCAATACAAAGAGCTTTAGATTTAAATCTACCCCTCTTCCATATTTCCTAGATATTAATTTGATTCAAGTCACCATTAACTTAAATTTTATAATATAAAAATCATCTCTCCCAAATCTGGCGCATGAATGGGCACTCAAACATCAAGTGATCAGCTATTTCCTCACTCTTGTAGCATAAGATACATTGATATGGACCGATGATTCCTTTACATCTGAGATTATCAAAAGTGAGAATTCCATTATGCATGAACTGCCAGGCAAAAAAGTTTACTTTCGGCCAACCCTTGGACTGCCAAATCTTTCTCCAATCCTCAACCTGATATGTATGAGGGGGAGGCTCTGGAAGGATCTTATCATATCCATCCTTCACTGTGTAGACACCAAGGCTCCCATAGCCCCAAGCTAATTCATCCTCCTCGTATCTACCTGTGAGAAATATTTTTGTCAAGATTTTAGTCATGATGGGTGCCAAATTCGGAGGGATTGAAATTGGTCACTCATCCAACTTCTTAAACTGCTTAAATTTATAATCCCCCAGCTGACTAGTGGTGAAATAGCTTTCAATTTGGACCCATCCATTGGTTTCTATGGTTGTTTTTATTGGTTGTAATTCAGGAAATTCAACAATGATAGGTGGGTATTGATCCCATGAATCTATCCAAAATTGTGCCTTCTCCCCTCTTCCCACTTTCCAAAATAATCGATCTTTTACTACCTGAGAGCCTAACTTGAGAGCCTGCCACACTAAGGATCTAGTACCATCCAAATGGAAATGACCCACCTCATTTGGGTTTACATGTCCCAAATATTTACTGGTTAGGATTCTACTGAATAAGGAAGTTGGTTGGGAAATCCACCTCCAGTAAAGCTTTCCAGCCAAAGCTTTATTATTTAACTTGGATCTTCTCAGGCCCAAACCTCCTTTTACCTTGGGCTGGGTTACTTTGTCCCAACCTACTAAGGCCCATTTCCTCTCTCCTTTCACTCCTTCCCATAAAAATTTTCTAGCCATCTTGTCCAACTCTTTCCATATAGTATGTGGGGCAGCCAGGATAGAGAATTTATAAATTGGCATGCCTTGAATGACTGACTGTAAAAAAGTTAATCTACCCCCATAGCTTAACCATTTGTGAGACTAATGATTAATTCTATCCTTGATACAATCCAAAATATTCCTCCAGGATATCTATTTTTAGTTTTTTAAAATGCAAAGGGACCCCCAAGTAAACCACTGGGAGAGAAGTCCTTGTGAATCCCAAGATCTCTAAAACTCTGTCTTGAAGCCTTTGATCAAGATTGAAAAATACCACTTTGTATTTTTCATCATTGATGACTTGGTTTGTAGCCCTAAGGTAGACATTAAGAGTATCTCTGATCATTCTTGCTTCCCTGAAGCTGGCCACTCCCACCAATCCTGTGTCATCCACAAACTGTAGGTGAGTCAAAACTTCCTCACCCACCTTGATACCTGTTAGCAAACCTTGTTGTATTCTCCTCAAGAAAAGTCTACCTAATCCTTTAGCCAATATGAGAAAAATATAAGGAGATCAAGGATCTCCTTGACGAAGGCCTCGAGTGGCTCCAAACAGTTGCGAGGGAATACCCTTGATTAACACTGAGTATGTCAAAGTAGAAACACAACTCATGACCCATTCTATCTAATCCTAATAGAAACCAAAGGCTGTCATCATCTTTGACAAGAATTTTCACTCCACCCTATCATAAGCCTTTGACATATCTAATTTTATGAACATTCCTCTATTACCAGAATTTTGCATTGAATGGATTGCCTCCTAACCTAGAACCACACCATCCAAGATCTGCCTACCCTCTACAAAACCCCCTTGTTCTGAGGAGATAATGTTATGTAAAAGAGGTTTTAGTCGCTCAGCCATTACCTTTGTGATTATTTTATATATAACATTGCATAAGGCAATAGGTCTATAATCTGAAATATGTACCTCCTCCTCCCATTTTGGAATTAAGGTAATGAAAGTATGATTTAATTCTTTAAGCATTCTTTTATTACATTTGGACTCCTCTATAACAGCCATTACATCCTCCTCCAAGTTATCCCAAAAGGCCTGAAAAAACTCAATTGGAAAGCCATCTGGACCTGGAGTTTTTTCGATGCTCATTCCAAAGACCACATTCTTCAGTTCCTCTCTATCAATGGGTTTAATAAGGGTCTGATTTTCTTCTTCAGATATAACGGAATGTATGACAGCAATAATGTCATTTTGAGCCTCTTCATCTTGCACCATACTTTCCTTAAATAGGTTAGAAAAATAATCCATTGAATGGGAATGCATACCTAGAAGTGTATCAAAGGAGTGTTCGTTCTCATCTTGAAGAGCTTCCATGTTGTTCATCTGTCTCCTAGCATAGGCAGTCCAATGGAAAAATTTGGTATTTCTATCACCTTCTAATAACCAAGTGGTTCTTGCTCTCTATTTTCAGTAGGTTTCCTCTTGATTGTCAATGTCCTCAACCGCTTTACGCAAGGCATCATCCTCGTCTTTGAGCTGGTCTTAATTTGCATACCTGTTACCAAGAAAAAATATTCAAATATTGGTTTGTCTTCTCTACTACTCTTATTGATCCATTTATGAAAATAACATTATCTACAAAAATTAGATGGGTGAATTCCACTGTTCTACCTATTCTTATTCCTTTTACTGCTCCTACACTCTTGGCTTCTAAAATATATCTACTTTTACTGCTCCTTAGCTATCAAAAGATATAAAAGTAATGACAAGGGGAAATCTTGTCTTATCCCCTAAGAAGCTTTGAAAAACTAAGAAGCTAACCCATTAACCAATACTAAAAAATAAATAGAACATATACAATTATAATCCAATTCACCATTTATGCAAAGAACCCAATATGATTAATAATATTATATATAGCTAGTTTACTTTGTCAAATGCCTTGGAGAGATCCAACTTCATCACCATTGTTGACATTTTCTTTGATTTTATGGAATGAATACTTTCTTAAGCAGCACCAATTGCTTCATGAATTTGCATACCATTTAGGAACCTAAACTAATCAATAGAAATAGAAGTAGAGAGGAACCATTTAACTTTTGATGTAATTAAATTTGCAATGATTTTTTACACATAGTTACATAAAGATATGGGTCTAAAATCATCAAAAGAAGAAGGATTGTCCTTTTTATATAAGGGAAATTAAGGTAGAGTTTAAGAGTGTAGTTGCCCTTCCTAACTATCTAGACTCCTCCATAACCTTGAGCAAGATAGAATCCAAAAGGTCATAGAGCCCAAGGAAGAATTACATAGTCTAGTCATCAGGCCCTAGACTCTTATCTTTCTGGAAGGATATTCAAATAACTTTAAGCTCCTCCTTTGACACTTCATGTACCAACTCACCATTGGCTTCCTCATCTATAAATTTGGGAAGGAGAGAAGTTGTTTTGACTATTTCATCTATATTTACTTAAACAAGATCCTTGTATAGTTAACTAAAACGCCTTACTCCCATGTTTACTATTCTTTTAAAGGAGACTTTACTTCCATCCTGACCTTGTAGCTCCCAAATTGTATTTTATTGTTTTCTATTATTTGTAAAGCTATGGAAAAATTTAGTGTTCTTGTCCTCATTTGCAATCCAAAGAGCTCTACTTTTGAACCTCCATTGTGCTTCTCTCTCTACCAATAATCTTCTCTTCTCTTGTTCTAAATTTTCTCATTCAATTATTTTTCAAATTCTTATGCTATATAAAAAACAAGATCCTCCTCAATATCCCTTAGTTTTTACTCATCCATAAATATATTTTTATAGGCCCATTGAACCACCACTACCTTAACCCTTTTTAGATATGTTGCAAATTGAATACTATCAAATTCTCTCAAAATTGGATCAAATTTCAACCATTTTGGTTTGAATAGAGTTATAAAGTTGTCCTCTTTCATCCACTTAGAATTGAACTTAAAATGGCAAGGTGGTTTTTTCTCTCCTTTGGCTATAAGGAGCATTTCAGGGGAGTGTTCAAAGTCTCCTCCAATCTCAACCAATGACTTTAGTCTACAATTTTTATTTACCAAACTCTCAACTACTAAGAATCTATCTAGCCTCTTAGAGATTCTATCAACCCTTGCCCTCATGTTTCTCCAAGTTAGGACCAACTTTATAGGCACCAGGTCTACCAACCCCTTAAATTTAAACTTTTGGATGAAGTAATCATCTAATGGATCAATTCTAGCAACAATACCCACACATCACACTTAGAAAGAGTTAAGTTTAAATCACCTCCTAAAATTAAATTATTAGGTTCTAGGAACTTTTGATCCATTAGTTTATTCCAATATTGCTTCCTATATTCATAGGGACAATAGATGTTCAACATTGTCCCTATTTCCCCAAGCTCCACTAAAAATAATTAAGTTCCTACTCTTGAGTCAAGCATTATAGGGTTATTAAGCCTCCATAGCATTAAAGGCTAGAAAATCCTATTCTTTAAACAATTTACTAAGATCTTCCATCACTTTTTGAGCTAGCCCTTTTGTCTCTTGAATTAGAAAGATATTAAAGGAAATAAATTTCATTAGTTAACTATGTTTGGGATCATCCTTACTCTAAGAATCCCCTATAAAGTAGATTGCTTGCCTTGTTGATCTTCACAAATTTATTCTTAGTTAGTAAATAAATATGGTTTACACCTTCCAAAGGAGAGACTTCTTTCTCCCACATATAAACTAAGGCCTCCTCCAAATCCTCCTTCCCTTAGTCTTGTTATTTATTTTAAGGATTATAGGGGGTACCTGGAGTTTTCTGAGGACATAGAACCTTCCTAGCCATAAGCATAATGAGGTGGAGAAGCAAACTCAATTTTTTTTACCTATGGTGCCTTACTAATGAACTTAATTGGGTCTAACCAAGGTCTACATATACCACCACCAAGGAAGATGAATTTGAGGGTCCTCCTTGCAACTCAACTCCATCCTTACCCCTTTCTAAGGGAGACTTAGTTTTATAGACTGATAATTCTGGCCATTGGTTAGTTGATAGACCCATAGGATAATTACTTTTGATCCCATATGAATAATGAGATTTGGCTATAGTTTCACTTTGTAATCTTATTTTTGAGTCCAAGAGCATGACAACTTTCACTCTAAGAATCCTAGTCTTGCTTTAATTTGAGATAGTTCTAAATCCATCACTTGATCTGGCACTAAAATATTTGTCTCCACCTTCTCTACATTTCATATTCTTTCCCCCAATTCTTCCAACTTGTGTTCCTTATACATTGATTCAATTTTATTCGTCTATGAGTCATGTGCCAAAAGGGAATTTTGCAACTCATTCTTGCCCTTAAATACCTCTCCCTCTATCTTACAATGATAACCTTCCTCAAAAAATAAGAGAATATTTTCTCGTAATATGCCCATATATATGACAATGCGCACCCCTAAAAGTACTCCAATAAAGTCTAGAGTTTGAAAATGTGTCCCTTTGTTGTACTTCAACATAATTTTCCCCACAAATATGCCTCTCTTATCCACTTTATCAAGTATATTGTCCACTATCCTTATGCATGAGGATTGATATCTCTCGTCCACCTCCAAAAAAGAACCAATGTAGTTGCTTATGGCTTGGAAAATTTCTCTAGACCACAATTCCAATGGAAAACCTGGTAACTTTACCCATGTAGAGTGAGCAGGTATATGAGTGGTCCTATGGTCAAAACAAGGGTCCCATAATTTGAGGATTAACAGAGTTGACCCCCAAAACTATTTCTTTGACAAAATATTCTCCAAATCTTCCTTAGTCCTAAATTGAAATGATAGCCACCATATTACCAATAGCAATAAACTCGATACATACCCTAGGCCTTCCATCCATTCCTTGACTCTCTAGTCTACCAAGGATTTTTCAAAAATATCATGCATATAGAATCTCCTAATAAGCATGTTCTCTGAGAGTTTGATTACTTCCCACATTTTCACATCTTCTCCTAGTACTAAGTTTCCAAGGGATTCTTCTTTAGGTTTTCTCCTTCTAAATTCTTCTTCTATAGTGCCAACCAAGGTTCCTTATCTTTTTGTTGTCCCTCACAACATTATTCAGAGAATTGTGGCCTATTTTGAAAATATTTCTCTAAAAAATTTGTATCCCAATCTCCACTCCTATCCAAAACCTACAAGTTCTTCTGCAAAATCAACACTAGCTCAGACCCATTCCTAAAATCTTTGAAAGGTGACTCCCCTCTTCTAAACTTCCTTCCTTCCACTACCAAAGGAGACCTCCTCATGAGTATCCATTAAGTAGTCCACTAATTTTTTAGACCCTTATTTTAGTAAAGCCTTAAACTCCTTTTTCCCCTTCTCATCATCTTCCATGCTTCCCATTTTTTTACTTTATTTTTTAGACCCTAATATTTTTAATTAAGTCTAGCCAAAAGTAAAATTATGTGCATTTAAATAAACAACCAATTCTCACATATGTTTCATTGGATTTAATAACAAATGCACCTTCAATGGATTTAGTAGAAAGTGTAAGAACCCTAATAAAGGAGGTTTACTTCATTTTCTTGAGCTTAGCATGGAATTCATTTCCTACAACACCAATTGCCTTTGTGTGCTTTTGTCCACCATTAGGTTTTTTGGATTTTCCTTCAACTTTATCTATAGTATTCTTCCTCAACCACTCATCCAACATCACTCTATGTGTTATTGTTTGTCATTAGGGTGTTTAGATTTTCTTTCAACTTCATTTGTATCCCTTCCTTCTTTCTCAACTACTCCTTTGACATCACTCTATGTGTTTTTGTCCATCGTAAATGTTTATGGTTTTTCCTTTAGCTCTGTCTACAACCCTTCCTTCTTCCTTAGTCACTTCTCTAATGTAGCTTTGCATGCTTTTGTTTATTATCAAGGTTTTTGTATTTCCCTTCAACTCCATTTGTAGCCCATCCTTCTTCCTTGACACTCCTCTATCACTGCTATGTATGCTTTTGTATATTTCTAGGATTTCTAGCATTTCCTTCAGCTTTGTTTGCAACCCTCCTTCTTCCTTAGCCACTCCTTTGATGTTGTCCTATGTGCTTTTCTTTTTCGTTAGGGTTTTTAAATTTTGCTTCAACTTCATTTGTATCCCTTCCTTCTTCTTTAGCCACTCCTTCAACATCGCTCTATCACCATGGTTAACCTTATTATAGTTTTTTTTTAATTTACATGGTGGAATCGGTAGCCGCCACGCATCCAGGCAGGCTATCCAACTTTTATGGCTGCCATAGTATTCTACGTTGTCCATACTAAAAGTCGCCACATAATTCTTTGCGCAATCTGCTTCTATAACCACCATGCCACAATCATTTTAAACCTTTTATGTCACTGAAAGCACCAAGAAAGGGACAAGCGGTCAGTCTAGTGAGGCCCGATATTTGAACCTTGGACCTCCACCTACCTTACGGGGTTTGGTTGAACCAAGTGGTCTACACCTGGAACTTGTTAACCTCATTATAGTTAAACCTAAATTAATATTTGTAATTAACCTAAAGCCCACTTATTTTATCAGCCTAGCTTAATTTTATGAGAAATCTAGGGTTTTCATATTGCTATAGATACCCCTCTCACACTCCTCATATCTCATGGGGGTGTTGTCCAATATTATCTACAAATAATATTATTTACGGTACCTACTAGCACTTTATTTTTTCATTATTTTATGCTTTTTGTATAATATTTGAATAAGTGCTTTATGTTTATTCATTTTTGGAAAGTATTGTGAATTCTTTCATGGTATCATAGTGGGTTTGGAGCAATACTACTTGGTCACATAGAACATCCTCTCAATACCTCTAATTTTTCTTCAAATACCTAGGGTGAATCCTCATAAGCATTTATCAGTTTCAAGAGATTTTTCTCCATTAGGTTTCTTCCATAATATATTTGTTCTTGATGGATTCCTTGCCCCGCTCTTATTGCTATTGTGCAAATAAGAAGTCCTTTCGAAGAGCAATAGGGCATAGGAAAGAATTTTTGAATTAAAATTTTTAGGATTCGTGCACGCTTGCATACACTCCTCTAACAACCTTAGGTACTCCCATGAATGGAAGGACTGGTGAATGATACATTCATTATCATTCATGTGGCGTGCTTAGATAGTTTGCATGGTGGATTACAAAGCTTGTAAAATTTGGCACTAGGGTTTGAGTCTAAATTTATCGCTTATTCTTTCTTGGGAGATGGGTATCTTCAGTCCTTCCCATATCAATCGTGATTAGCACATGGGTTGTAATAATAAGTGGGTTTGTTTTTAGTGCAGGAGCAAGGGAATTTGTTGGGTTCAATCCCCACACCTATGTCACATAACATCCACCTTTGCAAGCACAAGAAAACAATTACACTATGGAGGCACAAACATTTATGCTTCATCTTACCATATATTTTTCTTGGATAGCTTGAGCATATTTGTAATGGGATATCTGTTGGCAATTTGAGTTATTTTGTGTTGTCATTGATGTCACATGGATCATTGATGTCACATGGATCACATTGAGTTTTGGTGGCAAAAGCACTTCATAAATAATCATTTATGATATTTTGGAGAGCATGGATGTATACAGGGTTTTGTGGCACAAGAAGCATTTAATATTTAATTTTTAAATATTATATTAATGGTTTTTATTAAAACCAATGGTAAAGGATTTTATTAAAACTAATGGCAAGGGTTTTTATTAAAACCAATGGTAAAGGTTTTTATTTAAAACAATGGAAAGGGTTTTTATTAAAACCATTGGAAAGGGTTTTTCATTAAAACCACTATGCTAAGACTTCTCCAAATAATTATGGATGAAAAGGTTTTTCAAATAAAACCTAGGTGCAAAAAGTTTCATGGCAAAATTCAAAAAAATGAAGGAGATATCCCAATTCAAAGTTAAGAGGTGAATTATTAAATTTTTATTTAATAATTCTAAGGTCTAAAGTTGAATTTTATTATTTGTCGACGTGCAATGGTTGGGGAGATTAATAAAATCCGTCGACGTCATTCGAAGGCATGGAGGTGCATATAAATAAAAGGTAAAACCTTTGTTTATAAGAGATCGGGAATAATTGTGCATGAGTGAGAATCGTCGAAAGGGGAGCAACGAAGAAATAAAGAAAAATAAATTTTGTTTGAGAGCAAGGTCAAGGAGACAGCGCGGGAAAGTGACGTCACGTAGGAGCCTATAGCGCAGTTGGTAGCACACGAACTTTGCACAAGGCAGGTTCGTTGTTCGAATCCCGCCAAGGGCAAAGTGTTTTGCTAAGGAAGGCAATTTGAGTTTTTAGATTTGAGCGCAGGCAAAGTTGGGTGTTTGGGATTAAATCCCAACGTGGGCTGACGCCCACGTGGTAAGCACTTCACAGCGCTAAGTGAGAGGAACAGAGTTCGACTCCCGCAAAGGTGTGAAGGTGCATTGTTTTTGGCAAGGCATTAACGATTTCAAAGATGGTGAAGGCACATTAATTTTGGCAAAGGCATTATTGATTTCGAAGGTTGCGAAGGCTACGAATTTCGTAAAAAGGTATTTATCTCTAGCGCATGGTAATATTTGATATTGCCAAAGTTTTGGTGCATTGAAAATCATTTCTATTATAACTAGGGAGTTATAAGGTATTTAGTAAAAATAAATGATTGGTGTATGTGCTTAGGGAGTTATAAGGTTTGAAGTTAAATATTTGTGATTGATGTATGTGGAGTTATAAGGTGTGGAATTAAAAATAAAAGCATAGGTGTTTGTTGTATGTATTAATAAAAATTAGGGAGTCATAAGGTTGGAAAGTGTTGAACTTGTTATATGTTCTAGTGCATGATTTAATTATGAAATTAAACTAGGAACTTGAGACCTAGTTAATTGCTACCTTGAGTTAGAAGACATGCACATGAGTTAGGGTTTGAAGTTGAAGACAAATTGCTTGATTATGTGCCTTGGCTATTAAGAAGAAGTGGATGGATTAGAAAATCAATTTTGTGGATAAAATTGATGCTTGAGTTCATTATTGCTTTAGTGGAGTTCATTGAGAGTATTGCCATTATTGAGGAGGTTTTTGCCATTGCTTGAGGAGATTATTGTTGGTTACTTGTTGAGTACATTACCACTATTTGAGACCATTGAGGAGATCATTTTCTAGTCACTTGTGGATACATTTGTCTTTCATTTGAGGAGATCATTGTTGGCTATTTGAGAGCTCTTTGCTTGAGGGAGTTGTGCTTGTTTCTTGAGAGCTTATTGACATTGCATGAGGAAGATATTATTGAGAACCTATTGCTATCACTTGTGGAGATTGTCCTTGGTTGGTTAAATTCCTCATTGTTATTGCTTGGAGAGGTTTTCATTAGAGAGCTCATTTGCCATATATTTGTCATTCATTGTTGAGCATTGTTATCATCCATTTGAGAGAGCTCATTTGCCATATATTTGAGAGTTCATTGTTGAGCATTGTTATCATCCATTTGAGAGAGTATTTGTCATACATGGTTGAGTTCATTGTTGAGCATTTTTATCATCCATTTGAGAGAGTATTTGTCATACATGGTTGAGTTCATTGTTGAGCATTGTTATCATCCATTTGAGAGAGTAGTTGTCATACATTGTTGAGATCATTGTGGATCATTGTTGTCATCCATTGAAGAGTACATTGCCATTCATTGTTGAGTTCATCATTGAGCCTTGCCTTCGTTGATTTGTGGATGAGATTTGAGTGCTACTTGAGCATGATTGATTGAGCCTTTGAGAAGGCTTTTGGGATAGAATTTTTGGACAGATTTGAGGCAGCTTTTGTGCATGATTGAGTGAGCCTTTGAGAAGGCTTTTGGGATAGAATTTTTGGATAGATTTGAGGCAACTTTTGTGCATGATTGAGTGAGCTTTTTGAGAAGGCTTTGGGTACAGATTTGGGACAAAATTTGAGCAGGATTGTTTGAGCCTTTTTGTGAAGGCCTTGAGTACAGATTTGGGACAACATTTGAGCAAGATTGTTTGAGCCTTTTTGTGAAGGCCTTGAGTACATATTTGGGACAGCATTTGAGCAAGATTGTTTGAGCCTTGTGAGAAGGCATTGAGGCAGATTTGTGAGCAGTGAAAGAGATAGAACAGAAATAGAAAAATATACCAACACCAGTTGCCTAGATGAGCAGATCAATGAAGAGCCCACCTGAGCAGATCAAGATTACCTAGCCGAGCCAGATCGGCGAGAGGATTGCCTAGCTGAGAAGATCAGTGAAGAGCCTACCTGAGCAGATCAGGATTGCCTAGCTGAGCAAATCAGTGGATAGCCTAGCTGAGCACATTAGTGGATAGCCTAGCTGAGCATATCAGTGGATAGCCTAGTTGAGCAGATCAGTGGATAGCCTAGCTGAGCAGATCAGTGGAGCCCACCTGAGAAGATCAGGATAGCCTAGCTTTGAGCATATCAAAGTAATCATTTGTATTGGGATAAGGATCCCTATTTATTTTTCAAATATTATAAGGAGATTATCTTGTGGACTACCCCACATTGGGGGAACCACGTTAAATCTTGTGTCTCAATTGTGTGTGGTGATTTGTGCACTTGCTTACTATTGCTATCTATGTCATTAATGCACACTACTATATTTGGTTATTGCAATTAAGGACACTAATTGATATTGGTTTGGAAAGAAAGTAAAAAATGGGCGCTATACTGCTCACCCCCTCTCAGTATAAGCTTGTGTTCTTCAATATCATGTGCTCGAGTCTTGCCTCATATGTTTTTCTCTTTATAGTGGTGTCTGGATAAATATGTGTTATGGCTTTTAGTTCTAAACAAGACTATGAAATCCTAGTTAGCATAATAGCCTTTGCTCGTGAGCGACCCTAGATCGAATCCCATTTTTACACTAGTAAAAGAGAAATAAAGATAGTACTACTAAGGTGGTAGTTGTAGCTGACTAGAAGGCTAACATGGCATTATTCACTACCATGAAATATTTTTACTAAATATATCTTTCCCCAATTGAAAGAATCCAAGTATCAACGCAACAATGATTCAGGAGCTCTGAGTTAGCAAAAAAAAGTGGACATCATCAATAAATCATGAATCACCAAGTGGTGATGGAGGTCTTCTTTCTTCTAAGGATTAAAATTTTAATTTTTAATTTTTTTGGGTTCATTAGGGCAATCTTTAAGAGGCTACAACTTTTGAATACACAAATGTTTTGAGCCTTTTTTTTCAAATTGTATCATTTTGCAGGATCTATGCATTGGTGGAATTAGCTCACCAATATACTGCATGAGTTTACACTTTTTTTTCCTGCCATGCCCTCCACAAAATATTCTATGAAATAATCCATTTTTTAATTCAAAATTTTGCATTTTGAAGGGAAAATACACAAATTTGAGGCCCAAAAAATAATATCTAGAGGTATTTTGGGAAAAGTGTTGAAGTAGGATCCCTCTAAAATTTTACAAAGAATCCAAAAACACTGACTATTTATTCATATTTATCACAGTTTTCTTATACAAATTTTTTGTTGAACACAACCAATCAAGACATCCTCTCATGTTTACGTAGTAAAAAAATTGTCAAATCATTTTAACAACTTTTTTAAGCAATTCCAAGGTATTTTCCATGCACATAAGCTTGCCCATGGTTTCTCTTGCATTAGGGGTTTGTCTTAAAAAATTCAATCACAATGACTAAGCAACCTATCCTCTCATTTGTGTTGTTACTAGACACAAAAACACCAAAAAAAGAAAATAGATTTTTGAAAAAATGTAAAAGACAAATGAGGTTTTTAAAAAACCTCAAAAAACTTAATCCTAAAGCTAAGGCATCCATCTAGTCAAAAATTAAAAGATATGAAAGAGGATTGGGTGCTAATGAGAGGAACAAAATAACTTGTCACTAAGTATTTTCCTTGAAGAAAATCTAATGAATCCAATGAAATCCTCATAATCAAAGTCCACTTAGAGTTTTTTATCAAGAACCCTTCAAGTCTTGTTAGCTTTACAACCAAATTATTTTGGTTACTTCAAACACAGTTGCCCTTGAGAAAATATAAAGGAACCAAACTACTGATAACAAGAAATAGAGTAATGAAGATTCACAATTGCTCTAATATCATGTTAGATTTTATAGTAGTTTCTAAAAACAAATGGAATCAATATATTACCTAGTAATATTGAAAAAAATACATAAAGCAATGCACATTCTATATGGAGGTGTCCATGGACACTTAATAATTTCATTATCAAAGAATAAAATTACACTCCAAGTGATGATAAAAATAGTTATTTTTGGAGGGAATTTATACCCAAAGGTTAAAAGACTAACCTGAGCTGATGGAAAAATGGTGTTGTTTACAATTGATGGTTTACAGGGTTACAAGGGAGTCCCTCTTACAAAAGCACCTTCAAAGGCCACAAAACGATATTTTATGAGGTGAAAACCCCTTCTTCAGTAAGGATGTCAACAACACCTCAAGGGTCTTTCAAAAGTCCTCTATTGGAGTGGACTTACTGCTTGTGTGCCACTATCGATCAAGCTTGTCCTTAAGACCTACAAAACCTGCAAAAAGGGGTTAGAACATTTGGGGACTTGTCTTGAATAGAACCCTTGTGTTCATAGACAAAAATATACAAAATGAACTACTCTAATGCATACTTAAAGTTGCCATAAAATAACTATAATTGAGAAAATATAGTGAAATTTATGTATTTGAAGGGTTTTGTAGCATGTTGGTGCCTGAATCAACTCTTGAAAATGGTCACAAGGTAGGGTCTGATTGTTTTTTGTTTTATGGTACCCTACGACTCTGATTGTGATGTCTTGGCCAAATTTTGGGTAATTTAAAATGGTCTCGTATTGTTGTTAAATTTCCTATCCTTGTTAGGTCACCTTTAAAACCTACAACACAAACCAATTTGGAACACAAAATGGGTGTAAAAATATGTTTGCTATGGTAGAAAGAGAGGTCTTAAGTGGCCTCTATGGTTTTTGATGGTGAGTCAGGGTTTAAGTGACCTCTAGGTTGATTCTATTAAGACAAAAGAAATGGTCCTGTATTTATAGAAATTGGAGAGGCCAGGAGGGTTGAGGTATCCCCTGAGGTGTCTCCTGTGAGGTGTCCCCTACAAGGTGTCCCCTGATATGGCATGTCTCATAAGTGTATTTGGGTGAGAGAATCCCTCACCCATCTACATGTCATAAATGAACATGGGGATGTGGAGTGGAGTAAGGGTCAAATCCTAATTGTGGTAGGGTTAACCCTGTTTAAGAGTTGACTTGGATGAGGTGGAAGGTGACTCACCCCTTACCCATTCCTTAAAACATAAAAGTCCTCAAATGTCATTTATGGACTTAAATGCACATGGGAATTTGAAATGGAGCAAGGGTTAGTTGTGACTAGGGTTAGGTTAACCCTAGGTTAGTTGTTGACTTTTTGGGTGAGGTGGAGGGTGACTCACCCTTGACCCATGCTTTGGGACATAAAAGTTTACAAAATACATTTAAAGCCTAAATGTTCATGGGGAGATGTGTGGAGAAAGGGTTAAGGTTAACCCTACTTAGGTTGACCCTAGGTTAGACCAAGGTCAAATGGGTGAGGTCGATGCTAGGCTAGTCAAAGAGTAGGCAAGGTGAGATGGTCATGAGTTAAGTTAACAATGGTTAGGTTTACCATGATTAGAAGTTTAACTATGAATTGCCCTTAATCCAGGTTAGATATTAACCAAGGTTATGCAAAGATGGTGGTCGCATGGGGTCCCAAAGTTAAGCCTAGGAAAGGGCTTAAGTGGCCCAAGGGGACTTATGAATAGTGCATGAATAGTGATTTTAATAAATGAATAGTGTTTTGAGGCTAATATATGCATATTTTGTAGGTTTTGTAAATTGATCAATCGATAAGATGGGATAAGTGGCAATGTGCGACTTTTGAGTGTTTACATGACCTCCAAGATCAAATTAGTAAAATTATTACAAAAATATATTTTTAAAGGTTTACAAAGGCCCAAGGGGCTTATATGATGATACAATATAAAAGTAGGTTGTAACCTCAAGATAACCTTAACCATCACATATTACAACTCCTTAGCCAAAGAGTGGTATAAAACTTCTTATCACTTCTCCCTTAAGATGTCCCCATTTGAATCATTGTATGGCCAAAACCTTTGCTTGTAGTAGCCCATGTTTTAGGATCCTCCAAGGTGGATCAGGTAGATGATTTGTTGCAACAATGTTTGCTTTTGTTCCAACTTAGAAATAATTTGTCCCTAGCCCAAAATTGCATGAAGCTACAATAAAACATGCATTGCTCAAAGCAATTATAAATAAAAGGAGATATGGTATTTTTATGACTCCATCCTTATAAACAACTATCCCTTAAGACCACGTTCAATCAAAAGTTGAACACTCAATTTTATAGCCCATACAAGTTGGTTCTTCGCATGGGAAAAGTGATAAATCAGCTAGAGCTTCCTCATACTTCCTCTATCTACCCTATTTTTTATTGTCTTAAACATGTTATTGATAAAAAGGTGTGTTCCCAAATAGAGATTCCAATACTTGATGGAGGACACATCACTTTCTAGCTAAAAGTTATGTTGCAGTAATAATTTATGGTCTTACCAGATTTAGTAGTTTCTTGTCAAGTGACAAGATCTTCTAGAATAAGATACAACATGACAACCTATAAGTCTTTGCCAATCATTTTCAAATTTAAGGATAAAACTTCATTATAGTTAGCTTAGGTCCTAGGATTAGGTTAGTTGGATATTGAACATGACAATTAGGATAATTGATTATTTTAGTCTATAAATATAAGAGTTATGTTATTGAGTTATTATTTATACCTATCATCTTAAGTCTCCTCTAGTGCACATATGAGATTGGTCCCTCTCCAAGTAGTTATACGACTTCACCCACTCTAAGTGGCTAGGATTTGTATTGAATTGAAATCTAAAATTTATTATTTATAGTATTTGATTCCAATGAATGTTTTCTTTTGTATATTTCAAAGTTTACTTGTTTGTTGTTCTAGAAGTTGTTTTGTTATAATGATTTTATCCTATTTACAACAAATCGTTAGAAGATATTATTTACTATGTTTGCAACTATGTACTAGATAATAAAAATCTATCTAATCTTTGTGTTCCATGCATTTCCCCATTCCGTCTATTATCTCATGTATATTGAAATCTTGAAGGAATAAAATCCCAAAGATCAATTAAATTGACAAATGAAGCAGAATTCTCTATCAATTTAGACCATAAAGTACCACCCATTTTATTTTTTAGAATATATAGTTGTGTTTAAGTCCTCCTTTTTATATTTAAGTGAAGATTTATGTACATTTAAAACCCTCAATTTGTGTGCATCTTTTCTTTTCAAACTTACCTCTCATATTTCTTTGCACCTTTATTTCCTTCTAAATTTAAATGTGTGCATTATACTTCCTTATTCCTTATGTGCTTAGTTTCTTTTAATAGTTGTTTATATATATATATATATATATATATATATATATATATATATATATATATATATATATATATATAGCGAAAAACCCCTTGCGGGGCCGCCTTGGTCTAAGAGATCACGAATAGGGGGTTCTACACCGTCAAAGTCACCCGGGGGTCACACCCAACCCTGCTCGCACCAACATTATCAATTGGATTTTGGGTACCCAATTCAGCTTTTTGGTAGGGTGGAGATTCGAACCTGGGACCTCCCTTGGAGGATTACCCTCTCCTATCCAACTCACCTACAACACCTGGGTAATAGTTGTTTATATTAAACCATTATGGCCTTCTTCACCATTTTATGATGTAAAGAAGATTTCCTTATAACTTTCCTGGGAACTGAAAATCCTTAACTTAACCCATATTTTATTATGGTATGATCTCCCTTTGAATTTTCTATCCTTAAATTCATTCATTTTATAAATCTTAAACCATTAACCTAAAAACAAATCTTATCATGTATAGTTACTCTTTGGAAAAAATTCAATTTAGTTTTGTTTTAAATGGAAGGAAGAGAGAGAATTGAAATATCAAATCTATATCTTCATGTATAATTATTCTTTATAAGAATAACTTTTATTAGGTTTTTTACTTGAAAAAAGTCTCATCTTTCAAGAGCCATATCTTCGCAAAGAGTTGTCTGATTTAGATGATTCTTGGACTAACTTGTGCAAAATTTGAATAGCTTTAAAATGAGTGGTCATATGCAAAACAATGAGCAATATTGAGGGATATATGACCCTGTGAAGTCAACCATTTGGAACAAGGACAGTGACAATTTTTCAAGTCACAAAAAATAAAATTGCAAATATTTTTCAACTAGGGTTCGAACGATGGAAAGAGAAATGAAGAGCTAGGGCTTCAGTGAGGCAAGAAATTCTATCTAGACAATGAATTTTTCTCTTTATTTATATTAGAAATTGTGCATGAAAATTTTATAAAATTTTTATAAAATATTATATTTGCTATAGAAA
The DNA here is from genome assembly GCA_028583015.1 of Wollemia nobilis. NCBI lineage: Eukaryota > Viridiplantae > Streptophyta > Pinopsida > Araucariales > Araucariaceae > Wollemia > Wollemia nobilis. The sequence continues at coordinate 996,591 of JAQPPZ010001899.1, read as the reverse complement.
ATCAAATAAATTTCAATAGATTTTGAGTTTTAGTTTCCTTTCCATGGATCAATTTATAGTTAAATCTTTAGAATCATCTCTAGTGGTAGAGGTTAGTGAGCACACCTCAAATAGATCCTCGTTGCTCCAAGATAGGGTAGTTTTTTGGTAAATTTAATGGATACTGGCCAGGGGCTTCAGCATTGAGAAAATGGATTGATAGGAGTTGGAAGTCTCTAGGAGTAATTCTAACATTTCTTCCCAAAGGCTTCTTCCTAGACATTTTTTGTTCTAAAGAAGAAAGATAAAGAATCCTAAAAGGGGGTCCTTGGTTTATGGGAAGGCTTTTCACCTAAAAATGTAAATCTATCCCTAGTACCAGTCTAGGTTAGGATGTTTGGGTTGCCCATTGGATTTTGGAAAATAGATAACTTCAAGGCAATAGGCAACACTTTAGGAGAATTCCTTGAGATTTTAGATATGACAAAAGATGGATTCTTGGTTATTTATGCTCAAATATTGGTCATGATTGATATAAGTAAAGCTTTACTAGAATCAATCATTCTTAAGTATGGGGATAATATGTGGATCCAAACTATAGATTATGAAAACATATATTTTAGATGTAGAAGATGTCATGAGGTGGGGCATATTGAGATATCATGCCCTAAGAAGAGCCTAGTAGAATAATTTGTAGAAAACCACAAGAGAAACTTACAAATGGTTATGGATGAAGATGGTTTTCAACTTCCAAAAAATAGATCTAGAAAAATAAAAGAAAATAAACAGTGGAGACCAATAAGGAAGGATATTGGAAGAAATACCAATTATTTTGAGGCTTTAGCCTATGAAGAAAAAGTAGATCAAAACTTAGAGGACACAGTACAACAATTTAAATATATTAACAAGGAACCATCTATCCAGTATGATCCTAATTTAAGGAAGAACATTCTCGATGAAAACAAAAAAAATACCAAAAATGAGCAGGACAAGTCAAAAGCTTCTATAACAGAGCTAGGAGATGATACATATAATGAAAAAAAAATTGTGAAAGAATATTGAGGAATAAAATAATAAGACCTACTCTTGATATAGGCAATGCAAAAAGAGGAAAACCCTCAAATTATCAAGCAAGATCCAGGGAAGCAAGAGTAAACATAGATAAAGGAACACAAACTAAGTTGGTTGAACTTATCTTTACCAAACAACAAAATGATATTGGTAATACACAGGCGGTACCAAAAGCCCATAATGAGACATGATTATCATCTCATGGAATATAAGGGGTGTTAATGCCCCCTCAAAGCAGAGGTGTATTAGGGACCTATGTTTAAGTAATAAAATTTATATTCTCTATATCTAGGAAACTAAAATGACAAAGAATAAGTTTCAAAAACTATGAAAGCGGTATAGGCAAGATGTGAATGGGATGCTATGGATTCTGAAGGAGCAGTAGGGGGAATTCTAACTTGTTGGAATCCTTCTAGAACCTCTTGTGTAACCATTCATAAAACTAGGCATTGGATAGCCTCTTTACTCACTTGCTAATTTGTAGATATATGTTTCATCCTTATCAATGTCTATGGTCCTACAACTCAGTCAAGTAGATCAAAAGTGTGGAGTGGGATTGAAGCCTTTATGAGAAGTAAGACCAAGAAACCCGATTCATGATCATTGGAGATTTTAATGCCATTTTCAAGCTAGATGAAAAAATTGGAGGAATTAGGAAATTAACCCAAAGTATGAAAAATTTCTCAGGTTTTATTCAAAACAATAATCTATGGAAATTTGAGTTTGAAGAATACAACTATACTTGGACCAACAAAAAGAAAGGCCAAAACCTAATACAAAAAAATTTAAACAGATGCATTCTCTCAGATCATTGACTAGATGAAGTAAATTGTGCTAAAATTAATACCTTAACAAGTATTGGTTCATACCACTAGACAATAAGAGTTAGAATGGTGGTAAGTGAATTCAAAAAATATCATATTTTAAATATGAGCAGATGTGGGAAGACCATCCTCAATTTGTTGATATGATAGATCAAACATGGAATTATTTAGGTAATGATGGGTTGTATGCTCTTCCAAACCAAATTAAATATATGACATCTAGATTAAAAGAATGGAACAAGAACACCTTTGAAAATATTTTTGAGAAGAAAGAACTAAAAGATAAACTTTCAAAATTCCAAAAATGTGATGATAATAATCCAAGCTCGTAGGAAAGGGAGTTGCTTAGTGAATATCATAATATTTTGAGTAAGGAAAATAAATTCTAGAGATTAAAATCAAGATAGACTTGGTTAAAAGGAGATAAGAATACAAAGTTTTTCATAGGATGGCTATAGTATAGAGATCAACTTCCAGAATTAGTAGAATTAAATCAATAGAAGGGGTTTGGATTGAAGATCATAGTGAAATTAAAAAAGAGGAAAAGTTTTTATATCATAATATTCTAGGTTCAAAGGAGACCAAAGTTCTTAATGATAAAATTCTTCAATATGTTCCTTTAGTTATAATGAATGAAGACAATAGGGAACTGATGGAGCCTATTACTCTAGAAGAAGTTCATTTAGCTCTTTTTTTATTTTAAAAAGGATAAATCCTCAGGTCCAAATGGGATCTCTGTAGATTTTTACCAACATAATTGGGATATAGTCAAGGATTTTTTATTGGTAGCAGTGGAACAATATAGGGTAAAGCAATACATACCTTATAAAATAAATGCAACATATCTTACCCTAATTCCCAAAAAAATGATGTTGAATTGTTTGATTCTTTTAGATTCGTAAGCCTATGTAATATGGCATATAAGATTATTTCCAAAGTGATGGGAATAGATTAAGACCATTGTTAGATAACATTATTTCAAAAGAGCAAGGAGGATTTGTGAAAGGGGGACAAATTTTGGATGGCATCGTAGTAGCTCATGAAGTTATACATTTAGTAGCTTCAAGAAAAGAGAAACCAATGATCTTAAAACTTGATATGAGTAAAGCCTATGATAGGGTTAAATGGGATTTTCTTTTTGTAGTTTTAGATAAGTTTGGTTTCAAGAAGAAATGGGTTATATGGATTAAATCTTGTGTTTATAAAATTTCTTATTCAGTGTTGGTCAATGGGTTAGTGATAAAATATTTTAAAGCCAAGAGAGGCCTTAGACAAGGAGAGGCTCTATCTCCTTATTTGTTCATTATTAAGGCAGAATTTTTGAGTAGAAACTTAAAGAGGGCTTACAAATATGGGCTTATAAGTGGACTTAAGGTTAGTAATAACATCGATAACATCACCCATCAATAATTTGTAGAAGATACATACCTTTTTGGAAGGGCAAGAATAAATGAGGCCAGAGCTTTGAATAACTTCTTAAAGAGGACAAAAGAGCTTCAGGGCAAAAAGTTAATAGGACTAAATCCAAATTTTGCTTCCTTAACACTCTTGCTAATATTAAAACAGGAATTTGCAGGTTGCTTCAAATGGAGGCGGTAAATTTACCAACTTATCTAGGGATGCCTTTATTTGAGGGGAGAATGAGGATAGATTTATGGAATCCAGTTATTAGTAAAGTTTAGAATAAACTTCCAACTTGGAAAGGTAGATGGTTATCGTTAGCAGGAAGAGTGCAATTAATTAAATCAATATTACAAGTCATTCCAACATATTATATTCTATGTCAAAATCAATTGAAAAAAGCTTAATCTATATTATGTTATGTCATTGTGATTGAATTTTTTAAGACAAACCCCTAATGCAAACTTAGCTCTTAGGGGAAAATTTATCTCGAGATTGTACAAAGAGAGTCAAAGACAATGAGGAAGAATTCTTCTAAGTAAGTATGTTGATCCTAATGACCCAAGTTTAATATTTATTGCATTCTCTCTACCAATTGGTTCTGCTCTTTGGAATGGTTTAAAAAAAATCTATTGATCTTATGATTAAAGGTTTAATATGGGTGGCAGGGACTGGAGAAAAAAAATCTATTTGGATGGATACTTGGTGTGATAAAAAGCCACTCAATTTAGATCCAATTTTGAAACGATGAGATTGCTTCAAGACAAATATGGTGATAGGGTTTCAAACACTTTGTACAAATATCGAGAAGGAAGATACAAATGGAAAGAAGATTTTTTTATAAGTATACAAAACATATATGTTAGGAGGAAATTGAGTAGAAAAATAACAACTATGATTATTTTGAGGGGAGCCAAGGATAAATTTATTTGGGAGTTGAATAACTCGAGAGAATACACAACAAGAAGTGGATATAATGTTCAACATTAACAAAATAATAATATTATTAGAATATGGAGAGATATTTGTGACAGTCCAAGCATTCCTAAAGTTAAAATGTTTGTTTGGCTAGTATGTCATAGAAGAATTTTATCCTGAGATAACCTTATGAAAAAGGGTTTTCATGGGCCTTCTCAATGTGTTTTTTTGTAAAAAAGAGTATGCAAAATATCCAAAAATGAAAATCAAGAATTTATGCAAAATGATATAGGTTTCTAGTTATAGCATCTCAATTGAGATGAGAAGTGTATCTATTTGTAAACTCTCAAGCTATAAAAAACAAAGATGTAATTTATCAAAGGTGGGAGATCCATGAACAACCCCTTATTATCCAGCAAAATTAAAAAAAAAAAAGGATAACTCTTAATTATAAGTTCATCAAATGGCATTAGCTCAACTAATTGAATTCCTCAACATTCAAAGAGAAGACAAAGGTTTGAATATTTTTGCCAAAAGATACATGGATAATAACCTAGTTGAGCTAAACAATACATGGATAGTCCATCAAAGTTTAATTCTTCAACATTCAAAAAGAAAACAAAGGCTGAATTACCAAATGATACATGGATTCGAGAAAAACGCAAAGGTTTAAATCTTATCAACTATACGTGGATAATAACCCAGTTGTTATATTACCACTACATGGTAATGATGTAATACACGTGGAGCTTGTTCCAAATCTAACCAATTGGAAAAAAAAATATAGATTTTACATTATTCCAAATTTACAGTATACTAAGATTATTTCAACCATAAACTATTAGATACCATTGTGTTTACTAAGCAAAATTTTATTTTATATCATTTTGGTTAATCTAAGGTTTTAATTTAAGCTTTGGGTTAGTCTAAGCTTCTTTTAATTTACATAAAAGAGAAATAATATGCAAATTTGATGAAGCCTCGAAATCTTATACGGCAAGAAAAATAAAAACAAATTCATAATTTTTTCAAACAATTTATCAAAATGACATCAAAGAGACAATCCTATTGACTAAAGATAATTTCAATCTAGTTAGTTTAAATATTAAATTGAAAAAATGATTTCGTTTCTATCATCAAAAACACAATTTATTTTCCCTAATGTTTATTTTGTAGTGGGACGAAAGGACCCTCAGCGTACAGACTTGTTCAAATGTTAAGATACGTGAAACGAGATTAAAAAATTCGAACTAACACACAATTCTCTAGACATAAGCGTAAAGGTTAATCTAACCCACTTTACAGAGAAAACACACAACCAATTGCTGGCCTTTTTAAATAAAATTACACTCGTTTCCTTCCACCAGATTTCTACAAATTGGAAACTGATTATATATTCATCAAGCATAAAAATACTGTCTTACAGACATCTCATTAGTAGACAAAGATATAAAGATCTCCAAGTCCTAATCTTCAATACCAGAAGGGGAAAAAACAGATCTACACAAATTTACATGCCTTCCTAAGCTCTCTAACCCTATATAGAACTGTTACCTACTATAACCTACACTAGGACTTAACAAAAAAAATTAAAAAAAAACTCAATCTCAGTCTATGTTCTGTATGCGGTGTCTTAGTCTATTTCCTCCATTTTGCTCTCTTCTTCGGTAGCAGCAGTATCTTCTTCCAAAGGCGGCATCTCGACATCGACGTCCTCATCAATGTTAAGGCCAAGCTTCAACATCCTATGAATCCTCCCCGCAAACGTGTTAGGATACTCCAGACTGAACCCAGAAGTCAACAGTGCAGTCTCATAGATCAACAGTACCAGATCCTTCACGGACTCGCCATTCTTATCGGCCTCCGCCTTTTTTCTGAGCTCCTCCATAATGGGATTGTCTGGATTGATCTCCATGGTCTTCTTGCTGGACATGTAGCCAGCCATGCTGCTGTCTCTCAGAGCTTGGGCCTTCATGATCCGCTCCATGTTTGCACTCCACCCATACTCACCCGTCACCAGCACGCAGGGAGATTCCACAATGCGATCGGACACCACCACCTTCTCCACCTTGTCGCCCAAAATCTCCTTTATTACATTACACAACCCTTCAAATGCAGCTTTCTTCTCCTCCTTTTTATTCTTCTCCTCTTCCGTCTCCTCCAATTTCAGGCCCTCTTTGGTGACAGAGACCAACTTATGTCCATCGTATTCCTTCAATTGGGTCACAGCATACTCATCAATGGCGTCCGTCATGAACAGCACTTCGTAGCCCTTCTTCTTCAGCCTCTCCAGGAAGGGCGAGTTCTCGACAGCCTTCCTGCTCTCGCCTGTAATGTAATAAATGTCTTTCTGGCCTTCCTTCATCCTGGTCAGGTAATCCTTGAGGCTCGTCATCTCGTCGCCACTCTTGGTGGAGGAATATCTCAGCAGGTCCGCCCATTTAGCCCTGTTTTGGCTGTCCTCGTGAAGACCCAACTTAATATTCTTCGAAAATGCTTCATAGAACTTGGCATAATCTTCCTTGTTCTCTGCAATTTCGTTGAACATCTCAATGCACTTCTTCACCAGGTTTTTCCTGATGACCTTCAGAATCTTGTTCTGCTGCAACATTTCCCTCGCGATATTGAGGGGCAAATCGTCGGAATCCACCACACCCTTCACAAAGCCCAAATACTCGGGAATGAGCTCTTCACAGTTGTCCATTATGAACACCCTTCTCACATAGAGCTTAATGTTGTTGAGCTTCTTTCTGGTATCGAACAGATCAAAATGAGCCCTCTTCGGCACAAACAGAATGGCCTTGAACTCCAACTGCCCCTCAACCATGAAATGCTTGACAGCCAAATGGTCTTCCCAATCATTGGTCAAGCTCTTGTAGAAGGAAGCGTACTCTTCTCTGCTGATTTCCTCTGGTTTCCTCATCCAAATAGGCTTCTGCTTGTTCACCTGTTGCCACTCGTGAGAGACTTCCTTAACCACCTTCTTCATTTTCTTGTCCTTGTCTTCATCCACTTCTTCGATGTCTCCCTTCTCTTCCTTCTTTTTCTCCTCTTCTTCTTCATCATCACTAACCTCCTTTTCAGTATTCTTTTCAGTCCAAAGATAGATTGGATAGCTAATAAACTCAGAGTGCTTCTTGATCAAATCCTTGAGCCTTGGCTCCTCAAGATAATCCAACTACAGGAGGGAAATTACATATTCAGCGACCAAGTTTAAAACATTCAAAAACATAAAAATAAAAGAGACAATAATTTGAATATTTATATAAATCTTGTTAGAAAAACGGAGAGAAAATAACTTTTTGTTTTTTCAATTACCTGGTCTTCCTTCAAAAGGAGGGTTATTTTAGTTCCCCTGCCAAGAGGCTCGCCATTGACATCCCTTATGACAGTGAAGGATCCACCGGCCTGAGATTCCCAGACATACTGCTCATCGTCGTTATGCTTTGTAGTAACAATAACTTTTTCGGCCACGAGGTAGGCGGAGTAAAATCCGACTCCAAACTGGCCGATCATGCTCACATCCGCCCCAGCTTGCAATGCTTCCATGAATTCCTTGGTTCCCGACCTTGCAATTGTTCCCAGGTTGTTTACCAAATCTGTTAAATGGCTTTTAACTCATTAGACGCGCGAATTCATTCAACACTATTGGTGGAAGTGAAGCACTCTAAACTAAGGTTCACAAGCTTAAGTGGTTAAATTCCTGAACTTCGGGTTTGAATCTTACCTAATGCTATATAGAATTGCCAAATAATTCCTATAACTTACCAGCTTTTGTCATCCCAACGCCGCTGTCAACAACGCTCAAGGTTTTGTTGGCCTTGTCAGGAATGATCCTGATAAACAGCTCTGGCTGAGCATCCAGCTTACTCTTGTCCGTCAGACTTTCAAAGCGGATTTTATCCAGGGCCTGCATGACGCAATTCACAGAGGTTAAGTCCCGAAATGTGTATTTCAAGGAAATGCCTTCGGATAAAAAAAAATAATGTAAAAAATTACAAAACCCTCGTTATACCCATAAATATTGACAGAAAATACGAAACGGAGTAAGCTGAACACATGGGCCTATTTATCACTGCGAAGTCAATTTGAATCTTCCGATCAGACAATTCCAAACTTCAACTTCATTATATATACAACGAGGAAAATAAAATATACAGTTGACAACAGATTATACCGAATAAAATCCTCCAATAATCAGGGATTTTAAGTACACAAAAGAGTCTCTATATATGAGACACGAAATATTGAGTGGGAGGAAGACGACAGAAAATAGAGCGATTCAAAACGCTTCAGAGCTCAACTTCTACTCCACTAACTAACAAGGCCTACTAAAACTGCCAAATGTTAGCACTAAACCCCAAAAACCTTCAGAAATAAACCGAAATACAGCTTCTAAGAATCAGGAATCTAAAGGATACAATTATTAGCCTTTATTGAAAGGTTCAAGAGGAAACAGAGCTGCTCCACGCCCTAATTAAAACTGCCAAAATTTAAACCTCCATTAAGAAAGACAACACGGCGCTCAATCTCGGTGAAGGTATTTACATTATTGTTAGTATATTTGAACTTCTGATCAGACATGTTATGGACCGAAAAACCCTTCCCTTAATAACACAGCACACAACAATCTCCGAACCTGTCTAAATCCCTCTATTAACACCATATATCAATTCCAGCCATAACGAAAAAGATAAAAACATTTGAATTTTGAACAAAAATGTTTCGCATATTTGATCACCTTAAAATTAAATAAAGTAGAATTTCAAAAAATCACACAAGATAGACCATAAAAGTACTCACGCCAAAACATATACTCCACTTCTTTACAAGAAATTTTCACTCAAAAGTACTTACATCGGAAGCGTTGCTGATAATTTCTCGAAGGAAGATTTCCTTGTTGCTGTAAAAGGTATTGATAATCAAACTGAGCAACTGATTAATTTCGGCCTGGAAGATAAAGATCTCAGCCTCTCTTCCCTCCATGTTCACATCCGCCATCTCTTCTCAAAATCCTTCGAAACGCCGGCGAAACCAGTCCAACAAAATAAAAACTCCAGCAATATCAAATTGACTGAAGTAAAACACCCACAAATTCCTCCTCCACAACTCGATTAACAGAAAATTTTCACAGTTTTTCGATTGCAGGATCAATTTCAATCGTCTCTACGAAGCAAAGAATTTCCACCCCCGAGTTTTGTCCGAAAATGCTTTATATAGCAGCGAAAGCAAAAGTCTTAGAGCACTTTAAAAATTCTCCTTACAGGTGGCGAACGTTTGGCGGGCTTGGAAATAAAATAGGGGGAATGCTCTCGATAATAGCGGTTATTTTTTTTGGTAAATTTGCAAGCGTAAATAGGAAGATTTGCAGGCATAAAGCGGGCTCGCGAAATATTCCCGTAAAAAGAGGGGTTGTATTAATGGGAAAGTTTGTTTTTTTATTTACTTGTTGGGATTGAAACTACCAATTTAAAATTTATTACGAACATTGTTAATATACACTTCAAATCATTTAAATTTTTAAATCTTCCACATATCTGATATGTTTTTTCTTTTCCAAAGGTCCCTTAGAACTAAGTCAGCTTATATTAATAAATCAGTAATAAAAATCAACTTTTTTTTTATGTCTTTACTTTTACTTTTGTAATTTATTCTTTTTCTTTTCCAAAGGTCCTTTAGAACTAAGTCGGCTTAGATTAATAAATCAGGTAATAAAAATCCACTTTTGTAATTTATTCTTTTTCTTTTCCAAAGGTCCTTTAGAACTAAGTCGGCTTAGATTAATAAATCAGGTCATAAAAATCCACTTTTATTTCCATCTTCCCTTTGGATGGCTTAGACCACTATTTTTTTTACAATTAAATTTTAATTTTCTTTTCTCTATTATAAACTTTACTTTTATAATTTATTTTTTCTTTTTTCAAATTTTATTTAGGTTTATATAATTATAAAAACACATTAATGTAGAATTGATATTATGAATCAATAGAGTTAAAGTGTTTTTTTTTTTTTTTTTTAAGTGTTATATTTTTGTATAAAATTGATTAATATAGATAATTCTTAAGTCATTTTGTGTAGATTTTGAAAAACTTTGAAATAAGTGGTCATTTGAAAGAATCTAAGCAGTATTAAGGGGATATAACCATTTGAAGATAGTTGTTCGAAATTAGGACAATATTAGGGTTTTTTTTTTTTTTAATATTTTATCCTTTAGGAGCTATATGTTTGCAAAGGATTGCCAAATTCAAATAATTCTTGGACTAATTTGTACGAAATTTGAAGAGTTTTAAAATAAGTCATCCTATGAAGGAATTTGAGCAATATTAAGGGAGATATGATCCTATGGAGTCAATCGTCCAAAACAAGGGCAGTGATGATTTTTCAAGTTGCAAAAAAAAAAATTATAAATATTTGTCAACCAAGGTTCAGATGATGGGAGGAGCAATGAAGACCTAGGGCATCGATGAGGCAACACATTTTGTCTAGGCTTAGAAAATTTCAGCTAAGTTTCATTTCCCCTTCTTTATATTAGAAATTTTGTATGCAAATTATTATAGGATTTTTATCAAATATTATATTCACTATAGGATATCATGGTAAATTTCAATAGATTTTGAGTTATGGTTTCCTTCCCATAAACTGATTTATAGTTAAACCATTAGAATCATCCCTTGTAGTAAAGGTTAGTGAGAGCATCAAAGAGAAGAGATCCTTGTTGCTCAAAGATAAGATATTTTTTGGTAAATTTAATGGGTCTTGGCCAGGGGCTTCGACCTTGAGAAAATGGATTGATAGGAGTTGGAAGTCTCTAGAAGTGAGTCTATCATTTCTTCTCAAATATTTCTTCCTAGCCATTTTTTTTTTTAGGGAGGAAAGATAGAATTCTAAAATAAGGTCCATGGTTTATGGAAAGAGCAGAACTCTTCCTTATCCATTGGTATGAAGGATTTGCACCTAAAAATATATATTTATCCCTAGTACTAGTTTGGGTTAGGATGTATGTGTTTCTTAGTGAATTTTAGTAATGGATACCTTCGAGGCAATAGGAAACACTCTGGAAGAATTCCTTGAGATTTTAGAAACTACAAAAGATGGATTCTTGGCTATCTATGCTTGGATATTGGTCATGATTGATATAAGTAAAATTTTACTAGAATCAATCATTCTTATATATGGGGGCAAGTTGTGGACCCAAACCATATATTATAAAAACATATCTTTTAGATGTAGAAGATGTTATGACGTGGGGCATATTGAGAGATCATGCCCTAATAAGTGTTCCAATAGAAATATATGTAGAAAACCACAAGAGAAACTTACAAATGGACATGGATGAGGATGGTTTTCAACTTCCAAAAAATAGGTCTACACAAACGAAATTAAATGAATAATGGAGATAGTAAGGAAGGATATTGGAAGAAATTTTAATTATTTTAAGGTTTTAGCACATGAAGAAAAACAAGATCAGAGCTTAGAAGACACAATACAACAAGTTTAGAATATTAATAAGGAATCGTCTATTCAGTATGATCTTGATTTAGGGAAGAACATTTTTGATGAACCTAAGGAATGTGTCTCATCAAATTTTGAAGACTCTTGAAGAACCATTGCACCATTCACAAGAAAATTGATAGAGAAAATACAGTGTTAGATGTTAATACCTCTACCATTAATAATGTAATATCATAAAATGAGTAGGATAAGTCAAAAACTGATGTAGTATAGCCAAGAGAGGATAAATCTAATGAAAAAGAAAGTTGTGAAAGAATATTGAGGAATAGAATAATAATATTTACTCCTAATTCAAGCAAGGAAAAAAGAGGAAAACCCTTAAATTATCAAGCAAGATCCAAGGAAGCAAGAGCAAACATAAATAAAGGAACACAAACTCAGTTGGTTGAACTTCTCTTTTCCAAAAAACAAAATGATATTGGTAATTCATAAGAGGGGCTAGTAGCCCCTAATGGGACATGATTACCATCTCATGAAATATAAGGGGTGCTAATGCCCTCTCAAATCAGAGGTGTATTAGGGACCTATGTGTAAGTAATAAGCCTGATATCCTTTGTATCCATAAAACTAAAATGACAAACTAAGAAGTTTCCAAAACTATGAAAGTAGTATAGGTGAGATGTGAATGGGATGTTGTCGATTCTAAAGGAGTTGTAGGGGAAATTATAACATGTTGGAATCCTATTAGAACCTCCTATGTAACAATTCATAAAATTAGGTATTTTATAGCCTTTTTAGTCACATGCTACTTAGTTGCTATTTGCTTCATCTTTATCAATGTCTATAGACCTACAACTCAATCAGAAAAATTAGAAGTATGGAGTGAGCTTGAATCCTTAATGAGAATTAAATACCAAGAAAATTGCTTCATGACCATAGGATATTTTAATGCCATTACCAAGCTAGATGAAAAATTTAGGGGAATTAGGAAATTAACCCAAAGTATGAGAGATTTCTTAGATTTTATTCAAAACAATAATCTATGGGAGGTTTAATTTGAATAAAACAACTATACTTGGACCAACAATAGGAGAGGCCACAACCTAATAGCAAAAAAACTAGATAGGTACATTCTCTCATATCATTGGCTAGATGAAGGGACTTGTTCTAAAACTAATACCTTGACAAGGATTGCTTCATATCACTTGCCAATAAGAGTTAAAATGGTGGTAAGTGAATTCAAAAAATATCATATTTTAAATATGAGAAGATGTGGGAAGACCATACTTAACTTGTTGATATGATAGCACAAACATGGACTTATTTAGGAAATAGTGATTTGTATACACTTAAAAAAACAAATTAAATCAATGACATCTAGATTAAAAGAATGGAACAAGAACAATTTTGGAAATATTTTTGAGAAGAAAGAAGAACTAAAAGATAAACTTTCAAATTTCTAAAAAGGTGATGATAATAATCAAAGTTTAGAGGAAAGGAAGTTGCTTAATGAATAGCATAATATTTTGAGTAAGAAAGAGAAGTTTTGGAGATTAAAATTGAGACAACTTGGTTAAAAGAAGGGGATAAAAGTATAATTTTTTTCATATGATGGCAACAGTACAGATTTCAAAATCCAAAATTAGTAGAATTAAATCAATAGAAGAGGTTTGGATTGAAGACCAAAATAAAATCAGAAAGGAGGTAAGGATGTTTTATAAGAATATTCTAGGATCAAAGGAGTTTGAAGTTCTTAATGATAAACTACTACAAGAAGTACCTTCAATTATAACATATGAAGACAATAGGAAACTGATGAAGCCTATTACTTTGGAAGAAGTTCATTTAGCTATTTTCTCTTTTGATAAGGATAAATACCTAGGTCCAATGGGCTCTCTACAACATTCTATCAACATAATTGGGATATAGTGAATTATTCTTTATTGGTGGTAATGGAACAATTTAAGGTGAAACAATACATACCTTATAAAATAAATACAAAATATCTTATCCTGATTCTAAAAAAGAAAGATGTGGAATTGTTTGATTCTTTTAGGCCCATAAGTCTATGTAATATGGCATATAATATTATCTCCAAAGTTATGGTGAATTGGTTAAGACTACAACTAGACAAAATTATTTCAAAAGAGCAAGTAGGATTTGTGAAAGGGGGACAAATTCTAGATGAGATCATAGTAGCTCATGAAGTTATACATTCAACAACTTCAAGAAAAGAGAGAGCAATGATCTTAAAACTTGATATGATTAAAGTCTATGATAGGGTTAAATGGGATTTTCTTTTGTAGTATTAGAAAAATTTGGATGATGAATACATCTAAGACTTAGGTTATGCATATTTTATTATTATTATTGTTATTATGTGAAGCATGTTGGATTGTGTTTGGGCTAGTATATTGAGATTGTTAGATTGCACTTAACAACATTTTAAATTAATCTTATTTGTATTATAGGAGGTTGCACATGTTTTGCACTTGTTTATTTTTTGTTGTAACCATTTAATTCTTCATGATGTTATTTAAGCACCACTAAATAATACAAATGTGATTAGAAATTGATGATCCTACATTATTTGTATCAAAGTAGTAGATTTTGCTCTTATCTAGTTAAGGCACCATGTTGCTTGTCTAGGATATCTCTTTTAAAAGAGATCTCTTAACAAGTCAAAATGATTGTTGTTAAACTCTAGCAGATTTAAGTTGCCATGTTGGTAGAATAAATGGTAGTAAAAGAACAGACATCTGTTGAAGTAGAAAATATTCTTATTGAAATGGAAAAATTAAAGAAAAAATTGAAGCAACACCTAGAATCGAACCAAGGTCTATGGTTTAGGAAAATACACTATATGTATTTGATATTTGAACATTACAAAGATGTACATATTTATAGACATATGAGCCTATAATGAAGACAAAAAATTATCACCTCCTTTATCTTCTTTAGAATGTGTGCTCTTGGTATGCATACTACGGTAAGTGATTTATTTATTATAAATAATGTAATAATACTATCCTAACGTCCCATTTATTACATTACTTGGGGTAATGTTTAGGCTCTTGCTCTTTGGGTCTTGGTCCATGGTCCTTGGTTGAGCTGCTCTAGCTCTTAGATTTGGTTGTTATGGCTTTGGATGATCTTTCTTAGGTAAATATCTCAGGGTTTGCCTTTGGGTTTGTCACCTTTGGGTCTGCCTCTAGATTTTTTGCCTCAGGGTCTATCTTTGGGTCATTTTCCCTCTAGGTCTTTTACCTTTAGGTCATTTTACCTCTAGGTTTGTTACCTCTAAGTTTGCCTCTAGGTCATCCTCTAGGTCTAATAAAATTAAGTACTCTTTTGAGTACTTAAGTAAAAGTGGGATTGTCCTCACTTTGCTTTAACGAGTGTCCTTATTGTAATCTTCTCATACTATTATATTTTATGGATAACCAATCGCTATAACTGCAGGTGTACTAGAGTATATCATTTCTTACAAGGTTCACAATGTTATCATGAGTATGTGCCCCCCTTATGGTGAAACTCATCTTATGTACCAAGTGTTTGTCTCTGATGCAAATGCACCATTATATAAGAATGTTTTAGCCATTACAAGTGTCCTTATAAGGTTCACTTGGATTGTGTTGAGGAGTGTCAAGTACAACCGAGAATGCACTCCATATTACAATAATTTTTTTGAAAAATAATGAGCCTCAAACAACCCAAATTGGAGGATGGGAAAGAAATATCTTGATGCATCTTTTGAAGTGTTTGGATTTATGTAGTCTTCATAAGTTGGTGATGTTCAAAGTGTTGAAGTATTTGTAGTCTTCGGATAAATTCTAGGGTATCAAGATTTTGTTATCCCTAGAATAATTTTTTGATCTAGAGTGTCAAATTTTTGTAGTCTATGATCTAAGAAAGCATAAGTGATTCTTGTTTGTTTACGTGGTTCGGCTCATGACGTTGTTTCCTTTTAGAAAACTTTTTTGAAGCACTAATAAGTCATAATAGACTTTTACAAATGTGGAATATTATGTTTCCACTGAATTGTGTTTGAAAAATGATTTCCAATGAGTATAAACAAGGTTATACTCGAGAAGCATAATATTACCTCGATTTACGAGAAAAAGTATCTCATTGGGCAAAAATAATAGAAGGGGTAATTTTTTCCTCCAAGAGAAATTAAATTTCAAATATTTCACAAATGATAATTTTCCTTCCAAGGAAATATTTTGAGAATATTCTTTAAAATAATTTAATGTTAAAAAAATATTAATTTGGGTTGACTTGCTTTTCAATTACATTGAATGACGAAGAAAAGCAAAAAAATAAAGGCTATTATAGCCTACCCATATTCCATGTGGGATGAATACATTTTAAAAATGCATTAATTGGAGGCCACGTTGCATTTTAAAAAAATAAACATTGACTTGGGTGTCAGTCAAATGCATGTGGAAGGACTTGAATTTGTTGATCACTTGCTCCTCCCTTTTTCATGGGCGATGAGCCCTTCTTTGTCGTCCTTCCACCTCCTTGGGGCCCTCTTTCCCATTCACCAAAGTGAATGGCACACCCAAAAAAAATTACTAGTCTACAATTACATGTCGAAGCAGGGTACACTAATGACCATCCATGAAGCTACATGGTGGTTGCATGGCTAGAAAATTTAAATGTGCCACGAGGTAAAGATCTGGCCTTTTTCTTGGAAATTAGAAAAGATAATTAATAAAGGCATGATTGTACCTTTCATATGGGTGGAATGGCCCCATTTCTTGGTGTCACTACTTATTTGATTGAGCAAAAATAATTTATCATTTTCCATAGATCCCATGTGTCCCCCTATTGTATGCAAAGGGAATTGAGCCTCCTCATTGGTCTAGTTGGCCCACTCTCTCTTGTTGCTGCAACACAAATAATTTCATGGTAGTGTTGATTGCTTATGGGCTGCTTTGAAGGTCCTCTCAATATTGTGCTCTTCGTCCAACAGAATTTTGGGCTCAATGATTGGCACCAGATGCCAAGCTCATCTGGTGGCATCTTTCAGATGTCAATTTTTGCCACTAGAAGTCCAAATGAGAGGGACCTTACCAAAGTGAAACAAAATAAGTGACCTACCCATCAAACATTTTCATAGAATTTGATCATGCTAAATGTGGGATGGCCACATGAATGGGAGAAACCACACGTAAAAATTATTGTTGATGTGCAAAAATGTAGGACGTCAACACCTACGATGAGTGCATGATATAGGTGATGATGCGGGTATTGGTTATCTCAAAGGTGTGGCTAGATATGAGGGAGCCATTAGAACAATTGGAGGATGCTCTCATAAGAGCCTATGTGCTTCCCAATAGTTGTTAGTATCTCTATTTGCTTTCATTGGGGTAGACTATTGTGTCACAATAGTCTCAATAGTAGCATCGAGTTTGCTAATAAAATACGTCAATTGTAGGAGTGATCTAGTGGCTCAAACAGTGTGCAATATGTCACTAGGGGTGGACTAACACCTTCGGTATTAAAAATATCCCCATATGATCACTAGAAGGAGAGGCTACTATGACTACCCCCTCTCATTATAACTATAGCAACAACACCACTACCATCATGGTGAATTTTCTCATCATCTAGATTTTCATTGTTGGAGATGTATACTAATTTTTGGTCAAACATGGCCATGGCTACTATGTGCCACGCAAACGACTTCCATGAGCTACCTCTTAGAGATGTTGGAATCAAGATCTTTATGGTTGTGTTTGTGATGGATCTTGACAACATTACCATGGTTACCTAGTGCAGGGTAGATCACCATGGAGGATATGTCAGGCCTCATGGGCCTCGATAGTGGCACCCCACAACCACAACGAACCATTATGTGAGAATGACATAAGGTTTGTATGAAACTCTGTAAACAACAATATTATTTTGAAGAGTGGCAATTGGCATGCCTAAGGAGGCCACACACCCTATGGATCTAAATACCACTCTCATTGAATTTATCTCCACCCTCATCTTCGTCTTCACTAGAGAGGGGTCTATCCTCACCTTTGCCAAGTTGACGAGCATTAGATTGACGATGTCGACAAGGCTAGTACTAAAGATAGACCCCATAATATATGATGTAAATCCAACTACAAGAGGTTAGAGCAAATACCTCTCATCACATAAAAACTACGATAAACAAAAAATAAACTAGTAAAACCCCCATTCTCATAAAAACTGTAATACATGGAAATATACCGATAAATGCTTTATTTTATCATTCCTAGATTCACCACCATAATGCAATACAAGGAAAATATAGATAGATATCCTAAGAGAAATCCTAAAATGAAACTCTAAAGCTTAAAGCCCTAAAGATTAAAAATTTTACTATTTTTGGCAAATTATTATTGTATCAAAAATTGTCATTTTTAGTATTTACTATTTTCGAAAATTTATTTTTCGTCAAAAATTGTCATTTTTAGTAATTACTATTTTCGGAAAAAAAAATTTCGTCAAAAATTGTTATTTTTAGTAATTACTATTTCGACAAATTATTTTCTCATTAAAAATTGCCATTTTTAGTAATTCACAAAAAAACTCGGATTGACATGCAAATTAACACACAACTTTGTAACACCCATATTAGGTATCCTAGAAAATATCGACACCTAATCATGCATAAAAAATTATTCAAAAACTTCTAAAAAATACCCTTTGAAAGCTAGGCTCCAACACCATTCTCCTCTGGTTGAAAAGAACTATGCTCCTACGAGTTTCTCTGATCAAACTCCTACGACTTTTTTCTATCAATATTTTTCCCAATCGTTCGAGTCCTGGATCAGATTAATATGATGTTGAATATCCCTTTTTGAGGATAGTCCATTTGATAAATCCTCTGGTATAACATCTACACTCTTTTAGAAACTCTGTTGCTATGTGTGGTATAGCAACATCCATATTATCCACCTTTTGTGCTATCAACATAATAAAAACTAGCTTCATTCATCCCTGTGACAAATTCCTTAGTTATCAATAGGTTTTTACTCTACCCTTCTTCCTTATGCGATAACAAGACCACTTTTACTCCATCCTTCCAAAATGTGTAAGTATTCCTTCCCCCATCATGGGTAGCCTTCCTATCATATTGCCAAGGCCTCCCTAACAATAAGTGACATGCATCCATCAAAATTACATCACACCATACTTCATCCTTGTAGGTATTCCCAATTGAAAACTTAACCAAACACCTCTTATCTATAGTTACCTTGTTCCCTTTCTTGAACCACGATATGCGGTAAGGATGTGGGTTCTTCTCACACTTCAAGTTAAGTTTCTCAACCATTTTATTTGAAACCATATTTTCACAACTACAATTGTCAATAATAATCTTACATACCTTTCCTCCAAATGTGCACTTGGTTAGAAAGATATTCGTGCATAGCCAAAAATCACCACCATCATTATTCTGTATTTTCTCTTTCCTTGGGATGATCACTTTCCTTCTCATCATGAGACTTTCCTCTATGTCTATAGTAACTTTTGTCTCATTTTGCTCTTTTGCCTCAACCAAAATGACTTTAGCTTGTTCTCCTTTTCCTCTTTCTTGAGCAAGATATGTTAGCGTACTTTGTCTTTATTTAATTATTTAGACATTTTTGTTGCACTGTTACAACTTCGTAACAGTTCCGTTCCGCCGATGTTCTATTCCCGGCAATTGTAATATTATTTAAACTCTGCTGTGATTAATAAAACTAGTTCGCTGGTTTTTCATGGTATCAGAGCCAGCTACGCAATGCGGTGATCCAGTGGCGTGAGAAGCCGAGGCTGGAGGAGGGCGAAAAAAAAAATTTGTCTGCGGTGCAAATTTTTTTTTTCACGCCGTGCGCAAACGCGCGACGTTTCGTGCAGGTATTAAAAAAAATATATATCGCTGCGCAATTTGCTGCGATTAAAGCCTGCAGAAGAAAAAAAAATAAATAAAAAAATACTGGAACGCAGGCTGCGCCACGTGCAGGCTGAACGCAGGCTGCGTTTCCAGTCGGAGGACACAGGGCGGAGGTAGGGCGCACATCCCGGAGGACGCAGCGCAGCGGGAGCGCAGCGAGCTGCGCGGAGGAACACAGAGTGCCGGGAGCCGCAGAGCAGCAGTGCGTGAGGCCGAGGAGGAGGACCATTCGGGCGTTGAAAAGGGAGGAGGTTGACTGATCCTCTCGGATCAGCCCGCTGGCTCACGTGGTCGTGAGCCGTGCGGTAAGGCTCAGGGAGCCTGCAGGTCGGGGGTTCAAATCCCGCCGACTCCCCCTAAGGTATAAATTTTTTTTCAAAGTTATTTTTTTTCAATTATTATTTTTTAATTAAAATTTTTAATTTTAATTTTTTTTATATAGTTTTTTAACTTTATAAATTAAAATTTTAATTTTAATTTATTTTTTTATAAGTTTTAAAACTATATGAATTAAAATTATTTATTTTAATTTTAAATATATAATAATTATTAAAAATGCTTTGTTAAAGGAATTTTTTTTAAGGGGGGATATTTTTTCAAAAAATCAAAGGGGGATTGTGAGTAATTTTCTAAAAATAGCAATTTGGCGAATTGTAAAAGGTGCATTTTCAGCTGTGACCGACACCTAGTGGGTTATTCTTGTAAGCATTTTTTTTGTTGTATGTTGCATATTTCATTTTTGCACTATAACATTAAAAATTAAAATCAAAACACTCCCTAAGTCCCCGGAATAATTAAAACCCATCCGTGCAATTTTATTACACTGCAGCGTTCAGTATTTGTGATACCTCTGGCTAGCACTTATAGGTAAAGCTGTCGTGATTTGGCTACTGTATCCGCCGCCTAATATAGCTGCTACAACGACGTCTGAGCTTGTTCTCTATAAATCATCTGGGAGAGATAAGTTAGCCATTTTTGCATTTTTTTACTCCATCCACTACCCTTTATCGCACTTGTGTTTAGGCGTAAATCCTGACGAAGTATTCTTCATAGTGTTTAGGGGAAGTTACGCCCCACGCATGATAAGAATCTTCTATGGTAGGTGCCATCAACAAGGCGATTCCCTTTCAGTATCGCTTATGTTCCATGTATCGTATGATCTCTAAAACTCACCTATAGTCTCCCTCACGTAAGGGCGGGTGATTTTTGTTGATCTTTCTAAATACCTATAGTTTCCCTCACGTAAGGGCAGGTATTTTGTACGGTATATTGGCCTAGCAAAAGGTATATCGAAAGGGGGACCAATTGGTGATATAAGGAACCTTCACTATGGCCGTTGTTGCAAAGTTGATGACTGATCCGCATCAGTTATTGAAAGGTCCAAATTATACACCATGGAAACATAAGATGAAGGCAATTCTCCAAATGGAATATTTGTGGGATATTGTTACTGGAGTAGCAACTAGGCCTTCACCAACAGCAGGATCCACAGGTCCTTCCGCATATCAGATAGCTTTTGACAAGAAAGACAAGAGAGCAAAGGTACTCATTTTGTTTGCTGTTTCAGATGAAGTGCAACCTCATATAGCCGACAAAGCAAGTGGTAAAGAGGCATGGGATGCCCTTAGAACCATCTATGAGGGAAATAATGATTCCACCATTCTTCATCTTCAACAACAACTTCATAACCTGAGTTTGAGACAGGGTGAAACAGTTGAACTCTTTCTGTGCAGAGTGTCTGAGTTGAAAGAGAATTTGAGTTCTTTGGGAGATACCGTGGATGAAAAGCTTCTCATTTCACTTGTGATGAGAGCTTTACCTTCTTCATTTGATATGTTGATAACCTCCATCCAGGTGTCTCAACGACAAATTACCTACATTGAGTTGGTCAATCTGCTTCAACAACAAGAGGCATGCCAACTTCACAAGGATGATTCTTCCAATACAACCCTATAAACCAACAGGCAGGGTTCTAGGAAGAAAGGTAATGGGAAAAAAGGAGGCAACTTTCAGAAAGGAGGAAATTCTCAACAGGATATGAAAGGAAAAGGCAAACAACCTCAACATAAGAAGAGGTGGTGCAAGATCTATGAGAAAGACAACCATGACACCAATAGGTGTTGGCATAAGAACAAGCAGAAAGGCCAAAACAAACCACAAAATAAAAATAAGCAACCCCAGGTGAATGTTGCTGTTGAAGAATCTGACTCAGATTCTGAATGGGCACACAAGGTGCTCATGACTACCACAAATTCCACACAGAGGGATCCTATTTGGTATGTCGATTCTGGAGCTAGCAAACATATGACTGGCGACAAATCGTGGTTTGAATCATTTGTGGCCAAAGAGGGCAAACCTGTCACCATTGTTGATGATAAAACCTATAGGGTTCAGGGAGAGGGAACAGTTTCAGTCACTCTTCCTGATGGCAAGTGTCAGATTGACAAAGTCCTCTATGTTTCGGGATTGGCCAACAATTTGTTGTCAGTGACACAAATCCTGGATAGAAATATGGTTGTCAACTTTCGTGTTGAGAATGAAAATAAGTGTTGTACTATTACCAAGAAGGGTAAGCAGATTACAACAGCTTCATATAAGCACGGCTTATTTGCTCTAGATGCTATCTCTACTCCACATGTTGCCATGACTGTCTCTACCAAGGAGGCAACTTCCCTATGGCACAAGAGATATGGGCATCTTAGTTCTGGCTACTTACTTGAGCTCAGCAAGTATGAGATGGTAAAGGGTCTTCCTTCCCTTTCTACCACATTGCTAGTGTGCTTTGACTGCTTGGTAGGAAAGCAAAGATAGAGTACCATTTGAGAAGAGCTCTACAAGAGCACGAAAACCTCTGGAGTTAATTCACACCGATCTGTGCAGTCCTTTCACACCCAACAGTTGTGGAGGGAAGAGGTACTTTCAGTTATTCGTAGATGACTACTCATGAAAAATGTGGGTTTTCTTTCTCCAACTGAAATCTAAAGCTTTCGCATTCTTCCAGAAGTTCAAGAAATTCGTTGAGGAGTCAGGAGCTTCTATTAAAACCCTCCGCTCAGATCGAGGGGGAGAGTTTACCTCTAATGAATTTTTTGCATTCTTAGATAAGCATGGGATCAAGAGACAGTTAACAACTGCCTATACTCCTCAAAGAAAATGGAGTTACTAAGAGAAGGAACCGTTCTATCATGGAAATGGTTTGTTGTATGCTCACAGGAGCTACTCTTGGGCAACAATATTGGGCAGTAAGTCGTCACCACTGTAGTGTATCTGTTGAATAGGGCACCCACAAAGGCCCTAAAAGGAATGACTCCATAGGAAGCATGGAGTGGTCGAAAACCCTCCATATCTCATCTACGTATTTTCGGATGTCATGCTTTCATGCACATACCAAAATAGAAAAGGAAGAAGCTAGATGAGAAAACACTGAGATGTATTTTTCTTGGTTATTCTGAGCACTCTAAAAGATATCGGTTGATAGATCCTTTGACCAAGAAAATTCATATCAGCAGGGATGTTGTCTTTGATGAAGCTTTCACATCACAGAGCACATCTAAAGTACACCAAGATATTGTGGAATCTAAGGAAGAGAAGATTCCTTCATCAACACAGACAGGAGGTCCTTCTACATCTTCTTCAACTCCACCGAAGAAGAATCCTAAATGGTGTACAAATACAATCAGAGATGCAAATTTATCCACTCCTCCCAATTTGAATTTGGATAGACCTCGTACACGCAGTATGGCTCAAAAGGAGAAAGAAGCCAAAGAAACTGGTGAGGTTGATGATCTTTGTCAATCTTTTGAGGAACTTTCTGTGACTCCAAGTATAGAAGTTGAGGATATGGATATTGATGATGACAGGGCATTCATGTCTACAATAGATGATCTTGAACCTGCATCAGTGCAAGATGCTCTCAGTGAGCCTCAGTGGAAGGCCGCTATGGATACAGAGTATGAGTCTTTGATGAAGAATAAAACTTGGAAGCTTGTTGATTTGCCGCATGGAAAGAAACCCATTGGTTGCAAATGGGTATATAAAGTCAAGTACAAGGCAGATGGAACAATTGATAAGCATAAGGCCCGTCTTGTTGCAAAGGGCTATGCTCAAAAGGAAGGCATTGACTATGAGGAAACTTTTGCACCTACTGCTCGGATGACCACAATTCGGGTTATGTGTGCTATGGCAGCACAATATGGGTGGAAAGTTCACCATATGGATGTCAAAAGTGCCTTTCTAAATGGTGATCTCCAAGAAGAAGTCTACATGACTCAGCCTGAAGGATTTGAAGCAGAAGGCCAAGAGCAGAAGGTTTGCAAATTGGTCAAATCCTTATATGGTCTGAAACAAGCTCCTCGAGCTTAGTATATAAAAATGGACAATCACCTTATGTAGCATGGATTTAAGAGATGTCCGTCAGATGCAAACCTTTATTTCAAGAAACAGGGTTCTGAGATAGTGTTGCTTGTACTCTATGTGGATGATCTGCTCATTACAGGGAGTTCGAAACTATGATCTCT
The DNA here is from genome assembly GCA_028583015.1 of Wollemia nobilis. NCBI lineage: Eukaryota > Viridiplantae > Streptophyta > Pinopsida > Araucariales > Araucariaceae > Wollemia > Wollemia nobilis. The sequence continues at coordinate 972,508 of JAQPPZ010001899.1, read as the reverse complement.
ATCGTCAAAAGAAACTTGTGCAAATCTTTTGAGATGACAGATCTCGGACTTCTCCATTACTGTCTTGGTCTGGAATTCAGCCAAAAGGAGCACTCCATCAAAGTGTCTCGTAAAAAATATGCCAAGACATTACTGGAAAAATATCGCATGATCGATTGCAAGCCAATGGCAACTCCGATGGAGAATGGACTTCGCTTATCGTGATATGATGGTTCACCTCGGTAGATGGTACTCTCTATCGACAGCTGATTGGGAGTCTCATATATCCGACCAATACTAGGCCGGATCTCGTATTTGCCGTCAACTATCTTTCGAGGTTCATGCAGGAGCCTAAGACCACTCATTGGAAAGCAAAGAAACGTGTTCTTCACTATGTCCGTGGTACTATGGAATATGGCCTAGAATACAAGAGAAACAACAAATTCTTCTTGCAAGGATACACGGACTCCGACTATGCCGGATCATTTGATGATCGCAAGTCAACTTTTGGATACATTTTTCATCTGGGATCCGGTCCTATCTCTTAGCATAGCAAGAAGCAACAGGTGGTTGCTATTTCATCAACAGAGGTAGAATATCGCGCCGCACGTGAAGCTGTGTGCGAAGTGATATGGTTACGTCGCATTCTAAAAAGTATGGGCCATCCATCAAAATCTCCAATACACTTGTTTTGCGACAATCAGGGTGTTCTAAACCTCGTCAAGAATCCAGTCCATCATGAAAGAACAAAGCACATTGACACACAATGTCATTTCATTCGAGATGAAGTTCCAAAGCACCGAATTCAGCTTCAGCACATTCCCACCGATGCTCAAGTTGCAGACATTTTCACTAAGGCACTTGGACGTGTCAAATTTGAATTGTTTCGCAGCTCACTTTGTATTGCAAAATGATGTAAGGGGATGTTAGTAGTCTAGTATAGCTATTAGTTATTACATTACCCAAATAATGTAATAAAGGGGGATGTTAGCGTACTTTGTCTTTATTTAATTATTTAGACATTTTTGTTGCACTGTTACAACTTCGTAACAGTTTCGTTCCGTCGGTGTTCTATTCTCGGCAATTGTAATATTATTTAAACTCTGCTGTGATTAATAAAACTAGTTTGCTGGTTTTTCAAGATAATGTAAACATTTGAAATATTTATGCCTTTCCTCACTACATATGTAATAGGTATATTACCTTCGTGGACCATCCCAATTTTGTCTTCCACCATAGCCTCTTCCTCTTTGAAATCCTCCACCTCTATGGTGGTTATTGTGACCTTGTCCAAACTCTTCTTGTTTTCTTGTATTAGAAGATTCTCCATTTGAGGAATTAAATCCACTATGCCCCCTGATTGGAGGTGATGATGACCCTTCAATTCTCTTCTAAAATTACTCCTCTTATGTTTCTCTTTTGCCTTTAATGTGAATTGATATGCATCCTCTACATTGGATCCGAAGCATACTCAACTCATATTGTATGGCATAACTTAATTCATTCACACACCTTACAACCTTTTGTTCCTCTAACTCTTCAAGCTCCACTCGAATTGATAACTTATATAATTCATTGTGTAGTCCTCGATGCTTTGATCCTTTTTATCTGAGGTTTAGGAACTTACAAAATAATATTTGGAAATAATCTTTGGGCAAGAATTTCTCCTTCAACTTTTTTTCATTTTATGCTAGATCCTAATCTTTTCCTTTCCTTTTCTTTGTCTCTCCTTATGTAGATGATCCCACCAAATCAATGCATACCCTTTCAACTTCATGCATGCAAGCTTTATTTTCCTTTCCTCTAAAATATCTCTCCACTCAAAGAACTTCTCCATGTTATTCAACCAGTCTATCAACTCTTCTAGTTTCAACCCTCTTGCATACTTAGGGACATCAACCTTGATCCCATCTCTATTTCCTTCCAAGGCCCTAATTAGCCTATCCTCGAAATAATGCTCCTTTGGCTTCCCCTTTGGTTTTTCCTTTACATGAACCTTTGATCTATCGTCTTCTCTATAGTCTCGTTATCAAAATCTAGATCTACAAAATTTGTTGGATGTATTTCTCTCATACAAGCCATCATTCTAGTCAAATAAGCTCTTAGGATTAAATAACAAAACATGAGCAATAATTAAATACGAAAATAAAACACAGAAGAATAATGCAATACACAAGAGACAGAATTAACGTGGTTCACCCAATATGCACTACATCCACGGAGAAAATAACCAGACCTTTTATTTCATCCATAAAACCCTTCTCTACTCAATCGCGCATCGAACATTACAATCAACTGCCATACAACATCCTCTTATAAAAGTGCATTACAATTTTAGGGTAAAATCCCACCTAAAATCTACCGTCCGATCTGTGACCTAATAACAAACGGTCTAGATTTACATAAAGGAAAAAACATCTACTTTTGGCTTTGGACCCCCACGGCAACATTAGTAGGGGGTTGATGCCCCCCTAAACCCACCCTCCTTCACGAAGTGGGTCCTCGTTGAGGTGTGATTTTGTCAGTTTACAAAACCACTCGACAATTCAGAATTTTAAATTCTCTCTTGCAAAGAAATTCTTTTCTCCAAGGTTCTTACTTTAATATTTATGTGTCATGCATAGTTGTTTATAAGTGCCTGAATAAACTCTTGGGTTTGCAAGTTTCTGTTAACAAGGGGCCTGGGAAATTATGTAAATGATTTCAAGTTCATCATGTAAAACATGCTTTTCATCAAATTCTATCATCCAAATGATAAAGTAAATCTGCCTTATGATTAAGATCTATTGATGCAAACTTAACAATACCATTGATTAAAATGCTTTCAAAACTAATTTGAAATAACAATTTGCCTTAGCATTTTAATTAATGTGAAATTTCAATTACCTTAATAAAAATTAAAGTATGTGAAATTTCAAAATGATGATATAAACCATGATTATAAATATTCACCTTTAAAACCTACGGTTTAATCAATGAATAGATTTTATTCATCTCCAATATAAAATTAACATTGAACTATTTGAGATAATGAATAAAAAATAAAAATGTTTAACCCCAAAATCATAAGGTTTTAAAAACCTTATTAATCATAAATTCATAGGGTTTGCTATAAATATTATTTATGAACAGTGAGTTCTATGATTTAAAATCAAGTTCATAAATGTACTTCCTTATTATATTTGTTTATTAAATATTTATGAAATCAAATATTTAATAACCAACATAATATTCCAATGTAATGTTTGGATTTGTGCATAAATAAATTATACTTAAAACATGAAATCCAAACAAACTTTAATAAAATAAATCACTTCTAATTCTCAACCTTATTAAATCAAAGTTAGAACCAGAATACTTATTTATAAAACATTTTATTCATCCCAAATATAAAATCAACATTAAAATATTTGGAAATGAAATAAAGTAATAATGTTTAACCCTAAAATTGTAAGATTTTCAAATCTTATAATTATAATCCATAGGGTTTTAATATAAAACTGATCTATGAACTGTGAATTTTATACTTTGAAAATCAAGTTCATAAATATGTTTTTCTCATATTATTTGCCTATTAAATATTTATGGAATAAAATATTTAATAACAAATATAATCCTCTCAATGTAGGGTTTGGATCGGTAAATAAATAAAACAGTATTTGAAGCATGAAATCCAAACAAATTTCAATAAAAGATATCAACCCTAATTCTCAACTTTATTAAATCAAAGTTGAAACTAGAGTAATCATTTATCTTTTATATATTTATTTATTTAAATATTAAAACAATTTAATATTTAAATAATAAATTAATAATAACCTAGTATGAAATTTTAATTTTCATGAACATTGAACTAGGCTATGCAAACATAATTGAATATCAAATAAATAATCAAAAGTTCTATAAAGAAGAAATATTATTCTATCTCGGACAAATGCTACAGACAAAAATAATCACAGAGACTTAAACCAAATCATTGCCCACCAGTATTCACACAATAGAACAATGATATGATGCAATCTTCCATGGAATTTTTAATTATTGAAAACTATACCAAACATTTTAATTATAATTCAAATACCAAAATGATGCTTATTTGAATCCCTAAAATATTTTGATATAATCAAAGATCTTACAATAGAATCTGTTTCTCTGTAATTTCCAACTCTCTGTAGCTCCTTTTTTCAAAATATGGCTTTTGCTCCTTCCAATTCCTTTCCTCTCCTTCTCTGCACAAAATGTCTGACCCCCTCTTTGGTTTCTAATTCTCCATTTATAACTTGAGAAATTCGTTCCTCTTGATTAGTTTACTCTGTTTTGTTAGTTTTTAAAAAATGAATTCTTGAAACCCTAATATCAATAAAGCCTTTTCAAAGGATTTATTATTTCTCCTCATTGGCATTCAAAAATTAAAATTAAGACATGTCAATGAAACCCTAATGTCACCAACGCCTTTTCAACATACTTTAATAATCCTGCCAACAAGACAAATATTAATTAGAATATAAAACATTTATAAAATAACCTTATTAAATATAATTAAATTATAAAGTTATAAAAATTTATAATTTAATTAATTTAAAACATATTTATAATATAACCATTCTAAAAATTTATAATTTAATTAATTTAAAACAATAAACAATTTTAAATATATTAAATTATAAAGTTATAAAACTTTATAATTTAATTAATTTAAAACATAACATACGAACAAACATATACATAACACCACACACTAACAAAATAATCTAAAAAGAATTAAATCTACAAAACACATTAACTTCATGCCAAATTGATGGAACCACAATGTGCTAGAATTAAAGCATAGATCCAAACTCTCACACCTTTTGGTGAATTAAACCTTGCTATACGACCTTCCTAAGGAACACCAATTTTGTGATATTTCAAATGGTAACAATGATAAACTAAGGCTTTAATCACTAAATTACAACACGACCCTGCAAACATAACTCAAAATATTTTAGATCTCAAGGTGAAATTTGACAATGCACTTGCTATAAGATAGAACACATAAAGATGAATATTCTTGACATTCCAATGGTGACAATATGAACTATAAACGCAGGCAATGCATTGGCATCAACTTCCAAATTTCAATTGTAGGCAATATTTTGGCATCAACTTTCAAATTTCAAGTGGGTCCCCAAATTTTGGGGTCATTGTGAAGGACATCACAACAATGGCGACTCTACTGGTAAATGTCCCTGGACATTTCAGACTCAAAAACCAAACTCTGAAAACACACAAAACCCAAATATTAGAATTACAAGCATCAGTAAGTATCTAGAGAATGAGAATAGACCAATTTGATATGAACCACCAGAACCATTCAACATCAGCTTAGTGTGTGCAAAGTGATTCATTCCTTATCACCTGAAATCATTCAACATTCCATCGTCAGTTCCACATTTTAGGCTATGAATAATTCCTCTTTGAAGGTAAAACCTACACCCGATTCTCTTCAGATCTTGCTCTACTGCCAGTCGAGCATCTATAGCTCCAGTAGAGATTATCTGAAATACCTAGATATTAGGTGGATGTTGCGTTTCCTTGATTCTAAACATTGCTTCACTGCCAACCGAGCGTCTATAGCTCCGGTGAAGATTATTTAGTTCTGGATGATAGATTTATCATTATCACTCTTCATGACCTTTTCTCTAGACCTTGCTTCACTGCCAACCGAGCGTCTATAGCTCCGGTGAAGACTATCTTACTTTTTTAGTAATAGATTTGACTCTATTTCCAACTCTCTCTTTTTTATCATTCTCACTTTTTTTTATCTCTCTTTCTTTTATCTCACTCTCTTTTACATCCGATAGAATGGTACTTTGCAACAAATCCACCTGCCACCTGGGTTAGAGATGAGGTAAGGCTGAAAAGAGTATATAAGATATTTCACCCTAATTTGCAAAACCAACAACTTCATGCATCCCAATTTCAAACAATATTCTTTAATGTGTTTTGTGATACTCGTGGAGCTTTTGCAATACAATTCCAATTTTTCATATTTTCCTTATCTTAGTTCACATTCATGAGGACATAAACCAATATCTCATTTTCCTTTTTCTCCAAGTTTCATAGGTTTTCAAAATAGGTAACTTCATCCTATGCGGTCTAGGATAAAGAACCAAACACAACCGACAACTAACCAGTGTCTCAATCACAAATACCTTACTTTTGAAATACTCACCTAAAATTTGTGCCAATTTGAATCACATCCAAGATCATGAAACTCCCAAAAATTTGGCAAAGTCAATTTATTGTTGTACTCAACAAGACACAACAGAGATGTGACAAAACTTTAACAACAACAAAACAACAAAACATCAACAAAATCAAACATTAACAACATCAAAACAACACAACGAACACATAATCCAAAAAACTATTTACAAAAATATACATTATGTACAAGACACTACAAAATTTCTACCATCATTTCCCTGGATCCCAAATACGATTAGCATACTTTAGAAAACATATATGATTATATGCTTGCCAAGTTTTATAAGAATCCAATAAAAATAAGATTAGGCCAAAAATAGAAACTCTCATTGTGCCTATTTCATCCCACTGATTTGATTCAAAATTATAAGCAGTTCCATGTTTAAGATTTGATTTATTAAACTTAAAAGTGAAAACATGATTTTCAATTATCCTTTGCTTATTCAAAAAGGTGTAAATTTCACAATTTGTTTCATAATTTAGAACTAGGCTCCCCTTTTCAAATAGGAGATTTTGCAAATAAGAACCTATTTCTAAAAATTTCAAATTCAAGTCACTTTCAAAGTTTTTAAAGCAATCACAATCATTCAAGAATTGACAAGCATCTAGGACATTTGGTATAAGAAGATCATTAAAAATTTGCACCCTAGATTCACTAGTTGATTGCTCATGAATTTGATTAAGCATTTCAAACACATTTTCCTTCATTTCATTTATGGCAAAAATTTTAGAAGTTGTCTCCAACTTCTTGTTAACAACATTTGACATTTCATCATTGATAGCATTAGCATCCAAAAACTTATCATGCAACCCATTACCTGAAAATTTTGTAACCAATGAGAAAGGTGAAGATTTTACCTCATCATCTATACTCAACACATCATTATTAGCATTTACCAAGATTTGATGAGCATTTGTCACTTTTTCCTTTTCTTCATGGTCTCCATCATGATCACCTTGTAGTTCTTCATCTTCATCAAATACCTATTTATTAAAGACACCAAAATTAGGCACCCAATTAAATGTATGCCTATCCTTTTCAAACCATAAATCTGACTGATCACAAGATGTGTTAAATAATAAATTTTCTTGATCAACCACCTGAGTTACTTCAGATAGATCAACATTTTCCTTTAGGTCATCACCAACATTAAATCCAAACCATTCATGTGAATTTGTACTCAAATTTTTATTAGTCACGGGTAAAAGAGATGACTTTACCTCGTCCTCATTAATAACAAATGAGTCATAAGAAACATTTACCATTTCTTCATTTTCAATTTCAGCAAGGTGTTCAATAAATTCATCTTCAAAGTGATTCAATTTTGGAACCTTCTCTATTTCTGCAATTGGCATGTCATTTTCTGATTGTGTAGGAATTGTGAAATCTTCTTTTGAAATAGAAGTTTCAACATCCTGCATATCAAGTGAAACAAAAATTTTATCAGTAGAAGTATGAGAAAACAATGATTCACCATACATACCCCATCCATTATAATAATTATCTTCTAAAGCTAAGGGATGAGATTTTATCGTGGCTTTAGAAAACATGTGATTCTTTGATTGTACAGGAGTTGTAGACTCTTCATGTAAGATATCAATTTTAGCATCCTGCATATCAGATGAAGAAAAATTCTTATCAATAGGTATAAAAGAAAAACATTCATCATACCTTCCCCAACCATTATAAAAATTATCTTCTATAGTTAAAGGGTGAGGTTCCACCATATCTTTTGTGCAAACTTCGGATAGGTCTATAATTTCCTTTTCAAATTCACCTTTATCAATCACCTGAGATGAAGACCTATTGATTTCTTGTTGTATGAGCATTGTAGAATCCTTAAGTGACACAAGGCTTTCAATTTCTTGCACATCATCTGAGATAAGAACTTCTTTGGAAATTGTGAATAAAGTGAATAATTCTTCTTCATGATCTGAAATAACAAAATCATTATCTTTCTGAAGCACTTGGTGACATTCCATATTTTCTTTCATACCATATTTGGATTCATTTTCAGATTCTCCTTCTTCAATAAAGAATTCATCTTCAATTTCAAACAATTCATCTTCCTCAAGCAATAAGATTTTAGGGTCAGTCATTTGAACCATCATCGTCGAGGTATTATTTTTTTGTAATCCCTTACAATATTCAATGAAATCACATATATGATCATTCAATTCTTTAAATTTACCTATTTGAACATCACACTCATTATCCTCCTGAAACAAATGATGAAAATCTATCATTTCTTCTATATATTCTTCAGATTCATTTTCAAATTCATTTTCTTTAATTTCAAAAAATTCATCTTTCTCAGATTCATCCTCCTCAATTTCAAAGAATTCATCTTCCTCAGATTCATCTTTTGGTAAGACAAGAGTTTCTTCAATGGGATCAATTTCTGTATTTTGTTTTATAAGATCATCCCAATCCTCTTTTGTGAATAATGGCTCTAAGTCAGTTTCTACATTTTGATCAACTTGATCATCACAATGTTCATTGATGGGTATTGACTCTGAAACCTGCACCTCATTCTCAACATCTAAGGTAGTTGTGACATCTAAACTATCAATCTCAACCTGACTCATTTGTGATCTTTGATTATGAGTTTTAGGTCTAAGTCTGTATATTTGTTCCATATTAACACCTTGAGATATCAATTGTTGTTCAAATGTTTCTGCCTCATTGTAAGCTCTAAGCAATGATGTAATTTTAAGACCTTTCAAAAACATAGCAGTAACATGATCTAAGGTCCCCATGTATATTTGAGTAGCTCTGTCTTCTAAAATGATATAATGTGTTCCCACCTCGGTATACAACCTATGGAATTTATCATTAAATGATCTCATGGGTTCGTTAATTTTTTTACGAATGGAGACAAATTGATTTAACATCATAACTGGGTCATCCAACTTTCCAAAATGTTTAAGAAATGCTTTTTCTAGTTTAACCCAAGAAGTAGCATACCTTACAGGTAATTGTATGTACCACTTAAGCGCAACCTCATCCAATGGGTATGAAAATAATCTGCAAGGAACATCTCCCTGCATGAGCTGCAAATGACTTAACGCACTCTTGTATCTCTGAATATGGTCCTTGGCTTGATCCACATCATGCCTAAATCTGGGTAAACAAACTTCTACACCTTCAGGAATTTGATGAATAGGCATGTTTAAACTGCTATAATAATCACCTATCCAAGAAGCCATCATTTCCTTTACTGAAGTAGGTGATGCCATTAGTGAACTTTAAAGAACACAATTTTAATGCCAATCTTATTAGTCAAAGCAATATATTTTGCAAATAAGCATAAAATGACTAATAATTAATCAAAAGATATGCATCAATTAAACCTTGGCATTAAATAACATCCTTCAATTTGCAATTTTTTTAAACTACGATTTGAATGACTATGAATGAAAATCGAATATTTACCTTTCATGCCCTCCTTCTAGCGCCAATTTGTTGAGGTGTGATTTTGTCAGTTTACAAAACCACTCGACAATTTAGAATTTTAAATTCTCTCTTGCAAAGAAATTATTTTCTCCAAGGTTCTTACTTTAATATTTATGTGTCATGCATAGTTGTTTATATAAGTGCCTGAATAAACTCTTGGGTTTGCAAGTTTCTGTTTACAAGGGGCCTGGAAATTATGTAAATGATTTCAAGTTCATCATGTAAAACATGCTTTTCATCAAATTCTATCATCCAAATGATAAAGTAAATCTGCCTTATGATTAAGATCTATTGATGCAAACTTAACAATACCATTGATTAAAATGCTTTCAAAACTAATTTGAAATAACAATTTGCCTTAGCATTTTAATTAATGTGAAATTTCAATTACCTTAATAAAAATTAAAGTATGTGAAATTTCAAAATGATGATATAAACCATGATTATAAATATTCACCTTTAAAACCTACGGTTTAATCAATGAATAGATTTTATTCATCTCCAATATAAAATTAACATTGAACTATTTGAGATAATGAATAAAAAATAAAAATGTTTAACCCCAAAATCATAAGGTTTTAAAAACCTTATTAATCATAAATTCATAGGGTTTGCTATAAATATTATTTATGAACTGTGAGTTCTATGATTTAAAATCAAGTTCATAAATGTACTTCCTTATTATATTTGTTTATTAAATATTTATGAAATCAAATATTTAATAACCAACATAATATTCCAATGTAATGTTTGGATTTGTGCATAAATAAATTATACTTAAAACATGAAATCCAAACAAACTTTAATAAAATAAATCACTTCTAATTCTCAACCTTATTAAATCAAAGTTAGAACTAGAATACTTATTTATAAAACATTTTATTCATCCCAAATATAAAATCAACATTAAAATATTTGGAAATGAAATAAAGTAATAATGTTTAACCCTAAAATTGTAAGATTTTCAAATCTTATAATTATAATCCATAGGGTTTTAATATAAAACTGATCTATGAACTGTGAATTTTATACTTTGAAAATCAAGTTCATAAATATGTTTTTCTCATATTATTTGCTTATTAAATATTTATGGAATAAAATATTTAATAACAAATATAATCCTCTCAATGTAGGGTTTGGATCGGTAAATAAATAAAATGGTATTTGAAGCATGAAATCCAAACAAATTTCAATAAAATATATCAACCCTAATTCTCAACTTTATTAAATCAAAGTTGAAACCAGAGTAATCATTTATCTTTTATATATTTATTTATTTAAATATTAAAACAATTTAATATTTAAATAATAAATTAATAATAACCTAGTATGAAATTTTAATTTTCATGAACATTGAACTAGGCTATGCAAACATAATTGAATATCAAATAAATAATCAAAAGTTCTATAAAGAAGAAATATTATTCTATCTCGGATAAATGCTACAGACAAAAATAATCACAGAGACTTAAACCAAATCATTGCCCACCAGTATTCACACAATAGAACAATGATATGATGCAATCTTCCATGGAATTTTTAATTATTGAAAACTATACCAAACATTTTAATTATAATTCAAATACCAAAATGATGCTTATTTGAATCCCTAAAATATTTTGATATAATCAAAGATCTTACAATAGAATCTGTTTCTCTGTAATTTCCAACTCTCTGTAGCTCCTTTTTCCTTTCTTTGGCTCCTTCCAACTTTCCTTCTCTCCTTCTCTACACAAAATGTCTGACCCCCTCTTTGGTTTCTAATTCTCCATTTATAACTTGAGAAATTTGTTCCTCTTGATTAGTTTACTTCATTTCGTCAATTTTTAAAAATGAATTCTTGAAACCCTAATATCAATAAAGCCTTTTCAAAGGATTTATTATTTCTCCTCATTGGCATTCAAAAATTAAAATTAAGACATGTCCATGAAACCCTAATGTCACCAACGCCTTTTCAACATACTTTAATAATCCTGCCAACAAGACAAATATTAATTAGAATATAAAACATTTATAAAATAACCTTATTAAATATAATTAAATTATAAAGTTATAAAACTTTATAATTTAATTAATTTAAAACATATTTATAATATAACCATTCTAACTATATTAAATTATAAAGTTATAAAATTTATAATTTAATTAATTTAAAAAAAAAAATTTAAATATATTAAATTATAAAGTTATAAAACTTTATAATTTAATTAATTTAAAACATAACATAACTAAACATAACATACGAACAAACATATACATAACACCACACACTAACAAAATAATCTAAAAAGAATTAAATCTACAAAACACATTAACTTCATGCCAAATTGATGGAACCACAATGTGCTAGAATTAAAGCATAGATCCAAACTCTCACACCTTTTGGTGAATTAAACCCTGCTATACGACCTTCCTAAGGAACACCAATTTTGTGATATTTCAAATGGTAACAATGATAAACTAAGGCTTTAATCACTAAATTACAACACGACCCTACAAACATAACTCAAAATCTTTTAGATCTCAAGGTGAAATTTGACAATGCACTTGCTATAAGACAGAACACATAAAGATGAATATTCTTGACATTCCAATGGTGACAATATGAACTATAAATGCAGGCAATGCATTGGCATCAACTTCCAAATTTCAATTGCAGGCAATATTTTGGCATCAACTTTCAAATTTCAAGTGGGTCCCCAAATTTTGGGGTCGTTGTGAAGGACATCACAACAAGTCCAAGTGCGGCTGAAAATAGGACCTCTAAATTAATCATGCTCCACAACCAACATAAGCAACTTATACCTGTACCTCCTACATAAGCTTGTTAACCTGGGCATAACCTCCTCTTCCTCTCTTCATGTCAATTTGTTGTGTTATTCCAACTAAAAAAAATAAGAATAACAAAATAATGTAATTAACAAGATTACCTTCTCTTCCCTAGCAAGATCCAACTTGCTCTGATACCCAATGATGTAAATCCAACTGCAAGAGGTCAGAACAAATGCCTCTCATCACATAAAAACTACAATAAATATAAAATAAACCGATAAAACCCCCATTCTCATAAAAATTGTAATACATGGAAATAAACCGATAAATGTTTTATTTTCTCATTCTTGGATTCACCATCATAATGCAATACAAGGGGAATATATATAGATATCCCAAGAGAAACCTTAAAATAAAACCCTAAAGCTTAAAGCCCTAAAGATAAAAAAAAAAAAATTACTATTTTCGACAAACTATTTTTTCATCAAAAATTGTAATTTTTAGTAATTACTATTTTCGGCAAATTATTTTTTGTCAAAAATTACCATTTTTAATAATTATCATTTTCGGCAAAAAATTTTGTCAAAAATTACCATTTTTAATAATAATTATTTTTGGTAAACTGTCTTCTCAATAAAAATTGCCATTTTTAGTAATTCACAAAAAAACTCGAATTGACATGCAAATTAACACACAATTTCATAACACCCATTTTAGGCATCCTAAAAAATCTCGATACCTAATAATGCATAAAAATTATTTTTAGACTTCTAAAAAAACACCCTCCAAAAGATAGGCTCCTACATCAATATACCTTTATAAATATATGTAGAGGCCAACTTCGATATCCTCTTCATGTAGCTACTGCTCCATCACATACCTCTCGCTACTATCCTCGAGGTAACTTTCATCAAGGGAATAAAAATGATGAAGTAGTAATGGATGGCCTCCACGAGAAAAACTAAATTAGTCAGTAAAAGGTAGACTGCATAACTTTGAAGATAGAGCCCTGCCTACCAAAAACTTTGGCATAGCTATCCTTGTCGTCACCCAAAATCATGTGCAATACTTTCAAAAGATCATCTGAGTACAAAAAATCCATAGGGAAGACAGTATGGGAGTTGGTCGAGTGTTGGTGGAAGGGTAAGGAAGCCCTCCCACCATTTGCCAGACTAGAATTATGGCAAAAACTTTGCTATAACACCATTTTTTTCTAATATTGCAATTTATAAAAGAAACTCTTATACATAGTAAAGGCATATAAAGGCCAACTCTTCAACCCGATAGGTCACCATGACTATGTATGTGACTGCATGAAAAGTTTAGATTTTGGTCTTCCCATTTGCACAATATGGTGTCTTTTTTTTAGCTTGTAGAAGAGATATATTCTACTATGACTAGACCAACTCACAATGGAGTTGATATCCACCAATATTAACCAATAAAATGGTTGTATTCATGGTTCCAAGTACTTAAGATTTAGGGGTAACCATAAATATTTCTTCGTTGTCACTAGTGGAGATTTCTCATTCCTCTTTTAAACCAAATTGGCCTAGAGGAGTAGGATACTCTCTCTATATCTAGATGTAGAGAAGGAAGGAGAGGGGAGGGGAATTTTCCACCACTAATGGGGGAGGGAAAATTTTCCAAAGAGGAAATTCCTTCCTCAAGATTTCAGGCAAGAAAGAGTCCCACTTTGATACCAATGTAGGAAAATACACTATATGTATTTAATATATTCAACATTACAAAGATGTACATATTTATAGGCATATGAGCCTATAATGAAGATAAATAATTATCACCTCCTTTATATTTTTGGAATGTGTACTTGTTGAGTGGTATTTTCACCCGATTGTGAAAACACACTCTCCGATAGGATTTGGGTTCTAAATCCTCTGCTTGCAAAGAAATTAAACAAGTAACTTCTCCAAGGTTCTTATTATGTTAGCATTTTGCATCTCGTGTATTAATAATCTCAAATAAAGATATTCAATTAAAATGCTTGGAACACCTTAGTGGTTGCAAGTAACTGAAAACAAGGGGCACTGTGGTTTATTTTACTGTGAAACTTTAATGATTGTTCATTGAACCCTAATAAAGCAAATGTGATTTGGTCTCTATATGACCATGCTGTAACTTCAAAATAAAATTTAATGAAATGCCATAACATGAAGGAATTATTTATGGATTTTGAAGTTTTTTAATTTTTTTATTTTATTTTAATGCTTGAAAAATTAAAATTGGAACTTCTAAAAATAAAGTGCAAGCAAAAAGAAAATAAAATGCAAAAGAAAAAGAAATTAAAATTGCATTCAGTTTGATGCTATCCCGTCCTGGCAAAACCGAAGATGTGAGGTTTCCATGCATGCAACCTAACCTATTGGACCTGCAAACACGCACAATCCTGATAAGCTAAGTGCTGATTCAAAGGGTTTTGAAATAAAATTCAAATTTCGAATATTCGCCTAATGCAACCCACAAAAGTGGCATTTAACATTATCTATAAATCCGAAATCTGAAAAATGAAAGAATAAACATTAAATCTATAGCATGCATAGAAGATCTCCTTCTTTCTTGCCCACAAGATGCAAATTTTTGAACACTCCTGCATTAAAAATAAATCATGTTACAATAGCAGAATCTCTGGTTTTCTCAAAACCAAAAAAAGGGGAAGAAAAACACTCCCAAGCAGGCCCAGAATGGCTTCTCGCCTTCGGCACTGCAACTCTGCCCGTAGCGGTTTTTGACCCTCGTACCAATCTGTGCTTCCGCTTTTAAAGTTCTGGTAAATTGCTTCTCCTTCCATGACGGTTCGTTTCATCTTCCAGATTGCTTCGTTTCACCTTCCCCGCCTTTCCATTGCTTTTGACTTTATGCTCGACATTGAGACGCTTGATCTTCTCTGTGAACTGTAACGCCTCTGTAGCCCTTACACATGTACGCCATGTGTTCCACACTTTTTTGCATGTTCTGTAACGGCCCCATGTAAATCATGACAAAAAATAGCATGTCGCGATATCGCGACGTTTTTATGCATGCAGCTTTGCTCCTTTACTTTCATCGCGAAAATGCGACATGTCGCGATATCGCGACATTTTTCTGCCAATAGCCTTGTTCGCCTTCATGCACAATGAAAATGAGACATGTCACGAAATCATGACATTTTTATGCTATCAGGTGGGTGCAACCTGTCGCGAAATCGTGACGCTTTTCATCTTCCCTCGAAATCGCGACACTTTTTTTTCTTTCACTTTTTCGTCACGAAATCGTGACACTTTTCTATTTGGCATCTTGGCTTTCGATCGCGAAATCGTGACGCTTTTTCATTTGGACTATCTTGCGCTTTTTGTCGTGAAATCGTGACGCTTTTCTATTTCGAGCTGCTCTTGTTGTATTTGGCCACAAAAACGTGACATGTCACGAAATCGTGACATATTTTCCTTTCGTACCACTTCACTGCTTGGAGTCGCGAAATCGTGACCTTGTCGATATCGATTTTGTGCCCTTTGCTACTTTGTCAAATCGTGACATATTTTTTGTCGTGAAATCGTGACGCTTTTAGTGCCTTGCCCTGTTTGACTGGTTTGACCATGATTTTGTGACATGTCACGATTTCGTGACAATTTTCCATTCTGTCTTTCTCTCTCCTCTCTGGACCGTGACGGAGCAACATGTCGTGATATCGTGACATTTTTCATTTTCGGTGATGGAGCAACATGTCGCGATATCGTGACACTTTTTCATTTTGGTCGTGATGGAGCAACATGTCGCGATATCGCGACACTTTTTCATTTTCGGCCGCGATGGAGCAACATGTCGTGATATCGCGACACTTTTTCATTTTCGGCCGCGACGGAGCAACATGTCGCGATATCGCGACACTTTTTCATTTTTGTGCAATTTTGCCTTTTTCTTGATTTTTAGCATCTGGGTCACTGAGATCTTCTTTGAAAGCATGCAAAAAAGGTGGGTCCCCAATTTTGGGGTGTGTTGTGGATCAGCCACAACAAATGGTGACTCCCATTGTCAAATGCTCCTGAGCATTTGGTGAGAACCCAACCTGGAAGTATACAAACTCGAAAACCAGCATTAGCACATAAGAAATATAAACGAATGCCCATAGATCAGAAATACATGAATCATCAAAATCATTAAGTATCAGCTCGGTGTGTGCAATGTGTTTCATTCCCTATCGTTTGAAATTGATCAACATTCCATCGTCAGTTTTACATGAATGCATATGTGAGATTGTGAATGATTTGTGTAACCTAATAAATATGCTAAGAGATTTTGCTTTTATAAAAGGCATAGTCTCTTCTAGTATCATACACAAACATTCAAGATTATCAAACCCTCTTAGGATCAACTATATGTATAATGAATTGCTTTATTAGATCCCAAAGTTGGTTATGAGTCCCTACTATCTTGAACCCATGTGTAAGTGAAAGTGAAATCAGAGCTTTGGGAAATCAGACTCCCAACCTAATCGAGATGGGAGTTTAACCCTATTCTTACTACTCTGATTTGGAATTCATTACCTCACTTTGAGCAAAATAATTTAACCAATTATGGAAGAAATGGTCATGCTAGTCTAACCCTTTGAACAATCAGTGGTCTTGTTTTTTAGACAAGACATGCTGCCATGCATGGGCATACTTAACCCCATAATCCATGACTTAGCTTCATTTCTTTGGACCTTGGGGATGACTACCCATCCTTTGCAGAGGACAAGTAGTACGATCCTTCCAATCCAATATAAAGATGAGATGGGAAAAATTAATTTTTTACTTCTTGAACCTTGGGGATGACTACCCATCCTTGCTAGGGACATGTAGTACGATCCTTCCAATCCAAGCTTTAGATGTAAATGGAGAATATTAATTTTATTGCTTGGACCTTGGGGATGACTACCCATCCTTTGCAGAGGACAAGTAGTACGATCCTTCCAATCCAAGATTTATCATGAAATGAGACATAGGAGCTTTGGGGAATCAGATTCTCAACCTAAGCGAGATGAGAATTTATGCCCTATCCTTACTACTCCATGTAGGTCAAATCAAAGCTTTGGGGAGTTGGATCCTCAACCTAAGTTCGATGAGGATTTAGCCCTATCCTTACTACTCCGATTTTAGGCTTTAAGCTTTATGGAAGTGGTCAAAACCACTGTTTTAAGGATCATGTTGCATAATAGGATAGACATGAAATACTTCTTTCGCCCAACCTTTTCTTCCAAGCAAGGTTTTGATCATTTTGCTCAAGATCCTTTTTAATGTGTATAAAATGTGCTTGGTTCTAGATATCTCAAGACTCGGTTCCCAACCTTAGGATTTTCTTCTTATTTATGTGATAGCATAACCTTAAGAGGATTTGACACACTTTAATGATTTGTATTTGAAATGCATTTGCAACTAAGATGGCATGTATGTGCAAAGTGAGATGTAATATGAATGCATTGTCTTTTGAATTGCAAGATGAAATATTGCCATATAAAACCGACTACTTCATGCATCACAAGTTTCAAACGATATTATTAAATTGTTTGTATTTCTTGCGGAGCTTTCTACCACATAATTCCAATGTTCCATATTTCCCCGATCTAGAACATAAGTTAGCATCTCAAGGCAACTTTTTCATCATTTTTTTTTTTTTATAGACAAACAAAACATGTCAAATAAACACACAACTTTAAATTAAAACTTATTCAATCCAAAACCAAACTGCAATCCCAAAAATGAAAATTTGAAAACACAAACCAAAACCCAAAAAACCAAAATCTATATACAAATGTACAATATAATACAAGATGATGCAAAGCTTGGATTATCACTTTCCTGGATCCCAAACATGATTAGAACATTTCAACAAAAATATAACGTGATATGCATGCCAAATGTTGTGGGAATCCCACAAAAACAAGACTAGACCAAACAATGCAACAAATTTCCACTTGCCATGCTCACCATACCAATTTGATTTAGTTCCAATAATACTCCCATAGGTGAGCATCAAATTACTAAAATGATTAGACAATAAATGATTTTCAATTTTATCATGTCTATTCTTTAAAATGTAAACTTCATAATTCCCTCCTTGATTTAGAATTAGGCTATCCTTTTCAAATATGCAATTTTGTAAGTAGGAGCCTATTTCTACAAATTTCAAAGCCAAATCATTTTCCAAATTTGTAGGCCAATCAAATTTGTGTAACAATTTACAAGCATCTAGGATATTTACTAAATTAGGATCATTAAAAGTTTTTATCCTAGATTCAATTAGTAATTGTTGATGAATTTGGTTTAACAATTCAAGTGCATCAACTTCTTTTCCATTCATTAAAACAATGTTATTAAAGGTGTGATTAAAAATTATACCTTGTTTTTCATTTACCTTTAATGACATTTCATCATAAACATTATTTAAATTCAAAACATGGTCATGCAATTTTCAACCCTCAAATGTTTTTGGTCAAAGTGTATGTCCCATGACTCATCTTGATGATCCTTCATTTGAGTTGCTTCCAATTGATCAATCTCTTTATCATTTGGTTCTAATTCTTTGTTCACTATCCATGGTATCTCTTCATGTGAGGTGGAAGTTTCCATATCTTGCATATCAAGTGAGATATGAGTTTCATCTATAGAGATGTGAGAAAAGAATGCATCATCATATCTCCCCCAACCATTGTAAAAATCGTCATCCAAATCCAGAGAATGAAATTCCATGATGTTTGTGACATGATCTCTTGATTCATTCATCAATTCTTTTTCTTCTTTGTCCTTGGTAATAGGATCATTATAATCTTCCAAAATTTGATGAGATTTGAAACCCTCTTCCAAAACATCCTCAAATTGTACAGGAGTTGTAATATCTTCCTTTGAGTAGGCGATTATGTTGTCCTGTATATCAATTGGCACACAAGTTTCATTAGTAGTTTTGGATTGAGTGAAGTCTTCCCACTTCTTCCAAGCATCATAATAATCATCTTTCAAAATCAAGTGGTGACGTTCAACTACTTCTTCAACATCTTCCAATTCATCAATGTGTTTCTCATCAAATTCATCTTCACCTTCCTTAGATGGTTCAATTATTTCCAAAAGTGGGTTATTTCTTGAATTCAAATTTATAAGGCTATCATCGTCCAAATTAGTAACCCATGATTCAATTTTATCATAATTTGGAGGGTGAAGAATTTCTTGATCTTTAATTTTACACATCTCATCAATAGTATCTTCCAAGAACAAGTGGTGAAACTCTATCATGTCTTCAAATTCATTTATTGGTTTTCTCCCAATTTCACTTTCAACCACTTCATTCAATTCTATGGTGGGTTCCATCCTATCACATATATCAAACATTGTTGAATTTAGAACCCCTTCATCCGGATAATCGTGTATCTCTATGAATGAGATCATTTCTGCATAATCCTCACTAGTGGATGTTGGCTTAGCAATTTGCACCTCCTCGTGGACTACATCTAAGGTGGTTGTAAGATTTGGATATTCAAATTCATCCCCTTGATCATTCACCTTAGGTATCATTGGAGTGGAGGGTGCTATGTTTGATGGTTGGTGTAGGTTGGCATCAAAAGAACAATCTCTCATATGAACATGTTGTGCCTTTTCTTCTTCAAGACCTTGTCGTTCTATCTCTTCTAAGATCTCATGGATTTTCTCTAGAGACAAACCACTCAGCTTTTTCCTCAATGAGTGAAGCAAGTGTGGGGTGTATGGCTCCTAGGTATACTTCCATGGCTTCCTCTTCTAATGTGTTAAAATTTTCCCACATTTGGGAGTGCAACTCATGAAATCTTCCATTGAATTGACTCAAGGATTCATTAGGCTCCTTACATATGGAGGTAAACCGATTTTTCAGGATTTCTAAGTCAACTTTGATTACCAAAATGGTAAAGATAGGCTGCTTCTAGTTGTATCCAAGAAGTCCTAACCTCCATGGGTAGTTGGCTGTACCAAAAGAATGGTTTATCATCCAAAATGTATGCAAATAACTTACAAGCTACCTCCTCATAGAAAATCTGGAATTGACATAATGTATCCTTGTAGACATGCAGTTTTTGCAAGTATCCTAGTGGCACCTCTTGATTAAAACACCGTAAAAAATCCAATAACATTTTAGGAATTTGATAGGGTACCACAGGTATAGATAAACCCTTATAATGATCCTCTATCATTGATACCATTCTCTCTCTTAGAGACATTATTTCAGCTCTCAGGGATACCATTTGCTCCTCAAGTGTTGCCATTAGTGAAACTTAAAATGTAATTTTAGAACCAAATCTGTTGAATATTCAACCTGCAATGTAAAAAAAAAATCAAGTTAGCATCAACCAAGAGATGTACTTATTAAAATCAAATGTCAAGTAATTGCATGAAACAACACTTTTTTAGTCTGATCCAAAATTTTCAAAATTAAATCAAATCACATTATTTCTGTATGAACAATCAGAAAAGTGTTAGAATAATATACAACATACCTGAATTGCTTAAAATAGAATAAAGTAAATAAATTCAGGCTGTCCTTTTAACAATCTGTTGAGTGTTAGAGGACTAAAGCATAAAAAATTTAAATTTAAATAACACTAAAATAAACCCGTTCGGCCCTCCTAGCACCAATCTGTTGAGTGGTGTTAGAGGCTAAAGATAACAATCAGTAGGGCATGAAATATACAAAAATTTTAAATCTCACTAAAATAAACCCATCCGGCCCTCCTTCTAGCGCCAATCTGTTGAGTGGTGTTAGAGGAGGCCGAAGATGCTAATCAAATGGACTTGAAATATTTAGCAATGTAAAGCTCTTAAACAATTATAAACCTATAGCATCTAAAATCATGATAAAATAAACCTTTTCATGCCCTCCTTCTAGCAATTTTTAGCGCAATCTGTTGAGTGGTATTTTCACCCGATTGTGAAAACACACTCTCCGATAGGATTTGGGTTCTAAATCCTCTCGCTTGCAAAGAAATTAAACAAGTAACTTCTCCAAGGTTCTTGTTATGTTAGCATTTTGCATCTGTGTATTAATAATCTCAAATGAAGATATTCAATTAAAATGCTTGGAACACCTTAGTGGTTGCAAGTAACTAAAAACAAGGGGCACTGTGGTTTATTTTACTATGAAACTTTAATGATTGTTCATTGAACCCTAATAAAGCAAATGTGATTTGGTCTCTATATGACCATGCTGTAACTTCAAAATAAAATTTAATGAAATGCCATAACATGAAGGAATTATTTATGGATTTTGAAGTTTTTTAATTTTTTTATTTTATTTTAATGCTTGAAAAATTAAAATTGGAACTTCTGAAAAATAAAGTGCAGCAAAAAGAAAATAAAATGCAAAAGAAAAAGAAATTAAAATTGCATTCAGTTTGATGCTATCCCGTCCTGGCAAAACCGAAGATGTGAGGTTTCCATGCATGCAACCTAACCTATTGGACCTACAAACACGCACAATCCTGATAAGCTAAGTGCTGATTCAAAGGGTTTTGAAATAAAATTCAAATTTCGAATATTCGCCTAATGCAACCCACAAAAGTGGCATTTAACATTATCTATAAATCCGAAATCTGAAAAATGAAAGAATAAACATTAAATCTATAGCATGCACAGAAAATCTCCTTCTTTCTTGCCCACAAGATGCAAATTTTTGAACACTCCTGCATTAAAAATAAATCATGTTACAATAGCAGAATCTCTGGTTTTCTCAAAACCAAAAAAGGGGAAGAAAAACACTCCCAAGCAGGCCCAGAATGGCTTCTCGCCTTCGGCACTGCAACTCTGCCTGCAGCGGTTTTCGACCCTCGTACCAATCTGTGCTTCCGCTTTTAAAGTTTTGGTAAATTGCTTCTCCTTCCACGACGGTTCGTTTCATCTTCCAGATTGCTTCGTTTCACCTTCCCCGCCTTTCCATTGCTTTTGACTTTATGCTCGACATTGAGATGCTTGATCTTCTCTGTGAACTGTAACGCCTCTACAGCCCTTACACATGTATGCCACGTGTTCCACACTTTTTTGCATGTTCTGTAATG
Source organism: Wollemia nobilis (assembly GCA_028583015.1). NCBI lineage: Eukaryota > Viridiplantae > Streptophyta > Pinopsida > Araucariales > Araucariaceae > Wollemia > Wollemia nobilis. The sequence continues at coordinate 950,003 of JAQPPZ010001899.1, read as the reverse complement.
GCCCCATGTAAATCGTGACAAAAAATAGCATGTCGCGATATCGTGACGTTTTTATGCATGCAGCTTTGCTCCTTTACTTTCATCGTGAAAACGCGACATGTCGCGATATCGCGACATTTTCCTGCCAATAGCCTTGTCCGCCTTCATGCACAATGAAAATGAGACATGTCACGAAATCGTGACATTTTTATGCTATCGGGCCCTATGGGTGCAACCTGTCGCGAAATCGCGACGCTTTTCATCTTCGTACGCCTCGGCTGCAACCTGTCGCGAAATCGTGACGCTTTTTCATTTCTTTCACTCTGGCAGCTTTCTGTCGCGAAATCGTGACACTTTTCTATTTGGAGCTATCTTGCGGCTTTCTGTCGTGAAATCGCGACGCTTTTTCATTTGGAGCTATCTTGCGGCTTTTTGTCGTGAAATCGTGACGCTTTTCTATTTCGGGTTGCTCTTGTTGTATTTGGCCACGAAAACGCGACATGTCACGAAATCGTGACATATTTTCCTTTCGTACCACTTTGCTGCTTGGAGCCATGAAAATGCGACCTGTCGCGATATCGCGACGTTTTTTTCGTGCTTTTTTTATATCGTGACATTTTTGTCGTGCTTTGTGTTTGTCGTGAAATCGCGACGTTTGCTTGTCTTTGTTTTTGTCGTGAAATCGCGACGCTTTTAGTGCCTTGCCCTGTTTGACTTGTTTGACCGTGATTTTGTGACATGTCACGATTTCACGACAATTTTACATTCTGCCTTTCTCTCTCCTCTCTGGACCGCGACGGAGCAACATGTCGCGATATCGCGACACTTTTTCATTTTTGGCCGCGACGGAGCAACATGTCGCGATATCGCGACACTTTTTCATTTTCGGCCGCGACGGAGCAACATGTCGCGATATCGCGACACTTTTTCATTTTTGGCCGCGACGGAGCAACATGTCGCGATATCGCGACACTTTTTCATTTTTGTGCAATTTTGCCTTTTTCTTGATTTTTAGCATCTGGGTCACTGAGATCTTCTTTGAAAGCATGCAAAAAAGGTGGGTCCCCAATTTTGGGGTGTGTTGTGGATCAGCCACAACATGTACTATGGTAGGTGATTTATTTATTATAAATAATTTAATAATACTATCCTAACATATGGGCAAAAAGCCCATTGTTTTTTCACTAGTCAATATTGCTCTTGAAGCAAAAGAATCTGCCAATATTTTTTATGAACATTTATTTTTTTTAAGTTGACATAGTCAGAACCAAAGAACACTTTTTTGTTGTTGTTGAAATGAAAAACTTTGCAGAAGGAATGGAAAGGGTACATGATGAATCCTTGTAAGAAGAAAAGGAATTATTTTCTTGGCCACCACTAACTCACATGCAGTTGGCCTACGCATGGTCAATATGGGTCTCCATGCACTATATGTGTTACAGATGTGGGAGAGGCCATGCATATAGCTACACATGCCCGCACACAGTCGACCTATGCATGGCCAGCACCTGCTCCATAGTCAGCCTATGCATGGCCATGGCATGTGTGGCCTACGTACCACATGCTTTTCCCCTTATGAAGATAAATTATTGGATGAAAACAAATTAAATTAATTAAAATCAATTATCTTAATTAATCAAGTTGATTAATTAAAATTGATTATAAAGGTGTATAATAAAGGTTTTATCTACACCAATTGTTTAATTTTTCTATTTTTTTATGAAACAAACTTAGAAAAATCTCATTCTTTTAAAGCAATTATATCCACTTATAATTATGGAATTGTATTTTTATCCAATTGGATCGGTTGAAGCCTTTGTAATATTTGTCCTAATGGATTTGTACTATGGAGTGCAAGATTGATTGTACGTGACACTCTCTTTGTTGCAATTTGCCTCATAGTGAATGAACTATAGTTTTGAGGCACCTGTTTGACAGGATGGTACAAACCGTTAGTTGAGACATATGCTTCTAGTTTTGAGCATGAATAATGTGAGGAGCAGCCAAGATTTTGTGATGAAGACTGAAGAAAATTTCTACCATGGCCTTTTAAGCTTAGTTTGCTTTGGGTACTTCTTTCACAGGAGTAGTAGTGATTCCTTTGAGGCAATTTTTGCTCTTAGAGCAAAGCATTTCAAAGGATCTTTATCTTCTTCATCAGTTTGAGGATTGTATTTTGGGCACTTGCACACTCTCATTTTCGCTCACACTTTCTTGTAAAAGCATTACAGTGCAATACTTCTATGGTGGGCATGAATGATGAGGACATCTAAGACTTAGGCTATGCATATTTTATTATTGTTGTTGTTATTACATGAAGCACATTGGATTATGTTTAGGCTAGTCTGTTGAGACGATTAAACTACACTTAATAAATTTTAGATTAGCCTTGTTTGTGTTATGGGAGGTTGCACCTATTTTACACCTGCTTATTTCTAGTTGTAACCATTTGATTCTCCATGGTGCTATTTAAGCACCACTAAATAATGCAAATGCGATCAAAATTTAAAGATTGTACATCATTGGATTTGGGAATAAATGGGTTAGATGGATTAAAGTTTGTGTCTCTACAATTTCATATTCAATGTTGGTCAATGGGTTAGTAACATAATATTTTAAAGCCAAGAGAGATCTTAGATAAGGAGATCCTCTATCACCATATCTATTCATTATTATGATTGATTTTTTGGGTAGGAACTTGAATAAGGCTAACAAATATGGGTTAATAAGTGGAGTTAAGGCTAGTAATAACATTGGCAACATCACCCATCAACAGTTTGTAGATGACACAACTCTTTTTGGGAGGGCAAGTATAAATGAGGCCAAAGCTTGGAATAACTTATTAAAGGAATAAGAAAGAGTGTCAAAGCAAAAAGTTAATAGGACAAAATCCAAATTTTACTCCCTAAACACCCCAACTAGAATCAAAGTAGGGATTTGTAGGTTACTTCAAATGGAGGAGGTAAATTTTCTAGCAACTTATTTAGGGATGCCCTTATTTGAGGGGAGAACGAGGATAGAATTATGGAATCGAGTTATAATTAAAGTTCATAATAAACTACTAGCATGAAAAATTAGATGGTTATCGTTAGCAGAAAGAGAGCAACTAATTAAATTAGTCTTAAAGGCCATTCCAACATATATTATGTCCTTGTATACTATGCCAAAATCAATAGAAAAAAGTTTAATCATTATATGCGGTCATTTTTGTGGTCAGGATTACATGATAAAAGGAAATTTCTATTGATGAAATGGAGCAAGGTGTATGATGATAAAACTAGGGGAGGTCTCGGTTTAGGAGTTATTATAAATACAAACTTAGCTCTTAGGGGAAAAGTAATTTGGATATTGTACAAAGAGATTCAAATACAATGGGCAAGAATTCTTCTAAGTAAATATGTTGAGCCCAATGACCCAATATTAATATTTACTGCATTTTCTCTATCAAATGGTTCTACTTTATGGAATATTTTAAAAAATTAATTGATTTAGTGAATAAAGGTGTAAGATGGGTGGTAGGAACTGAAGAAAATATTCTATTTGTATGGATACTTGGTGTGATAAAAAACCACTCAATCTAGATCTAATTTTGAAAACATGGATGAGATTACTTCAAGATAAATATGGTGATAGATATTTAAACATTATTTACAAGGATCAGGAAGGAAGATACAAATGGAAAGATGATTTTTTTACAAGTATACAAGACATTGATGCTAGGAGGCAGTTGAGCATAAAGATAACTACAATGATTATTCTAAGGGGAGTTGAGGATAATCTAATTTTGGAATTGAATAACTCACAAGAATACACAACAAGAAGTGGATATTATGTAAAGCACCAAAAAAATAGGAATATCATAAGAATATGGAGAGATATTTGGGATAGTAGGAGCATTCCTAAAGTTAAAATGTTTGTTTGGCTAGTAGGTCAGAGAATAATTTTATCTTGGGATAACCTTATAAAAATTAGTTTTCATGGCCCCTCACAATATGTTATTTTTAAAAAGGAGGAGGAGAGTTTAGACCATCTCTTGGGAAACTGTTCAATAGTTTGGAAACTATGGCAATGGATTCTTAATATGTTTGGTAAATGTATGGATATGAATGGAATAATTAAAGAATGGTTAAAGCAATGGCAGAGCAATTTTAAAAGTAAGGTTTTACAAAAAAATTGGGGTATATAAAAAGATACAATACTTTGGATTGTTTGGCTAGAAAGGAATAGAAGAATATTTAAAGAAAAGGAAAGCAGTTTAGAGGTAATGAAAAGGAATATTTTTTATCCATAGAGGAGTCTAAACCAAACCTATCAACTCACCCAATCCCTAATCTAGAAGTAGATAGTCTTGATAGATGGAGTCAAGTCATCAAATTGAATTATGATGTTGGATATGGGAGAAACAAAAAGAAGGCAAAGAATATAAAGTGAATACCACCAAATGTGGATTTGGTCAAATTGGATTTTGATGAAGCATCTAAAGGAAATTCATGACCAATGAGAGGAGGATGAATAATTATAAATGATAGAGGAAAGAATTTGTCTCATTACTCTTTCAATAGTGGATTTAATACAAGTAAAGAAGTTGAAGCTTGGGTAGCTTTGGAAGGGTTTAAAATATACAAATAAATGAAATGGAACAGAGTATGGATGGAAGGTGATTCACTCATGGTAATAAACATAATTTTGAGGAAATCAAAGGCTCCATGGAACATACGAGAGATAATCTTGGAAATACAATACCTTGTTATAGATTTTGAAGAAATCAAGTTTACACATACGTCAAGGGAAGGAAACAAATGTGCAAATAGGCTAGCCAATAGAATAGTTTTAATTATTCGTAAAGTTAAATTCTTTTTTTCTTGGCTAGAGGAAGTAGTAAGTTTTGCTGAAGTTGACAAGAAAATGTTGACTGCCTGAATCATATAATGATTAAGATTTACTTTAATATTTTCCATATAAACTATTTATTACATTAGTGTGTTTCATATTAACTATTTATTATAATTTTTGTGGTTGCACTTTGCTTCAGGAAGGAAACTAGTAATACAAATATGATAAAGCAAACAATGAGAGTGTGATGTTTCAGAAATATTACTCTACTAAGATGTAATGCATAGACAATAGAGGTGGTTTTTTGGTATTGTGAAGGTTGTTTTAGGAAAATATCAAGAAGAAGGATGTTGAATTCTAAAATATTTGTATTCACATAGAAAATTATAGAAGATCCATAAATTAAAAATCAAGAATTCAGACATTTTATGAAAATTGTTGTATCTAGCTATAGCATCTGAATTGATATGATAATTGAATCTATTTGTAAACTCTCAAGCTCTAAAGGAGAGAATTATGATTTTTCAAGGGTGGGGACCCAAGTACAACCCCTTGTTCTCAAGCAAAAAAAAATTCTTGGGTCTAATTGGGTCGTGTGAAATTAACAAATCTAATTAAGACAAATAATACAAGTCCACTTCGATTTTAGGTATGTTTCATAAAATAAAAGGTTTAGAAAAATAAAATTGGATTTATAGGTTCTTTTTACAAAGAGGCTAAGGATTCGAGTTTCCTCTACACTTAATAATTTTTTTTGGATTTATGAGTGCTTGTTATGAAAATGTCAAGGGTTCGAATTCCCTTCATACTTGATAATGTTCCTTATGGTATTATTCTAGTTCCCTCTACACTCGATAATGCTAGTCTTGGTAATAGTGTGTATGCATAACATCTAAAAAAAAGAGTCATGTAAAGTTAAGTTTTCTATTAAGTGAGAAAATGCAAGTAAATATTTAACCTCGCCTTTTCTTATTCCAAATATTCTAAATTTTTCAAAATATTTTAGAAAATTTTAGATAATAAGGAAAGAAAGTTATTTATGAAAGCCTTAATTGAAAGTAACAATACCTTAATCAAGATCAAAAGGAAGAGTGAATCTATTGTATCCCTATCTAGGGAGAACATGTTTCACCAAAAGTGATTATCAAATTGATATGATAGAACATAATATAATGGTTTTTAAAAGTTGAGGGTTAACATATTCAAAAGTGTTTTATAGGTATTCCTAAGAAACACTGCATTCAAAAGTGAACTTATGGTATATGTATCGAGGAACTAGAAGTGATTATCAAGAATGATATGAATACACATAATATAAAGGTTCTTAAAAGAAGATAATTAACATGGTCAAAAGTGTTTCATAGGTTATAAAGTAGATTAAATGGAAGTGGGATTGAATTCAAAGTATTCAATGACTTTCCTTTCGAGAAAAATAAATCCTCATCATCTTCTTTATTTTGAATTATAAAGATAAAATAATGGGTGATAGCCCATGGTTTACGGGGAGAGATGGCATGTTTTTGAGACTATGGAGTGAGAATTTTTCTATGGATATAAAAACTACTACAAGGCTTCTAGTGTGGGTTGAGCACTTTGGACTTCCATATTAGCTTACCAATAAGGATGATTTGAAGAATATTGGTAACCCTCTAGGGTGTTCATTTAGGAGGGACCATCCACTAATGAGTGAAAGCATGGTTATGTGTTGTCGTGGATATTTCAAAACCATTATTAAAATTGACTAAGATGAAATTTAAATAAATAAAATGGGATCAAAGTGGAATACAAAACATTGCATTCCAATGTTGCAAATGATATGAAAGTGGCCATGTGGAAAGAGACTATAAAATTAAAACAATGAAGAAAGAAATAAAAATTTTGGTCATAATGTAAACTATAAGATAAAGCAAGGAGATCATATTGTTATAAAATTTGGATCGAATAAAGGATTTTCCACTCACAAAAAGTGACAAAGAACTAAGATAATTTGCATGGTGGATGACAAAGCTTGGAAAATTGGGCTTTAGAGTTTGGGTGACATAGCATTATTCATTGCCATAAATATTTTAACTATATATATCCTTCTTCAATTGAAAGAAGCCAAGTGCCAAAGTAGTAGTGATTCAAAAGGGCTAAGTTAGCAAAAAATAAGTGAATAGCATCAACAAATCATGGATCACCAAGTGGAAGCAAACATTTGATCTTCTTTCTTTTAAGGTTTAGAGCTTCAATTTTTATTTTTTGGGGTCCATTGGGGTAAACCTTTAAGAGGCCATAAATTTTACATACAAAAGCATTTTGAGACCATCTTGTTTCAAATCACATGATTTTCAAGCTCTATGCATTGATGGCATTAGTTCACAGATCTACTATAGTGTTAGGGATAAAATTGTGTAATATGGAATACAAAGCCCTAGTTACTCATCTAATTGAGTAAAATTACAATATTTGGTCAACTTAAATGATCGACCTGCTATAAAACTAGAACATGTCATGTATCTTTTAGGATGATAGAGTAGTAATTCTTAATGATGAAGCTTGGCACAAAAAACTATAAGAGGCTCTAGACTTATTTTCTTTGTTGATTGAACTAGAGTTGATTTTCTATATCAAATAAGAGGGTGATCCTATAAAGTATGGTCAAAGTTGCATGAATGTTTTGGAAATATTAATACTATTGAAGTAAGTCACTTAGAATTAGAGTTTTCTTCTCTTAATCTAGCTAAGTTTATTAACATCAAGGACTAAATTGTGAGATTCAAGGCTTTAAGGGCAAATATTTCATCTTTTGAAAGCAAAAAGAAAGATGATGCAGAATGTGTTAAGATTGTCCTTGTTGATCTCTCCCCCTCTTAGATATTTAACGTAATAGTTCATATGGTTCCTATGTTCTCGATATCCCAAAAGACTCTCTTGACCAAATTTTCTCTCTTCTAGTTCACTTTTAGGTTGTAATGCAAAATTATTATGGTGGAACTCCTCACATATAGGCTCATGCAAAGAAATTATATTATGAGGTTAAGACCCAAGGTCCCATGGGAAAGGCTAAGTATTCAAATAAAATGAAAACCACTTCTGGATACTTTAAAAGGGAGAGACATCCTATGAATAATTACTTATTGAAACAAAGTTATTGAATCAAGGTGGATGTCTTTTAGATCATGAGGGATATTCAATTGGATTTGCCTCAATTGTAGAGGCCCACTAAAGCATCCATTTTTGGGGGAAGATATTATTGTCATTAATGTCTTCTATCCTTGGCTCCTCTATTCAAATTATGGTGGATGTTAAGATTGCAATATGATTCATGGGCAAGAGCTAACATTGTAGATGTATTAGATAGGCCTAAGGGTATTTTATTGTGCAATGTATTTAATATTTTATAATATTTTATTATGTAATCCCAATGGGCCATGGTTAACCTTGTTATGGTTAAACTTAATTTAATATTTGTAATTAACCTAAATCCCACTTACATTTTTGGCTTAGGTTAAAATTTATGATGTAATTTGGGGTTTTGGTATTGCTATAAATATCCCCTCACACTCCTCATTTCTCATCGAAGTGTTGTGCAATATTACCTATGAACAGTGATTATTAATGGTGCCTACATGCACTCTAATTCTCTTTCATCCTTTTATGCATTTTTTATAAGATTTGAGTAAATGCTTTACTTTAGCTTGTTTCTGGAAAGTGCCATGAATTCCATCGGCCATAACTTTTGCATACTGAAGTGTTTCATGCATATTATTTTCAATTTGCATAATTTTTGAGCCCTACACATTGGTAAAATTAATTTAAGGATTTGTTATAGTCATGTGGGAGTATTGTAAAAAATATATCCTTTGGAATATGCTACTCACCTTAACGGGTGAAATTAAAACACATGGTTAGTACAAATGACAAGTCTATGTAGAAGTAAGAATCTTTGGTTTAGGTTTAATGGTGGAAAAAAATCTCAATGATTATGCAATAGCAAAAAATAAGGAAGATTTGATGTATTCACCTAGCTTCTTGTTCATTATAAAGTTGCTATGAAAAATTGTGGAGCACTTCCTCATGTACAAGCCCATTCTAAGGGCTTCAAATCAGTGGAGGCTAGGGCTTAATTGCCTAAGGTCAATTCAAAGTCTTCAAAGTAATCAAAATCATGTAAATAATGTAAGAAGGAAGGAAACTCTATCAAGACTTACATAAAAATATCAAGGAATATTGGAGTTGAATTTTTGAAGTCAGATCATAAGAGTTTTAATGATGAAAATGAATATTGTAAATCAAAGGCTTATTAGAGCATCCATCATGGGGGAAGATTGTTATCATCTCTAATTTCTCCTCTCTCTAGTCCCTCATTTTAGATTATAGGGGGTGTTATAATAATCAGTAATCTAAATTTATTATCTAAGGTTGATAGTATGGACGCACCTATGGGCATACATGATAAGCCTATGAACATGTGAAATATAAGCCTACAAGCATCCTTATGTAAGCTTACGAGTAGTTTTTATGTATTCACCCTTAATGATGTTGATTAAACCATTTGCACGATTAACATTAATTTAAGGGATTAATATATTTTATTATTTGTAATTTAACCTTCAAATCAGATTATATTGGCTCGAGCTTAGCATTTAACTGGGTATTAGACATCTCTCTCTCTCTCTCTCTCTCTCTCTCTCTCTCTCTCACACACACACACACACACACACATACACACACACACACACACACATTTGTTTTCTATTTATTTCACCTTTGTACTCTTTTGCGTAAGATTGTTATGATGAATGCTTCAAGATATCTAATAGAAAATTGTTATAACTTACAATAATTATCATTGTATAAGAGGACATGCATCCTCTTCATTCCATAAAAAACCAAGCATGCTTGTAAAAGTAGATATGAACAAAGCACATAATAGTGTTTTTTGGTCTTTTTTATATCATATTATCAAAAAAATTGTTTGATCAAAATAAGGTAAAGAATACATGCCACATGTAGTGGATGTCCCATCTAAATAATTTTAGCTTATAGTTAAATATCATAATTCCAATAAAAAGCAAACACCTAACTTAATCACTCGTTTTTCTAGATGCTTATCATAGTAAGGGATATTTATAGTCATAATTTCAATGAGTGGAAATCACTTTATTGCAATGGCTATGAATTTTCTCAAATTTACCAACAATTTATCTAGCATAATCTAAATGATTAATCAATGATGGAATTTTATATTGCCTACACCGTCTTTGCATCCCATATAACATGCCTTGCCAACTCCTTACATTGGAGGTGCACTAATATCAAATAATCAGAAACTGCTCATGTATATGTTGACCTTAAGCATAAACCAATTTGGGAGATAAATTTATGGGATAAGAAATGTCAATACTTGATAAATATTATAGAAATAATTTTACACATGATTAAATAATATTTTAGGCTTAAAATCTCAAGTTGGTATGTTTTTTCTTTTGATATGAAATAGAGACAAATATTGTTAAAAGTATTTATTGGTTTCCTTTATGAATGAGATTCTTCAATAGATCATTACATATCATGCTCCATTATAACCCAATATTTCTAACAAATCTCTATGAAAAAGCTTCTAGGTCTAGTGTATTCATATTTATACATAACAAATTGTTGGCAATTTGAGTTATTGTATGTTGTCATTGATGTCACATGAATCATTGATGTCATATGGATCACATTGAGTTTTTATGGGCAGATGATATTTTGGAAAGCATGGATAAATTCAAGTTTTTTGTGAAAACCAAGTCAGGTAAAATAAAAGGTTTTATTTAAAATCATGGATGGCAGATTTGAAATGGGTTTTTCTCAAAACCCAGGTTGGCCTTTCGTTTCGTCGAAAAAGGTGCCCCGATGATGGATATATTTAATTTTAAATATTTAGTTTAAATTTTAATTATTTAAAATTAAAATATGAGTTTAAAATTAAAATTTTAATTTTAATTTTAAAATTAAAATTAAAGTTAGCGCCAACGTCTAAAGAAAGAGGGAAAATCAATAATGCGCCAACGTCATCGAAAATGAGGAGAAGACTATATAAAGGGGATCCTAAGGTTCATTTGAAATTAATCCTTGCTCGTGTTAATCGTTGGCTAAGCATCCGAAGAGAGCTCGTGTGAAAATTGTTTTGAAAAGGGAGACAGCAAATAAATCCAAGGTTGATCGAAATCCCAAGACATTGTGGGAAGAGTGGCGCATTGGCAATTGGCTTTTTTTTAAGGTGTGTGGCAGCGCTTTATGTCAAGGTAAGAATCTCCTTGATAGCATTCAAAGGCATTGGAAGGAAAGCGCTCAAAGCGCTTTTGGTTTGCATGGAAGGGAAGAAGGACTTAAGGCACATCGTACCTTTTCCTTTCGAATGAGCAGCTAGCTTGTGTGGCAACCTTAGCCGCAGCTAAGGCACTCGCAATGTGTGCAAGTTGGGGGTTTGAATCCCCTTGAGGAGGTAATTACGTTTTGCTAAAATTAATTTCGTTGATGCCCTAGGATAGGAGTTATAAGGTGGTTAAGGAATAATTAAAGTTTTTAATTAAAATTTATTTTTATAAGGGTCATGATTATTATTTCAGAGGAGATGAGTTTTTTATTTAAATTTGATATTCATGAAATTGAAAATTAAGATTTAGGAGAAATAAGGAGTTGTTATAAAATATTTTTGAGAGCCTTATTTATTATTTTTGATAAGGGTTTTTTATTAAAAGGACTTTGGTGGATGTGTTTATTAAGTTGGAGTAAAAAGGTGTAAATTGAGTTATACTTTATCTTGTGATTATTATTTGAATTCCACTAACCCTTATTGAGATTGGAAAGGAAAGTTGTGTTTAGTGTGGCAGTTTTTGTGGACAACTTCTTGGCATCAAAATGTATGGGCACATTCTCCTATTGATTGTTTATGGTGGTTGATTTCTGAAATATCATTGGAGTGAAAAGGATTTATTGTGGTTTCCTTTTCAAAAGTGGTTGGTTGAATGCTTCAAGGTTTTCTAGTTTGAGATTTGTGTTTAAACCTTGTTTTATAAGCATAGTTGTTGAAGCCCATTGGTTGTGAAAGAATTAGAAAATAACATGAGTATCATTGTTATGTGAGATTTATGGTTGAGCATTTTTGGAAACATTTGAGTTGGTTGATACATGCTTGGACTAGGGTTTTTGTGAGAAAGAGTAGTACCTTGTGGTGATTGGTTGAGTTGAGTTGATTGAGCCTAGTCAAGTGATTGTGTGAGGTGATTGGTCAAGTTCCATGAAACAAACTATTCCATAATTCTCACTGGAGTTGAGTTGATATTAGAACATATTGAGTCTCTAACAATTCTCTTTATGCTTCTATGAGTTGAGTTGAGTTGAGTTGAGAGTGAGATTAGAACATATTGAGTCTCTAAAAATTCTCTTTATGCTTCTATGAGTTGACTTGAGTTGAGTTGAGATTGATTTTAGTTGAGTTGAGTTGAATATTGAGCTTAGAACATATTGAGTCTCTAAGAATTCTCTTTATGCTTCTATGAGTTGATTTGAGTTGAATTGAGTTGAGATCATTGTGGATCATTGTTGTCATCCATTGAAGAGTACATTTACATTCATTGTTGAGTTCATATTTGAGCTTTGCCTTGATAGATTTGTGGATGATATTTGAGTGCTACTTGAGCATGATTGATTGAGCCTTTGAGAAGGCCTTTGTGGACAGTTTTGGGATAGACTTTGTGGACATTTTTATGGATTATGGATAGCTTTGTGGACAACTTTGTGGACAATTTTAGGACAGATTTGTAGATAAATTTGAGCAAGTTCTTTGTGAGCTTGTAGAGCAAATTTGGGCAAGTTCTTGGTGAGCTTGCTAGAGTAGATTTGAATAAGTTCTTGGTGAGCTTGCTAGAGCAGATTTGGGCAAGTTCTTGGTGAGCTTGCTAGAGAAAATTTGGATAAGTTCTTGGTGAGCTTGTTGGAGCAGATTTGGACAAGTTCTGTGTGAGCTTGTTATTCAGTTTTGGACAAGTTCTGTGTGAGATTGTTATTCAGATTTGGACAAGTTCTGTGTGAACTTGTTATTGCCTAGCTTTGAGCAGATCAAAGAAATCATTGTATTGGATAAGTATCCTTATTTTTGTGTGAAATATTATAAGGAGATTATCTTGTGGAGTACCCCACATTGGGGGAACCACGTTAAATCTTGTGTCTCAATTATATATGTTGACTTGTACTCTTTCTTACTATTGCTATCTAAGTTATTAATGCACACTGCTATATTTGGTTATTGTAATTAACAACATTAATTGATATTGGTTTGGAAAGAAAGTAAAAAGTGGGCGCTATACTATTCACCTCCCCCCTCTCAGTATAAGCTTGTGTTATTCAATTGGTATCAAAGCGGGTTCCTTTGGAAATGCTAACATCTTGAGGGTAGATTCTACAAGAACACATATGGCTTCACAGAATGGATCATCTACAAATAAGGCTCCATTATTTGATGGTAACAATTATGCTTTTTGGAGCATGAGGATGAAGAACTACTTGATATCACAAGAATATGAGGTATGGCAAATGGTTGAAAAAGAGTATAGGGTTGAAGGTGATCCCGAGGTAGATAAGACTATCAAGAAATTGGTTGAGATCAATGCAATAGCAATGAATTGTATTTTGAGTGGGCTTCATGAGACAGATTTTGCAAAGGTCATGGTATGTAATTCAGCTAATGAAATGTGGACCAAGTTGCAAAATACTTATGAAGGAGATTCCAAGGTAAAGTTGGCAAAACTACAAACTCATAGAAAAAGATTTGAGAAATTAAAAATGAAAGATTCTGAAGATATTGCAAAGTTTTTACTTTGAGTTGATGATATTACTAACACCATGAGAGGCCGAGGTTTTGAGATGAAAGAATCAAAAGTTACTCAAAAGGTTTTGAGATCACTTCACATGAAATATGATTCTAAGGTTTCAGCAATAGAAGAGACAATGGATATCAACAAGCTAACAATGGAATAATTGCAAGGTACTCTCATAGCTTATGAGATGAGGGTAAGTAAGCATTAGGTTCCAATAAAAGATATTACATTCAAGGCTTTAGAGAAAGAGAAAGGGAAAGTTTTAGAAACAAGTAGAGGTTCAGATAATTATGAGGAAGCTAACTTCATCAAAATGAATAAGGACTCAAAGAATTTCAAGGATATAAGGAAAGTTAGATGCTATAAGTGTGGTGATCTTGGTCACTATGCATACAGGTGTCCACATGAAGAAAATGATGATGATGAAAAAAAGGGTCAAAGAAGAAAAGAATATGGAAAGCATAAGCATGACAAAGATGACAGATACAAGCAAAATAGGTATGAGAAGAAGAAAAAAATTTGTAAGGAAAAGAAATATTACTATATTGTAGAAGCAAGTAATAGCTCAGATCATAGTGATAAAGACAAAACAGATGATGAAAAATAAGAACATCTATTCCTAGGAATAGAAGGTGAAAGAGAGTAGTGCTTTGTGTGTGTCAAAGAGATCATAGATTAGGGTATTGCAATGGTTTTAGTGATAGTGAAGATGAGATGACACATCAAGGAAACAAGCATGGTCAAAGAAATCTTGAGAGTTTTTTTGCTATAGAAGATTATAATGGTCTCAATGATAGTGAAAACAAAGAAGTCTCACTTTTTTTTAGAGAAAAGGAAGAGTATGAGCTAAGTAAACAAAAATAAAAAATAAAAAGGCTAAAAGAAGAATACAAGAATCTTGAAAACAAGATTCGAATAGATGTTAAAATTAGAGAAGAACTACTTCAAACAATTAGTAATCTCAGAGAAGAGCTTCAAAATGCAAAAAGGATAGAATAAAGGATGAATGAAGAACTAAGTGTAACCACAACAAGACATGATACATTAGATGAAAAGGTTCAAAAAGGATTGGAAACTTATTTTAAGGTTGTATCTTACTTCCAAGAAAAATCACACTCAAAAGGAAAGGAATTTCTAAAAAATGAAATCAAGGAAGCACCTAAGATTTGTGAGGAAAGTTCCAAAGTTCATATGGCTCCAAATATTTAGTTTGATTCTTGTTTTGAGAGAGGTGAATCAAGCTCAAAGGGAAAATAAATTCTTGAAGAGAAAATCAAGGAAGAAGTTTTAGATGCTACAAAGAAGGTTCAATGATGCAATGCACAAGTTGAAAATGACCATAAGGATAATGGTAAAAAAAGGTATGAAGAACCAAGGTATGAACAAAGGGCTTTTCAAGGACATTTTTTTTCTTGTAATGGATTCGGACACAAGGCTATACACTGCAGGATCCATGGATCAATGAAGTTTGATTTTGCTAGAAGAAACTTCAAAGGAAGAAGGTATGGTTTTCAGGGACATTTCTTCTCATGCAACAGGATTGGTCATAGAGCTTTTCAATACAAAGGAAATAAGCAGCATGGTTTTGGTTTTAGAGCCTCACAATTCAGAAGTCATGGTCATAATGGTCATGAAAACAGAGCTTCATAATACAGGGTTCAGGAAAGGAATGGATATGGAAATTATTTTAAGAATTAATTCAGGACATGGGCACCATCCAAAGGCTACAATATCAAGTGTTTTAATTGCAATAACTTTGGGCATATTGCAAAATAGTGTAGGACTCAATTCCAAATAGGTTCAAGGCAAGAAGGTCAAACAGGTTCAAGACAAGAAGGTCAAACAAGTTCTAGACAAGAAGATCAAGTAATTCATCAGGAGAAGGATATTAGAAAAACATGGAAGGAAGTTGATAGGGGAAAGAAACAATGTGATTTGGGTGTAAAAGTACTACCACTCTAAAATTAATCACCTCAAAAGAGAAGGTGGTGAGGGGGCTATGCTTAAGTGTCAAATATTTTAGCCCCATAGGTGTCCCTTTTGCCATTGATGTCAAAGGGGAAGAGATTTGAGTAAGGGGGAGAGCATTGAGTTAGGGGGAGCAGCCTCCAAAGAGAGTATTGAGTTAGGGGGAGCATCCTCTATAGAGATTATTGAGTTAGGGAGAGCAACTTTGATTCTCAAAGATGGTTTTTGCAGTGATTGTGGTTTTTGCTTTAGAGGTGTTGCCATCAATGACAAAGGGGGATATTGTTGGAAATTTGAGTTATTTTATGTTGTCGTTGATGTCACATAAATCATTGATGTCATATGGATCACATTGAGTTTTTATGGGCAGATGATATTTTGGAAAGCATGGATAAATTCAGATTTTTTTTTAAAACCAAGGTGGGTAAAATAAAAGGTTTTATTTAAAACCATGGATGGCATATTTGAAATGGGTTTTTCTTAAAACCTAGGTTGGCCTTTCGTTTCATCGAAAAAGGTGCCCCGATGATGGAGATATTTAATTTTAAATATTTAGTTTAAATTTTAATTATTTAAAATTAAATTTTTAATTTTAATTTTAATTTTAAAATTAAAGTTAGAGCCAACGTCTAAAGAAAGAGGGAAAATCAATAATGCGTCGACGTCATCAAAAATGAGGAGAAGACTATATAAAGGGGGATCCTAAGGTTCATTTGAAATTAATCCTTGCTCGTGTTAATCGTTGGCTAAGCATCCGAAGAGAGCTCATGCAAAAATCATTTTGAAAAGGGAGACAACAAATAAATCCAAGGTTGATCGAAATCCCAAGACATTGTGGGCAGAGTGGCACATTGGCAATTGGATTTTTGTTAAGGTGTGTGGCAGCACTTTACGTTAAGGTTCGAATATCCTTGACTGCATTCGAAGGCATTGGAAGGAAAGCGCTCGAAGTGCTTTTGGTTTGCATGGAAGGGAAGAAGGACTTAAGGCACGTCGTGCATTTTCCTTTTGAACGAGAGGCTAGCTCGTGTGGCAACCTTAGCCACGGCTAAGGCACTCGCGGTGTGTGCAAGTTGGGGGTTTGAATCCCCTTGAGGAGGTAATTACATTTTGCTCAAATTAATTTCGTTGATGCCCTAGGATAGGAGTTATAAGGTGGTTAAGGAATAATTAAAGTTTTAATTAAACTTTATTTTTATAAGGGATGTGATTATTATTTCAGAGGAGATGAGTTGTTGATTTAAATTTGATATTCATGAAATTGAAAATTAATATTTAGGAGAAATAAGGAGTTGTTATAAAATATTTTTGAGAGCCTTATTTATTATTTTTTATAAGGGTTTTTTATTCAAAGGACTTTGGTGGATGTGTTTATTAAGTTGGAGTAAAAAGGTGTAAATCAAGTTATGCTTTATCTTGTGATTATTATTTGAAGTCCACGAACCCTTATTGAGATTGGAAAGAAAAGTTGCGTTTAGTGTGGCAGTTTTTGTGGACAACTTCTTGGCATCAAAAGGTATGGGCACATTCTCCTATTGATTGTTTATGGTGGTTGATTTCTGAAATATCATTGGAGTGAAAAGGATTGATTGTGGTTTCCTTTTCAAAAGTGGTTGGTTGAATGCTTCAAGGTTTTTTGGTTTGAGAGTTGTGTTTAAACCTTGTTTTATAAGCATAGTTTTTGAATCCCATTGGTTGTGAAAGAATTAGAAAAGAACATGAGTATCATTGTTATGTGAAATTTATGGTTGAGCATTGTTGGAAACATTTGAGTTGGTTGATACATGCTTGGAATAGGGTTTTTGTGAGAAAGAGTAGTCCCTTGCGATGATTGGTGAAATGGTTGTGAACTTTAGTGTTGAGGGAGGCAAGAAGTGTTGTTCTATTACCAGGAGTGGTAAGAAGATTGCAATCTCTTCATTTAAGCATGGCTTATTTGCCTTAGATGCTATCTCTACTCCACATGTCGCCATGACAGTCTCTACAAAGGAGGCAACTTCCCTATGGCACAAGAGATATGGGCATCTCAGTTCTGGTTACTTACTTGAGCTAAGTAAGTATGAGATTGCAAAGGGTCTTCCTTCCATTTCTACCATATTTCCAGTGTGCTCTGACTATTTGGAAGGAAAGCAGCATAGAGTACCTTTTGAGAAAAGCTCTACAAGAGCAAAGAAACCTCTGGAGTTGATTCACACCGAACTGTGCGGTCCTTTCACACCCATCAGTTGTGGGGGGAAGAGGTATTTTTAGTTATTTGTAGATGATTACTCACAAAAAATTTGGGTGTTCTTTCTTACTCTAAAATCTGAGGCATTTAGTTTCTTTCAGCAATTCAAGAAATCTGTTGAGGAATCAAGGGCTTCTATAAAGACTCTCCGCTCAGATCGAGGGGGGGATTTTACCTCTAAATAATTTTTTGCATTCTTGGTTGCACATGGGATCACGAGATAGTTAACTACTGCTTATACTCCTCAACAAAATGGAGTTGTTGAAAGGAGGAATCGTTCCATCATGGAAATGGTTCGTTGCATGCTCACAGGAGCTAGTCTTGGGCAGCAATATTGGACAGAAGTTGTCACCACAATAGTATATCTGTTGAATAGGGCACCCAAAAAGGCCCTACAAGGAATGACTCCATAGGAAGCATGGAGTGGTAGGAAACCCTCCATTTCTCATCTATGCATTTTTGGATGTAAAGCTTTCATGCACATACCAAAAGAGAAAAGGAAGAAGCTAGATGAGAAGACATTGAAGTGTATTCTTCTTGGCTATGATGAGCACTCTAAGGGTTATCGTTTGATTGATCCCTTGACCAAGAAGATACACATTAGTAGAGATGTGGTTTTTGATGAGGCTTTCACATTAGAAAACACATTAGATGTATACCTAGACCTTGTGGAAACTAAGGTTGAGAAGTCTCCTTCATCAAAGGTTGGAGGTCCTTCTTCATCTTCTTCAACACCTCAGAAGAAGAATCCAAAGTGCTATACAAATACAATCAAATATTCTAAGCTATCCACTCCACAATATTTAACATTGGATAGGCCTCGTACTCGCAGCATGGCTTGACAGGAGAAAGCTACAACAGAGAATACTGGGGTTGATGATTTGTGTCAATCTTTTGAGGAACTTTCTGTAGATCTAGAGAGAGATACAGAAGATATGGATATTGATGATGACAGGGTTTTTATGTCCTCAATAGACAATCTTAAACCTGCATCAGTGCAAGATGCTCTTGGTGACCCTCAGTGGAAGGCCGCTATGGATGCAGAGTATAAGTTGCTGATGAAAAACAAAACTTGGAAGCTTGTCGATATGCCATACAGAAATAAGCCCATAGGCTGCAAATGGGTGTATAAAGTTAAGTATAAGGTAGATGGGACAATAGATAAGCATAAATCTTGACTTTTTGCAAAGGGCTATGCTCAAAGAGAAGGCATTGACTATGAGGAAAATTTTGCACCTACTGCTCGAATGACAACCATTCGAGTTCTTTATGCTATGGCAGCACAGTATGGGTGGAAAGTACACCAAATGGATGTCAAGAGTGTTTTTCTAAATTGTGATCTCCAATAATAAGTCTACATGACTCAACCAAAAGTATTTGAAGTGGAATGCCAATAGCAGAAAGTTTGCAAATTGGTCAAATCCTTATATGGTTTGAAACAGGCCCCTCGGGCTTGGTACATAAAAATTGATAATCACCTACTGCAGCA
This sequence comes from Wollemia nobilis, assembly GCA_028583015.1. Taxonomy (NCBI): domain Eukaryota; kingdom Viridiplantae; phylum Streptophyta; class Pinopsida; order Araucariales; family Araucariaceae; genus Wollemia; species Wollemia nobilis. The sequence goes on along the minus strand of JAQPPZ010001899.1, from coordinate 930,658 downwards.
TGGATTTAAGAGATGTCTATCAGATGCAAACCTCTATTTCAATAAGCAAGGCTCTGAAATAGTGTTTCTTGTACTCTATGTTGATGATCTACTCATAACAGGGAGTTCAATTACAATGATCTCTACTTTCAAACATGATTTGAGAAAATATTTTGAAATGATAGATATCAGACTTCTCCATTACTGTCTTGGTCTGTAAGTGAACCAGAAGGAGCACTACATCAAAGTGTCTTAGAAAAAATATGCCAAGACACTACTAGAAAAATATCTCATGACTGACTACAAGACGATGGCAACACCAATGGAAATAGGTCTTCAGTTATCGTGATATAACAAATCACCTCAGGTAGATGCTACTCTCTATCGTCAGTTGATTGGGAGTCTCATATATCTAACCAACACTAGGCCAGATATCGTATTTGTTGTCAACTATCTTTCGAGGTTCATGCAAGAACCTAATACTACACACTAGAAAGCAGCAAAGTGAGTTCTTCACTATATCCGTGGCACAAAGGAATATGGCCTAGAATACAAGAGGAACAACAACTTCTTCTTATAGGGATACACGGACTCCAACTATGTCGGATCGTATGATGATCGTAAATCAACTTCAGGATATTTGTTTCATCTTAGATCTGGTCCTGTCTCTTGGCACAGCAAGAAGCAACAGGTGGTTGCTATTTCATCAACAGAGGTAGAATATCGCATCGCACGTGAAGTTGTGTGCAAAGTGATATGGTTGCATCGCATCCTGACAAGTATGGGTCTTCCATAAAAATCTCTAATACACTTATTCTATGACAACATGGGTGTTTTGAATCTTGTTAATAATCCAGTACATCATGATAAAACCAAGCACATTGATACACAATGCCACTTTATTCGAGACGAAGTCTCAAAACACCGAATTCAGCTTCAGTACATCTCCACCAATGCTCAAGTTGTAGACATTTTCTGTTAGGATCCTGCTATAAAATATACTAAACAACACACTCTTAATTCAAATAAACACACTCTCACACATTTGCTTGGAAATAAACTCACAGAAACATTATAACAGTATTCAGAATTAAATGCATATGATAACAAAAACTACTTAAAAGGAACAATCTCACAATAGTTAGAATCACAGGCCTCTTCGAGGGGGCAACTTCCTTCAACACTTCATTAATTTGCAAAAAGATGATTACATTGGTGCCTTTTCGAGTATTTAAAGAGTTTCCTTCCAATTTTGGCTTACATGCAAAATGCCACCTGGATTACATGCATAATGCCACCCTAATTACATACATAGTGCCACTTTGAATTACATGCACAATGCCACTCGAATTACATGCATAATGCCACACGAATTACATGCACAATGCCACCTTACCTAACCTATCTACCATGTGTTACATAGAAAAGGGTGCCATTTGTCATAGGCACTACCTAAGCTAAAACTTAGAACATTACAAAATATTAATCATGGGTACTACCCACGTTCACTAGGAATTATTACATCAAGGAAGTTATTACATTAAGGGTTAGGATGAGATCCTAACATACCCTTCTCCTTGAAGAAGCTTTGTCCTCAAAGCTAAAAATGAGGAAACTATTGCTGGAGTTGATAGAGAAACTCCCATGTAGCATCCTCAGGTTGAAGCCCATGCTTCTGAACAAGGACCTCTGTAATGGTACGGTTGCGCAGAGTGCGAGTTCAACGATCTAGCAGCTGCTCAGGTGTGAGTAAGAAGGAGCCTTCTTCATCCAATTCAGGAAGTGTTGATTGAACCTGTCCCTTTGTGCCCACAACTTTCTTGAGAAGGGGAACATGAAAAATAGGGTGGAGCTTGGAAGTGGGGGGAAGAGCCAATTTATAAGCTGTAGGGCCAATCCGTTGTAGAACCTGATACGGACCATAGAATTTTAGAGTGAGCTTCTGACACCTGTGAAGTTGTAGGGATGATTATTTGTATGGATGTAAGCGAAGGAGGACCATATCACCCACATAAAAACTGTGCTCAGAACGATGCTGATCAACTTGTTGGTGCATTCGATTCTGGGCCATGTTCAAATTTTGCTTGAGTTGGTAGAGGACCTCGGTGTGTTGACTCAGAGCATTATCAATGGCCTTGACCTTAGAGCTACCCAAAATGTAGGAGGAATGCGTGAGTGGAGGGTGCCCATAAACTGCCTCAAACGGTGTGATTTTAGTGGCAGTATTATAGGAAGTTTTGTACCACCATTCGACCAAGGAAAGCCATTTTGCCCAATGAGTAGGATGATCGAAGGCAAAGCAGTGAAGGTAGGTTTCCAAGCATTTATTAACAACCTCTGTTTGACCATCCATTTGCAGATGGTAGGCTGAACTCATTTTGAGCTGATTCCCCTGCAACTTAAACAACTCTTGCCAAAAATTGCTAGTAAATGTGGGATCATGATCAGATACAATGAAGGTTGGCATGCCATGAAGGCGAAATATGGAGTCAAGAAAATTTTGGGTAATAGTGAATGTTGTGTAAGGATGGGCTAGGGAACAAAAGTGAGCATACTTTGAAAGGTGGTCCACTACTACGAAAATAAATGACTTGCCTCCAGATTTAGGTAGCCCTTCTATGAATTCCATGGAGATGTCAGTCCACACCTGCTCTAGAATCAGCAATGGTTGAAGAGTGCCCAAAGAGCACACTGTTTCCCCTTTCATCCTTTGACATGTGTCGCAGTTAGCTACAAAAGAGCGAATGTCATGTTTCATACCTTTCCAAAAGAAGATGTGCTTGAGTCGCTCATAAGTTTTTAGGAACCCTGAATGGCCAGCAGATGGAGTAGCATGTGATTCCTTCATGAGGAGCTCTCGAAGTGGGGACTTAGGAGGAAGAACCAGGTTTTGATGGTAACATAGATCCTGGCCATCCCAACTATATCCTGGTGTAGATTGGATCATCCATAAGTGAAGCAACCAAGTCTTTCAAATCTGCATCCTGAAGTATTTCTTGATGTAAGGGCTCAATCCATTGGGGCAATGGTGCAGAAATAGCGCACAACGTACTAAGGGTCTCAAATTGGCGAGAGAGCATCTACCACAAGATTCTCCTTTCCTTTTTTGTACGTGATGTCATAATCATAGCCCATGAGTTTTGATACCCACTTTTGTTGCTCGGGGGTGGCAACCTATTGTTCTAGAAAGTATTTCAGACTACGGTGGTCGGGCTTTGATGGAGAAATGGCGCCCAATGAGGTAAGGTCACCAATGTAGGACTGCATGCAATATTGCCAACATTTCCTTGGCATATGTGGATTTCCCTAAATTGCGATCAGATAGGGCTTTGCTAGTAAAATCCAAAGGGCGTCCTTCTTGCATCAATACCGCCCCAATACCACGACCAAAAGCGTCACTTTCAATGACAATTTTTTTAGAGAAGTCTGGCATGGCTAAAACTGGAGTGGTGGTCATGGCATGCTTGAGTTCCAAGAATGCTTGCTCAGCTGGCCCTGTCCAAGTAAAAGAATCCTTCTTCAACATGGAGGTGAGGGGGGCGGTTATCTTTCCATAATTATAGACAAATTTACGATAATAGCCTGTAAGCCCTAAAAATCCTCAAAGTCCCTTGAGAGTGCGAGGTTTCAGCCATTCTTGGATTGCTTGGATCTTCTTAGGGTCAACCTTGACACCATCCTTTGAGACAATGTGTCCCAGATACTCCACTTCAGTCAAACCAAAGGAACACTTGGATATTTTTACGAATAGTTGATGGTCAGCCGATAGTTATAGGGTTTGATCTACATGCTTGAGATGCTCTTCCCATGTGTGACTGTAAATCAATATGTCATCAAAGAACACAAGGATGAACTTTCGCAAAAAAGGGCAAAAGATGTTATTCATCAGGATTTGAAATGTGGAAGGAGCATTTGTGAGACCAAATGGCATTACCAAGAATTCATAATGACCTTCATGAGTGCGAAAAGCAATTTTAGGAATATCTTCATCCCTGAGCTGGATCTGATGGTACCCAAAGCGAAGGTCTAGCTTGATGAAGTACATGGTCCCATGTAATTCATCTAGTAATTCATCAACCACAAGGATAGAAAATTTATCTTTGACAGTTATCTTGTTGAGTTCTCAATAGTCAATACACAGTCGCCAGGAGCCATCCTTCTTGAGGACCAGTAAGACTGGTGCAAAGTAGGGACTAGTACTAGGTCGAATGATACCCGCCTTGAGTAATTCCTGTATCATTTTCTCAATCTCTGACTTCATGGCATGAGGGTACTTGTATGGTCTGATATTGGGAGGTGCACTATCCGACAATAATGGAATGGCATGGTCGTGAGAGCGATGCGATGGTAATGTAGTTGGTTCCGAAAATATGGCCTCATGTTTGTGGAGAATCTGTTGCAGGTCTGATGGAGTTTCACCCATTTGAGAGGTGGATGGTTGGATGGATAATAGTTGTGCAATGACCCCACGTGATGATTTCTTTAGCAATTTCTCCATGCCATTTGAACTAATAATTTGAGGTGTTCCTGCTAGGGAGCCCTTGATGATGTGTGTTTGTCCATTTTGGTAGAACTGCATCCAGAGTTGGGCAAAGTTCCAACTAATAGTGCCCAACGTACTCAACCATTGAGATCCCAAAACAATATCACATCCGCCCAACTAGAGGGCAAACATGTCCTGCTTGAGTTCATAGTCCCTTATCTTGATTTTAACATTGTGACATTTTCCTTTACAAGGTAAGGTTCCCCCATTGGCTACCATGATCTCAAAGGAATTACAAGTGTAGATATAGCAATTTGCCTGCTGAGCCACTCTAGGGTCAATGAAGTTGTGCGTGCTTCCCGAATCCATAAGGAAGGAAAGACGTTGGCCCTTGAAAAATCTTGCAACCTTCATGGTTTGTGGAGTAGTAATGCCTGCAAGAGCATGGACTATAATTGTTGTCTTAGGTTCCTGTTTCACTTCTTCTTGTGGAGAAGGTGTTTCCGGAGGGTCCTCATCCTCATCACTCTGGTCAGAGTTATCAGGTTCTTCAACATCTATCAAGAACAATTTTTTGTGTGCACACTTATGCCCTTTAAAAAAAAATTCATCACAATTGTAGCATAATCCTTGGGCACGACATGCATCCATCTCTTCTGTGGTTAGGTGCTTGGGTGTAGCAGGTTTATTATCAATTGGGTGTTGAGATCGAGGAGGAAATAAAGTTCTATTTTGAGGAAACTTTGATGGGCGCCTTTGGGCAGAGAGTTTAGATTCGACCAAATTGGCCAAACTGATAGCTTCCATCATAGTTTGTGGTTTCAACATTCTTACTTCCGCTTGGAGTTCCACCTTCAACCCACTGATATAACAACTTTGGAAGAACCCTTCATTCAATCCTCTTATCTTATTGGCCAATTTTTCAAATTGAGCTTGGTATTCATGGACTGACCCTGTTTGTTGTAGTTTGGTCAAGGCCCCTATAAAGTCCTCATACTCACTAGGACCAAATCGAGTGAGTAGTTGGGATTCAAAATTCTCCCAAGAGATATTTGGGTTGGCAATACGTAACCATTGAAACCAATGTAGAGCCTCAGATTCCAAGTTAAAGGAAGCCATATGGACTTGATGAAATATGGGGACATTATGAAGTCTAAAGAATTGATCAACCCTACATAGCCACCCATCAACATCCTTCCCACTAAATTTGGGAAAGTCCAATTTGGGCATTCTAAAGGATGGATCATGGTCATGATTCCTTGCAGAACCCTCAGCTTGGTGTTCTATTTTGGGTGGTCCTCTTTTTAGTTTGCTGTCTACTTTTGTCAGTGCTTCCTCTAAGTGATTACTGGTGGCCTCATGCTCTAGGCGAAGACCTTGGACTTCTTCCCTTATGAAGTGAAATGTTGAGTGCAAGTTCTCAATGGATTTTGTTAAGGATTCCAAGTGGTCTAGTTCCTTTTGATGTCCACGGGTACCCTAGGCCATTTTGAAACCTTTTGTGACCAGTTACTAAAAATAGAATTGAGTTTTTAGGACTTACTATTTTTAGTAAGTGCCCAAAAAAGTGCTTGGGTGCTATATATCAAAACAATCAGCTCGAAGAGGTGGTCATAATGAGCTATATCTCTCAACACTACTTTTTGGCACTCCAAATTTTTTTTAATTTTTTTATCTCCTATTTTGCTGAGTCTAATGGTGTTTACAGTTTTTGATTCTGAGCTACAGAGCAAAAGTTGGGTACTGGAGCACTATCTATAACTTGCCTTGTGTCATGCTCTCACTGTTTGTCCCAGTCCTGACTTCACTAGCTCCAAGATTCTCTGTATTTTGTAGGTGACTATTATGACAGTTCTGTTCTGACCTTGAAAACTATAAATTTTGACCTGACTATGCTGACCTCTCTGACCTGACTGTGACTGCCACTGTAAATTTGACTGTTATTCTCCAAAATGTCAGCTTAAGTTTCATCCTCATGGTCTATCCCGAATGCATGTACTTTCTATTATTTTTTTAGTAGAGGACTCCTTTCTCATATGCTCACTTTTTGGGGATTTGAAATGCAGGTTTACGAATAGGGAGGTTTGGTTTTTTTTTTTTTTTTTTTTCATTTTTTACAAGTTGAAGTTTTAACAGAACCAGGGAATGCTAGGTAGAGGAGTATGTACCACCCATAGGCCCTCTAATATACCGACAATGACGAACAATAGTGCTCGGACCAATATTTCAGGCAACTACTCAAGGAGGATTCCACACATACCCTTGAGCACACTACTTGCCTCTCTGACAATACGAGAGGGTAATCATCCAAGATGTTGTCCCGTAGACTATGGATAATACAAGGCCGAAAAGCTTTCTAATGGCTAATTTTTTTTTTAAACCTAGATGGTCTCCCGATATACCCGAAGATACGTGGGAACTCAAGTCCGTGCACGAGTTCTGTCTGAGGCCTAGGTATTGGAGCCTGATCGCCCCTCACTTCACTAGACGCTTTATGGGCTATCTAGCTTAGCCAATAATGATAGATCCTTCATGATATTTTAAAACCCCCGACACAGGGTTTCTACCTACTCAACTAAAATATATATATATATATATATATATATATATATATATATATATATATATATATATATATTTTTTTTTTTTTTTTTTTTTTTTTGGTTTGGAAAAAAAATGCACTGTATTTTTTGGATTTTTTTTTTAAAAAGAAAAATAAGAATGGAAAAAACACGCATAATTTATACCTAACAGGCAGATTGGATGGCAAGAATCGTTGTAGTTGCAGCAAAACTTGGCCCTGGAAAGCGCTCTGATACCACTTGTTAGGATCCTGCTATAAAATATACTAAACAACACACTCTTAACTCAAATAAACACACTCTCACACATTTGCTTGGAAATAAACTTACAAAAACATTATAACAGTATTCATAATTAAAAGCATATGATAATAGAAACTACTTGAAAGAAACAATCTCACAATAGATAGAATCGCAGGCCTCTTCGAGGGGGCAACCTCCTTCAACACTTCATTAATTTGCAAAAATATGATTACATTGGTGCCTTTTTGGGTATTTAAAGAGTTTCCTTCCAAGGTTGGCTTACATGAAAAATGCCACCTAGATTACATGCATAATGCCACCCGAATTACATGCATAGTGCCACTTTGAATTACATGCACAATGCCACTCGAATTACATGCATAATGCCACACGAATTACATGCACAATGCCACCTTACCTAACCTATCTATCATGTATTACATAGAAAAGGGTGTCATTTGTCATAGGCACTACCGAAGCTAAAACTTAGAACATTACAAAAGGAATTATTACATCAAGGAAGTTATTACATTAAGGGTTAGGATGAGATCCTAACATTTTCACTAAGGCACTTGCACGTGTCAAATTTGAATTATTTCACAGCTCTCTATGTATTTCAAAATAATGTAATCTGGGGGGATGTTAGCATAGCTAGAAGTTATTCAATTATCCAAATAATGTAATCTGGGGGGATGTTAGCATAGCTAGAAGTTATTCAATTATCCAAATAATGTAATAAGGGGGGATGTTAGAAATATATTACATTATAGGATTAATTAGTTATTTTAACTTATTCGCTGATTATTATTAGCGTACTGTTATTGTATTGTTGCAGCGACATCCTGTTGAGATGCGCCTTCTTCGGGCTAATCCAGGAATGTTGTGTACTATTTATTTATTGATTCAATAAGACAATGCTGTTCGATTTCATAACAATTTTTCCAACTATAGTGGATGACTATAAACTCTCGTTTGAATATGTGGTTGTTCATTTTCTTCCATTGTTCCAAAGTAGGAGAATAGTTCCTACCCATATTATCTATCTAACATACTGGTCTACTCCATCCCATGTAGTCCATTCCCTTTATATATGCTCTAGGGTGGTAAAGCTAGACCAATTAATACCAAGTAAGATAGTCAGCATCTTCCAAATATTTGAGGCTACAAGATACTCAATAAATAAGTAGTAGTGTTTCGAGATTCTCTCCACATATCTCACACCTGAAAGGACCATGGTATCCTATTTTTATAAGTTGTTCCCCTATTATTACTCTTTTATGCAAAAACCAAATAAAGAATCTTACCTTAGGCCATAACTTTTGTGCCCATATTTGTTTGAATATGTCTCAAATCGGGTGAGGAGTACTTTGGCATAGAACTGCATATCCACTTGCTACTATATACTCCCCCTGACTTGTGTTGCCCTATCCAAGAGAATCCTCTGCTTGAGACCAAGAAAGTGATCTAATTTATAGATTTTATTGGATATCAATCTTTTGCCTCTCTTTGATTTGAATTGGCCATTTGGCTATGGGGACCTAGTTTCTCCCAACTTTTGAATTTATTGTATACTTTTATCCAATTTGCTCTATGCAATTGCTCCATGAAAGGTATCCACTTTGGAAATTGAGCCACCAAATATTTGTGCCCATCCCAAGAGTTTGTCCAAAATTTAGTGTTGACCATTATGGATTATCCAAAAAATCTTTTTCTTTATTAGCTCCTCTCTTGTCCTCAAAATTGCTAAGATGGGAGATCCTTTGCTAGGAAATTGGTGGTAAATAATGTCTCAGAATTTTATTTTTTGCATATTTAGCTCTCATATTTTGGGCCCATAGTGCATTGGGGTTGTTCAAAATCCTCCAATACAACTCTGCTTCTATTGCCTTGTTGTTCCTGACCGTTGATCTAAATCCTAGTTCCACTTCATGTTTGTGAAGGCATCAAGTTTTCCAACACACTAGTACTTACCTTTCCTCCTTAGTGTCCCTTCAAAGGAATTGATGATTTACATGATCTAACTCTCTCAGTACTGCCATGATAATGTCTAAAACTTTGGAGACAAATATTTATAGATTAGACTGATTTAATCAAGGTTATTCTTCCTCTCGATGATAGCCATCAATTAGTCTATTTTTCTATTTTTCTTTTTACTATATCCACTAACCAGGTCCAATAATCCTTTTATCCAAAGGTATAAGAGGAATTCTTAAGTAGGTGATGGAGAGGGAGGTCTTCTAGTATCGTAGTTTATTAAGAATTATGATCTCTTTTTTGGGTGAGTAGTGGAAGAAAATGACTTTGGGATTTTCCTCATTGATTTGTTGCCATGTGGCTCTTGAGAAACAACTTATAATATGTTTGATTCTTGAGGCTTCCTTCATTATTGCTTTATCTAGTAGAGTAAATTCATTGAAAAACTAGATGTGAGTGATTGGTTTAGCTCCATTTGCAATAGTTATTCCTATTAATTTTTGGTTTTTCTTGTATTTGGCCATTATCCTTCCTAAATATTTAGCTAGAATAATGAATAAATATGGGGAGAGGAGATATCCCTGCCTAATACCTCTGGATATAGTGAACAATTGTGAAGGGAATTTGTTGATCATAACTAAATAGGACATTGATGAAATACGTCCCTTGATCCAATGTGTCCATTCCTATGAGAAGCCAGATTGACCCATTGCTTTGAGGAGGAAAGGTCAGTCCACCCTCATATGCTTTGGATAAGATTAATCTGATGAACATGGATGGGTATTTTTGTGCTTCCATGGAGTGAATAGTTTCTTGAGCCAAAACTATTTCATCCACTATATGTTTACCTTCCATAAAACCACCTTATTATAGAGAGATAATCTTATACCAAAATGGTTCAAGCCTCTCCACCATTACCTTGGTGATTATTTAAAGCAAGAAATTACATAAATTGATTGGTCTAAATTCGGTAATGTGCTTTGCATATTATGCCTTTGGTATCAATGCTATATATGTTTCGTTGATTTCCTTCAACACATCTTTAGCTTTCCTAGATTCCTCAACCATGTCCATAAGTTCCTCATGTCAGATATCCCAAAATTCTTGGTAGAATTCAGCCCAAGAGTCTTGATTTTTTGCATTTTGAAAACCACTTGTTGTAACTCTTTGGTAGTTACTAGTGTAGTCAAAACTAAATTGTCCTCCTCTATTATTAGTGCAAGTATCTCTTGTAACACTTCCTATTGGGCTTCCATATCCAAAGGTTTTTCTATGAATAGACTTGTAAAATATTTTACTGTAATAGACCTCATACCTTCCCATCTATGGATAGTATCTCCTTTTTTTCTCAAGGAGGGTATGAAGTTGTGCAATCTATGGGCTAGAAGATATTTGTGAAACAATTCTATATTTTGGTCCCCCTCTTGGAGCCTTTGGATATTAGATTTCTACTTTCATAATAACTCTTAATTTTTTCCCATTCCTCTAGCTAGGATGTAAATCTGATCTCTGCCATACTTAGACCCTATGTGAAGCAATCCTTGTAGATATGTTCATTCAAATATTTGAGTCGGGCTATCACTTCCAACTTTTTCTTCTTGACATATCCAAACTCTTTGTATTTCTAGGACCTTACCTTGGATCTAATGTATTGAAGCCTCCTCACAAAGTAATTATCTTGGTTTCATGTTGAGGTTTGCCTTCCTACCACCATTGCTACACTCTAGGCCTAAAAGAGTTGCCTTTGAACCACATCAGTTGGAATCTGAATTATGAGTGTCTGGCCTTAGATTTCCACAATTTTTTCATTATCGACCAATGATCTAAACCTGCATTATTTAGGATCTTCACCCTAGGAATGTGTCCATGAATTAGAAAATTATCTAATAGCATGAATCTATCAAATATTTTCAAAATGTAGGTAGAGCCTTACCTCCTATCATACCAAGTCATCAAACCATTGTTTGGCTTGACATCCACAATATGGAGGTTTTTGATGTATTCCTTCACAAGGTTTGTGCTCTTGTTTGAGATACCATTCCCCCTAGCTTCTCTTCTAAGGGTAAGATGGTATTGCAATATCCTGCTATCAGACCCCATGCTTGAGAAAATTGGTTGATAATGTAGTTTATGTTCTTTAATTATCTCTATTTATCCTCCAAGCTAGTAGGTGCATAAACATTCATGTAGAACATAACTTGATCTGATTGCCTACTCTAAGCTATTATCGCCAAGAGACCACACTTACCCACCACTTGATGGATAACTACCTCTTTAGGGTCCCAAAGGCATGAAATGCCTCCCAATGCCCTTGGGAGCTAAGGGATTCCACTCTTCCATCATGCCACACTTACTTTACAATTGTTTCCATCTCTGCCATCAATACCTTTGTCTCCTAAAGGAAGACAAGTTGTGTTCGATTTGTCTATATCATTCTTTTATTTTTATTATGTTTCGAGGGCCTCCTCTTGAGTCCTTTAATGTTCTAAAAATGATCGTCATCAATATTTATGGCTAAATATGTGAGTAAGGGTACTGACCTTACCTTTTGCTATTAGCTTTTCTCCTTCTTTTGCCACATGGTGTTGATTAGTTTTGTGTCCCACATTTTTTTTATTTCATTTTCTTACTTGTCTCATAGCCCACCCCTCATAATTCTAGAATAACATTCAACCCTAGTGTATGTGTGTACAACACCAGAGTATTATTGGTAGATTTGATGAGGTCTTTCGTAGGCTCTAGGTTTTTTACAGTTTCTGCCTTTAAAAGACTGTTACTCTTTTTTATTTTTTCCCTTGTTTTTTATTAGTAGTTTATTGTTGGTTGGTTTACTACTTCCTATTTGTTGCTCTGCATGACTAGGGTGGTGTCAGGCATGCTAGCTACCTCTTATGACACAAATTTATTCCTACCACCATGGAATCATATCTCCAATACTTCTATCTCCATCATATCCTCCTCATCATCTAAAATGTTATCAATGGAAAGATTGCCAATCATATTATTTAACACCACTGCCTGTTTCCTCATTGTCGATTTATTTTAGATATTCTTTTTTTTAGGCACTTGGAACCCTTCAAGATTTAATTTACTCTCTTCCTTTATCTAGGATCTTATGTGTGCAATCTCTTGTTAAATGGTCATATTCATAACAGATTCGACAATCAAAAGTTATGTTCTTATAATCCACCTATTGCTCCCATGTTTCCTCTCCAAACTACAGAGTGATCTTTTTTGGAAGAGGTTTATTAAAATATATTAGGAAACATATTTGAGCATAAATAATTTTCTCAAATTTATAGCTGCTATCAACAACCATCATGAGTGTTTCTAAGATATTCCCAATTGTCGAAAAACTATTGGATTTCAAAATTCTACTGGCAGGCCAAACAACCTTACCTAAACTGGTGTTGTAGATGGCATCTCTTCCTTTGCTTTGAATTTAGTATATCAAGGTTTCATAAAGAGGTATTCCCTTCCAAAAAACCATGGTTCCTCTTGGAATATTTGTTCTCTATCTTCTTTAGAAGCAAAAATAACAAGGAAATAACCATTGGAGTAGGCAAAGATTTGGAACTCACATTTTGTTCACCATTATTTAGTAGCCCATAATTTAAATACTGAAAGGATTAGTTTGAACCCCATAAATTGATATATCAGTCATCTCCTCTCCATGTCTTCTATCTCATTCTAAATATCCTCCATATTCACTTTCATTATCGGGAAACCATCCACAAAGTTTAAACACCCCATCATAGTTTTCTTGGGATATGTCGTAGGCATCCTCAAAGGTCTTCATGGTGTTGTCGAACTATTGATCACATTTGACTATGTATGTTATCCATGAAGGGCATCCTTGAAATTCATTTTATGGATAACTCCCCTAGCTCATTTCCCATATTGGATATTGGTACAGTCAATCCCTTTTGATAGTTTACCCTCGAAACAAACTTACTTATGTTCTAGACCATATCAATTTTTCCTGCTTCAGCTTCCCTGATCTGGTCTATGTTGTGAAATTTGTTTTTGATTCTCTTCAAACCTTGTCCTCATTTTCATGGAAGACTATGATTTCTCATCTCTTTTTGCATTATAATCTAAAAGTGCTTGTTTTTTCCTTCACACTGTGTGGCTTGGAAAAATTGGTTGTCAACTACATTTTGAATCCACTACATTTCCTCGAATTGCATATTTTCCTTATTGTAATCATCCTTGCCAAAAAATTATTGTTGATCGCTAGGGCCGATAGACCCCATCCTTTGTATTTTCTCTACATTTTTTTTTGAAACCCTTCAAAACCCTCGTACTAGCTCTTGATTTTCTATCAATTGTAGTTTTTCAAAAAATGTTTGATATGAAGAAAGACAAACCTAATACTTGCATTCCACATCCATTCCACCTTATTAATGCTTCTAAATGCAATGGTGGTGATATTGTGTGCAAAACCTAGTAGATCTCCTCCATCCCCTTCATCTTTCCTCCAGACCACTCAAATTAATGAAAAGTAAAATTCTCTATTTATCTAGATGAACCAAGAGTACTACCATTCTTTTTTGAAGGAGATAGGATTGTGGTGAAGTTCTCTTTAATAATCTAAAGATTACAATTCATCATTGACTTTGACATGAATAAACTTAGGTCCTTCCAACATTTATCTTGGCTAGTGGTTGTGTTTAGAGCATATGCATTTATGTATCCAAATTTTATATCAACCTCTTTCTTGTGTAAAATATCATCAACATACTTCTTACTTTTAACAATTATTCATCCCATTTGTGATTGTTATATATTGTTGCAATACTTCTTCAAAACCCATAGATAAAATTGCTAGACAATTCAATATCATAAAGATGTTTTAAATGCTTCATCAAATTCCTTGCCAACTATTTTTGTTTTCTATATTAAAATAGATTAAAGACTATAATAATATGTTAATTCATTGATAACTCTTTTTTAGGCTATATTCATATGTTGAATATTCCAAGATACAAACTTTATCATCATTTTTATTCCTATTTGTGGGTTTAGCTCCACTTATTTTCAATACTTGTGATGTATTTTTTATTTCCCAAAGCAATATCCCTTCTAGTTTGTTTACTCTTTGTTTATCCTTTGAAGGCCTTCCTCTCCTTTTCCACTACCACCAATGCTTTCTCCATCATCAATCTCTTATATTTTTCATATTGTTCATGATTTATATCATCATCTATAATCTTTTATTAACTTGGAGAACTTGAAGAGCAAGATAGAACCCTGAAAATACCTTGTTTTTATGACATCGTATAAACCCTAAAGCGCAAGATACAACCTCCATAATATTTACTTTTTCATGCTACTCTAGAAGCCCTAAAGTATAATGCATATTTTTCCACAATGCTTTCTCTATTATGGTTCCCCTAAAATCCCTAAAGTGTAAGGAATAACCTATACATTATTTTTATTTTATTATAAGGAGAGAATTGTCTACTATTTGAGAATATTGAAAATAATTTATTTGAATCAAACTTGACCTATTTAAATTAGTCACTTTGAACATTGACTCGACATCTTCCTTCACAACTTCAATTCCTTCTATTTTTAAACCTTTCCTTATCCTGTGTATCTTTCTTAGTTTCTTTATATGTTTAACTTGAATAGATCGTGATGGCCTTCCTCATTTGATGAGGTGTTCGGGATTTCTTTGTGACTTATTTGGGACTATAAAATCTTTGATCCAAGTTATCTTCTAGACTTCAATACAATCTTGTTGTTGCATAATCATGTTTGTCTCATAACCTAGACTTTTCATATCGTTTTTTTGTTCATTTTTACTTTGCATTCCCTTGTCATTTGTTTGATTTTATAACATTTCCAATATTGAAATGCAATTTTTTATATTCCATTTATAGATTCCATTCACTTGATTCAAATTTAATCTTAATAAGTTTTGAAAAGGATTTTGAAGTATCCATAGCAAGTCATACTCAAATATACATAGCACATTTCTACTCGTGAGTAAATAACCCCACTTAAATGGATCCCCTAAAGCATTAGCAATATTCTTCCAAAAATATCCTTAATGATTAGTTTATATAATAATCTTAAAATCCTAATGCATACTAAAAGGATTACTATAGATTTTATCTCAAAAAAAAAAATCTTACATTGTGGCCTTGAATTTTTCCTCTAAACCATAGGTTAATATTAATACCTAGGGTCCTTTTATCTTGAAAACCTAAAGGAGATCACCTCTTTCTATTTTAAGTAACTATTTAAAATAAGGAGATTATGATATGTCGTTGGTGTTTCAAGACCTCAGTTTGAATCACGAGGAGGGAGGCCCCTGTTATTGTGCCCCCGACGTTTTAATATTTAGTTTGAATCATGAGGAAGGAGGCCCCGTAACCCCCGACGTTTCAAGATCTTAGTTAGAATCATGAGGAATGAGGCCCCTATTGCTATACCATATCTTAGTTCAAATCATGAGGAAGAAGGGCCCTATTACTATGCCCTCGGGGAGTGTGGCCCCAAGTTGTTCCACCCGTTGTACTTTACATTACTTCAACAAAAATAAAAAGAAAATAACTATAAACTCTTGATTTTTTTAGGTGATTAAGATTTTAAAGCATTTTGGTAAATTAAAAGCAACTATCTCCCTCCCCATTTCAATTAATACTATAAAAATAATACTTGAAGGTTGATTCTTTTACATAATATTAATTTTTTAAGAAGTTTTAAAACTTCAAACAAACTTTAAAAATTCTTGTTTTTGAGGAGAACCTTAAACCTTTAAGACATTGATGTTGAGGATTATTTTCACCCAAATTAAAGAATTATAGAGGGAATTAGATGATGTGATTCCAATTTATGTGAGTAGTGATCTAAATAAAGTGGTCGACTTCCTAGCTAAGATGGGTACCTAGAAGGAGGTAAGGGTTCAATGGCATAGTGGCATGGCTATTGACAATGAGAGGATTAGGCAAGTTGGTGAGCAAATGTAGTGTTTAGTTTATTTGAACAACCATTATACAAATATGGTTTATGAGATTTGGCTTCAATGCAAATCTTGTTTTACAGTTGTAAATAGATGGACAACCAATGTAGAAATATGATTTAGAAGATTTGGCTTCAATGCAAATCTTTTTTTAGTTTTGTAAACAAGTGTTCTCATTGACTTGGAAGGAGTCTCATCCCAACTAATGATCTTTGCTTCAATATAAAATATTTAAATTATTTAAAAAAATATATCGTAGTGGTATGTATTTTTTGTTTTCATCTAACAAACCTAAGTTCAAACCACACAAGGGAGTAGAACCTTTTCAAAACCCATGTT
This sequence comes from Wollemia nobilis, assembly GCA_028583015.1. Lineage (NCBI taxonomy): Eukaryota > Viridiplantae > Streptophyta > Pinopsida > Araucariales > Araucariaceae > Wollemia > Wollemia nobilis. The sequence goes on along the minus strand of JAQPPZ010001899.1, from coordinate 914,085 downwards.
TTACCCTAAAAAATACTTGAAATAAATAGCTTGACTGGTAACGTGATTTGTCAAGGTTCAATTCCCTAAACAATTAGATTCAAGGGGCTGGAACCCTTTAAAAACCCATGATTTACCCTAAAAATTACTTGAAATGAATAAATGAAAGATTTTAATTATGTTCATGAGATCCAAACATGGCCTATGGGACCCCCAAATATGGAAGCACAATTATTCAAATCATATAACCATTAATATCCTTCAGAAGGTTGTTCCTTCTCCTGTTGATTTGGGTTAGCAACTCCCCAAATTTTTTATTTTACTGTCTTCAAATAACTCTATCATAGACCCTTTTCCAAACGTTTCTTTGTATTTGCCACAAATTTCTAAAAATTTCAAGCATTTATAGATGAAATGTTCCTCTGTCTCTATTGCCCCTGTGCTGCATAGAGTACATATCCCTTATTCCCATTGTTCCTTGGGTGTTGTCCATCTCCCTGTTTCACATCTAAGCCTATGAGAGCTAGTCCTTATCTAAGCAATGAGGATTTTTTCCCTCCACTTGATTTCAGTGCCTATATATGCTTTTTCCTTGTGGTCATACGTTGGGTTAAACTTTGTATTATAGTATTATTTTTTCTTTCTTTCATTTTTTCACATTCCACTTCTAAACTTTTCGTTCACATAGTTTTTTATGTCTTTATTGAAATTTGGGCATTCATTTATGTTGATTTTTCAATGTTTCATCCATTTCTGATTTTGTTTCGTCCATGTGTTCTTCCACCTATGTAACTCTTCGTCCCTAACTACCCTAAGCCATCTGTTTTTTTTCATGTTTTATGTTTTTTCAAGTAACATAACAACTTGGTCATAGCAATTGGTCAAAGAAAACATTATAGTTTCAACTAGAGTAATTTCATAACGGACCATGGCCTTGATTCTAAGAAAATTTGTAATTAGATGTTTTTGAATCCTTTCTATTTACCTCCATTTTGTATTTGTCGTACCACTGGCCCACACCTCGCAACCATACAACACAACCGATGTGACAAGTAGGCCAAATAAGACCTTGGTGGTCTTCTAGTCCCACAACTCAGCATTCCAACATCGATTTTAAAGTGCATATATCGCTCTCCAATCACTTCGAGTTTTTTTTATCCTACATGTATGTCTAGGTATTTGTATTCTACCACTACCTCAAGAGGTTCTCCTACAAACTAAAATTCTAGATGTTGCTTCTTCTTTTTTTCTTAAAAAACCATGATTTTTGTTTTGCTCGTGTTCACCTACATCCTAACTTCCTTACAAAAGAGTTCTATAGCTCTAAGGTGATATTCTATATCTTTAGCTATTTCAACCACAAGAATTACATCATTTGCATACATGATAAGTTTTACCATATATTTGGCTAAGTGCGTGCCCTCTCCCCCAAATTTGTTTATCCATTCTTCTAACTTGTCAATGTACAACCCAAATAAGGTTGGAAATAGAGGGCAGCCTTTTTTTATGCCTATGTCACTGCTAAAACATTTAGATAACCCTTCCTGCATTCTGATTCTAGCCTTTACATGCTCATATAATCTGTGAACTACTACCTTGTAGTGAATTGGAACCTCTAGCTCTTCCATTATGCTCCATAATTTTTTTCTTTGCATTGTGTCAAATGCCTTTTTGAAGTCTACAAAACAACATATACCTTCTCTTTTTGTCCCATATTTTTTCCACTATGTGTCTAAGCGTGATACAATGATCAATAGTTGAGTGCTTGGGCCTAAACCCTACTTGCCCCTTTGCTCTCTTTGCCTTTTATTTCGTCCATCTACTAATCCTATGCTCTATAATACTCCCAAACAACTTTGCAAAGAGAGGGTTGATCATGATAGTTCAATAGTTTGATGGATTTTACATATCCACTTTTAAACAAAGAAATTGTCAAGCTAGTTGTCCATTCTGTAGGGAAGCCATTTTGTATGACCTCATTAAAAATCTCTTTGATCTGTGATGCAAGAATATCTACCCCCCATTTTATATGCTCTACCTGAATATTGTCTATGTCATGGGCTTTACTAGTTGCTAACTTTTTTATCCCTTGAATAATGTCTTCATTTATGAAAATTTATTTCTTGACAATGATAGTAGGGGGTATCTCCTGCTGGTTACTATGCTCATACAATTATTTTGAATCCTCCAACCACTAACTAATTGTTATATTATTTTTAGTTTACATCTTTTTCATGCTTAGTTCCTTCCAAAATTTCTTTGGTTCATGTTTCCCCAAGTAAATCAGTTCTTTCCTCCTTTTTTTAGCGTATTCTTCTTTTTTTGCCCTTACTAGTTTCTTATCTGATTTTCTGTTTGCTCTTGTTTTATCCGTTGGTTCCTTTAGTAATCTCTGCACTTCCTTGTAATCTTCACCGAATAATGGGTTGGTTGGGAAGCTATTTATTTATTTCTTTCTAGGTTTATCTCTCTTGCATTTTATAGAGCTTCTTGGATACCGTGCATTAACCATTCTCTCTTATTGTAATCTCTATTACTGTGAGGTAGTCCCTTTCTTTCCCTTTCCTCTAACTTGTTATTCAATGCTGCCCTGAAACTCTATCAATTTTCTTTTGTTAAGATAATGTTTTCCTTGTGAGGAAGTTTATTTTGATTGCCTTGCACGTGTTTTTCCCTTGGTTTGTCTCCTTGCATTTTAAGTTTCATAACAATTGGGTTGTGATATGACTTAAGTTCCACTAGGGAATCTTCCACTTCTAGCTCCTCTATTTTTGGTATGCAATTTTGTGAGCATATTACATAGTCTATTACACTTTGTCCCTTATATGTTTTGCATGTATACTTTCCTAATTTTTTCCAACTTTTCATCCCATTGCAAATAACCAAGTTGTGTATGCTGCAAAGGCCTAACAACTCTTTTCCGTATTGCGTGATAGCCCCATGCTCATATTTTGAAGTCTTGGTCCACTGTTGATTTTCCTCTTCTAGCATCTAAAGAGGATTATTCTCCTACTAGAATGTTAGCTTGCTTATTTGTTGTCCTTGCATTGAATTCTCCAATTAATATAATCTCCCCCAACTTACTGTATGTCAAAATGTCTCTTTTTAGGGAGGAGTACGTGTCTTCTCTATTAATGTCATGTTTCTTATAAAATTTAGAATTCTTGGGACCAAAATAACATGTTGTTATGCTAATAACTGACTTCTTTTCTAGGATATTTATCCAAGTGTACGGTTTTTTTTCATATTATTTTTTAATTTTAATGATCCTATCCCACTCCTCTTTTATTAAAACCATAATACCCCCTGCCCCTTGCCATTTTCTGCTACTTTATTCCATATTGCTATTTTCTTGTATCCCACAAAGTCTGGAGTCTTACATCCATCGCGCTCATGTATTTTTGTTAGGATGATTATATCTTTGTATCTAGAAATGGGCCCTAACCCGGGTCATCTTCTCCAAGGGTAATCTCTACAGTTCCAAATTACCATTGTAATATATTCCCGGTTAAGCCATACTCTCTATTTGTTTTGGGTTTGTTTAGATGTGAGGTAGGCCTTTTCATTTCTTAAATATGCCCATCTCCCTTCATTCCTTGTTGCTCTCACATTTTCCCATTCCCAATTTTTTTTTTCCTATTGTAGAAAGGTTAGGTCGTCATCTAAAAATAATTGTGACCCTCTCAACATGCCTATGTTTCTTAGTAACCTTATTTTATCCTTGTAGCTCATCAATATGGCCTGAATATGCCTATCTTTGCCTCCTTCTCTCAGCTTACCAATTATCCCTGCTTGTTTGATCTTACCTTTCCATTGTAACCGATCTAACAATAAGTCCCTGGTTAAACGACTTGTGTCTTCTTCATCCCCATAATCTTTTAACCCTTTGATGATTATGTTTGATAACTTCTCATTTATTTCTTTCTCTTCTGTTATTTAAATTTTTACTTGCTTCTCTATCATCTTTTTCTACTAATTGACTAGTTCTTTTACTACTTGATACCATGACTTTACCTTTGCTAATTCATTTCGCGGCTCATTTTCTCTTGTTTGTATGTTTTGTAGTGTTTTTCGTACCTCTTTTATTTGTCTTGTATTAGTTTTTTCCACCTCTATTATATCATTGATTGGGGAGTGGATGGCTTGTTTGAGGACATGCCATTCATGTTGACCCATGTTTGCAAGGTTTTATAGCTTTGACACTTGCTCCTTGAGTTGATTGTTTTCCTTTTCCAACCTCTGATTGACGTTTATGACCTCATCTAATTTAGTATCTCTTATTTTATCCCTCATTTCCATTTTCTTAAGTTTATCTTTCATCTTCATTAGCTCTTGCACATACAGTCCTGGTGCCCACATGAGTGGTGTGGTTGTGGGACTGTAAATTTCTTCCCTATCTTGAAACTCATTTTGGTGGCCTGCACTTTCCACGCTAAATATTTTCTTGCTTTCATTTTTTATTTTTTTATCCTTAATTATTTTTCTTTTTGTGTTCTTGTGTGTTGCCACTTTGCCTTCCATCTCTTTTGTTTTCCTTCTTTTGTCCCTTATGTTGGTCTGACTGATCTCCCCATTTGACGATGGTTAGTGCCTTTGATTATTCCTTATTATCCACATGCTTATGTAGAATATTACTCGTTACTATTACTTTTCGATTAGTCCTCTTCAATATTGCTACCTTTGTTCGAGCTTGTTGGCGCCTTATTATTCTCCAGTACTGTTTCACATTGACATATATGGATATTTCCATTCCTTATTTCGGTGTCTTATATGGTAGTATTATTGTATGCTCTATTGCTTGTGGATATGTCAATGTCAATCCCTATGCTCTGTTAGCTCCGTTGATTGGAATAGTATGTGCATTCATAGAGACCAATTGTTCTATGGTTTCTACTTGTTCTTGTAATTGTTGCTTTTCTTCTTCCATTATCGAACCACTCCTATACTACTGATCTATTCTTTCCTGTTACTTTTCAAACTTTCCTAACTTATGGTTCCTACTGCATAATATAAACAAAATATACAAATGAAATGCATGCAAAATTGAAAATAAATGATAAAGAATAATAACACTTTATTTCCATTAATGAAACCAATCCCGATTACAAATACGTCCCTCTTAGGGATACCAATTTGATACTCTTATTACAGTAGGAAAAGCATATGAAATCCCTCTCAAGGGCAAATGTGAGTTTCAAGCCATTCGGGGTGACACGAACTGCTCTAGGGTGGAGTTGACCCTCTTCTTCATGTTGAGGAAGGTATTTGATAGTTGAACCTCCTTTAGACTTGATTCCCTATGGTCAAGAAACAATAGAGAAGCATTAAAAGCATTGGGAACCTCTCATGATGAGGTCCTTTGAGGAAATTGAACACAAAGATGCTATAAACATATGAAATCAAGAAAGCATACAAAATGTGTTAAAATCTATGTTAAATTGATAAATATTCCTAGATATGCATAAAGGAATAATACAACTAACTATCTAATGGCCTACTTATGTGAAATAAAGCATGAAAGCATGGAAAGAAGCCATTAATGTCCTAAATGCTATAATGAAGTAAATCTACTCAAATATTTAACCCGATTAGTCAAAGTCTCTAAAATACCAAATAAAGCATTAAACTGACTAATCTAACCTAGATAAGCACTCTACAAAAATAATAATAAGGGGATCTTACACCTATTGCAAACCGTAGCTCAGATGAGCGGTCTACACTATAAACCATGGTTGATAGCCGCGACGAGCAACTCAATAGTTTTCCCTCCAATTCTAGGGCTATGGACTTGATCCTCCTTGTCAAATTGATGATCAAGGGTCACCTCAGTGTCCTCTAACAGGTTTGGCGGTTGAATTGCTCGATTGGGCCTTCATTTTCCCAAATTAGCATTTCTTGGCATTCTAGCTCCTTAGGGCATCCATGGCATGAATCGTCATGATGCTTAGGTTGGCAAGGTGATAGCAACAAATCTCTCTCTTATGCACTCAAGTGAGTCCACAATTCGATAGGGCTTCACTGCTTTGATCTCCTCATACTCTTCATTCAATATTTTGACAGTGCTTCGCTATCAAAATGCACTATATCATTGCCCTAATTCGAAGGGGTACTTATAGGACTACCCAAGGGCTAGGGGTGGCTTCATGGAGAAGCCAAGATCAAGAAGGGGTGGTTAGGATAGTTGGATTGGAAGCTTCCATCCTTTAACCACCTTCTTCTAGAACAAATGGTCGTTCAAACCGATTTGGCTCGGATGAAGGCCAACCGAACTTCAATTAAGACCGTAGGTGACAACTCGGTTGTAGACCGTAGGTCTCAACCGTGGTTTAGACTATAGACCATAGGACTCAGCCATGGTTCAGACTGATTAGGCCAAGGAGCCCAAATTGAGTGGTTAGAACCACTCGCTCTATCTTGGAGTCTATCCAAGATCTTCCATATGGTCTTGTAGCATGTCCATATGAGTAGTCGCCTTCGACATGACGCGTTTTAGGTGTCTACAGATGCCCCTTTTGAGATGCATTGTGAGATCGAACAATGCTGAGCAAAAATAGACCTCCTAAAATGATGTCGAAGGTTCTATGATGATCATTAGTCGGATCAACATTAGATGCCCCAGGTCCTTCAAAAGGATGCGCATCCTAGAATCATTGCTTCCAACTGGGTGAAAGGCTTACATTTGAAAAGTCTGCACTCATCACCAAACATTTGGATAGCATCAATGCTAAGTAGGCTTTCGCACTTATCAATCCGAAAGGATGAGAGTTACAAACAAATTATCATATTTGCTATTTTCCCCAAGCAAAGGGGTAAGCTTATGATAGCTGTTGACAATGATTCGTAAGACGAACGCAATTTTGACAAGATCAAGGGATCTACGATTTCAGGGATCTTCTACTGATTTTGATTATGATTATGATATTATGACTACCCCCTCAAGCGATGAGTCGATGAGGGTAATGACAATGAATGAAGCGATGAGGTCGCTTGACCACCATGGATGATCTAAACAATCTATAGAATTGAGCATTTTAATTACTTGGCTAAGCCTAGTTCAGCTTATGATTCCAACTATTAATAGTAATTGCACATTTCTATCCCATGGAGCAGTCAGGCTACGATAGCCATCTTAGGGAATCAAAATGATACAAATCCAATTAGTTTTTGTGTTGAATCAATGTGTCGATGATTTGCTGAAAATATGTCATAGGAGAAATGACATGAAATGCCTCGTTCCCGTGGAGCGGTCCAGCCTTGAAGGCCTTCTTTGGGATTGAAAAGAAGCATATCAAATCAATGATGATAATTTTGCCCCAAATGTCCTTATGGTTATTTACTCATCTCGCCGGATTGCATGGAGCGTCAGTCACTGCAACCACCAAGTGTATAGGGTAAATAATTGAATACGAGGTGCATTTGGCTTTTGATTATTTTAAATGTTTTTGTTAATTTTGAATTTTTTTAATTGATCCTAGTGCTTGAACATCACCAAATTTGCAAAATTGATTGCTTTTATTGAGATTTGATCCATTAGGAATCATTGATTTATCATTTAAGACCTTCCCATGATGGGATTTAAGTGCATTTAATGCTAGTTGCAAACCACGGGTACGGTCTATGGTTGAAACTTTCAAAATTTGGGAACCGCAGGTCAGCGCTACGGGTGACAAACCCTAATTTTGGGACCGTGGGTGTCAACTATGGTCCGCCGAAATTAGGAGAAACTATAAATAGTTTTCCCATTTTCAAAATTTCATTATTGTCTTGCAAGCAACTGCATTTCCAGAGAGCTCTGAGAGGTGAGAAGCATTTCCTGATCCGGAACGCTGCTAGACCTCTACCCGATATTGCACTCACACCCTGATGGCGGACCCTGGACAACCCTCCACTAGCAGAGGCCACGGTGCAGGCAAGGTAACTCAAAACCGAGTCCTCGCACTCATTTACCAATTAAAATGAACCACATTAATTAATGCGGTAAATTAATCACACTAAACTATTGGCAATGAACCTCACCTTAGACTAGGCTAGTTTAGGTTTAATTTTTTTGGCTAGTTAGGCTAGGAAGTGACCCAAAATGGGTCTCATTCCTAGACCGTAGCTGGCAGCTATGGTTCCCAATTGGCAGATTGGGGACCGTAGCTATCAGCTACGGTTAGCATTCAAATTGCAACGGTCAAATTTTGATCGCATGCGGACCGTAGGGTTGACCCGCGGTTTCGCAACTTTAGAAAAAATTATTCAATTTTTTTTATTTTTTCTAATGTTTTCTGGCAATTAATGCCATTTATTGCACTTTTGAAGTACTTTTCTGATGTTTTTGATTTTTATTGATCACTTTTGACATGTTTTTGTCATTTTTAGCAATTTTTAGATTTGTTTGACGTTTTTAAGGTCATTTTTTAGTTAGCTTTTTCCTTATGCCTTGTTTATTTTTAGAGGTTGACCTCTAGAGCCAGGGAGCTGGATATACTTCGCACCCTCCGTAGACAGCTTACTGGTGGGGAGCGGGAGTGGTTTGGAGCCATCGGCTTTGGCTACGTCTTGGATCTACCCACTATTAGGGTAGATCAAGCTTACCTAACTGCATTGGCCCGACGTTGGAATGCGCAAACCAATACATTTCACCTTCCGACAGGTGAAATGACCATTACTTTAGAGGATGTCTACCGGATCTTCAGGATCCCTATTGATGGTGAGGCCATCACCTCCTCCTCCTTCCATCAGAAGGAGGATGTTTTTGATGCTATCTTTGGTGATCGGAGCGAGGAGGCCCAATGTAAGATCGACCATGGTGGCATTCACATTGGGTACTGGTAGAAGGAGAACATCTTCTCTATCAGAGAGGTAGTGTTTATGCACCTGGTGGTGCAGATTGTGCTTCTAGACTCCTCGAGTGTGAGGATTCCCTGGAACCTTCTAGCCAGTGTTCGGAGGGTTGTTCAGAGCTCTAGAGATCAGCCACTGCTCCTAGCCTAGGGGAGCACCTTATTATGCCAGCTATACCGTAAGCTGTACCAGATCACTAGTAGGAGCTGGGTTGGGATCAGCTGTAGTCTTCTTCTCTAGATCTGGGGTTGGTAGCACATCAGGATCGAGCATCCTATGGAGCTGCCCCTTCTTATCACTTCTATTGATGATGCGCATCAGTTCTATGTAGCTTGTTGGCCTTGTGAGGAGGAGGGGTTCTAGAGTAGGTCCCATGTAGGGGATGTAGACCACTACATTTCTATATTTGTAGTGCTTGGGCTAGATGACATTGAGTGGCACCCATATATGGATTGCCCTACATGGATAGAGGTTTGCGAGCGGCTATGCTAGGCTCATCGAGATAGGTGGCTACTCGATTGCAAGGATGAGATCAGGGAGTATCAGTTTTACTCTCATGTCTTATGGTAGTTTGGCTTAGTATAGGACATCCCAAAGCTGCCTATCATCTACAGGTGGTTGGTACTAGAGACTCACTTGACATGGATTCAATCGACACCACTAGGGGATGCGATTGATGATTTTTAGGAGACTGGAGTTGATAGGGCTGGGACCACCCTAGCTTATGATACGTGGTGGTCCCTACTATAGTGGTAGGGATCGGGGCCCCTCGGTAGGATAGATGACTAGGCAGAGGCTGAGGCTGACCCAGATGGGTGCAGAGTGCGCCAATAGACTAAGGGTGGATGGGGTGCAGAGGTCCTAGTAGAGGAGGCTCCATAGGTCAAGGTGGAGGAGGAGGCATCAGAGGAGGGTGAGGTGCCTCCTAATAGTGATGTAGGATAGCTCCTAGCTCAGATTGCTACTTTGCAGAGTTAGGTGGGTACGCTTCAGACTCAGCTATAGCATAGGGATACTAGCCTCACCATAGTAGAGGTGAAGCTCACTCATGGGTAGAGATAGTGGTAGGAGTATGAGGAGGAGAGGCCTCTCCTCAAGGCCTAGATTACCATAGTAGGTATAGAGATCTAGCGGCTTACTACAGAGCATGATTTGGCATGAACTTAGCTGGACCTGATGACTAGAGAGAGGGATTCATTAAGGGACTCGAGGGCTATTCCCTCATCCTCATAGGTAGTTATGGCACCACCTACAGCTCCATCTCACCTATTGCCCTCAGGTCGGGACCCCATGGCAGAGGTTAGGCGGCTCACTTCCCTCTTGGAGGAGGGAAATGCACGATCGACTATGAGGGTAGCTCGCATCTCCATGCTAGAGGATCACATTCGACTGACAGGTGGAGAGGTTCTAGAGGACACCCATACCATAGGTACTCATAGGAGTAGCTCTCGGACCAGGACCAGAGAGACTGGACAATCTTCTGCTAGTTCGAGCCACCGGACCCATAGGATCAAGAGGACACATAGGTCCTCTAGTACGCATGGAGCCAGCTCTCATAGGAGCCACAGGGATGGTAGGGGTGATGGTGGTGACTCTCAGGCTGGGGGTGTAGGCCCTCCATAGTACATATCTATTGAGATATTTATTGTACCATTTTTGAGTGTAAGGTCGAGGACCTACACAGTTGTAGCCTACGGGCATTTTTGATGTACCCCATGTACTCTTTTGACACACACACACACACACACACACACATATATATATATATATATATATATATATATATGAGATTGATCATTTATGGCTCATTATGTGTACTTGTATATTTTTAATTTTATGTTTATGTTATGCACATGGATGCAGATGTTTATATTGATGCTTGTTTATGCTTATGTGATGTGATGTATGGATGACATGCACTAGATAGCTATTTAATTTATGATGATGATGGTATGCAGTGATCTAGATGCTTAGATATGCTTTTTATGATGGATGCATATGGATGTGATGTTTACTTTTAAATGCATATTTAATTTTGCTTTATTGCATGCATTTAATTTATGATGATATCATGATATGCTGATGCAATGTATGTAATGCATTATTTACATGATGGTAATCTAATGTAAATGAACTTGTATGCTTTAATCACTTAAAACATAAGGAATGAATGTGATATGAGTTTAACAATCTAATGGATGACACCACAGAATGTATAAAAATCATGAATGTAATTGAAAGATCCTCATTACAAGAATTTAATCAATTAATCACCCATATATGAAATGCAATGGTATGAAGCGGTATGATGCGAATGATATAATGTGTCATTCTATTTTCTTTTGCAAGTTTGAAAAATATGCACAATATAGTCAGTGGTCATCTAGATATCATTTTTGATATCCATCCGGTATCTATCCTATATCTTGATTGTGCTTTATGTAATGATGTATCATGGATTTGATACTTTTTAGTTTGATGATTTGCATGACTTGGTATTGTGTTGCTATTAGAGAAACTTTTGAGGTTTTCCATGAGACTCAAACACCCTAGTAGACTTCTCAAACATCACATACTAATTGTACAAGGCTTTTGTTGGACAAGGCTTTCATCATGAATGACCCAACTGTTCATTACCCCTATGTGTGCATGTGAGTATTTTTAGATAGACCATAGGCATACCCCAGATGTCAGTCGGGACTCTTCCAACCCATATGTGAGATCGGGTTCCTCCTATGTTCGTATCATCCTTGTTTTAGACTTGATTGGACTATAATGCTAGACAACCCCAGGCACCTAGAGCTAGCTCATCTTGCAAATTGATCAGGACTACCCCTCCAAAAATAGTCGAGACTCTTTCAACCCATTGCTACGTTTGGGGATCACCCAATAAAACTACTACTCTAGAAGCAGGCGAGACTCTTTCAACCCATTGCTGCACTCGGGGTTCATTCTATGGCTTTGAAATGGTGAACAATCCAGGGATTCAAGTTCTCACCCCATTTTGATTTTTGCTCATATGTAGTGATAAAAATCACTATTTTTCATGTTTTACTCTGAGTGATAAAAATCATTGTTTATTCCCATTTTTCTTGAGCAAGGGATTTGTATAGTGCTTTTGATTCACTATATCATTTTAGATTTGAACTTTGAACTTTGGGTTTGAAATTTAAACTGTGTATCTATGTACGAGTAGGGGAAATTCTTGTCCTTTTGCCAAGGTTCACCACTCTAGACCGAACTATTTGCAAGATAAGCAGGTAATAAAACCCATCTCTCTAAATACCCAGGACCACTTTCACAACTTTCATCCTCCCTTATCTTAGTAGGATTTTAAATGTGTCAATTAGTGATGGGATCCTGATATGCCAAGCACTATCACAACTAATGACCTCATCTACAAAAGCAAAAACAACTTTCTATGATGTCTGAGAAACCCACTAGGTATGGTTGAGTGACTGAAAAACTTTGGTATACACACATATCTCATAGCAATAGGTGTTGTGTATGAATGCAATGGATTATGATAAATGCAAAGGTGCATGATTAAAACACAAACGTGGCATCATTTGTAAGACTGACAAACACAATCCCTCCTGACTATGGAATGCAATGGATGATGAATGCCTATATGCAATGCAATAATGAAATGAATGCATGTGTAAATGAAAATGCATAATGCAAATGCAAATGTTTTTGGAATTTTATGCTTTACCAATTTTTTTTGGATTTTATTGATTTTATAATTTTTATGGATTTTGAGCCTTTATATTTGACCAAACAGTGAGTACATGCCTTTGGAGCTTTTTAATTGACCAAACTACTCATAAGAGAGCTTGGAGCTTTTTAGGATGATCGAGTGGTTTTAAGCAAACCCTCGGAGCCTTTGTTGAACAAGTGTAGGAACCCTTGGAGCTTTTGGGATGATCGAGTGGTTTAAGAAAACCTGGGCTTTGATGACCAAGTGGTTTTAGGAACCCTTGGAGCCTTTTTGGGATGATCGAGCGGTTTTAAGCAAACCCTTGGGGCCTTTAGGTTGACCAAGCGTTTAGGAACCCTTGGAGCTTTTGGGATGAGAGGTTAAGCAAACCCTCGAGCCTTTGGTTGACTAAGTGGTTTAGGAACCCTTGGAGCCTTTTGAAAGTAAGAATAAATAGAAACCTTGGTGCCTTTGGGATGATCGAGTGGTTTTAAGAAAACCCTCGGGGCCTTTTACTATGCTCTCAAGCATAAAACACCTTAATATGGATGATGTTGAGAGGTTCAGGCTCTTCAACACCTCCTAGCGATGTTAGGTGATAGGTACCTGGACCAATATTTTTAGATATGATATAGGGTCCTAGCCAATTAGCCATGAATTTGTCTCACATATCTGGCAATAAATTAGAGTTCTGTTGGTTCTCTTTCAAGACAAGATCCCCAACTTCAAAGTCTCTCTGGTGGACTTTGATATTATAAGCTCATTTTAGTCACTCTTGATAAATGCGGAGATGCTCTAGGGCATTCACGTGATGTTCATCAAGCAATGTCAGTTGATCCAGTCGAGCTTGCCACGCGGTGTCATCATCGATGAACTCTTTCAATGCGATGTGCAACATTGGAATTTCCAATTCCAAGGGCATAATGGCCTCAACGCCATATACTAGTGAAAATGGTGTTGCCCTAGTGGGCATCCGAATGCTAGTCCTGTAAGCCCATAATGCAAGGGGCAGCTGGATATGCCAATATTTGTGGTTTTCTTGGACCATATTTTTCAAGATGGCCACCACTATCTTGTTTGAGGCCTCAGCTTGCCTGTTTGCTTGCAGATAATAAGGAGTTGCAAAATTGTGCTTGATTCTATATTTAGATGTCAAAGCTCTCATAATTTTGTTCTTAAATGATGTTCCATTATCCGATATTATTTTGGATGGAATCCCAAAATGACTTATGATATGCTCCAGTATAAACTCTGCTATACGAGATCCAGTTGTCATTGTTAAGGGTATTGCTTCCACCCACTTTGTGAAATACTCGAGTAGCCATGATTATAAATGTATGTCGACCCGATGACTGGAGGAGAGATCTTGCCTATAAGATCTAATCCCCACTGAGAAAATGGCCAAGCCGCTTGGATGGGTTGTAAGGCCTATGATGGCAAGTGCATAAGATTAGCATGATGCTGACATTTGATGCATTTCTTGACATACACATTGCACTCCTTCTCCATAGTGGGCCAATAGTAACCCATTCGAAGGATGCACTTGATGATGGCCATGCCGCTAAAATGGCCATCGCACGTACCATCATGAGCTTGTGAAATCACCCATGATGCCTCTTGGGGCTCTAAGAAATGAAGGAGAACTCCATCGTAGCCTCATCGGTACAAGATGTCTCCTATCAAGACATATTTAGTCACTTTTTGCTTGAATGTGCATTTTGCGGCATGCAACAATCCCTCTGGGATTACACCAAGTTTTAGGAAGTCTTGGATTTGCGACATCCAGTTTTGACAAGCCTCAACTTCGACTGCCAAGATGACTTGCTCCCCTTGTGTATTTACTTTTGCAAATGCAGACTAGGAAACAACCTTATGGTGAATGGTAGTACCACTCCCCGTCGGACTCTGAGAGGTTAATGACCCCTAGGGTGCCTTCTTTAGAAAGTCTTCAGCTCTGTAGAACCATTCAGCTTTTGGTTCTACGCTAATCATGTTGATTGACATTTTATTATCAAAGGCTTTGCGTTCTATAGTAGGATGCGAGAGCGTTTTAACATGGATGGTAGTGAAATCAACAGATAGATTCTGAGGGATTAAGGATCCCAAAGATGCCATGGTGTCTGCGAACCTATTTGATGAATGAGGGATTGCCTCGATGTCATACCATTCCAATTTAGCCAGATATATAGCAACAAGATCCTTATAAGCTTTCAATATGGGACATCGACACTGAAAGAGCCCCTTAACTTGGTTTACTATGAGCAAGGAGTCACCAAAGATGTTTAATATTTTAATGTTCATGGTGACAACTGTGTGGAGGCCCAACAGTAGGGCTTCGTACTCAACATTGTTGTTGGTGCACGAAAAGTCTAATTTAAATGACAAGGGCATTGGAGCTCCTTGCGGCATGAAAAACACTATTCCTGCACCACCTCCTTGCTCGCACTTCGAACCGTCAAAGAACATAGTCATATCAACATTATTCTCTAGTTCTTCGGGTTTGGGAGCTTCGGATATGATGAAGACTGCATCATCCAGAAGCTCAATGGTCAGAGGCCTACTATTTGATAGTGGTGCCTCAGCCAACTGATCAGCTATGACTTGTCCCTTAATGGACTTTTGGCTTATGAATTCTAGATCAAATTCTATTAGTAGCATGATCCACTTTGCAGTACGCGTATTGTGATACGTCTTACTCATCATGTACTACAAAGGATTTTGTTTGGATATAACATATGTCGTATGACTTAGCATATAGTGTCATAATTTCTTGGTAGCGAACACTACTGCTAAACATAGTTTCTCCACATATGCATACCCGAGCTCATAGCTCACCAAGGTTCGACTAATATAATATATGGCCTGTTCTTTGCCTTGCACATTCTTTTGGGCTAACATGGTTCCCAGTGCAAAGTCGATTGCCGATATATATAGTAGAAAAGGCACCTCTGGCCTTGGTGGAGCTAGCACTGGCGGCATCACCAGGTATTGCTTTATTTCAATGAAAGCTGCTCGATAGTCCTCGTCCCAGTTGAATGGGACCCCCTTATGTAGCAATCGATTCATGGGTCGACATTTATCCGATAACTGAGTGATGAATCACTTTATCGATGCTACTTTGCCCTGAAGGCTTCTTAACTCTTTAATATTGGAGGGAGGACGCATCTCTAAGATAGCCTTGACCTTCATTGGGTCGACTTCGATGCCTCGTTTAGAAATGATGAATCCTAAGAGTTTACCAGAAGTTACACCAAATACGCACTTCTTAGGATTCAACCTGACATTGTGCTCTATCAGGCGATCGAAGACCTTCCTTAAGACCTCTGCATGCTCTTCTCATAGCAATGACTTGGCCAACAAGTCATCGATATAATATTCTAGAATCTTATGCATGTAGTCATGAAAAATGTATGTCATGGCCCGCTGATATGTGGCACCAGCATTTTTGAGGCCAAATGGCATAACTTTATAGCAAAATGTTCCCCATGGCGTTATAAACATGGTTTTATGTTGGTCTTCGGGTTTAATCCGAATTTGATTGTAACCAGAAAAACCGTCCATTAAGGAGAGCATTTCGTGACCTGCAGTTGCATCTACAAGAGCATCAATATTGGGCAATGAAAATGAATCTTTGGGTGTTGCCTTATTTAGGTCTCTAAAATCCGTACAAATACGGATTCTTCCATCAGGTTTTCCTACGGGCACCATATTGGATACCCATTCTGGATAGTCGATGGAGATTACAAATTCTACGTCCAACAACTTTTGTAGCTCATATTTCACCATTAAGGCTACTGTTGGATGCATCTTTCTAAGCTTCTACTTGATCGACTTCTTCGTCAGATCTAGCGAAAGGTTATGCGTAACCAATTTTGGGTCTAGACCTAGCATATCCTTGTACGTCCAAGCAAAAATATTAGGTCTCTCTTTCAGTAGAGGGATGAGTGTGGCACGCTCATCGGGAGTGAGACTCTCTCCAAATTTAACCTTCCTTGGATTAGTGGGATCGTTACTGATATCCACATCGAAGGTTTCCTCTACTGACATGTGCGATCCCTCCTCAAGCTGATGAGGCGTAGGGATCAAATGGATGTCATCAGCTAGGTTGATAGGTTCCACGTTGGAAGCATTTTTGGCATGATAGACATCATATGCACAGCCTAGCGCAAAATGAAATGGTTGTAACATTTCTTCGTTAGGGAAGAAATATTCAGGCTCAACAGGTGAGTCAGCGTGATCCCAGTCGATAGCATCTACATTGAGATACAACGGTTTGGATGGATCTGCTGGATTGTGGAGTGGGGTGGTCAAATCAATGGAGACCATATTGATGGAATGGAATTGATCTCCAGGACCACACGGAAAAACCTCTACATCATCGATGCAGCTCTCATACCCGAGATCTGGCTCTAATGGCATGGGCACAAATGGGTCCTCTCTATGAGAACTATGAACTACTGGATCCTCTCTATGCACTGGTTGCAATATGGGATCATTCGGCTCATGGAGCTCCATGTAGGTAGGCGGATAGGGAAACAACATGTGGTAAATCACATTAAATTTTGGTGGTATTCCCCTAAGGTGAGGGTCGAGATTGATTTCTCTTCGCATGTCCTCGGTCGTATATGGTGCATTGCGGTGACGTAGGTAAGGAGGTCCTAGATAGGCTCTCTCTATTTCATCCTCTTCGTCACTATCATAATACAGTCCTTCATTTACCCCTACAGGTGGGGGACGCTCTGGTAGGTGCGGTCCCATGAATCTCACTTCCTGGTCACTGTCATCCATGTCCAAAAAAATTAGATAATTAGTCCGTATGTATGATGCTGACGAGAAAACTGGCTCTGCTTCTTCCCCCAAATGATCAATGTTGGGAAGAATCTCCTCGATAACATGTACCGACTCTATAGGCAATAGGTGATGCACATACCAAGGCCTTAGATAGCCCCCTCAGCTTCATCCTCAGATTGATCATTGTTTGAGGATTCATTGTCGGCATCATAACTTGGTCCACTTATCTCGAAGGTGGACTCCTCTCCATCATCACTGTAGAGATCTCCTGACTCGAGATCACCTAAAACTATGGGGTTATGCCCCTGCACACCTGTGTCATTGGTTGCATTACGGATTTGATGACCCAGGTTGCCTCTAGGGTTCTGCTCTATGTCAGTCTGCTCTAAGAGCCCTTCATGATGTTCTTCAAGTGGCTCAGAAGTGATGATAGATACCATCGGGTTAGTCCTCTAGAAGCTGGAAGGATTAGGATGATATGGGTTGAAGTCCACATCATCCCCCAGACTAAGGTACAAGTGATCTAAGGATGCTATGAGCAAATCATCTTGTCCTTGTATCTGTAACCCTAACCCAAACCTATCGGTTGCTAGTTGATAACATGGCTCAAGCGGAGTCCTACATCCTTGTTCAAATAGACCAAGTCCATACCCATGCCAGTGATATAACTCAAAAATATGCATGGAGTACTTCGGGTTGGATAAATAATGAACATTTACTATGAAAGGTTCATCACCATCTTCATCCATGGGCGTTCACGTTGGAAGTTGATCCAGCCCAACGTAGATGAAGTTAGTCTGATTAGGTGGCTCTCCCAATGGCACCATCGATCCAACCAAAAAATGATGAGCATGCGATCGGCCCATCTCTTGTGCAGTCTCTAGAATCGGTTCGAAGGTTACATTCTACACAATATACTCACCTAATCCTATGTTGGTGAGATGTACAGTCACCCATGGTGCGGATGACCCTACTGACGATGCAAGTGAGGTAGGCTGAGGTACCTCCTCGACTATGTCTTGGGCTTCCTCCACTTCCATGGGGATGGGAGCCTCCTCGATGACTAGTTTGGGCATGTGTTTCTTCTCTTTTTCACCCATTTTTACCTTTAACTTCCTATCATCTCGAAGCATCACTGATGTAGTCGATTTTAGTAAAGTAGCAGTAGTGCACTCAGATCTGTGTGATACAGATATCGATGGTTGAGCACGTACTATTGGTTTACCTCCTAGATTTTTAATCGATGATGCAGGTCGGACGTCTAGGTGCGTTTATGGGAGTATGAAACCCCCAAGAAAATCTGCTAGGTTCATGAACTTGAAAGGTTCTTCATCTGACGACACTACGTGAACTCATCCCTCATGCATATATTTTACACATTGGTGTAATATAGAGGGAACGCAATGCATTTCATGAATCCAAGGCCTCCCGAGTAGGATGTTGTATTGCATAGCACCCTCGATCACATGACACATCATAGAGATGGTCTTTAGGCCTACCTGAATAGGTAGGATGATTGTGCCAACCATCGAGCATAGGGCATCGTTAAATGCTCTCAATGTGAAGGTGGTGGGCACAATATGTGACTTTGGTAGCTTTAGATGATTCAATGCCTTGGTCGTTATTATATTGATCGATGAACTAGTGTCGATCAAGACCCTCTTGAATGGCATGTGATTGACGCATGTGATGATATGCAATGGTGGGTCAACCGTATCTATGGGAACCATCTTGATTTCATGATCATAAAATTGGATCATGGGCTCTTGGCACTGTTGTACATGTCCCACAAAATTAGTAAATGCTTGAGCATCTTGAGACTGTACTTTGATGGACCTTAGAATGTCCATGAGAGTCTCCCTGTGCCTAGGGGACTGTTGTATCAGTTCATATATAGACAACTTTGTAGGAGTTGTCTGCAGGTTTTGAACCAACCTACTCCATATGGTCACCATCGGTCTCGTTGGTGGGCCTGGAATATTCTGCGTTGGTCACTGATTCGATGTAGCTTGTATCCTAATGGGAGTGCAAGGTTGATTCGACTGCTCATATCTCCCATGTCTGGTAACAATATTCACCATGCCTATGAACCCTTGGGTAGGCGGTTCGACGCGCACTTGGTTGACTTGGCCAACATTGTTGCATGGCACCTCATGGTTTGGTAATGGATTTTTGTAAATCCCCATGTTTTGGTTGTCAGGCACCAATGGATTACTTGGTATTACAAGCTCACCCTTTTCAATCATGTTTTGCACAATATGCTTGAAGGACCAACATACTTCGATTTCGTGGCCCTTCGCGCGATGGAAGATGCAAAATAAGTCATCTTGATACCCCTTTGACTTGGGCTGATTCGGATCGACCAACTTAACCTCGAGTAGTCTGATCACCTTAGCCTCACATAATTGATGGAATATTGACGTCAATGATTCTGTTAGAGGCGTGAATTGGTGAGGTGGGTATTGTTCTTTGTTTTTGCCCTTATAGTTATTATTGCACTTTTCGTACTGCATAGGAGGAGGTTGGGCTTGATAATTCTGCTTTTGCTGCCCTTTATCCTCTCTCTAGAGGTTTAGCACCACCTGATTGACATGGGCCTACTTGCCCTTCTATTTCGTGGAGCTCTTCTTAGGCCCCTCTTTCCTGTTCTTGAGCTTCAAGTTACCTTCTTGCAACTTGATGTCCTCAATTACTTTGGCTTGCGCCAAAGCTTCCTCGAATGTTGGATATTGCTACAGTTGCAACAGTAATGAGATGTGCTTGGCACAACTCTTGGTAAACATTCGGGTCAATTCCATAGTAGGAATAGGGAATGGCAACTTTGCCATCAATCTCCTCCACCTCTTTTTATATTTTTCAATTGGCTCATCATCACGCTGAGCTAGCACAACCAAATCGGAAAGGTTAGCCTATTTCTTGATGCCAAAAGAAAAGTGTTCAAGGAAAGCGTCAGCCAGTTGCTCAAAATTGGTAATGTTGTGCCTCTTTTGCTGATTGAACCACTCTCGAGCTGGGCTTGAGAGGGTTGTGATGAATGTGTGCAAAAGCAAGGCATTATTGCTCACAATTTGGAAATAGGCATCCAAAAATCTTGTGACATGCTCCTGCGCATCTTCGTCACCTTTAAATTTGTCTAGCCTAGGCATAACAAAATGCTCAGGGTATGCTGGAGCAGGTATCGAGGGGTCCAAAGGCTCATTATGAATCTTTCTTAAAGTCAACTTTTGAAGAGCCACGCCTTGCCTCTCAATTGCTTTTACCTTCTCATCTAAGGCCTTATAGGCCTACGAGGATAGAAAGTCCTCCTCCCTAAGCTGACGTGAGGGCGGTCTTGGAGGTACATTCTTCCTCTGTCAAGGTGGAGGATGCTCTTCCTCCTCCTCAACTTGGGAGTCTTTAGGATACTCTTGATTATTTCCCTCTCCCTCTTCTTCCTCATATTGTTGTTGCCTCTCATGTTCGAACGATGGTGGTCGCTTCTCTTTGTTGGGCACTAATATGAGTGTGAGCGTCTCTCGCGCTCTTGCTGCACATCGACTTGTGAAAAAGCCTTTCTCTGAATGTACTCTCTATTCTCCATGTGAGTGTATAGACCAGCCCTAGCTAGCCTATCTTCCTGCTCTACATGCTCCTTTTGGGTAAGGATGCGTTCCTCACGCATGCACTGCTCATATAGCCTTTGTCTGATGAGCCTCTACGCTTGAAGATTCTCATCTTCGATGCGCTACCTCTCTAGGTGAGTATCCTCTAATTGATCTTGGAGGAGTTATCATCGCTGCTCAGATACCAATCTATGTGATCTATCAAGTTGATCGATCATAATAGGCCTCTGGTATGCATGCTCTGTGTGAGCGACCTTATGGGTTATGTACCCATCTGATTGATTTGTGATGCTTTTGCCTTTGTCTGTAAAGATGACATTGGTATCCTATTGAGCTCTATGCTCTGTGCCACCATGCATGGATGGTGGATGTGTCACATGAGGGCGCTTAGAAGCCTCTCCATGCTCTCTAGTAGTCCTAATAGAACCCCCACTATGCTCACTCGGAGCACGTGTGGGTGGAGTCGAAGGCTTATAGCCTATTAGCTCAAGGATGCTACCTAAGCCATCCAACTATCTTGATCTCCACCACTCATGTGGTGGTGTGCCATTGGCTCCCACCTTAGCCATATCAATAGTGATATTTTGAGGTTCACTATATGTGGGAGTCTGCATAGGCCTATGCTTAATGGTGGTCTTATCTGCATGCCCTTGAATGGGTGGATCTCGATCCTATCTGTACTCTGAAGGTGGAGCCATGGATCCTCCTATAGACCTATGATGTAGGGGTACCAACTTGGACCCTTGTATAACATACTCTTTGGTTGATCTTGTGGATGCATGTAATGTGATCTTGGTAATGGCTTTTGAGTGGAACACCCTCATGCTGAGAGGCTCCATGCTCTATTCTATGTCTAGAGGAATGCACATAAGCTCCTCTAACGGGGGTACACTCAATAGGTTCCCCTCTTGTCGAGTTGTCTCCTCTAATGCTCGTCGAATGACGTTCGGGAAGCGCATGTGGGTGAGGGTTCGACATATGTTGATGTGAATCTGTTGGGGCTTGGTCATGGGCATCAGGCTTATGCCTTTGTCGACCACCCCGTGTCTCCACCATGGTGCACCTAGCGTCTAGATTTATTCTTTATTAAGCAAACAAGGTATACAATGGTGATTATCTCGTATTAACTTTTAAAAGTGAGCCCTAAACTATTTGATGTTGTTTCAAATTTGTTGTATCAATATTAGAAACTCCTTATCGTGTTTTGAAAGCTTGTTGGATGATATTCTCAGTTTAATTGGCTTTCACCTGTATACTCGTAGCTCGACAACTTGGCTATGAACTCCAAGTCGCGTAATCCAACCTATAATGTGTGGTAATGAAGCCCACACACGGTCAAGGAGCACAGGTCCTCCCAGATCCTCACCCATTTTCCCCTAGTCAACATTATACCCTCCGAAGAGAATACATGCAAATTTTCCAAGGTACGAAAGGTTCTCGGATCCGGTATTGGTCTAGTATCCAAGGGTACGTAGGATTTGGGCCAATGGATGGAAATCACCTCCACCGTCGTTGAACCCTACTAGTGGTTGGATGTGACTCCCAACTCACTAGCGTTTAAGTGAAACGTGGTGTGTGTGGTTCATTTTAATCTTTTGCATAAAATGAAAATGCATAATATAGCATAAATGATTGTTTCCTACATGTAATGTAAAAATAAACATTTCATATTAAGAAATGCATGCTATATCCTACATGATTTTTGACAATGCAATCTATGATGATATAGCCTCTGATTGGGCCTCAAACATGCAAACCAACACACAATTTTAACCTAGCACATTGGATTCTAGGGCGGACCGCACTCGGAGGTCCATTGTTCCTAGAAGCGCCTATCCAAAGATGTAGAAAAAGAATACAAATCTAAGGACCTAGTTCATTTCCATTTCTTTTTTTATCCTTAATTATTATTTCAATTTTTTATTCTGGAAAATACAGAGAGCAAAATACAGAGATAGAAAGTGGAAAAAGGGACCTACCTCAGGTCCTCATCCGATCTATGCTTTGTCCTCTTTGTCTGATGTGTCTGCTATGAACCGTAGGTCTGATGCGCGGTTCAGACTGTAGACCACGTCTTGAAGTCATGGGCCAACAATGAGACCATAGCTGGAAGCTACGGTTTGCACCTGCAATTCCAAAAACACAAGAACAATCAGTTAGATCACTTGAAATGCGGAGTTCCATCGTGATCGCCTTCTGACCTATCCAAAAAGCTAAATGCACCTATCTAATAGATCAATAGGATACAAACGAAAAGCATGAAATTAGAAACAAAGTGCATAAAAGAAGAATGGACACTTCATTTCATTAATATTGCAAATGAATCTCGATTACAATTATGCCCCTCTTAGGGTCACCCAAATGTTTGATACAATCAATACATAGGAGATTTGAAATCCCTCTCAATGGGCACAATGTGAGTTTCAGGCCATTCAGGGTGACACAAACTGCTCTAGGGTGGAGTTGACCCTCTTCTTCGCGTTGAGGAAGGTATTTGATAGTTGAACCTCCTTTAGACCTGATTCCCTACGGTCAAGAAACAACAGAGAAGCATTAAAAGCATTGGGAACCTCTCATGATGAGGTCCTTTGAGGAAATTGAACACAAAGATGCTATAAACATATGAAATCAAGAAAGCATACAAAATGTGTTAAACCTATGTTAAATTGATAAATATTCCTAGATATGCATAAAGGAATAATACAACTAACTATCTAATGGCCTACTTATGTGAAATAAAGCATGAAAGCATGGAAAGAAGCCATTAATGTCCTAAATGCTATAATGAAGTAAATCTACTCAAATATTTAATCCGATCAGTCAAAGTCTCTAAAATACCAAATAAAGCATTAAACTGACTAATCTAACCTAGATAAACACTCTGTAAAAATAACAGTAAGGGGATCTTACACCTGTTGCAAACCACATCTCAAATGAGCGGTCTACATTGTAAACCACGACTGACAACCGCGACGAGCAACTCAGTAGTTTTGCCCTCCAATTCTAGGGCTATGGACTTGATCCTCCTTGTCAAATTGATGATCAAGGGTCACCTCAGTGTCCTCTGATAGGTTTGGTGGTTGAATTGCTCGATAGGGCCTCCGTTTGCCCGAATTAGCGTTTCTTGGCATTCTAGCTCCTTAGGGCATCCATGGCATGAATCGTCATGATGCTTAGGTTGGAAAGGTGATAGCAACTAATCTCTCTCTTAGTGCACTCAAGTGAGTCCACAATTCGATAGGGCTTCGCTGCTCTGATCTCCTCATACACTCTCATTCACTATTTCGACAACGCTTCGCTATCAAAATGCACTATATCATTGCCCTAATTCGAAGGGGTACTTATAGGACTACCCAAGGGCTAGGGGTGGCTTCATGGAGAAGCCAAGATCAAGAAGGGGTGGTTAGGACAGTTGGATTGGAAGCTTCCATCCTTTAACCACCTTCTTCTAGAACAAATGGTCGTTCAAACCGATTTGGCTCGGATGAAGGCCAACTGAACTTTAGTTAAGACCGCAGGTGACAGCTGCGGTTTAGACTGTAGACCGTAGGTCTCAACCGTGGTTCAATCAGTAGACTCGCGGACTCAACTGCGGTTCAGACCGATTAGGCCAAGGAGCCCAAATTGAGTGGTTAGAACCACTGCTCTATCTTGGAGTCTAGTCCAAGATCTTCCATATGGTCTTGTAGCATGTCCATATGAGTAGTCACCTTCGACATGACGCGTTTTAGGTGTCTACAAAACCAAAATAATTTGAAGTACCAAATTAGAGATGCCCAAAACTTACCTCACTGCCATTGCCTGGCTTCAAACCCTCTATAGCCATAGCTGCTTAACTCAACTATGGATTAAAAACCCTCCATAGCTATCGTTGCCTGACTTCAAATCGTTAACAACCATTGCCACCTAACTCAACTGTGGATTAAAAACCCTCCATAGCTGTCGTTTGGATTCAAACCCTCTGCAACCGTTGTTGCTTGACTCAACTATGGATTAAAAACCCTCAAGAACTGTCATTGCCTGGCTTTAAACCCTCTACAACCACCATCGCCTATCTCAACTATAGATTAAAGACCCTCCAAAACCGTCGTTGCTTGGCTTTAAACTCTCAAAAAAGAAATAGGCCGACTAATAATGTAAGCTCTCAAGGTTCGATTCCCTAAACAATTAAATTCCGTTAACTTTATCCTTATTCAATAAATTTATAAAATTTTACCTAAAAAATAAAATAAAATCAATTAATTAATTTTTCTATATTTAAAAAAGTATATCAAATTCAAATCTTTAATATATATATATATATATATATATATATATATATATATATATAACCCAAACTATAAAAATGAATACGGTTTGTTCGTGGGTCTAGGTGGACTGGTAAGTTGAGGCACTTATCGAGAGGAGACCTAGGTTCCAATCCCACGGGTGTGCCCATGCATAGCCAGTAGCCCAATCCGACTCCTCTGGGTGTTGCACTTGATTGATGACGACGATCTATTTCTTGCTTGTCCGGTGGTCCCTTCATGCCACGTGTTGAACCAAACTAACGAATTGAACCAGACTGACGAAGACGATGCAAACCCTGTACGTTTACCATTAAGAGACAGTGGATGTGTTGGAAGCCTTCGCTGATAGTTTGAACCCTGCTAACTGCGTTGACAATTACTAAAAATTGTGATTGTAACCATTTTATCTATGTAACGGAAAAAAAAAAAAAGAATACGGTTTCAATCCCATTCAACAAAACAAAAAGAAACTTACCTCACATTACTTTTAAATATCAATTTGAGTTAAATTTTCTTTTTTAGGGCTTCAATCCCTAGAGCCCAGTCCGACTTCTCTGCGTGTTGTACTTGATTGATGACGACGATCTGTTTTTTGTTTGTCTGGTGGTCCTTTCATGCCAAGTGTTGAACCAAACTAACGAAGACGATGTGAACCCTGTGCGTCCGAAGGTCCCCATCTCACACCGGGTTACCATTAACAAGACAGTGGATGTGTTGGAAGCCTTCGTTGATAGTTTGAACCCTACCAACTATGCTGACAGTTACTAAAAATTGTGATTGTAACCAATTTATCTATGTAACAACCAAAAAAAGAGTAAGAAAGAAAAAAAGAACACGGTTTCAATCCCATTCAACGAAACAAAAAGAAACTTACCTCACATTACTTTTAAATAACAATTTGAGTTAAATTTTCTTGAAATTCAATCCCTAGAGCCCATAGGTCCGTCCCATGTAACCTCACGACGAGACAAAATATCCAAAGTATTACTCTCCGGCTTAAATTTTCAGAAACTTTTTTGGCGCGCTTTCGCAATATTTTCATAACCCATTAAGAGGAAAAAGGCCTCAGCAGTGGAACGGTTACAGCATCGAGTCCGTGATGGCCCATATTTTACAGCAAAGCCAATAGTTAAAATATCCTCCTTTCAGATCCATGTAAGCGGCAGGAAGCAGAGAGGAAATGGGAAAAAACGGCGATTCCGCCAAAATTATCTGTGCAATCTGCTACGAGGATGTGAAGCCTCTTCTGGAGGATCTTCAGTCCGTTTCTCTCTGCGGCCATGTCTTCCACGAACTCTGGTATTAAAAATATAAATCATCATCATCATCTTTATTTTTAGTTTCCTTTCCTGAGCCTAAATAGGAATAGTTTTCTGCAATTAACAAAAAATGATACCATTTGTACTAAATGTATATTATATTATTCTGATTATCGTTATTGTTATTTCTATTTGCCTTTCCAAGCACAATAGGGACAGGTTTCTGCAATTTAACATAAGATTATGCGATTTGTGATAAATATATATTTTATTATTATAACTATCGTTATTATTATTTTTATTTGCGTTTCCGAGCATGAATATGGACATGTTTTTGCAATTTAACAAGGAGTGATGCGTTTCGTACTATATTATTATTATTATTATGATTTTCGTCATTGTTATTTTAATTTGGTTTTCTGAGCCCAAATTGGGAGAGGTTTCTGCAAATTAACAAAGAATAATGTGATTATTATGATTTGAGTCATTATTATTTTAATTTGCTTTCCTGAGCGCAAATAGGGATAGGTTTCTCTAATTTAACAAAGAATAATGTGATGCAAGTAAAGCTTGCAACAATGGCTCGAGTACTGCCCGCCGAACAAGAAGGCCACCTGTCCCGTGTGCAAACATTCATGTTCTGGCAGAGACGTTCACAGACTTTACTTCCAGTCCACGTCGGAGCAGACTCAGCAATCCTCCGCCTCTCAGCGTTCGTGTGCCCCCGATTCTGAAAGTGCTGAGGTAAAATTTTAAACAATCTGTCGAGATTAACGGTAATTTCGTATTTGTATGAAGATTAGGGTGTTTCTTTGCCTGTATAAAGATTGGTAGAAGTGGCCTGATGTTTGGATATGTTCTTTTCAAGTTGTTACGGGAAACGGTGAAGAAACTGGAGTGCCAGCTTGGAGTGGCTTCTGCTGCGTTGGAGTCTCAACAACATCACATGAGAGAATTGAGTGAACAGGTATTTCTTGTTGGATTTTATAATACTTTCCAGAAACATCTTTAAACATTTATTTACCACAGATCATATTCTACAAGAATATAGAAGTAAAATAAATACTCGAAATAGGAAGAATGGGTGGATGACTGTAGGTACTCCTACAACATCATTTGAGAGAATTGACTGAACATGTATTTCTTGTTGGATTTTATAATACTTTCCAGAAACTTTTTGAAGCATGCATTGACCACAGATAATATCGTAAAAGAATATTGAAGTGAAATAAATAACCAAAATAGGGTATCACATTATATAAACTGATACATTGGATCACTGCTTCGGGTATCTATAGCAGACACTTAATCCTCAATAAATACAAGCCTCAATCCCACATGACTTACCATAACTGTAAATTGCAATATATTAATCCCTTGAATAAGGTTAATTATACAAGTGGTTTAACGAATATCATTAAGGGTGTATATATGGAATTATGCAGGTGCGCTTACATTGCACATGTCCATAGGTTTCCATTAAGAGCTTCCCGTAGGCTTGCATCAGCACTGTTGGCCTTGGCCAACAAGGTCAGATTATTGATATTCCAACATTTCTTGGGTGGGAGATGCTAATGTAGAATTTTGCTTATAATGCTTAACGAATAGCTACAAAATTAGACATAGAGATAAGAGCCACTTTCTGGTTCCACTAAAGAAAATAGTGGAAATGTATGCAAAATTGCAGTAACCCTAAATTTTAGACATTTAGGAATTTTGGAAAATCGATCCCTCGAAATTTTAGAAGCAAAAGGAACACATTAACATCTCTTAAATATTGTGTTTGATTAAACTTTTAAATTATCACGGTGGATTAGTTCTATTGCCAAATTAACAAGATGAAAATATTGTGTTTGATTAAACTTTTAAATTATCACGGTGGATTAGTTCTGTTGCCAAATTGACAAGATGAAAATATTGTGTTTGATTGAACTTTTAAATTATCACGGTGGATTAGTTCTATTTCTAAGGATTTTGGGGGCACTGGGTGTTTAAATCATTCAAGGCAACCTACATATTCTTCGTGTGAATATTAGTGGAAAAATTATTGAGAAAATAGCCAGTTGGCAAAACAAGCAACTGTTTTTATTTTATTTATTTATGTTTGTTGCAAGGGTTTTCTTGCAGGGAATAAAGTGTATTCCCTGCATGACTGAAGTTCAGAAATATCTTCTGAATTTATGACTGAGATTTTTAGCTTTGCATTAACAGATACTGTAGTAAATAGCTTATTAAGTCTATTTTCCGTTGAAACAAAGACCATGATTTACTAGAGACCAATGCACCAAGTGGACTTTGATCTGACATGACAAAAACTACAGTTGAAAAACTATAAAATATAGGCAATTTTGCAATTTCCTCAATACTATAATAAAGTAGAGATGTCCATACAGTAACGAATTTGTGCTAATATATGACCTATTTTCAATTTAGGAAGAAAATATTTGATTTGTATTCACATTTCCAAAAGACAGAACATTGTTTGATTATGCCTGTCTTATCAATGGCATATAAACATTAATGGTACAAAAATGAACTTGCAGGAGAAAAGACACCGGTTTAACACCATTTAGCCTTCCCCTTTTTGACTTCAATTTTGACTGGGAGTAGCTGTAGGGCACATAGGTAGACACCGGTTTAACACCATTTGGCCTGCCCCTTTTTGACTTCAATTTTGACTGGGAGTAGCTGTAGGGCACATAGGTCTCTTTGTGCCTGCACTTTGTTTGGTGCAACCACCCATGGGTGAGAATCAAACAAGCCTTGGCCAAACTCAAATTAGCAGCTACAAACCCTGGCCAACAGTTGAAATTTTCTCTTAGTTTTGTGCATAACTATGTAGGAAAAAAGGTGTTTTGACTTCTTTGGATTATTAAGGATTTCGTCTCACAGTTTTCCAATGGATATGGAGAGTTCTGATATTATGCTCTGCATTACCAAACAGACAGTTACAACATGCACATGATCCATAATACGTTCACAAATGGAGGAAGGATCCATAATATCACGATCACTTTAGATAAAATTCCTAGCTGCTAATTCTTTCTCAGAACAACCTTTTCTCCCAATATAGCATTTATACATTCATAAAATTTAACCTTGACTAAGTGATAATTCAATTTACATACATGGCATAATTATGGCTGCAATATTAGGATATTTTGTGTTATTTTTGCAGGCCATCACAAGTTGGAGCTATAAGTTTGTCTCCTCCAATACTTCTCCTCAGACCAGAGTTCCTAAACAAACTTGATGTATTTCTCAAAAATGCTTCCTCTGCAATTAAACACTATAACAAGACAGCCCCTCAAAACCTTGCAACTTCAACATATGTTGGATCACCTCTAGTTGTTCCTCCACTTGGTTTGTCGCTTCATTATTAAAAGCAGAAATCTGTATCTTGGCCAGGGCTATTGGAAACTGTCATAACCAGGTTCTCTTCTTACAATAAATGATTGGTGCCTTGCATCATCAGTATCACATTAAAGGGCTAAGTGAATGGGTTTTTGTTGGCCTGAAAATGCTAATGTGAAATTTGTTTTAGTGGAATACTTGGATGCAGGACAGACATAAATTCCTGTATCTGACTAGAGAAAATTGTTATGAAGATAGTTCAGCATGAATACAGGTTAATCCCTTGAATGACTGAAGAGAAATCCTTTTGAACATCTGACTGCAAAGCTCC
The DNA here is from genome assembly GCA_028583015.1 of Wollemia nobilis. Classification (NCBI taxonomy): domain Eukaryota; kingdom Viridiplantae; phylum Streptophyta; class Pinopsida; order Araucariales; family Araucariaceae; genus Wollemia; species Wollemia nobilis. The sequence goes on along the minus strand of JAQPPZ010001899.1, from coordinate 883,951 downwards.
TCTTTGCATGTATAGATGCTACAAATTAAATGCCTCAAGGGCTGGTGCATAAGAAGATGAGTTTGAAAACTTTACCATCTTTTGAATTTTGTAGATGTTTTGTCACCTGTCCATCATGAATAACATGCCGATCATATTGGTATGAACAGAATCAAACACATCAAACGCATGACCTTGTACTTGTGGATATAAGTCCTCAACCAAAAGCCCAAACTGGACTCCATGACAAAGTACCCACTCTCCAAATTATTTAAACAGATATGGACAGAATCAAGCGCATAACCTTGTTCTTGTGGACATGGGTCCTTAACCAAAAGCCCAAACTGGTGGCCATGGCAAGGTACGCACTTTCCAAATTATTCAAACAGCTTGCTAATATACTTGCAACAACATAACAACTTTGTGAGTAGAGTGAATCAAACACGTAACCTTGTACTCTTGGATATGAGTCCTTAACCAACAGCCAAACTGGGGCTATGGCAAGGTACCCACTTTCCAAGTTATTTAAACAACTTGTCAATAGACTTGCAGCGGCATAGCAATGTTGTGAGTAGCAGGAATAGGACTCATAACCTTGTACTTGGGACAGAGAAGGATTAACTCACAGCAGTTAAGTGGAGTGACTGCACAATCAACTCAACCCAAAAGAGATGATAGCAAAGGTATCTACAATTATTTTGTTACCAATGTTGTATTTCCAGCTTTGTGGATGTGATAAATATGACAATGGCTATGGTGGGCTGTAGTAAGAAGCCATAGATTTTAAACTAACTTTTGAACTATTTGTTTGTTTTTTTTTTTTTTTTGATTGCCATTATCACTACTAGGAGAAATCATGCACTCCTCTACTTGACAATTTTAGTAATGATTGCTTCATTTGGTCTTGATGAGCAGTCTTTGATCATCATGCTAAGTTGTGGACCAAGAAGAATTTGGCTGTTGGCTCAATACCTTGTGGATGAGATTGTGACTTTGTTAAAAGTTTTAACCTCTTCCTTGGCTTGAATGGTTTTGCATACTTAAATGAAATGGTTGTACTTTTTATTGTACTTGCAATACTTATCCTTTCCTTTACTAGAAGATGGATATAGCTTTGCCTAAACCCCTTGATTGCTCCTTAGAGTTGGACTGAGTCTTGGAGGTGGAAGGGTTTGAGGAAGAAGAATTGGTTTTCAAGAATTGGAGGATTTATTTTGAAACTTAGATCCTAGTTTATCTTCAGCAGATATTGCTGGTTTATGTAATCTTGTCAAAAAATCTACGCCAAACATAGTGATTCTTTCCTAAGCTTGGAAAGTAAACCAAAACTAAATTTGATAAGACTAAGTACCTTTTCTTTATTTGGAATTTTCAGCATGTCTTGGAGTTTGTTGAACACTTAAATGTATTGCTGGATTGGTTGACTTAGAAGTTGTTTGAGTTGAGGCCACCATGCCTACAATAATCACAAAACCTGGTTGGATGTGGACAAAATTCATATCAAACCGGATTTGTTTGACCATTTAGATTGGTATCATAGGATCTAGAGTTTTTTCGAGTAAAATAATTCTCTGAATTATTATGATTTTTTTGGGTATTTGTATTTAATTATATATATTTTACATATTGATGTGTTTGTATCAATTATAAAATATAAATGTTTTTATCTTCAAAATTGGATTCTTTTAATGTTCTTTTTCTTTTTTAAATACCAAAATTTTGGAGTTCTTTTTGGCTTCCTATATGAATCCAGATTTTTGAACTTTGTAACTATGATACCTACAGATTCTTTGATATCAAGTAGGGTAGAACTTCTTCTTCATGGTATTTTGAGTTCATCCTATAGGGTAATCTTATGAGGATTACCATGTTCATCTTTGAGAGCTGTAAGTGTACTTTGATGATTTTGGCATCCATCAAGTACAATTTCTTCCATATAAATTTTAGCAATTCAGATTTCGTTTTCATGGATGACAAGTGATTATCCTTATTGTACATATTGCTATGCTCTGATTTTAATTTTCTACATATAAGTGAAGCATTTGTAGGAAAAGATGTACACTGAAGATTTTAAGAGAAGAAAGAGAAGAAAGCTTCAAGAGCATTTAGATAAAGACATGCAAAACATATGCAAAGGATGTATAATTAGTAAATACAATTAGATATAACTGTCCATGAGACTATAACACATTTTTTCTCTGCAGCTGTCTTATCCAATACCAGCTTATCTTTCACCATAAATATAAATTTTTCAATATTCAAGCCAACTGATTGTTTTTTGTTGCTTCCAAAAAACCACTTTCACATGTTTTTTTGTTTCTTTCAACAGCAGGTTTATTTTACCTTTTTTCTCCTTGTAAAAATTTAACTTCATTTATATCAGAAAAGAATATGTATCTTGTGACTTTGCTAAAAATTTAAAATGCTTCATTCATTTTTCACCCAAAACATTCCCCCCTGCCTCCACTCTTGTGATACTATCATGACTATGCAGGTAGGTCACAGGTATGAATGTAGGCCCGTTATAGGATAAGAGAGTTATTTATTATTAATAGCCAACCAAGGAAGGTTGCTCGAGGCAAATATGTTATATCTCTGCCATGGACCAGATTTTAGACTTGGGATCAGAAGTTGGAACTATTTTAGAGCTTTGACATAAAAGTCTGAAAATCTGAACTTGGGCAAGTTCTGATCTGACATCTGAATTACTCTGAAACTGACAAATTATAATTTGAAATCTAAAAGATTCTAATTTAAAATCTGCAATTTCTGAAATTTCCTTTCGTTTTCTTGTTCTTTGTTATAAAACCAAAAATTGGATGAAATAAGATCATGAAAAGTAACTTTCAGATCTAGAAGTGGAAAAGAAACAACATTGGACTTCAATTGAACAGAAACATACAGTACATGAATGGAAAGATAAATTTCTTGAGCAAGTATGGGTTCCAACTCAGGCATGATGCGTCCAAAGGGTAGAATAGGTGATGCACTTAGTCTATCATAGTCTACCTGAGAAACACATTCTCCAAAAGACAGTTTTCATATGACTTACAGCTTTTATAACTTATTTCTTTCCATGAAAGGTAATTGTTGCTCATTATTCCCTCATCACGACAAAATGCTTTGTACTTTCCTAATTATGATAAGATGCTTTGTAAATTCCTTGGTATTCTTTGCAACTCCTACCAAAGGGTTTCTATAACTCTTCCATTATGACCTCTATGGCAAGATTCTTCATGATTTCTATGAAATTTTCATCATATCTAAATGCCTTTGACCTATGAATAAATATGCTTTCTAGTATTAAAATCATATAACATGATCCTAAGGACCAGTGGAAGCTCTATGATGTTTAGTTTTGGTCTATTTCTTCATGCATCCAATGCCATATGCAAATATGACATGCTAAATTCAATGTTGTTCCTTTGGTGCTGTCTTTGAATTGAGTGCAGAGGTGTGCAACTTTATCATAAGGGTCATTATTGACAATGGCGTTATATGTCTATCTCCTATGTTTGCAAAAGTATTTTAGGACTATTGGGCGTATGGGATATAGGCTCCCTTGCAAACATTTTTTCTCTTTTTGCTACATAACAAGGGGTTGTACTCGGGTCCCCTACCCTTGACAAATTACAACTCTCTTCTTTAGAGCTTGAGAGTTTACAAATAGATACACTTCTCAACTAGAATCAAAACACAGGGAGGGTTATCTGAATGTTTTGGTAGTGACATAGGTGTGAAACAAGGTTGCCCTCTATATTTTGACCTTATTTGAGTTGTACATTGACAAGTTAGAAGAATGGATAAACAAATTTGGGCGAGAGGGTGTGCACTTAGCCAAATATGTGGTAAAACTCCTCATGTATGCAAACGTTTTAATTCTTGTGGCCAAAACAGCCAAAGATCTAGAAGATCACCTTCGAGCCCTAGAACTCTTTTGTAAGGAAGTTGGGATGCAGGTGAACACGAGCAAAACAAAAATTATGATTTTTTCAGCAAAAAAGAAGAAGCAATAACTCCAATTTCAGTTTGCAGGAGAATCGCTTGAGGTAGTAGTAGAATACAAATATCTAGGCATAGAATTTTATGAAAAACTTAATTGGAATACATGTAGGATGATAAGAACTCAAAGTGGTTGGAGAGCACTATATGCACTTCATAATAGGTGTAGGAATGTCGAGTTGTGGGATTGGAAGACCACCAAGGTCTTATTTGGCCAACTTATTACACCGGTTTTGTTGTATGGTTGCGAGGTGTGGGCTAGTGGCACAACAAATGCAAAATGGAGGCAAATAGAAAGGATTCAAAAATATCTAATCACCAATTTTATCAAAATTAAGGCCACAACCCCTTACGAAATTATTCTAGCTGAAACTGGAATGTTCCCTTTAGAAGCAATTGCTATGACCAAGCTGTTATGTTACTTGAAAAAAACAGAAAACATGAAAAATGATAGATGGCCTAGGGCAACTAGGGACGAAGAGTTGCATAGGCGGAAGAATACATGGATGAAACAAAATCAGAAATGGATGAAACGTTGGGAAATTAACATAAATGAATGCCCAAATGTCAACAAAGACATAAAAAATTATGTGAATGAAAAGTTTAGAAGTGGAATGTGGAAAAATGCAAGCAGGAAAAGACAATATTATATTGCAAAGTTTAACCCAATGTATGACCACAAGGAAAAAGAGTATATAGGCGTTGAAATCAAGTGGAAGGAAAAAATCCTCATTGCTCAGATAAGGACTAGCTCTCATAGGCTTAGATGTGAAACAGGGAGATGGACAACGCCCAAAGAACAATGGGAAGAAAGAGTATGTACTCTATGCAGCACAGGGGCGGTAGAGACAGAGGAACACTTCATTTATAAATGCTCGAGTTTTTCAGATATTCGTGACAAATACAAAGAAACACTTGGAAATGGGTCAATGGCAGAGTTATTTGAAGACATTAAAATAAAAAAAGTTGTGGAATTGCTAACCCAAATTAGAAAGAGAAGGAACAACCTTCTCAAAGATATTAAAGATCATATGATATGATTTGAGTAGTTGTACTTCCATATTTGAGGTCCCATAGACCATATTTGGGTCTCGCGGACGTAATTAAAATCTTTCATTTCATTTCTCATCTCAATTGAGATGCTATAGCTAGAAGCCTACATCATTTTACATAAAATGTTTTTCATTTTCTGGATCTATTCAATTTTTTGTATGAATACAAATATTCTAGAATTCAGCATCCTTCTTGACATTTTTCTATAGCAGCCTTCACAATACCAAAACTTCACCTTTACTATCTATGCATTGCATCTTAGTAGAGTAATATTTCCAAAACATCTTACTATCATAGTTCGCTTTACCAAATTTGGATTGCTAGTTTACTTCCTGAAACACAAGTGCAAAAATTATAATAAATAGTTTATATGAAAATACATTAATGTCATAAAATAAAAGCATATATTACCGATGGAAAACATTAAAGTAAATCTTAATCATTATTTGATTTAGGCAGCCAACATTTTCTTGTTAGCTTCAGCTAAACTTATTGCTTCCTCTAACCATGAAAAGGAGAATTTAACTTCACAATCTCAATCAAAACCCGTCAATTGGCTAGCCTATTTGCACATATGTTTCCTTCCCTTAATGTATGTGTAAACCTGATTTCTTCAAACTCTTTAGCAAGATCTTGAATTTCCACAATTATCTCTTGTATGTTCCATGGAGCCTTTGCTTTCCTTAAAATTGCATTTATTACTATGAGAGAATCACCTTCCATCCATACTTTGTTCCATTTCATTTGTTTGCAAATTTTCAACCCTTCTAAAGCCACCCAAGCTTCAACTTCATTGTTTGTCTTAATCCACCATTGAAAGCGTAATGAGACAAAATCTCTCCTCCATTATTTCTAATTATTCCTCCTCCTCTTGCTGGTCCTGGATTTCCTTTAGATGCTCCATCAAAACTTAATTTAACCAACTCCACATCTTGTGATTTCCACTTTATATTCTTTGCCTTCTTTTTGCTTCTCTTGTACCCAACATCATAATTCCATTTAATGACTTGACTCCATCTATCAAGGCTCTTTGCTTCCAGATTAGGGATTGGGTTTGGTTTAGTCTCTTCCATGGCTAAACATATCTTCCTTTTCATTACCTCTAAACTGCTTTTCTTTTCTTTAAATATTTTTCTATTCCTTCTAGCCATATAGTCCAAAGTATTGTATCTTTTGATATATCCCATATTGTTTGTAAAGCCTCACTTTTATAAGTGCTCTGCCATTGCTTTAACCATTCTTCAATTTTACTATTCATCACCATGCATTTACCAAACATATTAAGAATTCATTGCCATAGTTTCCAAACTATTGAGCAATGCCCCAAGAGATGGTCTATACTCTCCTCCTTTTTACAAAGAACACATTGAGAGGGGCCATGAAAACCCCTTTTCATACAGTTATCCCAAGATAAAATTCTTCTATGACCTACTTGCCAAACATACATTTTGACTTTAGGAGTGCTTGGGTTATCCCAAATATCTCTTCATATTCTAATGATATTACTATTTCGTTGGTGCTTTACATTATATCCACTTCTTGTTGCGTATTCTCCTGAGCTATTCATCTCCCAAATCAATTTATCCTTGGCTCTCCAAGGAATAATCACAGTTGTTATCTTTCTACTTTATTGCCTCCTAGCATCAATGTCTTGTATACTTGTAAAAAAATCTTCTTTCCATTTGTATCTTCTTTCTTGATCCTTGTACAAAATGTTTGAAACCCTATCACCATATTTGTCTTGAAGCAATCTCATCCAAGGTTTCAAAATTGAATCTAAATTGAGTGGTTTTTTAGTACATCAAGTATCTATCCAAATAGAAAATTTTTCTTCAGTTCCCACCACCCATCTTAAACCTTAATCATTAGATCAAATATTTTTTTTAAACCATTCTAAAGAGCAGAACCATTTGGTAGAGAGAATGCAGTAAATATTAAACTTGGGTCATTGAGATCAACATACTTAGAAGATTTCTTCCCCATTGTCTTTGACTCTATTTGTACAGTCTTGAGATTACTTTTCCCCCAAGAGCTAAGTTTGCATCCATAGGAACTCTTATGCCAAGACCTCCCCTAGTTTTATCATTACACACCTTGCTCCATTTCACCAAAGGAAATTTCTTTTTATCATAAAAACCTGACCATAAAAGGGATCACATAATATAGGTTAAACTTTTTTCAACTAATTTTGGCATAGTATACAATGACATATAATATGTTGGAATGGCCTATAAGATTGACTTAATTAACTACACTCTTCTTGCTAACAATAACCATCTACCTTTCTAAGCTGGTAGTTTATTCTGAACTTTACTAATAACTGGATTCCATAATTCTATCCTCATTCTCCCCCAAATAAAGGCATCCCTAGATACGTTGTTAGCAAATTTACCTCCTCCATTTGAAGTAACTTGCAAATTCTTGCTTTGATATTAGCTAGAGTGTTAAGGAAGTAAATTTTGGATTTTGTTCTATTAACTTTTTGTCCTGATGCTCTTTCGTATTCCTTTAAAAAGTTATTCAAAGCTCTAGCCTCATTTATCCTTGCCCTTCCAAAAAGGGTTGTATCATCTACAAATTGTTGATGGGTGATGTTGTTGATGTTATTACTAACCTTAAGTCCACTTATAAGCCCATCTTTGTAAGCCTTCTTTAAGTTCCTACTCAAAACCTTTGCCATAATAATGAACAAATAAGGAGATAGAGGATCTCCTTGTCTAAGGCCTCTCTTGGCTTTAAAAGATTTTGTTACTAACCCATTCACAACATTGAAAAATAAAATCCCATTTAACCCTAGCATAGGCTTTATTCATATCAAGTTTAAAGATCATTGCTTTCTCTTTTCTTGAAGCTCCTGAATGTATAACTCTATGAGCTACTATGACCCGTCCAAAATTTGTCTCCCTTTCACAAATCCTCCTTATTTTTCTGAAATATTTTTGTCTAACAATGGCCTTAATCACTTTGGAGATAATCTTATATGCCATATTACATAGGCTTATGGGTCTAAAAGAATCAAACAATTCAACATCATTCTTTTTTGGAATTAGGGTAAGATATGTTGCATTTATTTTATAAGGTATGTATTGTTTTACCCTAGACTGTTCCACTGCCACCAATTTTATGAAAAAACTTTATGTTAGTAAAAAGCTGCAAAGAGCCCATTTGGACCAGTGGAATTATCCTTATTAGAATAGAAAAGAGCTAAATGAACTTCTTCTAGAGTAATAGGCTCCATCAGTTTCCTATTGTTTTCATTTGTTATAACTGAAGGTACATTTTGAAGTAGTTTATCATTAAGAACTTCAGTCTCTACTGATCCTAGAATATTCTGATAAAAAGACTACCTCTTTTCTAATTTCACTTTGATCTTCAATCCAAAACCCTTTTATTGATTCTACTAATTTTGGATGTTGATCTTTGTACTATAGCTATCTTATGAAAAAACTTTGTATTTTTATCTTCTTTAGCGAAGTTTGTCTTGATTTTAATCTCGATAATTTCTCTTCCTTACTCAAAATATTATGATAAGCAACTCCCTTTCCTTCGAGCTTGGAATATTATGATCACCTTTTTGGAATTTTGAAAGTTTATCTTTTAGTTCTTCTTTCCTCTCAAAAATGTTTCCAAAAGTGTTCTTGTTCCATTCTTTTAATGTAGATGTCATAGATTTAATTTGTTTTGGAAGGGCATACAACCCACCATTTCCTTGAAGAATTCCACGTTTGTGCTATCATATCAGTAAAATGAGGATCATCTTCCTACATTTGCTCATATTTAAAATATGATATTTTTTTGAATTCACTTACCACCATTATAACACTTATTGGCTAGTGATTAGAACCGATCCTTGTCAGGGTATTAATTTGAGCACAAGTTCGTTCATCTAGCCAATGATCTAAGAGTATGCATCTGTCTAATTTTTTTGCTATCACTCCTGGAGACTTCCAACTCCTATCAATCTATTTTCTCAAGGTTGAAGCCCTTGGCCAATACCCATTAAATTTACCAAAAACTGCCCTATCTTGGAGCAACGAGTTTCTCTCTGAGGTGCGCTCACTAACCTCTACCACTATAGATGATTCGAAGGATTTAACTATAAATCGGTCCATGGAAAGGAAACTAAAACTTGAATTCTATTGAAATTTATCAGACCTATGTCAAATATTTTATTTGATAAAAAAATTATAATAATTTGCATGCAAAATTTCTAAGATAAAGAAGGGAAAAAAAACTTAGCTGAAACATTCTATGTCCAGATAGTATGTCTTGCCTCACTGAAGTCCTAGCCCTTCATTGCTCTTCCCATCCTTCAAACCCTAGTTGACAAATATTTGCAATTTTGTTTTTCGCGACTTGAAAAATTGTCACTACCCTTGTTTTGGATGGTTGATTTCACAAGGTTGTATCTCCCTCAATATTGCTTGGATTCCTTCATATGACCACTCATTTTAAAGCTATTCAAATTCTGCACAAGTTGGTCCAAGAATCAGCTGAATTGGATAACCCTTCACGAAGATATGGCTCCTAAAAGACGAGATGTTTAAAAAAAAGCCCTAATCTCTCGCGAAGCAACAATAAAACTAAATAAAATATTATTAAATATATAGTGACATAATTTTATTCCCTTCTAGGGATTTCACTTCGCGAAGGATTAGGGTAATTTTTTTCTAAAAAACGTCTCATCTTTTAGGAGCCATATCTTCACGAAATGTTGTTCGATTTAGTTGATTCTTAGACCATTTTGTGCGAAATTTAAAGAGCTTTAAAATGAGTGGTCATATGAAGGAATCCGAGCAATATTGAGGGAGATACGACCTTGTGAAGTCAGCCATCTGGAACAAGGGTAGTGGCAATTTTTCAAGTCATGAAAAACAAAATTACAAATATTTATCAACTAGGGTTTGGATGATGGGAGGAACAATGGAGGTCTTGGGCTTCATTGAGGCAAGGCATTATGTTTGTGCATAGAATTTTTCAGCTAAGTTTTTTTTTCCCGTCTTTATCTTAGAAATTTTGATTGCAAATTATTATAATTTTTTTTTATCAAATATTAATATTTGCTATAGGATATTTTGGTAAATTTCAGTAGATTATGAGTTTTTGTTTCCTTCCCATCGACCAATTTATAGGTAAATCCTTAGAATCATCTCTAGTAATAGAGGTTAACAAGGAAACCACAGAGGACCGATCCTTGTTGCTCAAAGATAGGGCAGTTTTTTGTAAATTTAGTGGTTACTGGCCAGGGTCTTCAGCTTTGAGAAAATGGATTGATATGAGTTGGAAGTCTCTAGGAGTGATTCTATCATTTCTTCCCAAAGGTTTCTTCCTAGCCATATTTTGTGCTAGGGAAGAAAGAGATAGAATCCTAAAAGGGGCTCCTTGATTTATGGAAAGAGTAGGACTCTTCCTTACCTGTTGGTATGAAGGCTTTTCACCTAAAAATATAAATCTATCCTTCGTACCAGTTTGGGTTAGGATGTTTGGGATGCCCATTGAGTTTTGGGAAATGGATACCTTCAAGGCAATAGGCAACACTCTAAGAGAATTCCTTGAGATTTCAAAAACTACACGAGATAGATTCTTGGCTATTTATGCTCGGATATTGGTCATGATTGATATAAGTAAACCTTTACCAGAATCAATCATTCTTAAGTATGGGGATAAGATGTGGACCCAAACCATAGATTATGAAAACATATCTTTTAGATGTAGAAGATGTCATGAGGTGGGGCATATTTGAGAGATTATGTCCTAAGAAGAGTCAAATAGAATCATATGTTATTACCTGACAACATGTTCACCAAGGCACTTGGAGAATTAGTTTACTTCTTGATGACAACCCCACTAAGGAACTTGGAGAATCGTCTCGATTTGACCACTTGATGTAAACCCCACAAAGGGAATACTTTGAGAATCAATTTCATTGCCCCACAATGACCCAACCAAGGCATTCAAAAATTTGGCTTGGTCCCACAACCACCCCACCAAAGCACTTGGAGAATCAATCGTTTGTCTAGCGACAAACCCACCAAGGCACTCAAAGAATTGGTTTGGTTGCTTGACTTCAAGCCCATATGGAACTCAAAGAATTGGCTTGGTTGCCTAACAACAACCCCACCAAGGCATTTAGAGAATTGGCCCCACCTTGTGACAACCTCATCAAGGCACCTAGAGAATCGACCCTTTTGCCCAACGATAACCCTACTAAGGCACTTGGATAATTGGCTCAACTTGGCCTTGCGACAATCCGATGAAGGCACTTGTAGAATCAACTTATCCACCCAATGGTAGCCCCACCAAGGCTCTTGGAGAATTGACCTAATGGCAACCCTAGGAAGGCACTTGAAAAATTGGCCTAGTCACCTAACAACCCCACAAAAGCACTTGAAGAATCAACCTAGTTTGATGACAATCCCACCAAAGCTCTTGAAAAATTGCCTCGATCACTCAATAACAAGCCCATCGAGGTTCTCAAAGAATCAACCTGATACCTTGACGACACCACTAAGGCACTCAAAGATTCGACCCAACCTCATAGCAACCCCACTAAGGCACTTGGAGAATTGACTTGTCTGCTTGATGGCAACCCTACCAAGGCACTTGGAGAATTGAATTGAACTCGCTTGATAACATTCGCACCAAGCTACTTGTAGAATCGATTAGTCCTTCCTACGACAACCCCATGAAGGCACTTGGAGAATTGGCTTGATTGTTTGATGACAACCCTATAAATGTACTTGAAGAATCAAGTGAGATCGACGATAACTCTAGAAAGGTGATAATTGCCTTGGCCTAGTTGTTGATGATAACCCCACAAAGAGAGCTAGTTGCTTGATGACAACCTCACAAAGGGGAGTTCGTTGCTTGACAACCACCCCGCAAAGGGAACCGATTACTAGACAAGCACCCCACAAAGGGAGTCAACTACTAGACATCCACCCCACAAAGGGAGCCAACTACCAAACAACCACCTCATAAAGGAAGCCTTTTGAGAATTAGCCTAGTTGCTTGGCAACAAGCCCACAAGTGCACTTGGAGAAATGACCCGGTTCCCTAACAACAAGCCTGCTGAGGCACTTGGAGAATTGGTTTGGTCACATAGTGACAACTCCAATAAAGCACTTGGAGAATTGACTCAACTGCCAAGTGGCATCCCCACCAAGGCACTTGGAGAATTGGTTCAATTCGGAGCCCCCCAACCCTTGGAGCACTTGGAGAATCATCTTGGCTCAACCATTCAACGACAACCCCACAAAAGGAACATTTTGAGAATGGGTTTGGTTGCCTGGTGGTAACCCCACAAAGGCATTTGGAGAATTGGCTTGACCCCTTGACAACCCCACCAAGGCACTTTGAGTAATCAACTTGATGTTCTAGCGACAAGCCCACAAAGTTACTTGGAGAATCAATCGAGCTACTTAGTGACAACCCATTGAGGCACTTAGAGAATCAATTAGATTGCTCAACAGGAACCCCACTTGGAGAATTGGCCTAGCCTGATTGGAGTGACACATCTTATGTAACTCCAAGATTCCCTTGTGTAATGAATCCTTCCCCCCTTGAGGAGCAGTTGGAGAATTGTCTTGTCTAGACCACCCAAAGGCAACCCCACAAAAGGAGCACTTTGAGAATTGGCTCTATTGTCTGGTGTCAACCCCATCAAGACACTTGGAGTATGAGCTCGATTGCCTAGTGGTAGCCCCACTAAGGCATTTGGAGAATCAATCCCGACCACCAATTGGCAACCCCACAAAGGCACTTGGAGAATCAACCTGGCCTTGTGACAACCCCACCAAGGCACATGAAGAATTGGCCCATTTTCTCAACAACAACCCCATCAAGGCACTCAAAGAATAGGCCGAAACACTTGGTCACAACCCCACCAAGACACTTGGAGAATTGGCCCGTCTACCTGGGTTGTTTCTTAGCTTGTGTACCACTCATTTTGACATCAAATAGTTTGTAATTACCAAACTTGCCTTGTGAAGGTTTAAACATTGATACAATTATTGTTTTAACTCACCATTCTTTCTAAGCATAAGGTGTGTTTTGCTGAATTGAAGAAAGAGAGTTGTTTTCTAAATCTTGATATAGAAAGATTTTAAATCTTGCAGTTTTGAACCTTCATAAAGACATTTTTGATGCTATATGTATATATGCTATTAATTCACTTCATAGAAATTTACTTTGTTGATAGTTCAAAAAGCAATCCAAACAAGATCTAGAGAAAAATATGATGAGCCCAAAACTGGTCCAAATTTTTGTCTCAAAACCTTGTGAATTTGTTTTGCCTTTGACTTTCTTTTGATCAATCATTTCCTTTATTTTGGAGTCTAGAGAGCCTCCTACTCTATCTTTCAAATTTTTACACTTTGTTGCCTATGTTGTTTTTATGATATTCTAGACAATTTGTTGTTATTTTTCATCCCTTTTTGGTAAAGTATGGGGGACAACTGGGGGCCACCTTCCCTGCAGAGACAGAGCTATGGACTATGACTGCCAGAGCTGCCTACAGCACCACAACCTGTGAGACCACCACTGGAATTGCTTTCAATATTGGAACTACCAATGGCACTGCTGACTGCGAGTCTATCAAGACTGCTGCTGAAATTGCATATGGCCACAATGTCAGAAATACATCCCACATGTCTCAGGGTTTGAACATGGGTCTTCGGGATGGGAGCCTACCGAACCCACCAACTTGGCCCAACCTTAGGGATTAATAGAAGTATCTTATCTATCAAACATTGTGAAATTCTGAATATACATGTATAAAGATCTTTTTAAATATTGCTAAATTGCAGCAAAACACTTATGAAAAGTACAATTGGACCTTTCTATCTATCTTTAATCTTCATGCAGACCTTGTCTTTGTTGGGCTATACAAAGAAAATGGTAAGGTTTCTTTATTACCCATCTGTCCACCCTCTGGTCTAGGATTTCTCTTCTAAACTATTAGATTCATAGCACTCAGAATTTGTTTTGATTTACAATTTATCCTCTAAACTTCTCACTTTAAAAAAATCATAATTTTATTTGAACCAAGTATGTAATTATAATTCATGAGGACAAGTCACTTAGAGGTTTATCTTGTATTTGATAAAAGTAGAGAATCCCTTTTACATATGTAATAGGGCAGTCCTTTCTCACAGAAAGTTGTTTTCACAAAAGATGATATGAAAAACTTTCCAAAGTACAAGTTAGTTAATTATTATATGTTGATTCTGCTCTTGTAGCTTTCCTTATGTCAAGATCGTGCTGAAAAAGCAGAGGTGGCAAGGGCAAAATCTATAAGAGATAAAGTGTGTTCTGAGGAGTCACTAGTGCGGAAGCAGGAGGTATGCAGTTTGTTGTTTCATGTTCCTTGATCAAATGAACTTATTTGTCATGATATTGCCTCTGACCTGAAGAGCCTGGAAGAGTGAGTTCTCTATATAGTTAAGGCAGAGGCTTGCATAGAATGTACTGGCTGGACACTTCGGCCAGATAGTAAAATTTGTACATTTTCCTGATTTGAATGTTTGCTAATCTAGTACAGGAACTTGCAAGATCAACAACAGAATGCTCCAGGCTATGGGAGAAGAATACAGCTCTGGCAAAGGAACTTGCTGCACACAAATTGTAATAATTTAAAAAAGGGAATATTTTCTGTTAGGTTTTATATGTGAAGCCATTCTGCATATGTCAATGCTATAACATGTGTTACACTTACAGGGTAGCAAACTTGGACCTAGAGGAGGACCAAGTTCTCAAACTTGCATGTGTTGGCCGTGGATCAAATAAAGATGACATTATTGATACACTAAAAAAGTCTCTTGTTATTCGTAATAAGTAAGTTTATTTTCTTTGCCTGTATATATCATGAACATTAGATGCAAGTGCAACTTGATATTGTGCTTAACAACTGATTTTTATCATATTTTTGCCTTAGAATCTGTTATTCTAGCCCAAAAGAACTTTGAAATCTCTCTCACTCACACACAAACTTAATATTGTGCTTAACAACTGATTAGCCCAAAAGAACTGTGAATTCTCTCTCTCATTTAAAAAACTTGTCACAAAACAAATGGAGTGTTGGATGGTAACGTACTTTTGGACTATTCACATGATCCAGGTGCTTAGATAGCTGAAATGATTAAATGGGAGGTTCTTCTTTAGATAAATATTCTAAAGGATATGTATAATCAAGAAATATGGAATGGGTTTCCTTCAGACTGGCAAGTCAACAAGGTCATACCTATCTACAAAAATGGGGACATAAATAGTGTAAGAAATTACAGAATGATCATGGTGAGAGCCTCTTTTCTAAGTTATTTTAGTCATTCTCATCAGCTGTTGCTGGGAGGGTCTCAGTGATATAATCCTGTCCAGATAGTTCAACCTGCACTCTTAGAAGAGTTTGGACTTGCAGACTTGTTTCTGGACATCAAAGAGAAGTTGTGCAGGTGAATTATGTCATGTATACCTTTTCGGTGTGAAAAAGCCAAAATTCTTTTTAATGTGTGCATGTCTTGACACTATAGAGAAAAATGAAAAGAGCTATTAAATGCTACAATATTGGCTTTTAAAAAGAATATGCCACTTTAGCAGCAAAGAGATGTATTTGACATTTTTTATTGCTACACTGGAATAAGTTTCTTGATTAGTGTCACATGCACAACCAAATATGCTGTAGGATTTGGATCTCAACCAGGCCTGCCTGTTAAAATAGAATAATTTAGGACCTAATTTCCAACAGAAGAATATTTTTATAATCTTATTGCTAAATTGATTTGATTGGTTGGTTATTCACTAAATTGCCTGGTCATGTACCCTTTTTTGGTCTAGCCTTGGTGATGTGATGAGCTTGTGGGATTATAAAATTGTTTCTGTAATGCAACTTCATCCCTCTTAACATATGTAATGAACAAGCTGCCTTTAATACTTCCAGGAATTACAAGGAGCTGATGGAAAAATGCAATCAGCTTGGCATGGGTGAAAATCATTCTATTCGGAAATTGGAAAAGGCAGTTGAAAGGATAAAGAGGCTCAAGGTGAAAACTGGACTTCTATATCCTAAGAAACTGAAAATGGGTCTTTAGAGGTGGTGTGATACTTTTAATTAAGAAGATATAAATTAAATAATTATGCTACTTGCTTTGCACTTGTAAGCAGGCAAGGATACAGGAACTTGAACGGACCCTTGAAGAAAAAGAGAATGCATCGATAAGGTTGCTAGTAAAGCCTAATATAACTCAATTTAAAATGGATAAATCAGCTATCAATAAGACAAGGGCATTAAATACTGATTCTGAAGACCTTGGATCAAATATGACATTAAATGATGTCAATATGGGATTCCAAAAGTCACAGGGTCCTGTATCAGAGATTGACCTCTCAGCCCAGGATTATGTACATTCATCCATCATGCATACTGAAAAGCTGCCAGATTTTGGTGTGGGCAATGTAACCAATATAAGATCTGACAAAAATGTGAACGAACATATATTTCATGGTAGAAATGAAGAGCAACCAGGGGTCTATCCTAATCAGTCATATCCACTTACTTCAAAATGTGCTTCGCCAGGTGGGGGTATTGAAATTTGATTCTTTGGTTTTTGACTAAAAATGCTGTTCCATCCATATATAGATTCTTTGGACTAAACAATGCTGATAAATTTCCAATGCCCTTGTCAAAATTTGCAACAGGAGTTCCAGATAATCCTGTGAACAGTTCTGATGTTTTTCCTGATTTGGAGAGAGTGGACAATAGCAAAATTGACTGCAATGTGGATGAACAAATAACTTCTAGATTGGGTCAAGAAATGGAATTGGGGTCAATGGGAATCATTGGTGATAATTCCTTTCTCCCCATAAAAAGAGAAGCTGGGCTAGCTCATCTTGCATCCTTGTTGACAAGTGAGTGTCTTTCATTGCAATAGATTAAATAAGAGCAATATTAAATGGATCCTACTTCATACACAGTCAAAACCTCATTCATGGGGCATCTGGGGATTGTTTGTGTGAATGAACTAAAATTTTGATTCTTTGTGAGTGAGTAATTGTCCACTAACATTGACTACTGTATTTGCAGATGAGGAGCCAACCTTAGAAGGCTGTGTTGTATCTAAAGGAGTAAATGGAATTGCTGGGAAATGGTGTAGGCAAGCTAAAAACCTCTTATCTTCATCAGGACAAGGTTCAAATGCACCTTCCAGTGGAACATTTATTGCTGTAGGAGCCAATGGACGAGGTGGTCAGATCAAAGTGTTAAAGAATCCGAATCAGTCCTTGGTATGTGCCCAAAATCAAAATTTACCTACAACCTTTTTATGATGTCAATGTTTTGAAATGTTATCTAAGAGGTTTATTTAAAATTCACCCTAGCATATGGTGTCATTTGTATACTGCAGGATACAGGGTTAAACTCCCTCTGGACTAGACAGCCAAAGCGTTGTAAAACTCAGAAGGGAAAACCCACTGTTAATAATCAAGGAGCCTTGCAAATTGAACACTTTTTTCAAAAGTCATCTCAGACATGAATTCAGTATATTTGGCAGTTGGGCTTTTAGTACAGTTGTAAAATCATTTCAGCTTAAATTATATGCAAGATAGATTTATTTTTAGCTAGGTGGTTTTCCTAATTGTTTATTTGTATATATATATTCTAATACACATAAGCACATCTTTTTCCTTTTTAATTTGTTCATTGATTGAAGTGATTTAAAAGAATATATTTTAAATCACCATTTTCCCATCTTAGATCATGTCAAGGATGCTTTGTAATCACCAAGGATGAGGTATAAATTAAAAGAGCCAGCTAAATGTGATTTATACATATGGTCCATAGTGACTCCTAGGATTTAGGGGTTGTCTTGGAGACGCATCATGTTTGTAGAAATTCACAATATTTTCCAAAAATGAACAGAAGGAACCCATCCACTCAAATCTTATATAGAAAGCATAAAAAAGGATGAAAGAGAGAAAGATATGGTGGGCACCTGTAGGCACCATAAATAATCACTATATTATCCGTAGATAAGAATCACAACACTTTGATGCTTAAATAATATACGGGTGGGGGTATCTATACAAATACCCAAAACCATAATTACATACATGAACTTAACCTAAGTTGGCATAACAAGAGGGCTTTAAGGTTAATTACAAGTTTATAAGGTGGGTTTAACTATAACAAGGTTAACCGTAGCTCATAGGGTGTATATAATAAAATATTACAATAAATTAAATATAGTGTAGAATGAAATGTCCTTAGGCCTATTTAGGATTACATCATATAGTGTCGACCTTGGCCATGAATTTGGTTACACTTTCTACACCCCTTCATAATTTGAACTAAGTGGCCTTAGAGAAAAGACATTATTACAATGGTGTCTCCCTTCTATAATGGATGCTTTAGTGGGCCTTTGCATTTTTAGGTAGACTCATATGAATCTCTCTCATCATTTGAAATATGTTATTGCAAAAATGCTTCTTGCACTAGTTTCCTTACATTGGACCTTATTCACCATTGGCACTATTAAATACTCTTGCACACTTCTAGAAAACACATATGTTAATGCTTCAAATGAAGAAATAAGTCAAAATCACCATCACATGTAAAGATAAGTTGTTTCAATATTCCATAGTCGCATAAGGTATAACTTGAAGACATCTCTTCCTCTTACAACATACATAACCTTGTTTGAAGACTTTTACTTGCCCTTTGGCCACTTGATTTTTGTCACCAAAAAATTTACATGAACTAGCTTAAAATAAGAGCTATTGCAAGCTTCCAAAAGTACTTGGACAAAATATTGAAGAAGGAAGAGACCATGAATGATTGAATCTTCATGAATAAGCTAAATCAATAGCCAAAAGGAGGAAGAGGGATTTACTAAAGCACATCTTGAATCCTTTTTTTGTATGTCTTCAAAAGACTCAAAATCTACTCTAATTGTCACAAATCAAGTTGCATTTCTTAAAAAATTAGGCCAAAGATTTGGAATGCAATAGGGGCAAAGGAGAGGACATTAGTACAATAATATCTCCCACCCATAATGGATGCTCTAGTGGGCCTCGACATTTTGAGATAGACTCATCTGAATACCTCTCATCATTTGAAATTTGCTAATACAAAATTGCTTCTTGCATGAGTCTCCTTAGGTTGGATTGTAGTCATCATTGCAACTATTTAATAAGCTTGTACACATCCAAAAAAACAGGAAACCATCACCTCTAAAGATAAGTTGCTTCAATATTCTATAGTTGCATAAGGTATGACTTGAAGACATAGCTTTTCCGCTTACAACATACATAACCTTGTTTGAAGACTTCCACTTGCCCTTGGGCCACCTAATTTCTATCATCAAAAAAGGCTTTACATAAGACTTTATATGAACCTGCTTAAAACAAGAGTTATTGCAAGCTTCCAAGAGTACCTGGACGAAAGTTAGAAGAAGGAAGAGACCATGAGTGATTGAATATTCAAGAATAAGCTAAATCAATAGCCAAAAGAAGGAAGAAGAATTGACTAAAGCACATATTGAATCCTTTTCTTGTATGTCTTCCATAGACCCAAAATATGCTCTAATTATCACAAATCAATTTGTGTTTCCCCATAAACTAGACCAAAGATTTTGAATGCATGGAATATGATAAACTCTCTCTTTCAAAATAGGGCAATAGGGCTCAAGGACTATTCCACACAATTTGGTCCCTAACGTTGGAGCAGGTTCATAAATTGATGTCCCTAATGCCTAGAGCTAAAAAAATGTGCAATTTGAAAAAACGGGCTTGTTGGCCACGAATATGCCTAAGTACAAAATATCATTTGTGTGCCCAAAACCCGACCAATATTGAAAGGTCGAAGGAAAGAGATATCCTCTGGGCCAATCTCCAGAGAGGGTTCCTGTACTAAAACTAACAATAGGTTTAAAGATTAGGGTTATAGGAAAGAAACGGGAAATATGGCTATAAGCCGAAATTATAAGGTGGGGATAAACTTAATAGCAGGAATTCACAACAAGCATGGATTAGCATATAATAGAAAGCTAGGCACAAAACCACTCTCATTTTTACATAAATCACTTCCAGGAAGCATTCTAGTATTCACTCCCTTACCATCAATAATTAAATCCATATGCAGAATTTAAAATAAGCAAATAAAGGACATGAAATTAATTAGAAATGACAATAAAAAAAGAAATCAAGCGCAATGTTGCTTAAGGAACCAAAAGTAAAAAATCTTTCTATTTATGCAGAAAACTTAGTGTTTTTCTGCAGTGTCTATCCTCCTGTGTTACATTGAAATGTTTAGTATTTATAGGGATTTCGTCTCTTTCATTTAATGCACAATGCAACAAAATATTGGCTAGTCAAAAATTATCAGCAACAATTTCTCCCTTGGTAATGGTGATGCTTGAATCAGACAATTCTTTAGGGGACATCAATCCGGTTTTCATGGAGTGTGTGCTTGGAAAATTGACAAAAATGGACGATGGAAAACATGTTCGGAGCGTTGATGCATCGGGACTTAACAACGCCACACGAAAAATAGTAGCTAGAATATTAAATCCTGGGCGCCATTACATTCTCTCCTGCCTTGGAAACTTACCCTTGCCGGTTGAAATCAACGAAATTTAATTCTTCTTCAAAAAGGAAGAACATTCCATAGAGGACGCCTCGAAAATCATCGGGATCGCACCAGATTTAAGCATGTAGCATTTAATCATGACAACCAACAAAATTTATAGATCATCACTCTTGCTGCCTCGAACATTAAATTTTATCAATCTTCGCCCTTTCTCGAAGAGATATGTAGTTATTGCCTTCACAACTAGAATTTCGCCTTCTATTTTAGTTAATTTTGTCCCTGATGTCTTCTTGTTCAAATGACAAGCAAAGAAATGGGCGTTTTGCCCCTCAACGTACTTTCGCCCCTTCCCCGGGTTATTTCGCCCCAAAAATGATAAAGAACGTACTCTGAAACGAAAAGAGGCAAAAATAACCGATTTCGCCCCTGAGAGGGGCGACAATGATTTTTGCCCCTGCCTAGGGGCGACGTTGACTTTGACCATCGGGAAAATCTGTTATTTTTGGAAGTTTCACCTCAAGACGTCTTCATTTTGGAATTTCGCCCCAAAAAGGGGCGAAAAGGATTTTTGCCCCTTTTGAGGGGCGATATTAACTTTGACTTTCTCTTCTCTGCCTTGATGATGTCATCTTCATGTTTGCGCTCCAAAACTGCGTTTATTAGAATTTCGTCCCTGAGAGGGGCAAAAAGAATTTTCGCTCTTGTTGAGGAGCGACTTTGACTTTGATCACGCCTAGCAAGTTCAAAACTATTTTTGTTCCGAAGATGCCTTGTTCTGGAATTTCGCCCTTGAAAGGGGCGAAACAGATTTTCACCTCCTTTGAGTGGCACTTTTGACTTTGACCCATCTTCATTACTTGCAATTTTTGTCTTCTTTTTTCTTCGGGCGAAATCATCCATGAAGGTGGTTTCGCCCCTTGAGAGGGGCACAGAAGGATTTTTGCCCCTTCATGAGGCGAAAACATTTTTTCTTTTATAATTAAACAAAACTGCCCAAACTTCAGTCGATCTCCCATCGTTCTCGCAATCCTGAAATGTTCATGCTTCACCTCCACGATTTTCCATGAATTTTATCGGTAAAATTACTGTGCATCTCAGAAACAAAATCAGTTTCTTACTTAAGAGAAAAAATATTAAATCAATAAAAATAATACAATAGTATTATTTTCAGTTCAGAATTTTCATTCTTTTCTCAAAATTTTTACAACAAAATTCAGTGTAGCAAAATTGCCAACACTTTTGGTGGCTCTCGAGGTATTTAGTTCTTCTGAATGCAATCGTCCCTAGGCCTTTATCCATTGGGCTTAGCTGTCACCGTTGTCGGCTGCATCAGATGGCGAGTTTGCTCTCGTAGCCTCCTTTATTTCTTCTTCTACCTGTCTCTCTTGTTCTTCTACTGCTTGTTGTTCCGCTTTCGATTGTGCCTGGGCTTCGTGCTTAGCGAGGCTTTCACTCGTAGCTTCATATATAGTAACTGCTTTAGCCCAAGCTTCATCTATGAATGCTGAAAAAGTGCTCAGCGAATCTATGACAAAGCGCAACATCTCAACTTGGTCCATGCTAATGCGGTTGGCTCTCTGCTGAAGTTCTAGCAAGGAAGATTCGATACGAGTGACGTTCTCTATGCAAGGGAGTGATTGTTCCTTCGTTATTGGTTCCTCCCAGCCATCCATTTTTGAATTATCGTCTACAAAAGCTTGTCATGACGTCTTCAACTCCTTTGTAGGCAACAACTCACCCTGGTCATCAACGAATCTCAAAAACCTAGCATAGACTAAAATGTCTAAATACACAAGCGAAACACAGTGCTATTGTTCAAACGTAGTTATCAGATTTTGGGCTTCTCTTGCTAGCTCCAATCGAGCAAAATAACTACGCAGTGTCATTCTGGCCTTGGCCCAACTACGATCCATCCCGCTCATTGGCTTGACCTAGAAATTAGAGTTCGCCAATGTTTGGATTTTCAATGCCATCTCCAATTTTGGGTCTAGCCTCTCCTCGGCATATTCCACAGTTTGCTCTCCCATAAAAACCATTAACCGAGCTTCATGAATGTAAAACAGAACCTTGAGTGCATCCATCGCCAAAGTCGCACAATCCTTCAGCAAATGACGACGAGTCTCTTTGAGCTTTTCCTTGGAGAAGCCTACTGATTATGTGGCTTTCTCAGCCAGTTGTTTCTGTGCAAGATTAAGCTGGGCTATTAATGCTTGTACTTGCTTTTTTGCTCCTGCCCAAGCTACCTTGTAACCCTTGGTTTCTTTCTCCAATTCTTCCACCTTCTTCTGCCAACGCTCTGCTTCTGATTTCGCTATCTCCAGCTGATCTCTACTTTTTGCCAAAGTGTTATTCAATTCAATAATCTTTGCCTCAACCTCAAAGAAGCTTTTCTTATAGTGCTCGCCGTGCAAGTAAAGAGAGCTCATGTCCACCTGCATATTCCCCAGCTTCTCCATGGTATCAATCTTCGTTAGGTCCTCTGTAATGACTTCATAAGTGTAATCACTTGGAGCCATTTCTCCTTGAGGCTTTTGGACCTAGGGAATCATTTTTACAGTATGAGACTGCATAGCCTCTGGGTCAAAAGCGGATTTCTTTAACGACTTTGCTAGAACCTAAGCTTCTTGCCTCTTACAACTCTTCAACCACTGTGACGCACTTAGCAGGGCTCGATTCATCTTCATTGCAACATGATGCTCTAGTGCAATGTTTATTTCGGGCTCTGGCAGCACCTACATTTCAACAAAGGGAACATGGGGAAAATGAGCATGCTAAGGTTTTGGCTCAAGAAGGGAAGAGGAAACAAGAACAATTGATGTAACGAAAGTGGTTAAGGGGGCAGACGTGAGGGTGTCGGCTACAGTTACAATCACTCGAGGTAGAGCTTGTGTACTTATAGCCATGGTGGAAATTATCGGGACAGAGGATGAAGAACGTGAAAAAGGGTTGGGATCAAATGCGAAAGAACTAAAAGAAAGGGAAACGGTAGAAGCGGGAGTAGAAGAAGAGGGGGCATTAGTGACTGGGGATTGGGAAACGGGAAGTGAAATGGATGTGGTAGGTATGCCGAATGGAGGGGATACAAAAGCAACAACTATAGTAATGGGTGCAACAGTCGCTGAATGCTCGAGAGAAAGAGAGGAAGGTGTAGAAAATGTACCTTCAGGCTCAAACACCTTATGAGCTAGCAATGTGGGTGATTGTGGCACTGTCTCGCCCTTGTTTTGCACCTCCTCCACCTCCTTCTCCAGATCTATGACTTCCACTTGTTGCACGAACTGTTCTGCCTGAACCGAAGGAGGATCTTTGGAAACGTTAGCCTGAGTGGCTTCATCTACAGGAGGAGGGTTTGCCCCAGATGAAGGAATTGCACCTGTTCTAGGCTTTTTAGATATCTTTGGGAAAGGGAGTGTCTCATGCTTATCCTTCTTATTCCATTGGAGTTGCACTTCTGGCGACGACTGTCTTTCTTCTTCCACAAATGATGCTTCTTCAACCACATGTTGCTCACGTCCAACCACAATCTCTTTGATGTCAGATATTTGAAAAGTTTGAGGTACAATCTCGATGAAAGAGATTGGATGATAGCCATCATAGTACTCATCATAGACATCCAAAAATACCTCATTCATTACTAGACCATAAGCTGAACTAATTTTTCCTTTGTGGGCCCTCATAATCCACCAATTCATAATTTTTTCATGATACCATTTTGGTAGTTGTTCTTTCATTTTTCCAAATAAACCCGGAGGAGGGATCTGATGCTTATAGATTGCAGGGTTGTACTTGGCCTCCATCTCATAAAAATCGTGCCAAGGTGGCAGCGACATCATCTGTTCAACATGCCATTCCAGATCGTGCCCTTCTAGATTATTCCTTTGCTGCTGAATATTGGGTTTGGCGGAGCAATAAAAATTCTTGGCATTAATAAAATCGACAAACTGACCCGGGTCATACTTCCACCGTTGAGGTAATTCCACCATACCCATATCTGAGATGGCTTCAGTAAGTAACTTGTTTTGGCCAACTTGATCAACTTTGATGTCGCCGAAGTGAAATGGCATGGTGCATGTAGTCCTCTTGCCTCGTCCTATGTCATAAATTTTGTTGATAAAGTTGGTATGCCGGACGACTTCCATCGCAAAGAGGCGCTCAGTCGTAAAATAAGGGAGGAGAAACGACTTGCCAGTGAAGCCGAAAATTCACACCACAATGCCCTGCGTCAATAAGAAAATATCTCCTTTTTCAAGGGTGACAATTTCTTCCCGCATTGCCCTCGACACTCTCTCAGTTGTGCAGAAAATAAGTTCGAGGGCGGAACCTAAGAACATGCGGTTAAAATTGTAGAACGACTCCTTCCTAGAAAAACTTGGAGTCCATGAATATACTAGCAACTTATTTCCTGCCTCATTAGCTTGCTTCATTCCAATAAAAGAAAAACATTGGTGCAAATGAAAGAAGAAATACCAAGCCAAAAATGAAATGTGCCTGAACAAAAATGCTTCCCTGCTTTATATTCTTTCGAACTTGGTGTGCATCGCTCGGGCCACATAGTCCACCCAATCGAAGAATATAGGATTTGTGCTTGCTTGCAAAGTAGTAGGGGCGTAAAACTCTACTTGTGAAATGCACTGCACCATCGTTGCTTGCCATTTATACATTGTGGTATCGATAGGAAGGCCAGACACCCATGGAGGGATGCAACTCAATCCTATTTGTGAGATTTATTGGTTTTGAGGGGGTGGAATTTGCATATTTTGCAATGCTTGATTGGTTGGAAGCGATGTTAATCCTTGGGTGTTTCCCTAGGACACCTAAGACCCCATCTATTCAACAATTGCTTATGTATTTTGGGTGAGGTTCAAATTTAAGCCTCATGATCCTATTGGGGCCAAGGACTAAACTGGAGAAACATTGGAAGTATTAGAT
Organism: Wollemia nobilis; assembly: GCA_028583015.1. NCBI lineage: Eukaryota > Viridiplantae > Streptophyta > Pinopsida > Araucariales > Araucariaceae > Wollemia > Wollemia nobilis. The sequence continues at coordinate 858,411 of JAQPPZ010001899.1, read as the reverse complement.
AAACTAGATCCATATGAGCTCTATATTGGAGGTGTATTTGTGGGAGGTACATTTTATGTATCTAAAGCTATAAATTGGTTATAAAGTTTATACGTGAAAAGTGGGTTACTCATGAGATTGTTCACATCAACTAGTACCTAGTAAAGGGGTTGATATGAGTCAATGTGGGAGCTTGTTTAGACCAGGTAGGGTTTACTTGGGTTGTCAAGTAACTCATTTGTTGGCTTAGGTAACCTATTTGTGGTGGCACAAAGCCTTGGCTAACTTGATTAGCCATGTGGCCTTTTCCTTTTGACAATATGGGACTGGATACCATGACCTCTTCAAACTCATCCTCTTGATGCACCCACATAGCAATTTACTCTTTTCTCTTTCCTTTAGCATTCTTTCAATGATATGCAACTATGTCCACCTATTTATGCTCTTTTTTTTCTTTTTGATCTTTAGATCATGTATTCATATGCTTGTACCTATGTGGATGGAATTTTGGGGTTAATTTTTTTTTTAATTTTACCTATTTGAGCAATTCACTTGCAAATTGGAGCAATTCACTTGTACCCTTAGGCAAATATCTAGAATGCAGTTTCTAAGTAAACTATCAATTCGAGAGATTTTCTTGTAACTTTAGGCAATTTGCTTACTGTGTGTAGTTTTTCAGTAAACTAAAAAATTGAGCGATCTACTCGAAAACTCAGGCAATTCACTTGCTTTATCAAGTGATTCGCTCATCTATTTGAACTTTGAAAAAATTCTAGGAAGATAAAATTGCTCAAGTGAATCGCTTGTTGGAATTGTCTTAGACGGATTTCACCCTTTTAAAGTGAATTGCTTGTTGTTTCAAACTTATGTAAAAACTAACTCAGAATCCATCTTAAGTGCTTCTACCCATGGTAAATGTACATACAACATCAAAGTCAAGTTTGTTGCATTGCTTGAATGTTATTGAAGTCATATTTGAAAAAATAGTTTTTTGAAGCTTGAGTTGGAGTCAACATCCATAAAGTACCTACAAAATTTAAGCACAAAAATTAAAAAATTGGTGAAATTTCAAGCAAAAATAGGTTCAAGACAAAAAAATTTAGGCAACTACTTTGAATTCAACTTGTGTGAATGCAAATCAAATCGAGATATTTGCTTGCTAATTCAAGCGAATCACTCACTTCTAGCAACTTCCAAAATTGCTTGCAAATCAAGAAAATTGCTCTCTTTCATGAGCAAATCATGAGTAAAATTAGGCTTGGTGATTTTTTTATTTATTTTGATCCAATTACTCCATCTATAATAGATGCATTTTTTAGCACAATGATCGAGAAAATTTAGCAAAAATGCATAAAAATGGGGCTTGTACCACTAGGCTTGCTAGAAACTATGTTGATCATGGGAATCGTCCTAACTTCTAATTAAAGTGTTTCACCCCTAAATTCGAGTTTCAACAAGGTTGGATGGGTTTTCCAAAGGCTTCTCCCTATCTCTATATTAATGTTGGCTCCCTAATTTCCTCATATGGATCTTTGATCTAAACTAATTACTTTGCATAAATCAAATGCATGAAAAGAAATACATAAATGTAAGTGCAGAATTAAAATGTGTAAAGTGCAAAAAGTAAACTCATGAATTTTAGAGTGAGAAATGAAAGAGAATATGGTTGTTGCATCATAGCGAGGATAGCATGTGATTAATCATCATATGAAAAATTGAATAACATCAATATCCACCCATTCATTTAATTATTAAATTGATAAGTGAATGAAAATACCCAAACACTGGACACTTAACAAACCAGCAGGGTAGTGCCACTAATGGATGCGTAAGGACTTGCCAATTTCTCACAACCTCATAAGTATAAAGCATAATGTGGGTTTTACAATGTAGATATGAATTCTTATGGCCAAAAGATAGTTACAATGAGGGTCTTAGGCCCCTATTTATAGCAAAAGTTTATTCCTAAGTTACCTAGCCTGAAAAATAATTACTCCTAGCGAAAGTAAAGATTTGGAGGTAACTTTAGCAAAATGTTGCATCTCAAAATGTTACATACCTTTAATTATACCTCTAACAGACTTAGAAGTCTCCAAAAATGCTTAATGTACCATAAAATTATTGGACCAGTAGGGTGCTAGAGAGAGTTGCATTAATAAAAATATGAATGTATACAATGAAGGTGAGGCAGTTGGTTTGGATAACTAACTATCAACCACCTATGCATGTGCAAATCTTGAATTATCTACCCTACCTATATTAAATGATGTAATAAATTCTAAAATTATCCCCCTTATTATATCATACTTCAAACAAGGACATGAATCAACAACTTACATGGTTCAAAAAGATCATGGACTAGCACACACATTAGTTCATGAATTACATCATCCTGAAGAGTGACAAACTCAATTGCTCCCCTTAGTGGGACTGAACACACTGGACTATCAAGGATGGGGACAACCATAACTATTCAATATTTTACATCATAAGTGAATAGAAACACATATGCTATGCATCTACATAATGGCAAACAGGGATACATTCATCTATCTACAAGCCTTCATGATTAGAGACATTCAACCAATCATAAGAATAATACTTTGGTTGTGAATCAGGACACACACAACTATTTATAAGAGTATATGCAAATAGAGACACATTCTACTATCTGCAAAACACAAGATATCCACTTCTCTTGAATGAAGCATTATCTCTAATAGACAATGTAGTCTAATTCAGTATTCAAAATGAATCACAATTGAATTCATGATATGACCCTCCTCAAGTTGAACAATTTTGTTAACATAGCATCTTCAAAAGTCCTTGGCATATTTCTTCAATGGTATGGTTGCATTAGGCTCCACAAATGTTTTTCGACAAGTATAAATATGCCTATATTTTGTAAAAATGGAAATGCCTTAAATCGTAAAAAATATAACGTATCATCGAGTAGAAAAGTATGGAGAGTTTAAATTTAATTTCTTGCCAAAAAATATTCCAATCAACAATAAAATGAACAAAAATTATTTGTTTGTCATGCATGCCCAATGATGTCATTGCTTCAAACAAGCCTTGAACCACACCACATCCATCCTTACATGTCAAGTATCAGCTAATCAAATCGCGTGGAAAGCGAATCTTATTGCATGCACCAACCAACATAAGGCAATAAGAACATTATAGCCTTTGGTTTCCCATCAAATTTGGGATAAAGAAATAAAAATTATTTTGTTTGGTCAAATCTCTAGTCAAATATGAGTTCTCCGTATTTTTTTTCCAACTCGCCATTGTAGTCATGGATTATATGATCGAATGGTCACTAAATAAGATTAAATTTTCTTCAATACTTTCTATGTCTGGGGAAAATAATTGCAATATTTTTAAAATTAATTTATTTAAATATATGTGCCTCCTTTCCATTTTTGAACTACCTATTTTTACATGTAGTAGATCAACAATTTCTTTCTAGTAGATTGCCTATGCATGAATTTGTTTTTAGTTCTTCTTTAACATGCAACACGAACTTCTATTCTCTCCTATGCTTCAATGCAAATGTTTCCACAACTAGTCATTTGTGATGAAATGTTAGAACTCTTTATTGACAACACATCCCTCTTCTTCGTGATAACATATTTGAATGATATTCAAATCATACATGCGAACAATGTCTTTAAACGAATAACGTCAAACTTGAAAATCAAACAAATAAATAAAAACAAAGCACTCTAAAACTTCAAGTTAATATTCTTCACTATATTTTAGCACTTTCTCCCACAACACTTGGACCTACTCTTTCAATCCATATCATGTCTCTTCTACATACAATAGGAAAATATGAACACAAAACTTGTGCTTCTCTTTGTTGGATGTTGCTTCTAATGGCAATGATTTTTTTCTTGTTCTTCATTATTGCTTCCACGCAGCAACACATCTTCAAGTTCTTCTTCCAAGATAGGGTATTCTCTTCTTTCACATGCTCTAGAAATGATGAAGGCACTAATACCACATGTTGGACTAACAGGGTGCTAAACAGAGTTGCATTAACAAAAATGTGAATATATACAAGGAAGGTGAGGTAGTTGGTTTGGATAACTATCAACCACCTATTAGGGTGCAACACCTAAATTATCCATCTTGATTATATTATATGATGTAATAAAATGTTAACAAAAACGTCAAAAAGTCATTTTTTAGAATATTTTCTTTAAAATTCATGTTGATTTCACCTTTGTGCCCTAGCCAAGTGATTCATTTGCACAAAAAAGTAAATTGTTCACCTTTGTTGAGCAAATCACTCCTAAAAAAAATCAACACCTCTATTGAGCAAATCGTTCCTTTGAGTCAATTGGCAAACTTTCTAAGCAAATTGATACTTTACAAAAAAATAAGCAATTTGACCTCCTATTATTATTTATTGCTTTCAAAATGAAAAAAACTTAACAAAGATAATAGTGACGTATTACAGTATATTAGTAAGTTTCACAATAATTACATTATCAAATCATTTCACCCTTTAATCCACCCTAGGTGGAAGAAGAAACTTAAATTATGTTAGACATCCACACCCTAGATCCCTTTAAATTCTAATATTAGACTTTCTCTTTATGAAACATACATATTTTATATCCCTTAAAATTTCAACGTTAAACTTTTTACTATAAAATAAATACACCCTATCTCTTGTGAAAGATATTTTATGTCCCTATCTCTGTTAGGAACCTACTATTAAAATAAAGCTCACTCATACAAAATATTGAAAAAATAACTGAAATACATCAAATAACAGAATAACACTATGCAAAAAGTAATGACAGAATTGAAACAATCTCACAAATAACACGAAATCGTAGGTCTCTTCAAGGGGGCAACCTCCTTCAATATTTCATTAACTTCCAAAAAGATATATTCATACATGCCTTCATGTCTTTTAAAGATAAACCTACATGCAACCCTACCTAAAGGCTTAATATTTGGCTTACATGCAAAATGCCACTCGAGCTAGAATCTTCTACCAAACATCGGTTACAATCTTGATAACGGTTACATGAGATAACACCACTTGGCTAGGTGTCTTACTTGCCACATACATTATAAATTATTACAAAATAACATTATAATAGAATCTTCCACGTTGGAAGTGGGTCATTGCATAAGCCAATGAGAATTACAAAATAATATTAGGATGAGATCCTAACATGTCCTTCCCCTTCAAAAAGCTTTGTCCTTAAAGCTGAAAAGAGGAAAATGGTGCTGGAGCTGATGGAGAGACTCCCATGTAGCATCTTCTAACTAAAGTCCATGCCACTGAACAAGGACCTCAGTAATAGTGTGGTTGCGAAGAGTGCGAGTTTGACGATCCAACAATTGTTTGAGCTCAAGCAAGATAAAACCTTTTGCATCCAATTTTGGGAGTGCAGATTGAACCTCTACCTGAGTGCCCATAATATTTTTGAGAGAGGAGACATGAAAAATAGGATGGAGCTTGGAGGTGGGTGGGAGGGCCAATTTGTAAGTTGTGGCACCAATTTGTTGTAAAATTTGATAGAGCCCATAGTATTTTACAGAAAGTTTTTGGCACCTATGAAATTGGAGGGATGCCTATTTGTACGACTGTAAGAAAAGGAAAATCATATCACCAACATCAAATTTGCACTCAGAATAGTGTTGGTCTGCTTGTTGGTGCATCTGATTTTGGACCACGTCCAAATTCAACTTCAACTGGTGGAGGACATCGGTGTGTTGACTAAGAATAGTATCGACGACATGGACCTTGGAGCTACTTGGAATGTAAGAGGAAGTGTGAGTGGAAGGCACCCATAAACTACCTCGAAAGAGGTAACCTTGGTCACTATATGATAGGAAGTGTTGTACCACCATTCAGCTAAAGGAAGCCACTTCTCCCATTGAGTAGGATGATCAAATGCAAAGCAACGAAGGTAGGTTTCCAAACATTTGTTGACAATCTCAGTTTGGCCATCTATTTGCGAATGATATGCTGAACTCATGTTGAGTTAAGTTTCCTGCAACTTAAACAATTCTTGCTAGAAATGACTAGTAAAGGTTGGATCACGATCAAACATGATGGAGGTAGGCATGCCATTAAGGTAAAAATAGAATCAAGGAAAATTTGGGCAACGGTGGAGGTTGTGTAAGGATGGGAGAGGGAACAAAAGTGAGCATACTTCGAAAGACGATCCACTACCATGAAGATAACAAATTTACCTTTGAACTTAGGTAACCCTTCAATAAAATCATTGGAAATATCTATCCAAACCTGGTCAGCAATGGGCAAGGGTTGGAGAGTGCCTGGAGAATGTACTGTTTCATCTTTCATCCGTTGAAAAGTATCACAAGCTACCATAAAACCCTGAATGTCCTTTTTCATACCCTTCCAAAAAATGTGCGCTTAAGTCATTCATATGTTTTGAGAAATCTTGAATGGCCTGCAGATGGAGCAACATACAATTCTTTCATGAGAAGTTCCCTGAAGTGGAGATGTGTGGGGAACAACAAGATATTGGTGGTAACACAAATCATGACCATCCCAAGTGTATCCCGGGTATGAAGAAGGCTCAATGTGTAGGGAGGCAACCAAAGTTTGTAACTCAGAATCTTGAAGTTTCTCTTGGCGTAAGGAATCGATCCATTGGGAAACAAGAGATGAAATGGCACACAACATACTGAGAACCTCAAATTGATGAGAGAGAGCATCAACCACAATATTTTCCTTGCCCTTCTTATAGGTGATATCATAATCATAGCCCATGAGTTTAGAGACCCATTTTTGTTGTTCGTGGGTGGCAACCCGTTGTTTTAAAAATTATTTGAGACTTAGTCTGTTTTAATGGAGAAATGATGCCTAATGAGATACAATTGCCAATGGGTTACCACATGCAGAATTGCCATCATCTCCTTGGCATAAGTGGATTTTTCCAAATTATGGTTGAAGAGAGCTTTACTTGTGAAAGCCAAGGGTCATCCTTCTTGCATCAACATGGCACCAATACCATGACCAAAAGTGTCACTTTCAATGATAAAAATTTGGAAAAATATGGCATGGCTAAGATTAAGTGGTAGTTATAGAATGCTTCAATTCTAGGAAAGCCTGTTCAGCGAGTCCTGTCTAAGTAAAAGAGTCCTTTAACATGGAAGTGAGAGGAGCTGCAATTTTACCATAGTTACGAACAAATTTACGGTAATAACCTGTAAGCCCTAAGAATCCCTGAATATCCTTGAGAGTGCGAGGTTTCAATCATTCCTTAACTGCCTGGATCTTCTTGGGGTCAAATTTGACACCATCCTTGGTGACAATGTGTCCCAAATACTCTACTTTTTTCAATCCAAAATAACACTTATACTGCTTAGCATAGAGTTGATGTGCCAACAGCTCTAGAGTTTGATCCACATGAACAAGATGCTCTTCCCATGAGCGACTATACACTAGAATGTCATCAAAGAAGACTAGGATTAATTTTTGAAGAAATGGATGAAAAATGTTGTTCATGAGGCTTTGAAAGTGGAAGGAACATTAGTCAAGCCAAATGACATCACCAAAAACTCATAGTGACTTTTATGAGTACAAAAAGCAGTCTTGGGAATATCCTCATCCTTAAGCCTGATTTGATGGTACCCAGATTGAAGGTATAATTTGGAAAAGTACATCATCCCATGTAATTCATCCACCACAAGAATAGGAAACTTATCCTTGATGGTGATTTTATTGAGCTTACGGTAATCGATACACAACCGCTAGGACCCATCTTTTTTGTGCACTAGTAAAACTGTAGAAGAGCAAGGATTCTTGCTTGGTCAAATGATGCCAAATTTTAACAATTCTTGTACTAACTTCTTGATTTCTAACTTAAGAGCATGAGGGTACTGATATGATCTAATGTTGGGCGGTGCATTTCCAAGTAACAAAGGAATAACATAGTCATAAGAGCGACAAGGCATTAATTCTGATGGTTCAGCAAAAACAAAATTGTGCTTGGCCAAAATAAGTTACAAATATGTAGGAACATAATCCTCCTCGAAAGGGTGAGGTTGGATCATAAATATCTCTGCTATGACTCCTCGAGATGATTGTTTTAACAACTTCTCCATCCGACTTGAACTGATAATCTGTGAAGGCCCTACTTTTGAGCCATGGAGAGTGTGGGACTACCCATTCTATGAAAATTACATCTAGAGCTCAGCAAAGTTCCATGAGATGGTTCCCAATGTGCCCAACCATTGAGCTCCCAACACGATATCACATCCCCCTAGTTGAAGTGCAAACATATCTTATTTAAGCTCATACTCCCCAATTTTTACCTTAACATTACAATATTTACCTTTGCAAGGTAAGGTCCCACCATTGGCTACCATAACCTCAAAGGAATTACATGTATGTATATAACAATTTGCCTATTTGGCAATGCGAGGATCAATAAAGTTATGTGTACTACCAGAATCAATTAGGATGGTCAAACGTAGGCCTTTGAAATAACCCTATGCTCATGAGAAAACTTTTCATCATAATTATAACACAACCCTTGGGCGTGTTGCACATCAATTTCGACAGTGGTTAGATGTTTGGGTACAACATGTTTTTATTTAGTCTGATTTTGGAATCTAGGAGGAAAAAGAGGGTCTAGCCTATGGAAATCTAGATATTCACCTCTGAGTTGAAAATTTGGATTCGACCAAACGAGCCACCTTGATAGCCTACATCATGATTGTGGTTTAAACATTATGACCTCAACTTGGAGATATTCCCTCAAACCACTAACCAAAAAAATCATAAAGAATCCTTCATTTAATCCCTTAGTTTTATTGGTCAATTTCTCAAATTGTATTTGGTAATCTCGAACTATCGAAGTTTGTTTCGACTTTGTTAATTGTCCTGTAAGATCATCATAGTCGCTAGAGCCAAAGCGAGTGAGTAATTGGGACTCGAAGTCTTCCCGAGAAGGATTAGGGGTAGTGGTCTACAACCATTGGTACCACTGCAAAGCTTCAGATTCCAAGCTGAAGGAAATCATTTGAACTCAATAATATATAGGGACATCGTGGAGTCTAAAAAATTGAGCAATACGAAACAACCACCCATCCACATCCTTCCCATTAAACTTAGGAAAGTCTAATTTAGCCATCTTAAAGGTAGGATCACGATCATAGTGAGGGTGAGAATATTTGTTGCCCTTCCTTTACTTCTATCAGAATGTAAGTGATCAGTACGGTACTCATACTTGCTTGGACCACCTTGCAATTTGGACTCAACATTTGCAAGTTGTTCTCCTATGCGAGTTCTAGAGGTAGCATAATCATCTCTAAAAATTTGAAGCTCTATCATCATGTTTTGATTTGATATTTACATGTTGTCAACGATGCTTTGTAGGGCTTCTAACAATGAAGTGACCTGATCTATCTCTTTTTGATGTCCATGAGTGCCACCGGTTATTTTGGTAGTCTTGAACCTTTTTTACTATTACTAAAAAAAGAAGCGTGGTTTTAGAAGTTAATATTTTTAGTAAGGAGTCTTAAAAAGTGCTTGGGTGTTATATATCAAAATGATCAGCTTGAAAAGATGGTCACAATGAGCTATATCCCACAACACAAATTTTGGACACCCCAAACTTTTTTTATCCTTTGTTTTGACGAGTCTATTGGTGTGGTCGATTTTTTATTTGGAGCTACGGTTCAGAAGTTGGGTACTGGATCAAATGTCTCTATCATGTGCGTTATGTCGATTGACCATCGTGTCTCTGTCCCTGTCACCTGTACTGTAGTTACTGACACTGTGCACGTTACTAACCCGAGGATCCTCTGTACTATGCAGTTATTGACACTGACGATTTTGTTTTTTATCTTGACCACCTATGATTTTTGACTGTTATAGATGACTATTACTATTATTGTCAATCTGACTAGTAATGTCACTGACCCGACTGTTACTGTCACTATCCTAACAGTTACTGTCACTGATTCGATTGTTACTGAAATATTTCATACTATGATAGACACTTGCAAACTCTATCCTAACTGTTTGGTGCATGCAAGTTTGTTTTTATATGATAGGGAAGTTCTTCTCTATATGCTCACTTTTGGGGTCCATGAATGCAGGTTTAGCAAAACAGTGAGATGTTGTTTTTGCAGGTTGAAGTGTTTGACAGAACCAGGATACGCTAAGGAGTATGTAACACCCATAGGCCCTCTGTTATACTGCAGTGACAAATAATAGTGCTCAAACCAATATTTTAGGCCACTACCCAAGGAGGATTCCACACATACTCTTGAGCACGCCATCTAGCTCTTTGACAATACGGGAGGATAATAATTCGGGATGCTGTGTCCCGTGCACTATGGATGATATAAGGCCAAAAAACTTCCTACTGGATAAAATTTTGTTTAAGCCTAAAATGGTCTTCCGATACACCCGAAGATGCGTGGGAGCTCAATTCTATGCACGAGTGTTGTCTGAGGCCTGGGTATTGGAGCATGATCACCCCTCACTTTATTAGACACTTTATAGGCTATCTAGCTTAGCCAATAACGATAGCTCCTTCGTAATATTTTAAAACCCCTAGCATTGGGTTTTTAACCTACTAAACTACTTAAAAAAATATTGTATGTTTTTTTTCGATTTTTTTTGGTTTTTGCTAATTTTTTTGGTTTTTTAAATAAAGAAAGCAAAATTAAAAAAACACAAAAAATTTATACCTAATAGGCTAAAATAGCTGAGTAAGAGAAAGCGCTCTGATACCACATGTTAGGAACCTACTATTAAAATAAAACTCACACAAATTACTGAAAATAACTTAAGTACATCAAATAACAAAATAACACTATGTAAAAAGTAATGACAAAATTGAAACAATCTCACAAATAACTCAGAATAGCAGGTCTCTTCGAGGGGGCAACCTCCTTCAATATTTTATTAACTTCCAAAAAGATACATTCGTACATGACTTCATGTCTTTTAAAGAGAAAACTACATGCAACCCTACCTAAAGGCTCAAGAATTGACTTATATGCAAAATATCACTCGAACTAAAATCTTCTACCAAACATCGGTTACAATCTTGATAACGGTTACATGAGATGACACCATTTGGTTAGGTGCCTTACTTGCCACATACATTACAAAGTATTACAAAATAACATTATAATAAAATTTCCAGGTTGGAAGTGGACCATTATGAGAATTACAAAATAACGTTAAGATAAGATCCTAACATTCTCTCATAAAATATACAATAGTGGTATATGTTTAGTTTTTCATCCAAGGTTTTAAATTCAAACCTCGATAAAGAGGACTGAGACCCTTTCAAAAACTATGTTTTACCCTTAAAAAAAAATTCTGTTAATTACTGACCAAATACTTGCTACTCCACAATCCAATTATATTACTTTTATCTTTACCCAAAAAACTAGAGTTTATAAAAATTTACCTTATATAAAAAACAAATATACTACTTTTTATTCACGTTGAACTAACTTTCTATCAAAAACACCCAAGCCTAAAACAAATATACTACCTTTTTATTCACGTTGAACTAACTTTCTATCAAAAACACCCAAGCCTATGCCTACTCACGATATGAAGTTTGAAACTTTAGCTACTTTCACATCCTCACCGCCGCTGCTTGATTACACACGAGGATTGTTGACGTGGCCATGGCAGCCAATGGCAAGCCCTTGGTATCGTGCTCGCCTATCGCTGTGGACATACGCAGTCCACGTCAGCCGCTACGACAAGGTCCTATACCCCTAAAAGGCTAAGAGAAAAGAAAAGCAGTCGATCGCCGATTCAGCATGGCGTTTGCTTCGACTCACTTCGTCATTTCTCACAAAGATGGCCCCTACAAATTTTCAGCAACACCCACAATCTCTAAGAATAATGGGTGCCTCCCACACCTGGCACACAAAAGCATTAGGATAAAGAAAAGAAAAGTTTCAATACAGGTAACAAGCAATGCTAACAATGTAAATGTTTCTACCTTCAGTGAGGGTAATCTGGAACGTCCCCGATATGTTGGAGACACACCCATCTCTCGCCTCGTGGCAGCCCTGATTGCTTTCGAGCCTCTCTATGGCCTCATGAAGTTGGGCGCCAGACAAGTTCTTATCAGGTCACTGTTCATGCCTGCTTCCAATTTATCTTACAGTTTTTGAGAAATTTATTGTCAATGTGTTTGTGGGTCTGCTGCAGTTTTAAGTTGTTTAATGCTGCAACATTTATAATTTGTGTTGATTTCATTGTGTAGTGAGATGTTATAGAGGCTTGGTATATAAAATGGATTTACTAGTTCCAGAGAAGAAGGGATAAAAAGGTAGAGAAAAAAATTAGTTTCCAACTAGCATTAATCTAACCAGGTCTCGCTGTCAGCACTGGGTGCAGAAACCGTAGCTTTGGATTGAAATTTTGGATCGTCTTTACGTCTTTATTATCCAACCACTGAAGCTATACAGCTTACAGAGTCCTTTTTTAAAGTCCACGAGGCTAAACAGTTTCTAGGACTACAAAGATACAATATCACCAATCAAAATATCTTAAACTAGATAAGAAACAAGATTGTGTGAAGCTATGAAGTCTGACCCATCATTTTTCTTTCTTATCTTTAATTTTTAATTTTTATGATAATTTCTCTTGCTTTATTTATTTTTGGCTCTTCAAACAATTAATGCATAGAATGTAACTAACCCTTCCATGATTATAGGTTTTACATTTCAAAACTAGAGACTCTTATATTCAACTGCACTTGATATACAAAAGGTATATATCTGTAACGTCCATTTATTTTTTTGGTTTTTTTTTTTTTTGTCTCTCCCACATCTGAGTTGAACTGGTCTTCAATTGGACCATGAACATCTTCACTTTCCATTTGATATATTCTGTTATATATACCTTTTGATGATATTCATATGTGAGAGGGTTACATTTCTAACACTGTCCCATATCTGGTACTGTAGCATTTTTCAGAGTTCAGATAACACAGCCAATACACTAGGGAACTGTCTCTTTGCAGGGGATAACAGACCGAATCCATAATTTTCGACATTCTTGCCACATGAGGAAGGTTAGGGTGATCAGACTAGGCCTCCAAGACCTTGAAGGATAAAGAACCATGGAATTAATGATGGTGTCAAACAGTCTCATCTTGAAGGTAATGTTTTGAAAGTGGGGTAAAAGCACTGTTTCTCAATCAGGCCTACAAAACAATCAGATTCTTTGTATTGGCGACCTCAATTAGCCACCTTGGACAGAGCCTCCTTATTGGTATTAAAAACCATCACCTAAGTTTTAGGAGGGTTCATCAGTAGTTGCCAGAGATCACCAAAGGAGGCCAATTAATCTGACTAAGTTTGAAACCTCTCAAGGCAAGAGGCCGAGAGAATTACATCATCTACAAAGAGAAGCAATGAGATCATACCCCACTAGTTCTATAGATAAGTTCTGTTTGAATGTTTCCTGCAAGATCTACTTAACTAGGATGATCTGAATGTTTTAAAATTGTTATTTATCTGTTCAAGTAATATGGATAGAGTCGCATACAGAATTAAGAATACCACATATATTGAATATCTACCTCTATATTCCATTCTAACTAAAACAGGTGTCAAAATCATATATACAATTAAAGAGTCATAATTAAGGGCTTGTCTGAAAGTCCCTTGGCAAAAGGCATTAAGCCAAATGTCCATTAAGTGAGATAATTAAACTTGACTACAAAAAATTATGCAAATTAGAGAGAAATTAAAGACCCACTGCTAACATGCCCTGTAATTTAGCAGACAATGTGGGGCCGTGAATGACCCACGACTTCTGCCTCATTTCCAGAATATCTATGAGGTAGATATGAGAAACAATTTATATTTAGGTCTACAAGAGATGGGAAATTTTATCCCTTGCTCCTGGCAGGCTTTGGTTGTGTTGTGTGTTCATTCTGGCAAACTATATATATCCAGAATTATAATGCTGTTTTCCTGTGGGGAGCTCTTGCCTTTCTGCTGTGTGGATTTCCATAGTTTTTTTCTTCTTTCTTTTGTGTTGTATAATATTTGTTGTATGCCATTAATTGCAGATCTAGTCTGCCCCTGCTTCTTGTGTACCAGAGTGTTTCTAAGCTTGTGCAGGCTGTCTTAGCCTTGCTGCATTACAAAAGTGGCCTACACCAACCCCGCTTTTTAAGTAGTAGGTGTTCTGCCTAATCATTCTGGAAAGAGGGTGAAGCAAGTTCTGGTTGGTAAAGATCATGTGATTATGGAGTAGGCTGCATGGGCACTATGGCTGATTCAGTAGATTGCTGATCAGGAACTTGGTCCTGCAGAAGAGGGAGGAGTAACACCAATCAAGATTGAAAATCATGTCTTCATATCCTTTCTTTAACTCATTAGATGTCTTACTTTGGTATTCAAATCTATCATAGTTTTCTGTTAAATTTCTCAAGTTTTTTGGAGTGTCCCTCCAATATCTATAACGCATCTGCTTGCTCTTTGTGTTGTTAAGTAGCAAGTTGCTTTTGGCAACATTTATGTATGTTTTGCAAATGCAGTGCAATTTGCATTTTTGCTTTCTTCTCATTCTGCCCATGATCTTTCTCCATGTCACCATTTTGGTATTTATCTGACTTATAAGGTATGTTCCACGAAGTTCTGGGACAGAGATGGTGGGATGTCTATTCCGAACAGCAGAACGAGTTTATGGGATAGCCCTCAAATCCCAAGACGCATCCCCATGGAACATAGCTTTTAAGAACAATCTATGTAGCAATACATCAAATTGCAGAATGTAAAGTATTATAACAGATGTGAAATCGTGAAAGAATAGTGGGAGACAACAACAAAGGAACAAGGAACTGTTTAATATGTATATTACTATAAAGAATAATATTAACTAATAAGAACTGAATCAGAAATGTAATTCATATGCAGAATTTGTACAATGGATCTTTGAGAAGAGATGTAAGACTGTGACAGATCTTTGAGAAGAGATGTAAGACTCTGACAGATTGTTTTTCACAATTCAACATTTATACAGACATGTAAAATGTGAAATAAAGAGAAGCCATTGGAAGATGAAGTTGGTTATCTTCCAATGGTGACTAAAGCTTGGTACCACGATTCAACTGTTCATAATCAGTTTGTGCTGATATGGAAGATCCAACAGTCAGCAGTTCACAAGGGTCAACTTTCAAAGGTCATGACATTGCCTGGATTCAATATTATCAAATTCTTATAATTTTTTGAAAACCACAAGATGAGATCTCCACTCTGGTAGATCAATTGAATTCATCTGGCCTGATTTCAACCCCAAATACCACCACAACAAGCCTCAAATTTGGCCTACAAAATTGCCACTTGGATTAGTCATCATGGACAGTTTCGAAGAGTTAAATTTCAAAGGTCGAAACTTTTTCCTCACAACTCATATTCATTCTTATTTCACCTTTTTGAAAACCTCAAGACAAGCTCTACATTCTGATGAATCAATTGATTTCTTGCAACCCTGATTTTGACCCCCAAGTTCCACTATGAAGGGTCTCAAATTTGATCTGCAAGGGCCTCCATTGCATTAAGTTCTAAAGCCAAAAGTCTGAACTTTTTCTCTATTTGATTTCTGGTGAACCTTTTCCCCTGTGCATGAGTTGATCTGCTTTGACAACCTGATAAAGTGATATGGATTGGGTTTTTACATTCCTGACATTTGCATCCACGATCAAGTCTACCTAAGCAAGTGCAACACAATAAAGATTTTGTTCTATGAACTCTAATTGTTCAGCTACCACTGATACGTTTGACAACAGTGAAAAGTATGGACAAAGAAGCTCCATGCTGAAAAATATTATGATCCAAGGCAGCATGGAACATTGAGTTTAAATGCATTCTATCCCACCTGCTTGGTGATGGTAGAAGGCCCATATCAAAGTGGCTTGATGTTCTTATTAGAACATTTAAGTTCTCTTTTTATTTATTTATTTTGTGTGTGTCTGTGTGCCCACACACATGTAGATCTAACTATGCCTTGTCCCTAACATTGTATTGTTGTGACACTTGATACTCGTCTTGTTGTTTCTTGTATTTCGTAAGCTATTTTTTGCAGAACATCATGAATTTGTTGTTGGATGTGTCAAATGCATTCAGTAGACTTTGATGTCTTGTTGGTACAATTGGAAGAGTTATGCTAATAGTTGTCACAATTTGAAACACAAGACACGTGGAATCAGTCATAGCGAGTAAAGATATCGAGAGATCTATAGTAGCTATGCTGGATGTAAGACAAACTTTGTTCCCGCTTATGTGGGAATTGTACAGTACGAGAATATTCATTATTAGTATTCCATCTCCATCTTCCCATTTGTCTGTGGATGGAAAGCAATTGATTTAGTCAACTTTATATCCATCATGGCCCCACAGAGTCAACTAGAAGTTAATGAGGAATTGAAAGATACTGTTTAAAACATTTGCATTTAGAAAATTAACATGGGACCACATCTGATTGGAGTAAAACTTTGTAGTGTCCTCTACCAAATTGGTCCTTTTACATTGGTTCAAGATAGCCATCTTTGAGAATCTATCTACCACCACAAAAACATAGTTGTTACCATGCTTAGTTATGCACAAACCGGATAGAAGGTCCATGGAAACAAACTCACAAGGCTTCTTTGACATTATTTGTGGGGCATTCATCTCTTGTTGCTTTACAAGCTTTGCAGTGGCAAAGGTGGTGTTTAACTTGATATAGTTGTTGATATCATTATGAATCTTTGGCCAGTAGGAATATCTTGGCAATATTGCAAAGTTCTTCTCTACACCAAAAATTCCCTACTGCTTGACTATAGCGTGCCTTCCAAATAATCTTTTTTGGCACTCAATCGATGTACATATAAGTCCAAAATATTAAAATTGTCCATCCTACAAATAGAAATCAGAGACCTACTTTCATACATGAAGATCATGATATGTGTCTATGAAATCCCAATTGCATTCACAAAACTAATGTATTCTAGAAATCTGATTTGGCCTCTATCCCCAAGTTTCCTCTTCTGCAAATGGTTGGTATATGCCAATGATCCTTGCATAAGGTTTAGGAAAGATATAACATCCCTTTACAGAAGTTCCTTATGCCGCTAGGAACATCAGTTTAGAATCTACCCGGGAGATTAAACATGGGTTCCAAATCCGTAGGATCAACTCATCTCCATTATAGAACCACCAGCAACCTTTGGAAACATTATTACTATCCATCAAAATCTCAAATTCTAAAAGAGAATCCACCATAAAGGCAAAATAAATGAAAATCTTACTTTCAAGAAAATTTCCCTTGATTCTTTGCATCAGGATTGATATGCTAGATGATTAGTGACCATCAAATTACAAAGGAAGAAATAAAATTTGAATGGTATTAAATCTCCTTCTTCACCATCCTGAATCCCATTTGAAGGGTTCTGGAGTTACCTCTGACCAGACTACACTACAAAATACAATGATAGTACAACCTCATAGATCTTGAGTATCAGCTAAAAAGACAGGATTCACCTGTCTCTTATGCACTAGAAGATTCTACGGTATTATTAACCATTAGTCCTCGGTATGGTCTCATCTAGAGGAACTAGTACAAAAATTTATCCCTTGAATGCCAATTTGCCAATGCAATAGCCAAGCTGTCTATATATTTCATATTGAAAGAGTAACAAACATTCCTCAATTTAAACTTCATGGCAAGGCCAATTGCTTGAATGAAAATATGTATCCGATTTCTATTCTTAAAAAGAAGATAACATGCAGGTAACATTATTAGTCTCACATGGATATCAAGAAATTGAAAGCGACTATTCGTGATTTTGTGTTTATGAATTTTTGTTTGATTTGTTTTTTCAATACATCTTCATCGATAAGGTATGTATTCCAAATTTGATGATGTTCAAGAAGTTGAAAACAAAAAGATTTTTCTCTTCTATTTGTTCCCTTACCAACCGATAGTGGTTATTGTCTTCTTTCTATGCCACAATCTCTGATTATCCTTTCTCTGGAAAACTCAGTGTCAATAAAATGCTTGGTAACTCTATTAATGTTGGTGAAGAAAGTTGGGTGCAAGGCCAGTTGGAAGGAAGCTAGGGTTTAGGGCAACATTTATGTTGGACATTTTGAGTCCCTAAGCTGAAATGTTGTCATTGATGTCAATAGAGCAATAAATGTCAAAAGGATCTATGAAGGGTTTTTGTGAAAACCAAGGCAGGGAAAATAAAAGGTTTTATTTAAAACCATGGACAGCAGATTTGATCTGGGTTTTTCTTAAAACCCACATTGGGCTTTCGTTTCGTCGAAAAAGGTGCCCCGGTGATGGAGTTATTTGAGTTTTAATGTTTGGTTTAAATTTTAATTATTTAAAATTTAAATTCAAATTTAAATGAAAAGTTTCCCGCTGACGTCATCATGCAAATACAATTTTAATATTTCCGCCGACATCTTCAAAGTGTTATTAAACACTATATAAAGGGGTGGCAATTAAACCAAATAATCATCCTTGCTCTCGTGTGTTAATTGCCTTGGAATTCGAAAGAGCTCATGCGAATTGTTGAAAAGGAAGCAGCGAAGAAAGTGCAGCGATTTGGAAATCTCAAACGTGGTATGAGGCGTGGCGCATTGGCGTATCAATTTTGCTAAGATTGGTAGCACAAATATCAGGGATCGAATCCCCTTGACGGCACGTGTGGGAAGCGCTTTGTCCTTTGCGGCAGGCGGAGGAAGATTAAAGGCCTTTTTGGCCTTTGCTTTTCCAATGAGCGCTTTGGCTCGGTTGGAATCTTAGCTGCGGCTAAGACGCTCGCGGTGTGTGGCGGACGGGGGTTCGAATCCCCTTGAGAGGTATTTACGTTTTTGCCTTTAATAATTTTTATTAGCCCTAAAGTTTGGAGTTATAAGGTATTTAATGGGAATTAAATTTTATCATTAGGGCTGTGATTATTATTGCAAAAACATATTTGATTTATGTTTTATTTTGATGGAAATGGAGATTTGATTTTAGGAGAAATAAGGAGTTGTTAAAGTGATTTTGAGAGATTTATTGTGGGTTATTCTTAATAAGGGTTTTTATTAAAATAGACTTTGGTGGATGTGTTTATGAAGTTGGAGTGAAAAGGGTGTAAATTAAGTTATGCTTTTATTGTGATTATTTAAAAGACCACTAACCCTTATTAATATTGAAAAGGAAAGTTGTGATTAAGTGTGGCAGATTTTGTGGACAACTTATTGGCATCAAAAAGGTATGGGCACATTCTCCTATTGATTGTTTGTGGTGGTTGATTTCTGAAATATCATTGGAGAGAAAAGGATTGATTATGATTTCCTTTGTGAAGATGGTTGGTTGAATGCTTCAAGGTTTTTTTGATTTGTGAGTTGTATTTAAACCTTGTTTCATTAGCATTGTTGTTGAAGCCCATTGATGATGAAATGAACTTGAACATGATCTAGAAAAGAACATGAGTATCATTGTTATGTGAGACTTGAGATAAAACATTGTTGGAAACATTTTGAGTTGGTTGATACATGCTTGAACTAGGGTTTGTGAGAAAGGGTTGTTCCTTGATGTGATTGGTTGAGATTGAAGAATAGGATATATTGAGTCTCTAACAATTCTCTTTATGCTTCTATTGAGTTGAGATTGGGATTTGAGTATAGAACATATAGAGTCTCTAACAATTCTCTTTATGCTTCTATGAGATTGAGATTTAAGAATAGGACATATTGAGTCTCTAACAATTCTCTTTATGCTTCTATTGAGTTGAGATTGGGATTTGAGTATAGAACATATAGAGTCTCTAACAACTCTCTTCATGCTTCTATGAGATTGAATTGAGATATTGATTGTACTTTGAGCTTAGAACATATTGAGTCTCTAACAATTTTCTTTATGATTCTATGAGATTGAACAAGTTCTGTGTGAGCTTGTTAAGCAGATTTGAGACAAGTATTTGAGAAGGCTTGTGGATTGTTTTGAGTTAAGTTTTTGTGAAAGCTTTCTAAACAGATTTGAGCAAGTCCAAGAGAGGACTTATTGAGCATATTTGAGCAAGTCCAAGAGAGGACTTATTGAGCAGATTTGAGCAAGTCCTAGAGAGGACTTATTGAACAGATTTGAGCAAGTCCAAGAGAGGACTTATTGAGCAGATTTGAGCAAGTCCTAGAGAGGATTTGTTGAGTAGATTTAGACAGGTTTTGTGTGAACCTGTTGAGTAGATTTAGACAGGTTTTGTGTGAACCTGTTGAGCAGATTTGAGTAGGTTCTGAGAGAACCTATTGAGCAGAATTGTACTAGACCGACTGTACTGTGTTTAGTGCAAGAGATTGAGCAGAACTGTGCTAGACCGACTGAACTGTGTTTGGTACAGTATTGAGACAGAGCTTTGGAGGTGACAGAGTATAGAGGACAGAGTCTCAGAGGATAGAGATCCGAAGACCAGGACAATTGAAGACATATCTGAGTGAGAAGTCTTCAAGTGGAGAGAGATCCACCAGTCAGAGCAGCATAGAGACAGAGTCTTCTAGAAGATCACTAGCCAGAGCAAAAGGGGAAAGAGTTCTCTTGTGGAAGAGATCCACGAACTTGAGATTAGGGGATCAACATCTCCTTTGGACAGAAGTCCATTAACATTCTAATTTGGGAAGGATTCCCAAGAGATTGATTGAGAAAGTTTTAGTAAAATATTTTCTCTGTGGAGGTAGCCCACATTGGGTGAACCACGTTAAAATGGTGTCTCTTATGTGTGTGATGCTTTGTGTGATGTTTATGGTTTCATTAATGCTGATGCTTCTATTTGGGAAAAAGTTTTATGTTATACTGTTCACCCCCCCCTCTCAATATAAGCACATGTTCTTCAATTTCTCTGCGGCTAAAGGTGGACATTACCTGTGCATGAAGAAAGTTGTGTGCAAGGTGAGTTGAAAGAGAGCTAGGGTTTGGCGCAACATTTCTCTGTGGCTGAAGGCATACATTACCTGTGCATGAGTGCAGGCTGTGTTGTAAGGGAGCTAGGGTTTGGGGCAACATTGCTCTGCGACTAAAGGAGGACATTACCTGTGTGTGAAGAAATTTCTTTACGGCTAAAGGTAGACATCCCCAAGAAGGGAATTTCGGTCCAGCATACCTGTGCGTGAAGAAAGTTGGGTGCAGGGAAATTTATCGGGTTTTGTTGTGGTTCCGATACCAAAATATTCACCGGTAATTAAAAAAATTGCTTGTTCTTCGTGTTTTTATTTTCAAAGTGGTTTTGTGTAAGGAGTGGAAATATATGGTACATTTGTTGCCTTATATATGTGTGTGTGTAGAAGGAAGCATAGAGGGAGAAGGCGAGAAATTTTTGGGGAGATGGAGGGGGTGATGGTTCCAAAAGGGAGCGATAAGCAGAAGAGATATGGTTGAAACCAGAGGTGAAGAGGGTTGCAAAAAGAAACAGTGGCGAAGAGATTGAACGAATAAGGGAGTCAAAGGACAAACGACAATTGGGAAGAAGAAAAAAAAACAAAACAATGGTTGAAAACTAACAATTCAACAAACAATGGTTGCAAGGAGGCATTAGATGAAGGGCATGTAGTGAAGATGGCAGTAGGAAGAAAAATGAAGGCGACGAGATGGGGTCCAACAGTAAAAATCTTAGAGAGCAATCAGATTTTTCAAAAAAGTCCAACGTAGAACACCTAAACAAGGGCAAAGCAGAGGGAATATTGGATCAAGGCATGTTGTATGGAACAATATTGAATGAAGAAGTAGAAGCGATGGATTATACAGAGGGACTGGATGAACATTCAAAGAAATCAATCTTTTGTTCCCAAGAGGAGCTTATGGAACTTCGGAACAAAAGGACTAAGGATTTTACAAACCAGACCCTCAAAGAAGTGGAGGGAAGCATATAAGAAGCAGAGATAAAAGCAAATATCCAAAACTTAGCACTGACCCAGGGCCAAGAGTTTTTAATCGAAACCCCTCTCATCTAAATAAGGTAAGAGGTAAGAGAAAACACTACATCAAAAATTGAAAGGAGATAGTTAAAATGGTGGGGGGGGAAGATTTGATGCTCAAACAAGTTTTACCATTGAAAGATAAAGCTCTGATGGTAAGGTTCATGGGATGCTCGATGAAAACAAAAACTCTTTGTGATTGGATAAATTCAACATGGTTGGAGTTGTTGGGATATCTCCCAACATACCATGTAATGACAAAAGGTTGGATAGCTTTTGTATTCCAAAAAGCAAAAGATGCCAAAACTATAAAAAGGGAAGATGGAGATGGGGTCATAGTATCCTTACTCTAAAAAATTGGACACATAGATTTGGTCCTCGCTTCGATAGGATAGCCACCCAACCTATTTGGGTCAAGTTACCTACACTACCACCGGAATATTGGAATTGTTATGAAATCGAACAACGTAGGAGATTGTATTGATCAAATAAATATTACACCATAGCCTGAGAATAGTCCGTAGGATACGGAACCACCAAAGGCGAAAATAGTAGAGGTTATAACAATATAACCAATATTACAACAAATAAACAATATAATGGAATAATAGCAATTAGGTACGCTAACATCCCCCCTTATTACATTATTTGGGTAATAATATAACTACTAGCTATGCTAGCATCCCCCCAGATTACATTATTTTGAAATACATAGAGAGTTGCGAAACAATTCAAATTTGACACGTGCAAGTGCCTTAGTGAAAATGTCTGCAACTTGAGCATTGGTGGAGATGTACTGAAGCTGAATCCGGTATTTTGGTACTTCGTCTCGAATAAAGTGACATTGTGTATCAATGTGCTTGGTTTTCTCATGATGTACTAGATTTTTAACAAGATTCAAAACACCCATGTTGTCGCAGAACAAGTGTATTGGAGATTTTGATGGAAGACCCATACTTGTCAGGATGCGACGCAACCATATCACTTCGCACACAGCTTCACGTGCGGTGCGATATTATGCCTCTGTTGATGAAATAGCAACCACCTGTTGCTTCTTGTCGTGCCAAGAGACAGGACCAGATCCAAGATGAAACAAATATCCTGAAGTTGATTTACGATCATCATATGATCCAACATAGTCGGAGTCCGTGTATCCCTGTAAGAAGAATTTGTTGTTCCTCTTGTATTCTAGGCCATATTCCATTGTGCCACGGACATAGTGAAGAACTCACTTTGTTGCTTTCCAGTGTGTAGTCTTAGGTTCCTGCATGAACCTCGAAAGATAGTTGACAACAAATACGATATCTGGCCTAGTGTTGGTCAGATATATGAGACTCCCAATCAACGGTCGATAGAGAGTACCATCCACCTGAGGTGAATCATCATATCGCGATAACTGAAGCCCTGATTCCATTGGAGTTGCCATTGGCTTGCAATCAGTCATGCGATATTTTTCTAACAATGTCTTGGCGTATTTTTTTTGAGACACCTTGATGTAGTGCTCCTTATGGCTTACTTCCAAACCAAGACAATAATGGAGAAGTCCGAGATCTGTCATCTCAAAAGATTTACACAAGTCACTTTTGACAGCAGAGATCATAGTTTCTGAACTCCCTGTAATGAGCAGATCATCAACATAAAGTACAAGCAACACTATCTCAGAACCTTTTTTCTTGAAATAGAGGTTTGCATCTGACGGACATCTCTTAAATCCATGTTGCAGAAGGTGATTATCCATTTTTATATACCAAGCTTGAGGGGCCTGTTTCAAACCATATAAGGATTTGACCAATTTGCAAACTTTCTGCTGTTGGCCTTCCACTTCAAATCCTTCCGGTTGAGTCATGTAGACTTCTTCTTGGAGATCACCATTTAGAAAAGCACTCTTGACATCCATTTGGTGTAATTTCCACCCATACTCGTGCTGCCATAGCACAAAGAACTCGAATGGTTGTCATCCGAGCGATAGGGTGCAAAAGTTTCCTCGTAGTCAATGCCTTCTCTTTGAGCATAGCCCTTTGCAACAAGTCGGGCTTTATGCTTATCTAGTGTCCCATCTGCCTTATACTTAACTTTATACACCCATTTGCAGCCTATGGGCTTCTTTTCGTATGGCAGATCGACAAGCTTCCAAGTTTTGTTTTTCATCAAAGACTTATGCTCTGCATCCATAGCGGCTTTCCACTGAGGCTCACCAAGAGCATCTTGCACTGATGCGGGTTCAAGATCGTCTATTGAGGACATAAACACCCTGTCATCATCAATATCCATATCTTCTGTATCTCTCTCTGGATCTACAGAAAGTTCCTCAAAAGATTGACACAAATCATCAACCCCAGTATTCTCTGTTGCAGCTTTCTCCTGTCGAGCCATGTTGCGAGTACGAGGCCTATCCAATGTCAAATCTGGTGGAGTGGATAGCTTAGAATCTTTGATTGTATTTGTATACCACTTTGGATTCTTCTTCTGAGGTGTTGAAGAAGATGAAGGACCTCCAACCTTTGATGAAGGAGACTTCTCAACCTTAGTTTCCACAAGGTCTAGGTATACATCTGATGTGAAAGCCTCATCAAAAACTACATCTCTACTAATGTGTATCTTCTTGGTCAAGGGATCAATCAAACGATAACCCTTAGAGTGCTCATCATAGCCAAGAAGAATACACTTCAATGTCTTCTCATCTAGCTTCTTCCTTTTCTCTTTTGGTATATGCATGAAAGCTTTACATCCAAAAATGCGTAGATGAGAAATGGAGGGTTTCCTACCACTCCATGCTTCCTGTGGAGTCATTCCTTGTAGGGCCTTTGTGGGTGCCCTATTCAACGAGATATCTTGTCGATGACGCCTTCGCACAATATTGTTGCCCAAGACTAGCTCCTGTGAGCATGCAACGAACCATTTCCATGATGGAACGATTTCTCCTTTCAGCAACTCCATTTTGCTGAGGAGTATAAGCAATAGTTAACTGTCTTGTGATCCCATGTGCAGCCACGAATGCAGAAAATTCTTTAGAGGTAAACTCCCCCCCTCGATCTGAGCAGAGAGTCTTTATAGAAGCCCCTGACTCCTTCTCAATAGATTTCTTGAATTGCTGAAAGAAACCAAATGCCTCGGATTTTAGAGTAAGAAAGAACACCCACATTTTCCGTGAGTAATCATCTACAAATAACTGAAAATACCTCTTCCCCCCACAACTGATGGGTGTGAAAGGACCCCACAGATCAGTTTGAATCAACTCCAGAGGTTTCTTTGCTCTTGTAGAGCTTTTCTCAAAAGGTACTCTATGTTGCTTTCCTGCCAAACAGTCAGAGCACACTGGCAATGTGGTAGAAAGGGAAGGAAGACCCTTTACCATCTCATACTTACTTAGCTCAAGTAAGTAACCATATCTCTTGTGCCATAGGGAAGTTGCCTCCTTTGTAGAGACTGTCATGGCGACATGTGGAGTAGAGATAGCATCTAAGGCAAATAAGCCATGCTTAAATGAAGCAGTTGCAATCTTCTTACCCCTCTTGGTAATAGAACAACACTTCTTGCCTCCCTCAACACTAAAGTTCACAACCATATCTTTGTCCAGAATTTGTGTGATGGACAACAAATTGTTCGCCAATCTTGGAACATAGAGGACTTTTTCAATCTGACACTTGCCATCAGAAAGAGTAACTAAAATAGTACCTTCTCCCCGAACCTTGTAGGTTTTATCATCAACAATAGTGACAGGTTTGCCCTCTTTGGCCTCAAAAGACTCAAACCACGATTTGTCGCCAGTCATGTGCTTACTAGCGCCAAAATTGACGTACCATACAGGATCCGTCTACTTGGAGGCTGTGGTAGTCATGAGCACCTTGTGTGCCCACTCAGAATCCGAGTCAGATTCTTCAACAACAACATTCACCTTGGGTTGCTTGTTCTTGTTGTGTGGTTTGTTCTGGCCTTTTTGTTTAGGTTGTTTATTCTTATGCCAACATCTGTTTGTATCATGACCCTCTTTGTCACAGATCTTGCAATATCTTTTTGGTTGTTGAGGTTGTTTCGTTGTCACATTTTGCACGGGGTGCAATGTTTTCAAGTTTGTAACAGTGCTGCTCTTCTTTTTCCCTCTTCCTCTATTTTCCTTTCTTCTGCTCCCCTTCCTCTTTCTTTCCCACATTCTCTTTCTTTCCCCCCTTTCTCGGAGTCCCGCAGTTGATTTTTAAACTTTCCAGCAAGTTACCTGAAAAATGGCTAAGTGTTGGTGCGAAGTTCGCACTTCGCCCAGTTTTGGTGCGAAGTGCGCACTTCGCCCAACTCGGGTGCGAAGTGCGCACTCGCCCGATCTGGGTGCGAGTTCGCACTTCGCCCAGCTTTGGTGCGAAGTGCGCACTTCGCCCCTCTTCTGGGCGCACCTTGCAACTGGCAGACCGGCAGGCTGATAGAAGAACGACAAGTGCTGGAGCAAGGTCCGTACGGCGGCAGACACCAGTTTTCACCTGTGCGTAGTCCGACTTCGTTGCGAAGTCGGAATGCGCCTTGACGAGTGCTGCGATGGGAAACAAACTCAGAAATACATCTAAGGCATGAAGGCCTTCCCGACTGCGCTGTTCTCTGCCTGCGCAACCCGAGACGCTCCGATCCCAAGCGAAGTTGGACAAACTGCCTTCCAAGGCAGACACGTGTCACACAGCATCATCCATCATCTGACAAGTGTCCAGCTTCGGGATTTGAGCCAAGACGTGCCGAGCAAAAGGATGAGCATGGGCTGCATTACCTGTGCCAGCGACCTCATTTAAAGCCGATTGGAGGTTCTACCTGCTCCAGCTACCCGCATACCTGCCGAGATGAAGTTCTGCCCAACACACCGCCAGCTAGCTGTCCAGCTTCCAGGAAGACCATGCTGCGGGTACAGTCCGGTCCGACAAAAGGTCAGCATTTGCAGCTCCTTCGCCGCTTTTGTCAGCTTATGTTTGACTGGGACCTTGTGCCCATTAATGTAACAGGAGGGACTCGGGCTATAAAAACCCACCATGAATTCATTGTAAAGGGTGGAAGGGGAATGTCTGTTAGGGAACCACTGTGCCCATTGTAACCGTGCTTCTGTTTATAAATATAAATTGTATGCCTGGTTCTGTTCTCTCGCTTCTATTTTTTATGTTGCCTTTCATTATATATATGCTTAATGCTAACCTGTGTCACGGCTCGTTGATTCACTTCAGCATTTGGTGATCAGGTGCCTTTAGCATTGCTTGTCTGAGCACTTTCTGTATTTAATAGTTTAAAGGATACATAGAATAGATGTGGTAGCAGTTCCATCAGTTGTGTGTTACGTTGCTGTCTGTATCTGGTGATTGATGCGCTGCCGTACTGTTAGTTCCTTGTAGGGAATGTCTGTTAGGGAGCCATTGTAGCTGTGCAGTTAAAATCACTGCATGACACATATACCTGGCTCTGATATCTCTAGGTTGCTTTCTACTCATGTTAGTGTCTGTATCTGGTGATTGATGCGTTGCTGTGCTGTTAGTTCTCCTTGTAGGGAGAATGTTTGCTAGGGGACCATTGTAGCTGTGCGTACACTGCCTAGGTATCGGAAGTACACATAGATTTTGCAGTTCTTAGTCATGCTTTGTGTTTATAATGCAGTAAGTAACGGTAATTGGTGTGTTCCCGTACTGTTAGTTCCCCCCACCAACCTCCACGTATATTTGTAAATTCCTTTCTGTTCATTTATCTCTTTCCTGCACTCTTAGCTTAAATCAGAAAACCCCCAAAAGGAGCCGGCCTTCTCCGGAGATTGGCACGGAAGGCATCTCTTCCTTCCGGCCTTTCATGTTGGTGGGCGAATGCGGCGCATTAACCCCAAATCCTTTCCTCATGGCAGATTCGTAACCAATAGTTTCCCTTTTGAATCCTTTTGAGAACCACCTCCTTTCGAAAAATTACACTTCTTCTTGTTTGGCCCCTTTCTGTTGGTGTAGAGGGCAGTGTTAGAAGAATCATCTTGCTGTAGTTGGCGTGCCTCCTCTTCTTGAAGCATATTAACCAACTCTACAAAAGTAACTTTCCGTTGTGACACTTGAAGGGAAGTGATCAACACCCTATAAGAATCAGGTAAAGCTCTCAATACAATTGAGGTAAGGAGCTTGTCATCAACTGGTTCTCCCAAAGAATTCAACTTTGCCTTCAATTCAGACACTCTGCAAAGAAAAAGTTCAACTGTCTCCCCTCGCTTCATGCTCGGACCGTGTAATTGAGATTGAAGAAATAGAATAGTGGAATCATTCTTTCCTTCATATATAGTATTAAGGGCATCCCATGCCTCTTTACTATGTTCACAATCAGCAATATGGGGTTGAACTTCATCAGACACAGCAAACAAAATGAGCACTTTTGCTTTGTTGTCTTTCTTGTCAAAGTCTTTCTGAACAGCAGATGGAGCTGTAGCACCAGCAGCAGATGAAGGTCTTGTTGTTGCTTCAGATACAACATCCCATAAGTCATCCATTGCTAGGATTGCCTTCATCTTGTTTTTCCATGGTGTGTAATTAGGACCTTTCAACAACTGATGAGAATCAGTCATTAATTTTGTAGACATGGTGAAGGTTCCTTATAACACCAATTGGTCCCCCTTTCAATATACCTTTTGCTAGGCCGTTATACCGTACAAAATACCCGCCCTTATGTGAGGGAGACTATAGGTATTTAGAAAGATCAGAAAAAAAATCACCCGCCCTTATGTGAGGGAAACTATAGGTAATTTTTAGAGATCATACGATACGTGGTACTTAAGCAGTACTGAAAGGGAATAGTTTCGTTGATGGCACCTACCATAGAAAGTCTGCAATCCTCATGTGTGGGGCGTAACTTCCCCTAAACACTTTGGATTTCAAAACTTTCGTCAGGATTTACGTCTAAACACAAGAACTATTAGGGTAATGGATGGAGTAAAAAAATGCGAGAAAATGGCAAACTTATCTCTCCTCGACAATTTATAGAGAACAAGCTCATACGTCATTTTTGGCAGCTATATTAGGCGGCGGATACAGTAGTGCCATCATGACAGCTTTACCTGTAAGTGCTAGCCAGAGGTATTACAAATACCGAACACTGCAGTGCAATAAATTGCACGGATGGGTTTTAATTATTCCGGGGACTTAGGGAGTGAATTTGATTTTAAATTTTAATGATGTAGTGCAAAGCAAGAAAAAATGCAACATACAACATAAAAGTGCCCACAGAAGATAAACCTCTAGGTGGCGAGCGCTGCCGAGAATGCACCTTTACAATAATGCCAAATTTGCTTTTGAAAAAATTACTCACTTTCCCCCTTTGATTTTTGGAAAAAAAAATACCCCCCCTTAAAAAAAATTTCTCTTAATAAAGCATTTTTATAACTATTGTATAGTTTTAAAGTTAAAAAAAAATTAATTTTAATTTATATAGTTAAAAAAAATTAAATTTTAATTTATATAGTTAAAAATAACTAAAAAAAAATAATTAAAAAAAAACTTTATTAAAAAAAAAATTACCTGTTTTTTTTTATGTGGGGGGGGGTCGACGGGACTTGAACCCATGACCTCTGGGTTCCCAGAACCCACCATGCGGCTCACTTGCCAGTGAGCCCGTGGGCTGATCTGGGTTCTAAACCCAGGCCCTCCTACTAGAGGGCGCCCGGCGACGGCTGTGCCGCGTGGTGGCTGCGGGGCCGCGACGGAGGTCGCGCGGGCGTGCCGCGTGGTCGCTACGAGGTCGCGGCGAAGGTCGGCGGCCTCTGCGTCGTGTGGCTGTT
Source organism: Wollemia nobilis (assembly GCA_028583015.1). Taxonomy (NCBI): domain Eukaryota; kingdom Viridiplantae; phylum Streptophyta; class Pinopsida; order Araucariales; family Araucariaceae; genus Wollemia; species Wollemia nobilis. Next base: position 828,728 of record JAQPPZ010001899.1, on the reverse strand, counting down.
GCGTTACGCGGCTACAGTGGAGGTCGCGCGGCTGGGGCAGCCACAGGCAGCACGCGGGGGAGGGGGGCGAGGGAGGTGGCGCGCGGGGTGGGTGGCGCGCGGGAGGAGGGACCGCGCGGGTGGCGCCGGGGGAATAAAAAATTAAAGGTTTTGACCTTTAAAAAAAATTTTCATTCACGAGCGCTCTCCAGCTCGCTTCCGCTGCGTGCTTCTTCGTCGGAATAAAATTCTTTGCACAACATTCCAGCTCTCCTTCGAAAAATTTGAGCCTCCTCTCAGACCAGCTCTAATGCCATGTTATGAAATCGAACAACGTAGGAGATTGTATTGATCAAATAAATATTACACCATAGCCTGAGAATAGTCCGTAGGATACGGAACCACCAAAGGCGAAAATAGTAGAGGTTATAACAATATAACCAATATTACAACAAATAAACAATATAATGGAATAATAGCAATTAGGTACGCTAACAGGAATGAGAAATTTGTTGATATAGGGAACTCCTTGGGAGTTTTTCTCGAAGTGGACTTAAAAATTTAAATGGCATTCATAAATTGGTAGCTCGAACCTTAGTAGAGATGGACCTAATTTTGGGATTACCTGAGAACATGGAATTTGTAACAGGAAGTCGATCTTACACACAAAATTTAGACTACATTGGAGTCCCCTTTTGATGCAATTCCTACCACCAATATGGTCATCTCAAAGTAGAATGTAGAGTAGGAAGTAGCAGTAGACACGGAAAGGAGTAGATAGAAGTTGAAACTCCCATTGGTACAAGACTGCAAGTAATAGAGAGAAGATAATAGTAACAGAAGTTCAAGCAGATAAGGGATAAGCAACAACCTCAAGAGCTCCAGAAGAACAATCACATGCATCACTCAATCAAGGAAAATGAGCAGGCAACTAGACAAATATTCATGTAAGTTGCAAAAGAGAATAGGGAGGCTTTCCAGATTTTCGAAAAAGAGCTTGGAGGACTAGATTCAAGTAATCCAATAGTATATTTGTATGATGATTTGAATGATACAAATAATAAATTGGTTTCCCTATACAAGTCTGGCTTGAGATTGGTTCCAGAGGACCAGATAGAGAATAGTCCTAAGAGAAGAATGATAGAAGAAAGTGTTTCTCCCTCAGCAGGGGAAAGTAGGAAGATAATGGAAGATAGACAGGCAAAGGGATCAAGTAAGAATTTGGTTTGGGATGGAAGAGGGCAGACTCTCTCTGAGATCAATTTAGAAAATAAGAAGGAAAAAGAAATAAACCTCATGGAGAATCTTACCCCTCAAAGAAAAAAAAAGGAAGGAAACTAAAGATATCTACCATCAATACGATTTCCTCTCCCTCTAGTCCCTCATCTCGATGTAAAGTTTCGCCTCCTTTGGGAAGATATGCTTTAAGATCTAAAAAAAAAAGGCAAAGCAGATAAGAGCTTTGGGAAAATTCAAAGGAGGCTAAGCATTGAAGCTTCCTCAGTAGGTAGGATTTCCTATCTAAAAATATCTCAAAAAAAAAGCTAAGAAAGAAATTATATCTGGTAAACAAAGATTTGTTTATGGGGTACTTAGAGCAAGACAACCCCCTGAGTTAGGTAATCCATGATTATAATCTCTTTGAATATTAGAGGATTGGGGGCTCCTCACAAAAAGATAGCCCTAAAAAGACTTATTAAACTTCAGAAGCTTGATATTATCTTGATTCAGGAAACCATGTTAGAGGTAGGAAAGGCAACAACTATACTTAATTCACTCCTACCAAGCTGGAAGTTTATTGGGATAAACTCAAATGGCAAATCAGGGGGAATTGTCTTGGGATGGAAAGATTACTGCCAATTGATTAAATACTCAATAGAAGCAAGAGTAGTATCAAAATTCCACTCCAAGGAGTTAGGGAAAACTATAACTATAGTAAATATGTATGGTTCATATGGAGATAGGAAGGTTTATTGGAAATAATTTTTTGGCCAAGATCTTCTAAAAAAGGAGAATTTAGTGGTGGGAGGGGATTTAAACTTTGTTACAAAAAGAAGTGAAATGTGGGGAGGTGAGGCCAGAATGGACCCATTGGCTGATTTTTTCCTTCACAAAATTTAGAGTGTTGGACTATGTGATATAGAACCAACAAAGCTTCATCCTACATGGAAGAACAATCATACCAGAAGACATTGGATATCCAAAATGGACAGATTTCTAGTTTCAGAGAACCTCATAGCTTTCTCTGATAAGATGAGAACATGGATAGATCAAGGGGGAGGGTTGGATCATTCTCCAATCCGTTTACAACTAGAAAAGGATGAGGATAAATCACCAGGCCCTTTCAAATTCAATCCCATTTGGTTGAGGGATGAAGAATTTCAAAACTTAGTAAGAACATAATGGAGGCATTATGACCCAACCTCAGAAGAGACAACCATGTTTCAATTCACTAGTAATATTAGGTGAATCAAATCAGTCGCATTAGGTTGGGCCAAAGCAAAATACTGAGTAGTGAAGGCAAGATTTACTGAAATTGAATCTGCTCTAAATCAACTTTATAGTACTAGAGGTAACGAAGTTTTTTTAGAAAACAAAACCATGCAAGTCAAAGAATTGGAAAAAAAGAAGAGAGAATTGTTAGAATGGGAGGAGGCAAAATGGAGAATGAAAAGCAGGGCTTTATGGCTAGAACAAGGGGATGAAAATACAAAAAAAAAATCAAAATTGTGCAAAACAAAAAAAATATACAAACACAATTTGGGAAATGGAAGGGGAGAATGGAAACACTCTAAGAAGATTCCAAGAGTTGGCATCATTAGCAGTAAACTATGTCAAAGACTTGTATAAATATCCCAGAAGAGCAAATATAGAAGAGACTATCAAACTAGTTCTAAATCTGCCCATGATGATCAATGAAGAACAAAAATAAGCTTTGTTCTCAGAAATCACCAAGGAGTTACATTCACTAGTCAAATCATTCCAAAAAGGGAAAAGTCCGGGTTCAGATGGATGGACAATTGATTTTATTTGGATATTTATAAATTGTTGGAGGAGGATCTTTTAAAAGTGGTAGAAGTCCCTATTGGGACAACACATTGGTATGGCATTGGAATCACATTGCAGAGACCCAAAAAAAAAAGTGGTAGAAGATTCAAGGATTAAGGGACAATTGCTAGGTTCCATAAACTCCACTTTCTAGGTTTTGATTCCAAAAAAGGAGAATCTAGAATCTTTTGGGGATCACAAACCTATCTCTTTATGTAATACACTCTAAAAAAGCATCTCAAAGATTATAGCTAGGAGAATTAAAGGGATTTTCTCAGACAATTTTTCAAAAGAATAGTTTGGGTTTTTAAGTAAAAGGTAGATTCATGAAGCAATTGGGGTAGCCCAAGAAGGACTACATTCAATAAAGACAAGGAAGCAACAAGCAAAGGTAATAAAAATGGATCTAGCAAAAGCTTTCAATAATGGTAGAAGTCCCTATTGGGACAATGCTTTTGTATGGCATTGGACTCACATTGCAGAGACCCAAAAAAAAAAGTGGTAGAAGATTCAAGGATTAAGGGGCAATTGCTAGGTTCCATAAACTCCCCTTTCTAGGCTTTGATTCCAAAAAAGGACAATCTAGAATATTTTGGGGATTACAAACCTATCTCTTTATGTAATACACTCTAAAAAATCTCTTTATGTAATACACTCTAAAAAAGCATCTCAAAGATTATAGCTAGGAGAATTAAAGGGATCTTCTCAGACAATTTTTCAAAAGAATAGTTTGGGTTTTTAAGTAAAAGGCAGATTCATGAAGCAATTAGGGTAGCCCAAGAAGGACTACATTCAATAAAGACAAGGAAGCAACAAGCAATGGTAATAAAAATGGATCTAGCAAAAGCTTTCAATAAAGTAAATTAGTTATATATTAGGTTGAGCCTAATTCAAATTGGATGTAGCATTCCCTTTGTGAATTGGGTGATGAGATATATCAATTCAGCCTCTTTTGTTGTACTTATCAATGGCTCAGCTTCCAGCTTTTCCAAGGCTTCCAGAGGTTTAAGACAAGGGTGTCCTTTCTTCTCTCCTTTTTATTTTGGTAGCAGAAGGTTTGAGTAGACTAATCAAGGAATAGAAAAGATAGGAAATGTTCAAGGGTATCAAAATTGGTAACTCTTTGAAGGTTACCAATTTGCTCTTTACAGATAATGTTTTACTTTTTTGAAAACGGGACATGGAAGGAATCCTCAAAGTATAAAGAAGTGTTGGACCAATATTGTATGGCTACAAGAATGGAAATAGATCTACAAAAACAGATACAGCCTTGAATAGGTTTCAACCAAGGCAAATAGAAGCAGTAATGAGAATTTTTGGTTTCAAGCAAGTAGACTTTGATAAAGGGATAAAATATTTAGGCTTTCATCTAAAACCTATTGACTATGGGTACCAGGACTGGATCTGGTTATATACCACAATAGAGAAGAGGATCACCACTTAGTGCACTAGGTGGCTATCATTGGGGGTTTCCTTCCGTTGATGAAATCAGTCTTGGAAACCACCCTAGTCTACTAGAACTCCCTAGCTTACATTCCCATCACAATAGTAGAGAAAATAAGGAAGAAGTGTTTCCAATTTCTTTGGTCAAGGAAAAAATAAAAGGATGCAATGGCACTAGTTAAATGGAACAAAATAGCTAAACCAAAATCAAATGGAGGATGGGGCCTCAAGAATATACATAATTTTGGAAAAGCTTTAGCAACAAAAAGTTTATGGAGATTGATAACCAACAAAGGATTATGGCAGGAAGTAATTCAAGAGAAATATTCAAGCACCTTGTCCTTTGTAGATTGGATTAGGCTGTAGAATAAATCAGATTCAAAAGCCACAATTATGTGGAAAGCACTAGTGAGAACTTTTCCATTAGTTCGGAATTTCTTGGCATAGAAAACAGGGAATGGAAAAGATGTAAGGATAGGCAAAGATGCTTGGCTAGGCAGTAAACGAGACTGTCAACTTTCACAAAACATATAGATCATCTCCATAGACAAGGAAAGATGGTATTGGCGTAGGTGGTATCGACAGAGAGCACAAATCTATGGAAAAAAGGATGGCTCATAGCAGAAGAGCTAACACTAGGAGAAAATGAAGTGTATTTGGCATGATCACACAAAGGAACTGGAAAGAGCAAATATAAGACTAAATTAGCAAAGAGATTTTCTGATATGGTCCAAGAATCCAGCAAGTGGGCAATACACATCCAAAGAAGGGTATAAGGCAAGCTTTGACAACAACAATGAGGAAAAGTTTTGATGATGGAGTAGAATAAGGAAGGTAAAAAATCCCCTAAAAACTAGAATCTTTGTGTGGTGAGCTTTGGCCAAAAAGGCACTAACATGGGATGTTCTTCAAAGGAGGTCCTGACAAGGACCAAGTGAGTGTGTCATGTGTAGAAAGGAAGAAGAAACAATGGACCATCTTTTGGTTCATTGCCCTTTTGCAAGAGAAGTGTGGAATTAAATTCTACCTTTGACTCAAGGGAAAGGATAGTGGCCTGTTAGGAACCTTTTAGATAACATGCAACAGTGGTTTAAAGAAAGAGGATAAACGAGTATAGATGTGTCCTTTGATAGTGTCATGGGGCTTATGGATGGCTAGAATGCCAGGCTGTTTGAAGGTAAGGAAATTCCAGTTATTAAAGTGCAAATGCAGATTAAATCCATTTATAAATCTCCCCAAAATCAAAAGTGAGCAAGAATATAGGAATACTAATAGTGGATCCTATGAAGCCATGGGGCTTTTTGATGGATCTTGCTAGGGCAGCCTAGGCAAGTGTGGGGCAGGGGGAGCACTTCACTGAAATAAAAATCATAAGATCAATATGATAGAATGGAAAGCATTGATCCTCTTAATGAGAATAGTAGTGGAGCAAGGAATTACAACTTTACAGATTTATGGAGATTCAAAATTAGTGATAAGCTGGGTTGCAAATAATGTTGAGATGAAAAACTTGCCCCTTCGTCCTTTCTATGAGCAAGTGAAATTATTAGAATTTTCTATAACAAAAATTTCATCCAAGCACGTCTATAGGGAACTAAATGTAGAAGCAGATGGTCTTTCAAAAGATGGTTTGAACCTTCCAGCAGGCACTTAGCAAAGGGAAGAAGTGGTTAGAGCACTTAGGGTTTCCTCACAGTCCTCTTATTAAGGATCATATCAGAGATCCCTTAATAGCAAAAAAGGATTTTGAAAGGGACCCTCTCCTTTGTTCTATAGAAAGACAGGCTTTAGAATAGCATCAGTCTTCAGAATTGAAATCTGAGTCCTCAGTTTTGGAACCCAAGCAAGAGTCATTTGAGAACTGTGATTGATTAGGAAGTTACTCCTGCTTTCCACCTGTCTATCCTATTATTAGGATTTTGTTTCTAGATTGTAAACTGACTGTAGGATATTACAGTAGGGAGAATAATACTCCTCTCAGTTCAGTTTAGACCAGCTCCTAGATGGAATGTAATTGAAATTTTTGAGGGTACTTCATACCCGTAGCATTGTAATTTTTTTTCAAACTCAAAAATGAAAATTATATATTTTTTCTGAGGAAAAAAAACAACTCTGCTAATGTTGAAACATTTGAAAGTGAAATTGAAATTCTTATTTTTTGCATGCACGAGACTTTTATACTATGAACTTCTAATTCTTCTAACTCACATTGAAGGTTGAACCTGCTTATAGAATTTAATATGCAAATTAAACATAACTTAAAAATTCATTTGAAGCTTGAACCATGATATGAAATAAGGGCAATGATTGAGCTTTAGTTGTCTGTGTTTACCAATTGATTTATATTGGTAGAATGAATTCTTGCAGTTCGGCCAAGAAGAATGGGATAGCATGGAGAGAGATGGCAAGGGAGATCCTCGCATCAGAAGTTTACAAGGAGAAGGATTTAATTGAAAATCCTTCTGTTGTTTATCCAGATTGTAAGAGGCATATTGTTATCATACATTTATTTGGATTATGAAGATGATCTGGATTTTCTAGTTGATATATTTCTTACATGATTGTACTTGTAGTAGAAAATTTCCATAAAGTTTCCTTATTAAATGAATTATCTTGCCTTATTTTTCTTAGTCCTTATTTCATCTAGATTATCTGAAGCCATTCCATGCTTACAAGAAAGGCAACTTATCTTGGGAGGTAATGCAGCCCAAAGATTTGAATTTGATATCTTTCAAAGCTTAGAACAAGAAAGTTGATATGCTTTGAGTCTGCATATTATCAACAGTGACAATGTAATCACACTTTGCAAGCATGGTGTGATAGCAGGCAGCAGCAGAGGTAGAAGCAGCAACCATGTCCATGAATAGGCGTGCAATACCATCTGCTGCATCTCTAGAGGAGGCAACTAAGATACTGCGAGGAAACTGGCTTCAGGCAATTGAAGACCATCACCTTCAAAACTCAGGTGGCCTTGTTATAGCTGACATCCTTGATGTTGGTTGCTCTGTTGGAATCAGCACAAGATGGCTAGCAAATAAATTTTCTTGTGCGAATGTTACGGTGAGTATCACGCATACAACTAATCTAATGTCAAGAATGTTTTGTAGAGCATGAATTGTTTTACATGCTTCATAGTCATTATACAGGGACTTGATCTTTCTCCGTACTTCCTTGCGGTTGCCAAATATAAGGAGAAATTAAGGCCTTTGAGACAGAAACCCATCAAGTGGATTCATGCAAATGGAGAAGAAACTGGCCTTCCTTCCATGTCATTTGACATTATTTCTCTTGCTTATGTGGTCAGTTATCTTAAACTAACCATGAATAATTTTCAAACTGATTCTTTTTTCCACTGATTGTTGTTACCTCTGATTGTTGACATTGCAGATCCATGAATGTCCTCAACATGCAATTAGGGGTCTGCTTAAGGAAGCTTTCCAACTCCTAAGGCCTGGAGGAACTCTGGCCCTGACAGACAACTCAGTCAGTAACCTCATTAACTTATTATTTTTTAACTTTTAGTCTTTTTTTCCTGTTGAATTGAGATGTGAGAAATAAGCCTTCTGAATTCTGACGGTATGCTTATATGTCTTTTGTAATTGTTGTACTTATTTGTTGCACAGCCCAAATCTAAGATCATACAGGTAAGAGGCCTTACTGTCTTTTTGGTTGAAGCAAAAGGATTTGCCTTGGACCTTATTCTTTTGTATAAAAAATTGTTTTAGTATCATGGAAAAGGAGCTTTTCTGAACGCTTCCTTGATATAATGCAGAATCTACCACCAGTGATATTCACTTTGATGAAAAGCACAGAACCCCATATGGATGAATACTACTTGTTAGACTTGGAGAAGACAATGGAGGAAATTGGTTTTGCGAATGTGCAGTCTATTCTTACGGACCCAAGACACAGAACAGTAACTGCTTCTGTGCCCCAGCTATGACTGTCCAGCAGCTATTATTTTCTGTCTTCTTTCCAATTTTTGAAGAATAAACCAACAACCTTGAGGTTTTATTGTTCTCTAGGTGACACATATGTCTTAGTAAGATTCATTCTTCTCTCAACAATGTTCATTCAGTGCAGGCAAAAAGTGCTAAATGTGGATAAGCAAAATATGCAATTGGATATGCAGGTTGTGGTACTTGTACGATATTTAACTTTTTTATATCTTACTGCTACATTTTAATCTGAACATTAATCACTAGTAAAAAAATTATGTGATATCAGTTTTAAATGCTCATTAAATGTTTACACGTGCATTAGTCTATATACATACACTAAAATTTGATAATATAGTTCTATATTTAGCAATCTGTAATTCATTAACTAGATGCAAATGACAGGAGCTTTAAGGAAACCTATTGCCACAAATATGGCTGATAAGCATAGCTGAAGCCTGATACACAAAAATGGCTGCCAAAGTATTTCTGATTAGTAATTTCAACATAAACTTGTTTGGATATGTGAAAAATTCATCCACAAGAAGACATTCTTATTTGTTACCATAAAGACTCCTTTCACATAAAAATGTTGACGATTGCTAATTGGAACCAACTCCCTTCTTGGGTACTAAAAAATGTAAAGTGCCATCCATGTCTTTTATACTTTGGTTTATATGAATCATATAATTAGATTGTAGGTCAAACTATATTCTCCAAAACCGATCAAGCAGTTAGAAAACTGATTGAAGAAAAGGTTTGTCCCTGTTGGTGACATGCTTTTTTTTTTTTTAAATTGGTTCTATGGAATTGAAACGGCCCCACCAGTGTTACATCATGACTACATAGTGAAATTGCAACAGCTTGGCTATTATGCATGTATCGCTTGGCAAGATTCAAACTTGAGTCTTCTCCTTGAAAGTCAAGGAATTTAACCAATTGAGCTAATGCCATTTGATGCTGGTGACATGTATTTACTCCAACTTATGAGTAATTTAAGGAAAGGAGGAATAAGTGTGGCCTCATTGTTAGCTTTTCTATCAGATTAACTCACAGTAAACTTATTCCAGGATCAAGAACAAATCAATCCTATCAACAATGAACAACAATATCTCACAAAAATAACTCAAATGTGCACAATACACAAAGATTACATTAATGATACAACTTAGTTACAATGCATGAAGCTTTGCCTCCAATATATCCTTTTTCATGTCTTTTCAGTACTCTGATTGTTACGTTTCCTTTTTCATCCGGGAATTGCAAGTTGCAACCTTTCGTATTACTCATAAAGACAACTTTTATTTTGTCACATATCATGCGACTCTTCATACTCTCTTGAAACTTTGCCCTCTTTCTCATATTGCCACATAAATTATAAAATATAAATCATCTACCAAACTAATATTGCAAGGGGGATCAAATAATGTACTATCTCCAACACCCCTCGTATTACATTATTTTGTAGGAAGGCTTTTTGCCTTCAAACTTTGATTCTTCTTTTTCTTCAATATTTAGCTTTGACTCTGTCATGGTTGGATAAATAATTTGTCTGCCTCTAGATCAATGTATCTGAGTTGCCTCTGGGTTTCTGCCTCTGGGTCACTGCCACTGATTCTACCTCTATGTCACTGCCTTTGGGTCTCTGCCTCTGGATCACTTCCACTGGATCACTACCTCGGGGTCATTGCCTCTGGAACTCTGCCTATGGGTCACCTCTAGATAATCATTGTCTCTAGGTCATCCACTATAAAATCATCATATATGTAGGATCATCACTACAAATCCTTTCTTTATAATTCGTCTTCCAAGCTATGCTTGGGTCTTCTTTCTCTCTGTCTACTATGGAACCTCTTTCCACGAGTCTCCTTAATCTACTTTTCAATTTCTTATAGAGTACCTTCTATTCCGAATATATACTTGGAATAGGTAAACTCAATCTATCTTGTACTTTCCTAATTTTGGAAACTTATTCTTCACTGGTTGTTCTTCAACCTAGTATTAATCCTTATCTTCACTAGTTTTTCCTCCGATCTAGTGGTAATACTTATTTTTTGCAACTTTCAAGTTTTATATAAGAAACTTTGATTATACTTGATTTCCTTCTATAGAAACCATACAATATTTCTTTCATTTTATCCCATTCAACTATGTTCATCCATCCACAATCAACTTTTACTCTGTAGTCTTTTTTTTCCTTTTGTAGACAAAACATTTGTGAATGATTATGTGCTCCACAAATTTTACAACTATGGAGATTCCAACATCTCTCTATCTTATGTCCATATCTACCACAATGACTACATATGTTTTCTATTACAAAATTACTTTTACCATTCTATCCTTTACTGCAGCCGATTCAATCAAACCTTGTCACTGATTTGATGGCACTATTTTCTGTCACGAACTTAGTTCATTGTTCATTGCTGCTAGTTTGACCTGTATATCCAAGACCTTCATATCTTGGTCTTCACTACACCAAAAAAGGACTTTAACGACACTTATAAACCGCCCTTTAAGATCTTTAAAGGCGGTTTTCCAGCTGTCGTCTAAGAGGGCGTCGTAAAAAGTTTGTGACATACGACGATGGCTAAAAACTGCCTCAAAGAACCACCCTCTTAGGGTTTAAGAGGGCGGTTAAAAATTGCCCTCTTAGGACTATGAGGGTGTTTTAAACCATTGTCTTAGGACTAAGAGGACGGTTATTAACCACCCTCTTAGGGTTAAGCCTCTTAGCCCTAAGAGGGTGGTTTATAACCACCCTCTTATGGTCCCACCCTAAAAAATATATATAAAGGAGATGATCCATGTTGGAGGGACTATGCCATCATATAAGTTATGCCATCAATTATAAAGAGCCTATGACTCTTTATTCAACACTCAGCAGAAATAATTCTGTTAGTGCATGTTTTAACTCCATGATCAAGGCCCAAGAGTTTGCAAACTTTACAAAGCTACTTGATAATAAACAAGATCTCACACATACTGCCAGTTCTTTGAGAATCAATCAAATTATACTCAACAACAGAAAACAATTCTCTTTGTGGTCTCAACTTGCAAAACACCACCCATGGTGCCTATGACATCAATGTATTGATATGAACTCATCCTCCTAATCAAAGCTCAGAAGCTACCAAGCAAACATTGTAACATGATTATCAATGAGATCTTGCATGTACTGTCAACACCTTGTCTTCCTTATCCAATGGTATTTTATTATCACAATCAATCAACTAATATGGACTGAGAGTAAATCATAATGACAGTGATGAACGTAGCTTTTTAAATTAAATGTCACTCCTTGTATCTTTTAAAAAATGTATATTGAGAAAATTCAAACTTTACAAAGCTACTTGATAATAAACAAGATCTCACACATATTGCTAGTTCTTTGAGAATCAATCAATTTATACTCAACAATAGAAAACAATTCTCTTTGTGGTCTTGGCTTGCAAAACACCACCCATGGTGCCTACGACATCAATGTATTGATATGAACTCATCCTCCTGATCAAAGCTCAGAAGCTGCCAAGCAGACACTGTAACATGATTATCAATGAGATCTTGCATGTACTGTCAGCACCTTGTCTTCCTTATCCAATGGTATTTTATTATCACAATCAATCAACTAAGATGGACTGAGAGTAAATCATAATGACAATGATGAACGTAGCTTTTTAAATTAAATTTCACTCCTTGTATATTTTAAAAATACATATATTGATAAAATTCAAACTTTACAAAGCTAATTGATAATAAACAAGATCTCACACATACTACCAGTTCTTTGAGAATCAATCAATTTATACTCAGAAACAAAAAACAATTATCTTTGTGGTCTCGGCTTGCAAAACACCACCCATGGTGCCTACGACATCAATGTATTGATATGAACTCATCCTCCTGATCAAAGCTCAGAAGTTGCCAAGCAGACACTGTAACATGATTATCAATGAGATCTTGCATGTACTATCAGCACCTTGTCTTCCTTATCCAATGGTATTTTATTATCACAATCAATCAACTAAGATGGACTGAGAGTAAATCATAATGACAGTGATGAAAGGTAGCTTTTTAAATTAAATGTCACTCCTTTTATCTTTAAAAAAATGTATATTGAGAAAATTCAAACTTTACAGATCCTATGCCCTAAAGAACACCCCTATGAGTTAGTAGCCTATTACCCACATATCGTCAAAACCACTTACCATTCATTTCCATGTTAATCACCTCAATCACTTGTCCTAAGCTTTTAAGTATATATATATCTTTTCCTAGCAGTACGAAACAACTTAGTGTTCATGCTACCCCAACTTCAAGAAATTTTCATAGAACAACTCTACAATAGGATTATTGAATTGAGGTCCATCACGATGTGGTGTTGTAGGAAGGTGAGACACTTACCATAACAATCACCCAGGTTCAAAACGTGACAAGCATCCCCCCATGTTCAACTGGTTGTCCAACTAATACAGTCAGGTATATGTGGTAAAAAAGTTGACATTTCCATGATTCGAAGATCCTATGGATGTATAAAGATATGGTTGATTTCTTAACTAATAGTAACAGTGCAAAGACAGAGTAGCCCACCTCCATGGGCATTAACTTTTACAATTAAGGAACTAAACAAAAAAATATCATTCAATAAAAATATTCATAAAGTTCGTATATATGTATATAAAGAAAATGTTGGGGAAGGCCATTGTGGGAATGAAAAGTATGAATAGCTTACCTGTAAGGAGCATTCTCATCCTCAGATGGCACTGTATCTCATGTTGGGCCCTTACTTCCTCCCTATTGTTGAATGCTCCTTCTTCAACCACTTATCCTTTTCAGGTTTGTAAACTCATACATGAAGTACAAACTGGAGTGTGAGGTGAAAGTCCATTACACATCTAATGAGTGCTACCTCAATAATTTCAATATTGTAACCATAAGTTTGCAGGACCTGCTTATGGACATATACTTGTAAAACCTAAAAATATAAAGACTATTATGAAGGGAATGTGAACTAGTCATGTGGAACAAGAACCTACATTGAACAAACACAATTTTACATGATGCAAGGACTTTGCAGTCCAGTTTGACTACATCAAAATGGGACTTAGCAAAAGAGTGGAGAATATTATTGTATCCAAAAGTTGCTAAGAATTGAAATTGATGCTAGTGTTGTGATGATTTTGTATTTATGGCTTGTGCTGGCAAACAAAATGATTGTCTGTTGCAAAGTTGAATAAAGAGTTGTAGGTTCTATTCCTTCCACCTCCACCTGGTTGTATTCAAACTTCAAACTTCAATATTTTACGTGCAAAAATTTATAATGTAGAAGAATTTAATAGTTTATTCTCTTTTTCAATTAATAGAATAGCTGACATAATTCCCACATAATTGGCTAATAGCCAAAGACAAGAAATTAACAAAATTATGACAATTCCAGGCAATGTTCAATAACTCAGGATATTTTTATGATGTACCTTGGACCATTGTTTGATTCCTCTGCATCAATTAGCATTATCATAAACTCCTTCGATGCAAAAGGTAGAGCCCCAACAGTGTACAAACTCTTTCGACCATCATAAGAAGGTAGTCTCTTACCCAAAAGGGTCTCTCTATAAATGGAACATAGACATTAGTTCTTCAAAAATTTATAAAACAACACATGCAACATACTATCTTGTTCTAGGATAGAAGCAGCCTAACGAACATCAGTTTCTCAAGCCTTTGATTCCCACGAGCCACAATAGTAGTACCAGATCCTGACATATGGTCTGCAAGTAGTCCTAAATAAGCAGTAAGCAACCATTGTTCATGTTGCCTCAAAGTATATTGACCAACAGATAGCAAAACAACACATGCCTGCAATTGGAAAAAATATAAAGGAGATGATCCATGTTGGAGGGACTAGAAGTTAGGCCAAACAGTAATGTAATTTACAATTATACCACAAATGAGAACATAATAACAAGTCCACAGGCAAGTTTATCAAAAATATAAAAGATAAAAAAGACACACTTACAGGGTTTGTTCAATCCATCTAACATAGAACATGATAAATTCTTCTTATGCAAATGCAAAAACATGTCAAAGTTCTTCAAGCCTAAAAACAAATATCTTAAAATTCTGAAATTCTTTACAAAATTAAATTCTTCTTGCTTCTCATCATTCCATCACCTTGTATGTAGCAGTAAATAAATTTCTATGCCACAATGAAACAATAGCAGTAAATAAATTTCCATGCCACAAATTTCCATGAAACAATGATAGCCCTAGGTGTTCCATTCTTTGGTTAAATTTATGCCCAAAATATCTTCCCTCAAACAGAACTAAAAGAGGTAACATCAAATATGTCACTTATAAAGATAGATATCAACAACTAAAAGAGGTAACATCAAATATAGAGTAGAAGTGATTTTATCCATAAATAGAATATAAACCCTTTTGAAAAGGGAAGAACAAAACAATAATAAACAACTACATAAACCAAAATCAACTACAAAAACACTTAGTTCAATGCAAGCTTAAATGGACAACCTGAGCCCTCCATATAACGGGCAGATGTCTAAACACCCCTACCCACCCCAACCATCAGAGATGAGGCGAGAGGGTATCCTGAGACTTTCGTCAGATACATAAATATCCATCTATACAAATCAAGTACTGCTACTAATTAAGGACTAGGACTAAGAGTCAACCATGAAACATCAATTTCATAACTAACACACACTCAACACAATAAACCTTCATTTCAACACATTACAACATGCATGCATGATTAGACTCTTAATCTTATGCCCTAGCAGCACTTGTATTCTCTCTCTTTCTTTTTTTTACCAAATTACCTTCTTGTATCTGATTGGCCAACCTCATGCTCAGGATACCTACTCGCCTCACTCCTAGCTTGGTTGTCCATTAATTATCTACTAGCATTTTCTAAAAATAGAACAAAAAAATCTAATAACACTCGTTAATTATTTCCATTAATTATAACTACTTTTGAAGTACAATAATTAGGCTTCCAACCATGTACCCTCACATTCTTCACGGACATATTGAATGTTGTCATCATTTGCATTTTCATCTTGTGTAGTTTTAGGTCCAACAAAATTTGTTGCTCCAAAGACACTAACATATTCTGCCTCGTATGCTTCAATGTCTTTGATCCTTCTTGGAGGTGATGTGAGAACCACATACCAACTGGTATCAAGTGGATCATTTACATAAAAGACTTGTCTGGCTTGCGATGCTAGGATAAATGGATCATCTTGTAGTCTATCCCAACCAAGTAATCTGTTCATGTTGACCAGTGTGAAGCCCATTTCATCCTTTCTACATCCATTCCTCGTATCAAGAACATTTACCCAGTCACATTTGAATAGGGGTATCAAAACTAATAGTAATCCAACAATATTATTTCCCTAATAACACCATAATATGTGACTGTTTGAAGCACTAGGTTTGTGTCTTTTGTGCTTGCTCTGCACCAAGTAGTAGCATCGAAACACACCGCTATTTTGAGTTGTTCTTTGGTCTTCTTTTTCTTTGATATGAAATCTATAACCATTGATCAAATAGCTTGAATGTTTGGTTGCAACTTTCCTCGAACCACATGCCAACCATTTTATTGTGTTGGAGTCATCATTATGTTGCATTTCATCACCATGAAACTGAAACAAAGTAGAATAGTTTAAAGATGATTGTAGAATATTACATGACGTTCAGTACATGACAATCAATATAAATGTCGAAGATCATATTCAAGAAAGCACACAATAACCTGATCTCGTAGCCAAGTGATGAATGTTTGATTATGGATTTTTTGCAACACCCCTTCATCTCTCATTGCACGAGGGTTGGATTCCTTGATACTCTTCAGGTGCTTCTTGATTTGACCCAAAGTTTGTCAAGCTTAGTTGGATCTAATTAATATTCTACCATATATAACAACAACAAATAAACATCTACTTACTCTACCCAAGGCTGAACTTCATCCATGTTAAAGAGAACCCATCGATGGGCTTGCTCGTAAGAAGTTTCATCTAAATCAAAGTCTTCACCACTAGACAAAGGCCTCCCATCGATTATAGTTTCTTCGTCCTCATCACTCCATACCTCGTTGCGACCAAGGTGATTGCCAATTGCTTTTGTACCTCTCATGTAGTCCGCACATAATGAAACAAATTCCTCAACAAGATAATGTTCGACAATACAACCTTCGGGCCTAGCTCGGTTCTTTACATACCCCTTAAAAATATTCATAGTTCTAAGAAAGGAAACAAACAATTTGGATTAGATGAGACACTACAAAAAATAGAAAAATGGTGGTTTATGAAACTGATGAATGCATACAAACCTCTCGAAAGGGTACATCCATCGATATTGTACAGGTCCACATAGACGTACCTCCCACACCAAGTGAACAGTCAGGTGCACCATGATATCAAAAAATGAAGGGGGGAAGTACTTTTCAAGCAAACATAATGTCTCCATGACCTCTACCGATAATTTCTCTATTTTTACGGGATCCACCACTTTAGCGCATATATCCTTGTAGAACATGCACAACCAAAAAATGGTTTGTCACACTGGCTTATCAAGCAAATGTCGTAGCGCTACTAAAAGAAGTTGTTGCATGAGAACATGGCAGTCATGTGATTTCAGGCCCTGGATCTTAAGTTCATTCATAGAGACACGTTTTCTAATATTCAAACTATATCCATCCGGTACTTTCATATTGTATAGTGTACGACAAAACCTTTCTTTCTCAACCTTTGATAGATTGTAGGGTGCTGGTGGAAGATATGTCTTGTTTCCATCCATTACTGGCCACAATGTGTTCCTGATACCCATATTTTTAAAATCCTCATGGGAGTTTTTGCCATCCTTTGACTTTCTGTCAATACCTAGCAATGTTTCGAATAGGCTTTCACAAATATTTTTCTCCACATGCATCACATCCAAGTTGTGATGAACTAGAAGATGTTGTTCATAGATAGCAACATCAAACATAAATTACTTGACATTGAGAGACATAACAATAGATACAAAAATAAATTTGCATGTCATACCTCCCAATACGGTAGATTGAAGAATATAGATTTCTTCTTCCATCTTGCTACAGGAACAAACATGCTATCCTCATTCGTGTTGTGTTTCCTTTTATTTGAGTTGCTCTTTCCCCAATTTGGTGGGATTCCTTGTACTATATTCAATATTTTCATCCCATTTAAAGGTTTGGGTGGTTTATCGAGCTCTTGTTTGCCATTGAAATATGTCCTCTGATGATGAAATAAATGATCTGGAGGAAGGAATCTCTTGTGGCCCATGTAAGCAATATTTCTATTGCATTTAAGATATTCTGCATAGGTGTTCTCCTCGCATATTGGACATGCTACCTTTCCCTTTGTCATACATCCTGACAAGTTTCCATAAGCAGGAAATTCATGGATGGCCCACATCATTATTACTCTCATATTGAACGTAGTATTGGAAAATGCATCATATATTTATGCTCCTTTAGTCCATAGTTCATGTAAGTCATCAACCAACGACTGTAGATAAACATCAATATCATTTCCTAGTTGCTTGGGGCTAGGTATTAAAAAGGTGAGCATTGAATGTTTCCTCTTCATCCACATCCATGGTTGGAGGTTGTAAGTGACCAACACAATGGGCCAGCAACTGTAAGCAGTACTAAAGTCAGCAAAAGGGTTGAACCCATCGGTTGCCATTGCAAGTCGTACACTACATGGATCCTTGGCAAAATATTTCCACCTAAAATCTATAGTTTTCCATGTCGAGGAGTCAACTAGATGTCACATATTTCCATATGAACTCTTGTACTAGGAATGCCACCTCATATTCTTCGTAACCTTTGTAGAGCTACAGGAAGAAAGCAACTCACTTCAGTCATGTCTAACAATATTGAAAGTCAAAACAAACACAACAAAGCTAATGATATAATAAAATCCCTTACCTATACATTCTCTTCAACCTTAGTATAATGGGGAAATACCTCAACACCTTTGCAAGAACATTAATGCATACCTTTTGTGAACGAGGGTCAACTTTCCATCGAGATGCATCACATGAAGGGAAACATTCACTATGAAACTCACTATATTACTCAATGATTCAACAATACAAGAATGCTTCAATGTTATGCAATAATATGCATCAACATGATATATATATATATATATATATATATATATATATATATATATATATATAGTAGACAACACCCCTATTTAAAGAGAAGCTTTTCTACTACAACCCTAAAATTGCCCTAATATTATCACAATCTTATCTTGAGATGTGTGACAAGTGGCATCTATCAAATATTAAAAAGTGATTGGTTACTTTTTAATATTTGCTAGAAAAGGAGAAATAACTTTTTTTCCACAAATTAAATATTCCTAGCACCCTTATTTTATTTATTAATTGGGTGGGAATATTTTTACATAAAATAGAATTATTTTTTAATTCAAATATTATTCTTTAGACTTTATATTTTATTCTAAGAATAATTTACACAATGTTATATTACATATTCCAACACTCCCCCTTAATGCAATATTGGGGAAAGGAATTATGAAACAAAGAAACATTCTCCCCCTAAAGATACAAACGAGGATGAGAATCAAATGAGTAATATAGTTACAATAAGCTTCTATGACCAAGAATGGTTTACAATAAGGCACCAATACAAAATGGGCCAAAATTAGACTGCAAGCCCCCAATGGAGTAGCTTCAGATACAAGCAGCTTACAAAGCCATCCATCAACCACAAGTGGTTGTAAATGACAAGAAGAAAACATCACAAGGGTGTCTTTAGTAAGCCTACAAAACCCCAAACGAAAGTACCTGCAAGCTACAAGCAGCTCAACATAAGATCAGTTAGATACATCATCATAAATATATTCACCACAACATATATGAATATCCAAAGATGATAACAAAATTGATCTAACAAATAGTGAACTATAAGTCATCACAAAAGATGCCAAGCCATACTTATAGTCATGTGCTATATTAGTTGATCAAAAAATATCATGTACAAAGTTGCATAAAGCAAACAAGGAGTACCATGATAATGTAAACTCTAAAGTACCATGTATAAAAGTTGCATAAGGTATATGAAAATAATAAAGTGTGCACACTGGTTGCATAAAGCCAACCATAAAATATCATGTACAAAAGTAGCATAAATGCTAACAAGAAAGTACCATGATAAACCAATTGCATAATGCCAAGTACATAAAAACATGTACAAAGTTGCACAAGGCAACAAGAAAGTACCATGTAAAAGAGTCACATAAAGCAATTGCATCATATACCATAATTGTACAATACCATCTACAAAGTAACATGTACAAAAGTTGCACAAGGCAAACAAAAAAGTACCATGTTCAAAAGAGATGCAAAAAGCACCACCAAATATCAACTCATATATATAGCATAAAACACCTCATAAGGATGAAGTTGTCATCACACAAGTGTAACTACACTTCATTCCCCCTTGAGGAAAACTTCACCAAACCAAGTGAGTCCCTCAGCTTACAAAATTGCTCCTTGGGAAGAGGTTTGGTGAACAAATCAGCAGAATTAGAAGATGATGGGAAATCTTCCAACTGAATAGTCCCATCCAATATCTTCTCTCTAATAAAGTGGGCTTGGATTTCAACATGCTTTGTCCTTTGATGCATTACAGGATTTTTAGCCAAGGCAATAGCTGATTGATTATAGGAGAGAAAATGTGAAGGACCAAATTGCTCAAAGCCAATTTCCTTCATGAGGGTATGAAGCCAAACCGCTTCCTATGCAACTGTTGTCATAGCCTTAT
Source organism: Wollemia nobilis (assembly GCA_028583015.1). Taxonomy (NCBI): domain Eukaryota; kingdom Viridiplantae; phylum Streptophyta; class Pinopsida; order Araucariales; family Araucariaceae; genus Wollemia; species Wollemia nobilis. The sequence continues at coordinate 808,478 of JAQPPZ010001899.1, read as the reverse complement.
ACTCCGATTTCGTTGTAGAAAGAGCAAATGTATCTTGCTTCTTGGAAGACCAAGAGTTAGCTATAGACCCAATACTAAAATCATATGTTGTGGTAGACTTTTTGTCTATTCTATCCCCTCCAAAATCAGAATTAGCATAGCCAAAAAGAGCAAAGGAAGGAAGCCTAGAATACTTGAGTGCCAAATCTCTAGTACCTGAAAGGTACTTCAAAATATTCTTGGTAGCTTGTAAGTGCTCAATATAAGGTTTCTGCATGAACCTAGCCATCATACCAAATGCAAAAGTAATATTTGGCCTTGTGATGGTAACATAAATAAGACTACCAATGAGCTGCCTATACAATGTAGCATTAGCCAACTGAGATTCTGTACTTACTTCCAACTTAACCCCTGTAGAAATAGGAATGGAAGTAGGATTGTCATCCTCCAAATCAAACCTCTTAATAAGATGTTCAATATACTTGGATTGAATCAAAAAAGTACAATCCTCATGCTGATAAACTTGCATACCAAGATAGTAGTGTAGAAGACCAAGGTTAGTCATTTCATACTCTAACTTTAATTTGGAGATGAAATAAAAAATGGCCTCATTCTCATTTCCAGTCATAATAAGATCATCAAAAAATAGAGCAATTAAAATGACCAAGTTATCCTTCCTAAGCACATAGAGATATGTATCTGAATAGCATTTATCAAAACCAAGAGATAAGAAGTAACCTGAAATCTTCATGTACCATGCTCTAGGTGCTTGCTTCAGATCGTACAAGGTTTTATTTAGTTTACACACAAGTGTTTCCTTACCTTGTACAACAAATCCTTGTGGTTGACTCATGTAGATATCCACATCCAAATCACCATTTAGAAAGGCACTTTTCACATCAAGCTGAAAAATTTGCCAACCTTGAGTAGCAACAATAGCAATGAGAAGCTGAATGGTGGGCATTTTGGAAACTGGTGCAACGGTTTCATCATAGGCAATACCATATTTTTGAGCATAACCCTTAGCAACCAATCTAGCCTTATACTTTTCTATCTCTCCATTAGAATTGTACTTGATTTTATAGACCCACTTATTCCCAATAACATTTCTCTTATTAGGATAAGGCACTAGATCCCAAGTTTTATTCTTTAGAAGAGAATCCATCTCAACCTTCATGGCATGAACCCATCAAGAGTGTTGTGAAGCTTCTTGGTAATAAGTAGTCTCATGATCATTCTCTATCTTAGCTAGAAGAGACATGTTAAGGGTTATACTTCTAGTTATCCTTTGGCTAACTGAATTATGCTCTTTAGGATCCCTAGAATGATCCAACCACTTGGTCCCTTTGACACAAGGCCCACCCTTTTCTAACTCAAAAAGTTCTTCATTGAATTTGACATATCTTGAAACAAATACAATGCATGAAGAAGGTGAGTATAACCTGTAGCCCCTATGTTCTGCATCATAGCCAACAAAGATGCATTTTTTAGACTTTTTGTCCAATTTCTTCCTCTTTTCTGAAGGAATATATGAAAATGCATCACATCCAAACACTCTTAAGTGTGAAAAATTTAGCTTCTTACCATTCCAAACCTCATAAGGAGTCTTCCCCTCAACTTATTTTGAAGGACACCTGTTAAGAATGTAGATTGTTGTACTGGCTGCTTCACCCTAAAGAAATTGAGTTAAGTGGTCACCAAGCATGCATCTTACCATCTCCATGATTGTCCTATTTTTCCTCTCTGCAACACCATTTTGTTGAGGAGTGTATGGACAAGTAAACTACGTTTTGATCCCATGAGAAGAACAAAACTCATTGAAATCATTGCTATTGTACTCCCCTCCATTGTCACATCTAATAATTTTGATCTTTGCTCCCTTTTTATTTTCTACCAAACCTTTGAACTCCTTTAATATCTCAAAACAATCTGATTTATTCTTAAGTAGATACCCAAATATCATTCTTAAGTGCATTCTTATTAGAATTTTGCTTTACATTGTTGTTCTTTTTCTTTCCCTTGCCAAACCATTTCTTAGGTCCTTGTCCCTTAGCATTTTTTGCAATCTTCTTCTTCTGGAAACAATTTTGTTCCTTGTGGCCTTTCTTGCCAAAAAAGTTGCAAGTGAAATCAACTCTAGGCTTGTTGGGTTGGAAATTTTGATTTTTCCTTCCCTTGTATTTCTTCTTGAAGGAAAACTTAGTGGCACTCAAGGGAACATTCTTCTCCTTGACAACTTGACCATTCACTTTGTCTCTATTAAGAGACTCTTCATGTTGAATCAATAATTGTAAAAAAGTGTTGAGAGGAATGCCATCCTCTTCTTACTCTAGCCTAGTCTCAATAATGGTAACAAAATTCTTGAAACTGCTTGACAAGTTCCTCAAAATGATAAAGCTTAAGAGCTTATCACTTATCCAATCAGAATTACAAGCCAATAGTTGAGTTCTCATGTCTTTCATATTTGAGAGGAAGATCAAGGCACTTTCTTATTCACCTTGCATAGTGCTAAGAATTTTGGAAAATAAAGTGAATTTCCTTGATGTGTTGGACCCTAGATGGACTTGTTTTAGAAAATCCCATGCATATTTAGCATGCTCACAATGGCTTATAGTGAGCAATATCTCATCACTCACACTATTGATAATCATGGAAAGTGCAAGGTGACTCTTATTGTTGTATGTCTTAAGTGCCCTTGCCTGGGTTGGGATTGCTTCATCTCCATTCACAATGGGCCATAACTTTCTTGCTTGAAATTCAACTCTCATCCTTGGTTTCCATTTTCAAAAATTTGATCCATCAAGGATGTGCTTAGGTGTGAAAGAGATTCCATGATCAGCCATTCTAGAAAGTGAACATAATCAAAACATAAGATCCATTGACAAAGGAAATAAATGATGCAATAAGAAAGTAGATAAACATACTTGCATATATAAAAAAAACATAAATTTCAAGTAATATGCTTTTCAATCATCAAAGATAATCATCATGAAAGATAATCAAAATTAAGCATCATAAAGAGAGATAAACATCATCATGAAAGATAATCAACATCATCATGAACTACTATAACCATCTTGCAATAAACAACTATAACCATATTGCAATTGAATAAAGGAAATAAACCAAGATCAACTTGCAATAAGAAGGTAACTAACCATAACAATCATCTTGCAACAAAATAAACTAACTTGAATTGAACCATAAAACATTTTTTAAATGTTAGACAGTCAATAAGTTTCATATATTCCTTTAGAAAAGTGGAAGAATTTGGACAAAAAATCTCAAAAATGCATCTTCATGCATTGTATTTGTTTCAATAGATGTCAAATTCAATGAAGACCTTCTTGAGTTAGAAAAGGGCTGGCCTTGTGTCAAAGGGACCAAGTGGTTGGATCAGTCTAGGGGTCCTAAAGAGCAGAATTCAGTTAGCCAAAGGATAACTAGAAGTATGACCGTTAACATGTCTCTTCTAGCTAATATAGAGAATGATCATGAGCCTACTTCTTACCAAGAAGCTTCATAACAATCTTGTTGGGTTGATGCCATGAAGGTTGAGATGGATTCTCTTCTAAAGAATAAAACTTGGGATCTAGTGCCTTATCCTAATAAGAGAAATGTTATTGGGAACAAGTGGGTCTATAGAATCAAGTACAATTCTAATGGAGAGATAGAAAAGTATAAGACTAGATTGGTTGCTAAGGGTTATGCTAAAAAACATGGCATTTACTGTGATGAAACCTTTGCACCAGTTGCCAAAATGCCCACCATTCGGATTCTCATTGCTATTGTTGCTGCTCAAGGTTGGCAGATTTTTTAGCTTGATGTGAAAAGTGCCTTTTTCAATGGTGATTTGGATGTGGATATCTACATGAGTCAACCACAAGGATTTTTTGTACAAGGTAAGGAAACACTTGTGTGTAAACTAAATAAAACCTTGTACGATTTGAAGCAAGCACCTAGAGCATGTTTTTTTTTTTTTTTGAAAAATTTGAAAAAACTTGTATTAAAACAAAGATCAATTACAAATTGGGAAGGGAAATTTCCCATCCGACATCAAAGAGAACACCAGCTTACAAAAGGAAGGAAGATTTGCAATGGGGCAAAATCTCCTAAACCATTAACTAGCAACCAGGGGGGTCAGATTGGTTTGAAGATGCAACTTGTTGTGAAATCACGACCCTCAAGCCCTCTTCTCCTTTGGCCGTGAAAATGCAACAGGTCGCGATATCATGACACTTTTTTCCTTTAGGTGTGACAATGCAACATGTCACGATATCGCGAAACTTTTTCCTCTTTAGTTCGTGACATTGCAACATGTCGCGATATCACGACACTTTTTTGACCTTTGGCCATGACAAAGCAACATGTCGCCATATCGTGACACTTTTTCTCCTTGGGCAGCAACGTTGCAACATGTCGCAAAATCGTGACACCTTTTCCACATGTCGCGATATCGCGACACTTTTTCATTCTCTACCACGACAAAGCAACATGTCGCGATAGCGCAACACTTTTTCTCTTTCGGCCGCAACGAAGCAACATGTCGCGATATCGTGACACTTTTTCTCTTTCGACCACAATGAAGCAACATGTCGTGATATCATGACACTTTTTCTCTTTCGGCCACAACGAAGCAACATGTCGCGATATCGTGACACTTTTTACATGTCGCGATATCGTGACACTTTTTCTTTCTCGACCGCGACGAAGCAACATGTCGCGATATCGTGACACTTTTTACATGTCGCGATATCACGACATGTTGCTTCGTCGTGATCGAGAAGGAAAAAGTGCAACAAAGCAACATGTCGCGATATCGCGACACTTTTTCTCTTTCGATCGTGACGAAGCAACATGTTGCAATATCACGACACTTTCTCACTTTTGGCCACGACCAAGCAACATGTCACGATATCGTGACATCTTTCCTCTATTGACCGCGACCAAGCAACAAGTCATAAAATCATGACATCTTTCCTCCCTTGGCCGTGATCAAGCAACATGTTGCGATATCGCGATGCCTTTCCATCCTTGGCCATGACCAAGCAACATGTCGCGATAACGCGACACCCTTCCTCCCTTGGCCGCGACCAAGCACCATGTCACGAAATCGCGACAACTATCCTTTCCTCACAAGGGTGCGACCAGGCAACATGTCACGAAATCGCGACAACTATCCTCCCTTGGCTGCAACGAAATAAAATGTCACGATATCGTGACACCTTTCCTCCAGTGACCGTGACCAAACAACATGTCGTGATATCATGACAACTATCCTCCTTTGGCCGCGACGAAACAAAATGTCACGAAATCGTGACAACTTTCCTCCCTTGGCTGCGATGCAACAGCATGTCGCGAAAGCGCGACACCATTCCATCCTTTGCTTTTTCCTTGATCATTAGCTCAGGGACCTTTCAAGACCCTGCTTAATCACCTCGTCCTCAGTAGCCATGTCACTGTGCAACTGAACCCCAACCTCCTTCTTAGCACCAATCTTAGCTAGGAAGTCGGCCACTTTGTTTAAATCTCTACTCACGTAGACTGTAACCACATCATCTAGTTGCCTCCATAGTTCCTTAATTTGATTGACAAGAATTCTCAACCTCCACGATTTCAAGGCAAAGTTCCTCGTGCAATCTAGAGCTTCGACCATTATTTGAGAATTTGATTCGAGAATTATCCTCCTATGGCCCTGTTTAACTGCCCAAATAGAAGTAGATTTGATAGCTATGACTTCTACTTCATTGTTTGTAGCTCTTCCCAAGCCTTGCAGTTCCCAATAAAGCACTGCTCCAACATGATTACGACAAACCACTCCAATTCTAGCTCTACCCGGGTTGCCTTTTGCAACACCATCAGTATTAATTTTAATCCAACCTACTGGGGGTGGTTTCCAACTAGCTCTGATCTGTTCCTCTTGCACTTCAAGTCCTTCTTCCATTGCCCCGACAGCCACCTGAGTTTCCTCTTTATCATAGACGGCCACAGTTTCAGTGACTTTACTCCAAATGACCTGCCAAACTCCATCTAACAAAGAAAAAGTTTCTCTAAAGATTCTAGCATTTCTCTCCAACCACACTTGCCACCAAATGAAGTTTAATCCAAGCTCCCAACCAAGACAAAGAGCTTTAGATTTAAATCTACCCCTCTTCCATCTTTCCCAGATATTAATTCGGTTCAAGTCACTATTAACTTGAATTTTAAAACATGAAAACCATCTCTTCCAGATCTGGCGCATGAAAGAGCACTCAAACATCAAGTGGTCAGCTGTTTCCTCACTCTTGTAACATAAAACACATTGGGAAATGCCGATGATTCCTTTACATCTGAGATTATCAAAAGTGAGAATTCCATTGTGCATGAACTGCTAGGCAAAAAAGTTAACTTTCAACCACCCTTTGGAATGCCAAATCTTTCTCCAATCCTCAACCAAAAAAATATGCGAGGGAGGCTCCGGAAGGATCATGACATATCCGGCCTTAACCGTGTAGACACCAAGGTTCCCATAGCCCCAAGCTAATTCATCCTCCTCGTCTCTACCTGTGAGGAATCTTTCTGTCAAGATTTTAGTCATGATGGGTGCCAAATTCGGAGGGATTGAAATTGGCCACTCATCCAACTTCTTAAACTGCTTAAACTTGTAATCCCCCAGATGACTAGTGGTGAAATAACTTTCAATTTTAACCCATCCCTTGGTTTCAATGGCTGCTTTTAAAGGTTGCAATTCAGGAAATTCGACAATGATAGGTGGGTATTGATCCCAAGAATTTGACCAAAAACGTGCCTTCTCCCCTCTCCCCACTTTCCAAAATAATCGATCTTTTACAACTTGAGATCCTAACTTGAGAGCCTGCCACACTAAGGATCCAGTACCCTCCAAAGGGAAACGACCCACCTCATTTGGGTTAACATGTCCCAAATATTTACTGGTAAGGATTCTGCTGAATAAGGAAGTTGGCTGGGAAATCCACCTCTAGTAGAGCTTTCCAGCCAAAGCTTTATTATTTATCTTAGATCTTCTCAGACCCAAACCTCCTTTTACCTTGGGCTGGGTCACTTTGTACCAACCAACTTAGGCCCATTTCCTCTCACCTTTTGCTCCTTCCCATAGAAATTTTTTGGCCATCTTGTCCAACTCTTTCCATATAGAATGCAGGGCAGCCAGGATAGAGAATTTATAAATTGGCATGGCCTGAATGACTGACTGTAGAAAAGTTAATCTACCCCCATAGCTTAACCATTTGTGAGACCAATGATTGATTCTATCCTTGATACAATCCAAAATATTCCTCCGGATCTCTATTTTTAGTTTTTTGAAGTGCAAAGGGACCCCCAAGTAAACCACTTGGGAGAGAAGTCCTTGTGAATCCCAGGATCTCTAAAATTCTGCCCCGAAGCCTCCGATCAAGATTGAAAAAGACCACTTTGGATTTTTTATCATTGATGACTTGGTTTGTAGCCCTAAGGTAGACACTAAGAGAATCTCCCGATCATTCTTGCTTCCTTGAAGTCGGCAACTCCCACCAATCCAAGTATCATCCACAAACCGTAGGTGAGTCAAAACTTCCTCACCCACCTTGATACCTGTTAGCAAACCTTGTTGTCTTCTTCTCAAGAAAAGTCTACCTAGTCCTTCAGCCAATATGAGAAACAAATAGGGAGAGCAGGGATCCCCTTGACGAAGGACATGGGTGGCTCCAAATGGTTGTGAGGGGAGACCCTTGATTAACATTGAGTATGTCGGAGTAGAGACACAACTCATGACCCATTCTATCCAATCCTGAGAGAAACCAAAGGCTGCCATCATCTTTGCCAAGAAGCTCCACTCCACCCTATCATAGGCCTTTGACATATCTAATTTTATGAACATTCCTTTATTACCAGAAGTTTGCATTGAGTGGATTGCCTCCTGAGCTAGAACCACCCCATCCAGGATCTGTCTACCCTCAACAAAACCCCCTTGCTCAAAGGAGATAATGTTATGTAAAAGAGGTTTTAGACGCTCAACCATTACCTTTGTGATTATTTTATATATCACATTGCATAAGGCAATAGGTCTATAATCTGAAATATGAACCCCATTCTCCCCTTTTGGAATTAAGGTGATGAAAGTATGATTTAATGCTTTAAGCATTCTTTTATTACCTCTGGACTCCTCTATAACAACCATTACATCTTCCTCCAAGATATCCCAAAAGGCCTGAAAAAACTCAATTGGAAAGCCATTTGGACTTGGAGTTTTTCTGGTGCTCATTCGAAAGACCACATCCTTCAGTTCCTCTCTTTCAATGGGTTTGAGAAGGGATTGATTTTCTTCTTCAGAGATAACAGAAGGTATGGCATCAAGAACATTATTTTGATCCTCTTCATCTTGCACCATACTTTCCTTAAAAAGTTCAAAAAAATAATCCATTGCATGGGACTGCATACCTGGAAGAGTATCCAAGGAGTGTCCATTCTCATCTTGAAGGGCTTCCATGTTATTCATCTGTCTCCTAGCACATGCCGTCCGATGGAAAAATTTGGTATTTCTATCACCTTCTAATAACCAAGTGGATCTTGCTCTCTGTTTCCAGAAGGTCTCCTCTTGGTTGTCAATGTCCTCAACCGCTTTACGCAAGGCATCATCCTCAGCTTTGAGCTGCTCAGTAATTGTTCCTTCCCTAAATTATCTTTGGACCTCATCCCATCTGGCCACCAAAGGAGCTTTTTGGACCTGGAAGTCTATTTTGTTAGCTCTCCTCCATAGTTTTAGTTGAGCTTTGACATGATGAAGTTGTTTGTGGAATTTAAACATTGCTGTACCATGGGCTGGGCGGCCCTCTTCCCACCACTTAGGAATTTTCAATTGAAGTTCCTCTTTTTGTAACAAAAAATTCTCAAATTTAAATGGTTTGTGATGCTGCCCTGTCTTAGTCCCTCCTTCCAACAAAATGGGAAAATGATCTGAAATAGGACCCTCCAAAATCTGAAATTTTGTATTCCATTTAACAAATGCCTCCTCTGAAACCAAAAAATGGTCTAACTTTACCTTCCTGCTATGTGGCTCCCTCATTTTATTAGTCCAAGTATAGTTGGTACCAGGGCCTTTGATATCCACTAAGTGTAAAGCCTGGACTTGAGCAATCATATGTCAATCCCCTGGGTCCAAAATTGGGGTTCCCCCTTCCTGATATCTAGAGGATAATTTAGCATTAAAGTCCCCAACAATAATCCAGTCTAAATCTTCCCTTGAGATTCTCATGTTATGCACAAATTTCCATTAGAGCTGCTAACCATCAAGGTTTTGAGCCCCATAAAAATTTGTGATTAAAACATGTTCAACTGTGACATTATTCCTAAAGTGTGATGTGAGAACACCCCTCCAGGCTAGATGTTCTATTGGAGTCCAATCAAGAGAGTTCCAGAGAGTAAAAATCCCCCCTGAGGCCCCTTGGGCAGCCACATCCATATGACCGACACCCCTCCAAATTCTGTTAACTATTTTACACATAAGATCTAACGACATTTTTGTCTCTTGAATAAGAAAAAAGTCTATTCTACAGTTTTTTAAGAGTCTACGAACAGCAGATTGATGGGTTCTACTGTTTAAACCCCTAACATTCCATGATTGTACTATCATTAGTTACCTTGAGAGCAATAAGAATCTATTGGCCGCACCGATCCTCCAGTGATCAGTTTGTCTCCTTGAGTTGTTAGCAATTCCTTATTTGATTTTCTACCCACTCCTTGAGAGTTGCCATTCTTTGACCTCTTTTCCACCTGAGTTATCCCTAAAGTTGGCCTTTCTCTTTTCTTTTATACTATTCCCATGCTAAAATCCTTGATCATTGGCTGCTCTTGGTTATGAACTATCAATGCCCCAACACTCTCAGACTGCGGTAACCCACTGTGGTCAATTACCTGCTCTATGACGGGGGGAGAAGAAAGAGGAGCAAGAACGTGAATGTTATTATTTTCACTATTACCATCCATGCCTTCCATGAATTGTTCCTCTTGGTCCACTAGTGTCTTAAATATTTCATACCTATTGGCGGGTTTGAGGTGAGTTTGCTCCTTGCCATATTTTTTCTTTTGCCTTTTCCTTCTTTTAGGCTGTTCAAAACCATCTCTCTGAGCTTCATTGACCTGGGAGGTATTGGCTTGTTCTTTGTTTATTGTTGCCTTACCCTCCTTAGGAAGATTCAACATTCCTAGAGGAGCCTCCATTTTTGTGGTACTATTATTTGGGCAAAATCGAGCCAAATGCCCATGTTTGTGGCAAACTCTGCATCTAAAGGGAAGAGCCTCATAATCCAGCTGTTGAATCCATGATAGTCCTACAAGTTCAAGTTCCACCTCTACCGGGAGAGGTTGGCTAAGATCCATTTCCACACATATTCTTGCATAAACAACTATGTTCCCTTCTATTGTATCTTTGGAGACACCCAAATATCTTCCAAGGGAATTACCGATCATCTCCAAAACCTGCTCACTCCAAAACTCCATTGGAAGTGCATACAGACGGATCTAGACCGGGACAGCAGTGGGTTCAATTCGGGGATCGAATCCCACTCTCTAGGGTTGAACAAATAAACCTGTCGGACCATAACTCCTCTTCTCTGATTCAAAAGCCCTGTTTCTATCGGCCAGAGAAGAAAAACTGACAAAATACCTATTGCTAATAAACCACAAAGAGTACTCACCATGAGGCTCCCAGTTTTGTCGGACCCAGGAGTGCAAAAAATTTAGTGTAGGGCGAATACCCATGAATTTGCAGATCAGATCGTGATTGGCTCTGTATAAGACTGTTTCTTCGACCATCCTTGGCTCAATGACAATCTTGGGCCGTGAATCGGACTGTGGCAGGCATCCATTGACCCGATGCACTGTTGATCTGTTTCCCACGGCCGTAAAGAGCATTTTAAAGGTAGATCTTTGAGCTTCGTCCATCTTGGAAGGAGATTTATATTTTAGCATATCTGCATAAGAGCTATTCCTCACTAGGAGAGGATCCGGAGAAGTCCCCATTGGACCCTCCTGTAGCAGCAATCTTGCCTTCAGATCCATAGTAACCAGAAATCTCTTCGAAAACCCAATAGATGCCCTAGATTTTCCTTAGCTTCAAAAACCCTAGTTCATCCAGGACATATCAATATGGTTTGGATGTTGAAATCATAAAAATCCTCAATTAAGTTCTAGATATGGCTACGTTAATTTGAAATATCGCACCTAGAGCATGTTACATGAAGATTTTAGGTTAAATCTTGTCTCTTGGTTTTGATAAATGCTATTCAGATACATATCTCTATGTGCTTAGGAATCATAACTTGGTTATTTTAATTGCTCTATTTGTTGATGACCTTGTTATGACTGGAAATGAGAATGAGACCATTTTTTATTTCATCTCCAAATTAAAGTTAGAGTATGAAATGACTGACCTTGGTCTTCTACACTACTATCTTAAAATGCAAGTTTATTAGCATGAGGATTGTATCTTTTTGAGTCAAATGAGGAAAACCCACAACACCAATATTAAGTGGTAAAACCCTACTTCAAGTGAAGAAGGGAAACATCCACTATGAAGCTCACTATATTACTCAATGATTCAACAATACAAGAATGCTTCAATGTTATGAAACAATATGCATCAACATGATATATATAGATGTAGTAGACAACACCCCTATTTAAAGAGAAGCTTTTCTACTACAACCCTAAAATTACCCTACTCTTATCACAATCTTATCTTGAGATGTGTGACAAATCTTATCACAATATTATTTTGAGATGTGTAACAAATCTTATCACAATATTATCTTAAGATGTGTGACAAGTGGCATCTATCAAATATTAAAAAGTGATTGGTTACTTTTTAATATTTGCTAGAAAAGGGGAAATAACTTTTTTCCACAAATTAAATATTCTTAGCACCATTATTTTATTTATTAATTGGGTGGGAATATTTTTACATAAAAAATAATTATTTTTTAATTCAAATATTATTCTTTAGACTTTATATTTTAGTCTAAGAATAATTTACACAATGTTGCATTACATATTCCAACACTCCCCCTTAATGCAATATTGGGGAAAGGAATTATGAAACAAAGTGTAGACACCAAAATCCGGCCACTTGTAAGTCATCTATACCTTCCTGTTAGCCACGTGTCAGTCATCCACCTTCCCGCCATTATTTGGCCCAAATCCACACCTTCCCGCCATTATTTGGCCCAAATCCACACCTTCCCGCCATTATTTGGCCCAATTTCACCTTTCCCGCCATTTTTCATTCCCAAATTTATTTAAATTAATATTTATATATATATTTTAATATATTATATATTTTAATATATATATAAAGATACTTTAAGTGATTTAATCTGAGCCGTCCATCCTTCATTTAATCTCATCCGTCCATCCATCTTAATCCGTTTCACAACCTAGATTTATTCTCTACCCTTGGATCCACTTTAATCTTAGCCACACGTTCAAAGTGTCGTTAAAACCCTAAAGTGTGCCCTAAGAGTAGATTATAAATTGAGTCACCTTGATGGCTCAAACCATATCTCTTTTACTATCTCTCTTTTGTTATCTATCGCTATCTATCTCTTCTTCGACTAAACCTACCCATCCATTGCCGTCCCTTTTTCGTCGCATCCATCGTCGCATCCGTCGCCAACTTTGCCGCCATCCCTTACGCGGCGTTCTACGGAATCCCCCATTCTTGTCGCAAGTGCCCGCGGGCGTTTACCCGCAGCCACGGACGCGGACCGGCGTCCGCAACCCCGATCCGGAAGCACGCGGGCGTTCGGCGATTGCACCGGGGCGCCTTCCGTGACCGATTTGTGGTTACATCACTTCCAGGTGCCGCTCTGGTCTAGCCGCGTTAACGAGAGAAAAGGTATAGATATCTAAAGCAAGTAACTATTTTTGTGTATTAATCGTCGTTGAATTCCTGCATTCTATTTATTTCATTTCTAGGGTTTTAGATTGTTTTTGAGGGCTCACACGGTGGAGCCCTCTTATTAGTTTCTAACCTCCTTGATAGTTTTAATGTGTGCGGGATTTTAATGGCAGATTTGATGTGTTGATAGCGGTTGTTTAAGCTGGAGTGGTCCGAGCTACAGGATACAACAAAGCCCACTCACCTTGTTGGGGTTAAGGATACATTCTTCGGAGACGCCACCACATTGTGCCGGCTAGGGTTTCGGAGAACCCTAGCACAAATTGTAATCTTGTATCACGAAAAGGGTTACAAGCCCTGTTGTACTCAAAAGGAGTTTCTAAACTCCATTGATTAATAAAAATCGTTTGTTTTGTACAACTGTGTTTCGCATTACTTTTTATCGTGATTTCTTTATCTTTTGTTTGGCGTTGTATCTTTAATCTACAAATGGCGATCACGGTGGGACCCCCTAGGGTTTCATGTTTTTAATACTTGCTTTACTGATCTATTCTTGTTTTTGTTTTATTTTGCAGGTTCCGAAAATCATGAAATTCGTTGTTCCAGCGAACTAGGGTTTCTAGGAGTTTGCGAAAACGTAGCAGACGCAGAGCGGCGTCTGGAAGTCCAATCCGAAACGCGAGAGGTGCGTTTCGGCTGTCGTCAGACTCCCTTGGGCGTTTGAAGGCAGTTTTACAGAAAAAGCGTAGGCTTCCAAGTAAGTTTTGTACTTTTTACGTTTTTGGTTTTTCTGTCGTATTCTGTTTCTTTTTTTAGATCATTGCTTTAAAATGAACAAAAACTAAGTAATCTGGAAAAAAACAGTTATTTTTAGTTACATTTTTTTTTTTACATTGCATTATTGGTTGCATAAAAAAAAAAAAAAATTTGCATACCTAGCTGCATATTAGAATAGCTACGAATTATCTGTTTTAGTTATCTAAGTAGGACTATTGATTGGATGTCAATAGTACTCCTGCCATTGGGTGATTCCGAGGCGAGAGAAGTGGACGAACCTTCCGGTTGCTCCTTTGATATCTGATATCATTGGTAGGCAGGGGGTTTTAAACGGTGTACTCCACTTCTTCAGAGGAAATGGCATATTTTCAGTGGCCTCTTGCTTAGATCATTAGAACTTTTGATTTATAGCTTTGTATGTATACATTAGACAACTAAAACACTTAAAATAAAATTCTCTGCATTTCATATTGCATTTAAAACAGTAATATCTGGATTTCATCACCAGATATTGCTTGAAGTTTAGTGACGGTGGAATTCATCTCCATCCATTAAACTTCTACCTTAGACACCATAGGTCACCCCAGAGCAAACTTGCTTGGATTTCATCACCGGGTAAGAATCTCGTTGTCCTTTCCTAGCCATAGTTTTTACCTTTTTTGTGAATAATTCAAGATTAGATCACATGCAAAACTCATAAACCGGACACTTAAAATTTACTGCTGATTAAGATGAGAAAATAATTAATTAACCGCAGGTAAGACATATTGGTTGAAACCTAGGTTGTGACTGTTTTCTGATAATTTCTTTAGTGTAAATTTATCATTTAAGTTTTGCATTCTTCTTTTCTGAATTTGTTTAGATTTATTGCGTTATGGTCTTAACAAGGAATCAATCTAAAATGTTAAATCTAAATAATCAAATGGGTAATTCACAGAACATCCCCACCACCAACATGACCACTTATCCTAGTGAATTTCAGGCAGGTTCGCCTGCAGGTCTTTCACGTCCTTCTACCGTCTATCGCATGGCCATGCCCATGGAGGAAGACAATTCCTGTCATATTACCCACATTGATATGGCCCAAGTGCAAACTCACTTAAGAGATGGCATTGGTTATGTCCTTGAGCCAATCCAAGATTCCCCTATGCAAGATTCTATTTTTTAACGAGGATATTGCATCAACCATACTCGTTGGTTTCACTCGGGTCTACACTAACCCTTTTTTTGAGGCTAATGTTGTATCTGCTCGGTCGGCTTCATCTCCAACATCTTCCCAGATGCTCAATTGTCCTCCTTTGGAGACAAATGTAGTGTCTTCCCGACCACTTTCTCCTCCATTTACCCGGGTGTACACCAATTCTCTCTATGAGGCTGGTGGAACCTCCTCTAGCCATGACCAATTTCAACCCTCTTCTTCCCAAACCATTTATGGTTTCACCCTACCAGGGCACGAGTCTACTGTTTCTTCCCAAGTACCGCCTACTTCAGCCACCTTCATTGCCCCTGCTATGCAGTCTCCTGTGATTACCATGGCGGCCTGCCCTCCACCTTCATCCAATCATCCCACCTCCCTTGGGTTAGAGATTAATAAGGTTAGGGAGTACCTCGACAAGTTGCTTCAGCAACAACAGCAACAAAATGCTCAACCACCTGTCGTAGTAAATCCTACACCCCAACCAATTTCTACCCGACCGACTTTTCTTAGCTCGGGCCCCACACAGGTACCCCAATCTTCGGTGGTGTCCATTCCTACCCCACCTTTCTCCCAACCCAGTCCAGTTCATCATTCACCCCAATCACCTTCTTTTCGGTATCATCCATACCAACAACCTGTCCATTCCACACCGCCTAATCCAGGCAATTTCATCCCATCTCATCATTTTTCCATTCCTCCATTGCATCATCATAATCATCAAACGAATCAAAATTTTCATGAAGATTCTCGACTCCATGCTATGCAACAACAGATTGACAACCTTATGCTCAACATGCCTGGCTCATCTAGTCAGAAACCTACGCTAAGGTCGTTGATCAATCAACCAATTCATCCTTCGGTACCTTCACCGCCATATCCGAATGATTTCACATTACCGAAGTTTGACAAATTTCGAGGAACTGAGGATCCTCATGAACATGTGAGCTCATTCATGCATGCCTGCTTTAGAATCCAAAATAATGACGCTCTTATGCTCGAGAACTTTTCCTCGGACATTAGGAGGAGATGCTTTGTACAATGGTACAATCATTTACCTCACCATAGCATTTATGCTTACGAGCAATTGATTAATCTATTTTTAGAACGATTCTCCCTAAATGTACAAAGGAAAGTCTCATTGTCCGAGCTTATACAAGCTCAAGCAACATGACGATGAGGCTGTTTATGACTTTGGAAACCGTTGGAGGGCTATCATTAATAAATTGCCATTCTCCCTACCAATGGAGGAGTTAACCAAAATGTTCACCCGAGTTGTCTAAAACCTATCTCTTGGTTACTCCAATTACAACAATACGGGACTTTTGAAGAGGCTTTGGCCCAAGCAAGTATCATAGAAGACATTAAAGTCCAAGAGGGTGTTTTAAAACCCCGTAGAAAAGAATGGCAACAAAAGGGCCAACAACGAAATAATAATTATGGCCAAAACAAACAAGCACAGAGGCTAGTACGGCCTCAAATGTTAACCAAGTTAATCAAGTGGTGGCGAGCCTGACCCGTAATGGCTCAACAACAACAAGTAATGCAAAGTCAACCGCAACCAATTGCTTATCATGCGGTACCCGCCCCTCCTCAACCGGCTCACAATCACTGGGCCAACCATGGAAACTCGACCTTGGCAAACAAATCGTCCCAAGCGACAGTTCACACCTTTAGATGAACCATATGCGGTCATATTCAACAAGTTATATAGCACAAATCAGTTAACTTTACCTGAGTTTAAACCTTTAGAACCATCTAGAAGGGGAAAGTATTACAAGGAGTACCTATTTTGTCCTTATCATAGGCAAAATGGGCACGATATCAATAATTGTACAGCTTTCAAACATGTGATCCAAGATCTTATTGAGATTGGAGCCATTAAATTGGATAGCCCCTTAGCCCAACAAAATCAAAATCTTGGTATATTTCAAACACCCCTTCCACATCGGGAGGAAGCTCCAACAACTTCAGGGGCAGTAACTCAGGTAACTCCTCCTAATCAAGTCAACCATGTACAACAATACCAAGGTTTTGTGGGTACTATTAACGTAGTAACCCGGGGTCAAAGGGCGAACCAACCAAATCGAGGTTGAACCACGACCACCAGTACAAACCCCCAGTCCACCTCGAGTAACGGTGACCCAACGACGTGCTAGTACTTCTCAACAACCGCTAAATCATTCTACTCAACGCCAACGACCCATCATGTCATTGAGTAGCCGGGTTAACTACCAGTTTAAAAATGGCTTATGCCAAGTTATCGATCTATGACCTCATTCAACAATCTCCCCCGCATAGAGAGGCATTAATGGAAATATTGAAGTCAATCGAGCTTCAAACTCAAGATACTAATGCCTTCAACAACTTTGTGGGGAGTATTCAAACATGCATGGAGCCCTCCATCACTTTCTATGATTTTGAAATCAAACCTATGTCAACAGAAAGTATAGATCCTCCATTGCATATCATGGCCAAGATCGATCACAAGCCATTCAAGAGAGTCTTAATTGACACCGGTTCCTCAATCAATATCATTACAACATCGGCGTTGAGTCATCTAAAGCTGTCGCCATCCCTTATCACAAAGTCGACTTTTACTCTTAAAGCATTCAATGATGCTTTATCTTCCATGGTTGGCACGGTTATCTTGCCCATTGAGGTAGGGGCCCGAACTTTGCATACCTTGTTTCACATCTTGGAAGGGTCCATGGCATACAATGTATTGCTTGGACGGCCTTGGCTTAGGGAGATGAGATGTGTCCCTTCTATCTTGCATCAATGTCTGAAGTATGTATATGAGGGACGGGGTTCATTGTGTACCTGCTGACATTGAACCCTTCAAACATTGCAACTATGTCTCAAATCCTTATGAGATTGTGTTGCCATCCACTCATCTTTTCTTGACCCCATCTACTTCTTCTATACCATCTTCTTCTAAAGCTCCCATTCCTGAGGAGCTACCCATCATATCGCAACCATCTTCCTCTTCCGCTATTCCATCTCATTCACCACTTTCTTCATCTCCTAATCTTCCTTCTTCTTCATCAGTGACCACATGCACATGTGGCCATGACCAATCATCTCTTTCCACGTCATTACCCCATTCTTCTACACCTTCTTCAACATCACCTATTATTCCTCCATCTTCCCAACCATCACCCGCTGATGTTTCACAAGTTAGTGAAGCATCAACCCAACCAAATCCTTCCAATTCTTCTATCCCACATTCTTCTATTCCATCATCTAGTCTTTCTCCCTCCCAAGTCAAGGTCCATCTCACTGATGCAGGTATTGGTGAGTATGCCATTCAAGATGTCCACATCACACCGTTCAATGTGCAAACAGTTAAAGATTTTGGTCGTCCACATGACCAACATTTATCCATTGGATCGGTTTATAACATGGGTTCTATGCCAAATTCCATTAATTTTGTATATGGGGGAATAGAGTCATCTTCTAGTCCTACCACCATACTAGAACCTAAGCATCCGAGTCCCTGCCAATATCGAAAGGATGGAGGGTTTTCCCTCTCGCTATTTCCACGGACATAATTGGCAGCAATTTGGCCTAGGTCGCTACGAGCAAGGAGTAGCTCGAACGCATCGATATGCCATATCAGAGACCCACTGAGCGTTTTGGTCTGGGCTACCAACCACTTCCATCCCTTTCTTCTTTTGAACGAGCTTTTCAAAGCATTAATCTTAATTCAGAAGAAGAAATCCTCCACCCCGACGAATCCGAAGATGAAGCCTATGAAGAATTTGACGTCATGTCAAATGGTGATGAATCTGAAGAAGAGTCGGCGCCAATTGTTACCCTCATTGAACAAGACGAGTTTTATCTCCAATTGTTCCCTCTCCAAGAGGCCATCTTTCGCTTGCTTCTTCCACAAGAACGAGGTGAACCACCCCCTCCGCCACATCCATAAGCCATAATCCAAACTTGTATTATATGTATATACTAAAATAGTGGTTTTCACCACTACAAAAAAAAAAAAAAAAAAAAAACTCAAAAACTATGTTGTTTTGCATCTCAGGTCTTCCGAGGTCTTCACCGGTTTTCCCTTCCATTCCGCCCATCCTTTCTTCCATAAGTCGACAATGAATTTCGAAGACTTATTCACCCCGCTCCATAATCCATATGATCCGGATAAGCCTAAGAAATGTGTCTTTGGTGTTACCTCAGGCAAACTCCTAGGTTTTATTATCTCTAAACGAGGTATTGAGGTGGACCCAAACAAGGTCAAAGCCATTATGGAAATGTGTCCCCCAACTAATTTGAAGGAGTTGCGTAGTTTACAAGGAAAGATTAATTCAATCCGTCGCTTTATTGCACAACTTTACGATAAATGTAGGCCATTTTGCCACCTACTACAAAAGGGGGTACAATTTTCATGGACGGGATGAGTGTCGAAAGCCTTTGATGACATCAAGTGGTACTTAGCATCTCTGCCAGTCTTAGCTCCACCTCGTCGAGATCCCTTCCTTGCGAATTTCTTTGCAGGAATTTATCGATGATGATGCTTGCTAGACAAGCACGTCTTGATCAACTCACACTCATAGATGAAAAACGAATCAATGCTTTAGAGCATTTGCGAGTTTATCAAGACCGATTGAAACGTGCTTACAATGCCAAAGTTCATCTAAGAGAATTTCAAGTAGGAGATCTTGTCCTTAAAGAGAATCAACAAAACACCAATGCATTGCCGCATCTTCGAGATAAATTCGCGGCTAATTGGTTAGGTCCATATATGGTCCTTGAAAGAGTGGGTAATGGAACTTATAGACTTGCCGGTTTAGAGGGAGAGGAAGAACCCGAACCACTTAATGTTATACACTTGAGGGCATTCTACGCATAGTTTGAATTTTATATGTACATATATACATGGCTTGTACAACAAAAAAAAAAAAAAAAAAAAAAACAAATAAAATAAAAAGAATTTGCATTTCATTGTTAGTTGCATACATCTCATTCAAAAACATTGCATTTCATGTGCATACATCTCATTGAAAACCATAACATTTCATTTTCAGCCATAGTTGCATATCATGTTAGAGACCATTCTATCTTTTGGATATAAAATTTGGTCAAGCAAAAGTCATGTTGCCTTAATCGGGGGCACCTTCATAAAATCCATCAAACCGAATTGTCATTCGTACACCCATTTTCCATTTGCACATATTTACATTGCCAAAATGTTTTCGAGTCACTCGACCATTCCTAGTGTTTTAAGCAAACTTTGAAATGCATGTCAAAGTTCTCTAGGGCCATATCACAAATTACACTAAATAAAATCTTGAGTATTGGGAAATGATTTCAAAAGCGGTCTTGAACCTATCACATTTTCACATCTTAAAAACATCTTGTGTCAAAGAGAGATAACACCATCCTTGGGTTGTGCCTTGAAGTGAAAAGGGTAATCCTCGTTTGTCCTATCATGCAAACATAGTCCATAAAACAGTGGTTCTTACCACTATCACAAGCAATCACAAAATATAAATATAAACAGAGTAGTAAGGATAGGGTAAAATTCTCATCATACTTCGGTTGAGAATCCGATTCCCCAAAGCTCTAAGGAGATGAACATTTTTCACACACCACTGATCCCAAATAAGTTGTAAGGATCGTACTACTTGTCCGATCGGACGGATAGGTAGTCATCCCCAAGGCTTACAAAGGTCAAAAACAACATGGACTATGGAGTTAACCTTCACCGGGGCTATAGACGCTTGGTGGCGAGTGGAGTATACTCATTGCGTGGCGACATGTCTCTCCTCAAAAAGAGACCTCCGAATGCTCATACGGACAAACTAGCTTCGGGGTCTTCTCCATAACAGGGTTACCTAATTTATGCAAGATGAGGTTAATGAACACACTTGCACACACACAGGTTTTTGATTGCCTAGAGTCACTACCATGCTTCTGATTTGGTTAATGAACTCGCATGCACACACATTTGGTCCTAGTTGAATTAGGCGGTATTAGTAAGTTTGTTTGATACCACTAGCATGTTTGAGTCTTTGTAAAACAGTCTTCCTCCATATCTTCTTCCATATTCATGTCATTCTATACGTCATCCATTCACAAGCCACCAAGTTCGGTGCCCCCGATTAAACAATTATGATAACGAGTTGGCTAAATCTAACTATCTAAAAATATGAGTGCTTCTTAGTGCATATTTCATTTACTTAGTCTTGCATTAATCATCCATAGATTTACATATCATTTACTTAGTCTTGCATTAATCATCCATAGATTTGTATGTTATATACTTAGTCTCGCATTAATCATCTATAAGTTTGCATTCCATTCCATCACATATGCATCAAAAACATTAAAACATATAAAAACATGCATCACAAAAACATAGGCATTCACACAAAAGAGAGTAAAACACCAAATAAATAAAAGCCATGTATATATATATTGTATAAAGGTCAAAGCTGTACAATGAATGCCAAAAGGCTACAATATACAATAGAGCACCAAGGCTCATAAAGAGTGCATCTAAGCACTAAGCTAACCATCAAAAGAGGACCCCTGAGACCTAGTAGGAGCCCTAGACCATGCCTCCAATATCTCCCAGTCTGCCTGGGACAACGACCTCCTCATCCCCGGAATGATAGGGGAGAATCGGTGTCGTGCCTCTAACACCCTAAGCTGCAAAACAACAAAACAAAAATTTGTTACAAATTTTTTCCAAAAAAAAAAAAAAAAAAAAAAAAAAACACATAATAAGTACTTGCTTAAATGAACAAATACCTCAGCTGGCTGCACTGGCGCGTCCGCTCCCATCTCCGCCATAGCTCCCGCGTGCTTCACAACTTTTCACTCCACTTCACTCCACTCCCTCAGACGCACTTCTCTCAAGCTCGAACGCACAAATGAGCAAAATTCTCGCTGAAATTGTTTAAATAGCTGGTTTTGGCACCCTTAAATGCAGTGGGGCATTTCATGGCGCATTCAGACGCAGTGCTGCGTTTGCAGAGCGCCTAAACACCGGCGGGCGTCTCTGCCAACCACAAATGCAGACCGGCGTTTGGTGTCAGTATTGAATAAAGGAACAAAACTTGCAAAATTGAAGCTTACCTCCTTCAAATTTCATCAAATTCCATTCATCCATTCTTCTTATCATAATAAAACATTTTGTGAAGGTTACAACGAGTTTTGGACACAAATTTTGTCATTTCGCTCAAAAAGCGCATCATTCATCATTGTTTTACAAATTGGGTTAAAAATATTCAAAACCTTCACAAAATTAACCACATTCATCAATTCTTCTGATCTATCGTCAATTTCATTCATTCTTCTTTCATCATGCATATTTTTGCCAAATCAAATTAAAGTAAACCTCGTATCTAGTGGTATATTCTATCACCTTGGCGATTGCGGTGATTTGAATCCATGCAATTCGATAAGAGGATTAAACCACCATAAGGACACCTACCATTTATCATAATCAACTATTTCTCTGTTTGAAAATTGGAAATCAATTTTGGATATTCTACTTTTCAAGTGACCTCATACCAAGATTAATTTGCTCAACAGTTGTCATTGATGGCCTAGTTCATGGGGCCTTAAACATGGACAATCTTTAATATCATCATTATTTTGAGTCTTGCTAGAGATTGAGGCTACCTAGGTTGATTGGTTCCGACCCGAGGAATTATCCATACAGTCACTAGGAGCATCTCTGAGTTTTGGACTCTTTTCATGCATCTTTCATCTCTGCATATCAATGGCGCCAACAAGGCAATTTCATTAACGGTATGGACTCACACACAGGAGTTGGGGCATCCGTTATCAATTTCTAATTTTCCTATAGTGGAATTCATCTTACATGATCATGGAACTTACAATTTGGCAAAAATCCCTTTATAACCGTTGGGGCGAAAACGGTCCATCTTTCACATCACTCATATCGTCTTCAATCATTTTTTTTTTCTGGTTTGTACACCAACCCCTTTTCTGTTGGGACATAAACAGATGGTTCATACACCAACCCCTTTTTTTTCACCGTTGGGGCAAAAACGGTTCATTTTCTTCCAAATTTCTTCCAATTGGCTTGTGAGAACCATTCTCGCTCGCCAATTGAGGGGGTAAGCTGATAAAATTTTAAATATTCTTTTATTCTTTGGTCTTCAAAGTTGTGCTTTAGTCTTGAGAGAGAGTTGCGTATGATCCGACTTTTCGGGTGTCTTAAGTTTTTGTCTTTGCATTGTGTCTTCACACAAAGCGGCTCAAAAAGGGCATCTGTAGACACCAAAATCCGGCCACTTGTAAGTCATCTATACCTTCCTGTTAGCCACGTGTCAGTCATCCACCTTCCCGCCATTATTTGGCCCAAATCCACACCTTCCCGCCATTATTTGGCCCAATTCCACCCTTCCCGCCATTTTTCATTCCCAAATTTATTTAAATTAATATTTATATATATATTTTAATATATTTTAATATATATATAAAGATACTTTAAGTGATTTAATCTAAGCCGTCCATCCTTCATTTAATCTCATCCGTCCATCCATCTTAATCCGTTTCACAACCTAGATTTATTCTCTACCCTTGGATCCACTTTAATCTTAGCCACACGTTCAAAGTGTCGTTAAAACCCTAAAGTGTGCCCTAAGAGTAGATTATAAATTGAGTCACCTTGATGGCTCAAACCCCTATCTCTTTTACTATCTCTCTTTTGTTATCTATCGCTATCTATCTCTTCTTCAGCTAAACCTACCCATCCATCGCCGTCCCTTTTCGTCGCATCCATCGCCGCATCCGTCGCCAACTTCGCCGCCATCCCTTCTACAGCATTCTGCAGAATCCCCCATTCTTGTCGCAAGTGCCCACGGGCGTTTACCCGCAGCCACAGACGCAGACCGACGTCTGCAACCCCGATCCGGAAGCACGCGGGCGTTCAGCGAGTGCACCAGGGCGCCTTCCGTAACCGATTTGATGACCACATCACTTCCAGGTGCCGCCTGGTCTAGCCACGTTAACGAGAGAAAAGGTATAGATCAGTCTAAAGCAAGTAACTTATTTTCTTGTATTAATCCGTCGTTGAATTCCTGCATTCTATTTATTTCATTTCTAGGGTTTTAAATTGTTTTTGAGGGCTCACACGGTGGAGCCCTCTTACTAGTTTCTAACCTCCTTGATAGTGTTAATGTGTGCGGGATTTTAATGGCAGATTTGGTGGGTTGATAGCAGTTGTTTAAGCTGGAGTGGTCCGAGCTAAGGGATACAACGAAGCCCACTCACTTTGTTGGGGTTAAGGATACATTCTTCGGAGACGCCACCATATTGTGCCAGCTAGGGTTTCGGAGAACCCTAGCACAAATTGTAATCTTGTATCACGAAAAGGGTTACGAGCCCTGTTGTACTCAAAAGGAGTTTCTAAACTCCATTGATTAATAAAAATCGTTTGTTTTGTACAACTGTGTTCTGCATTACTTTTTATCGTGATTTCTTTATCTTTTGTTTGGCGTTGTATCTTTAATCTACACAAAGAAACATTCTCCCCCTAAATATACAAACGAGGATGAGAATCAAATGAGTAATATAGTTACAATGAGCTTCTATGACCAAGAATGGTCTACAATAAGGCACCAATACAAAATGGTCCAAAATGAGACTGCAAGCCCCCAACGGAGTAGCTTCAGATACAAGCAACTTACAAAGCCATCCATCAACCACAAGTGGTTGCAAATGATAAGAAGAAAACATCACAAGGGTGTCTTCAGTAAGGCTGCAAAACCCCAAACAGAAGTACTTGCAAGCTACAAGCAGCTCAACATAAGATCAGTTAGATACATCATCATAAATATATTCACCACAACATATATGCATATCCAAAGATGATAACAAAAATGATCTAATAAATAGTGAACTATAAGTCATCACAAAAATATGCCAAGCCATACTTATAGTCACGTGCTATATAGTTGATCAAAAAATATCATGTACAAAGTTGCATAAAGCAAACAAGGAGTACCATGATAATGCAAACTCTAAAGTACCATGTACAAAAGTTGCATAAGGTATATGAAAATAATAAAGTGTGCACATCAGCTGCATAAAGCCAACTATAAAATATCATGTACAAAAGTAGCATAAATGCTAACAAGAAAGTACCATGATAAACCAATTGCATAATGCCAACTACATAAAAACATGTACAAAGTTGCACAAGGCAACAAGAAAGTACCATGTAAAAGAGTCACATAAAGCAATTGCATCATATACCATAATTGCACAATGCCATCTACAAAGTAACATGTACAAAAGTTGCACAAGGCAAACAAGAAAGTACCATGTTCAAAAGAGATACAAAAAGCAATTATACCACCAAAGATCAACTCATATATATAGCACAAAACACCTCATAAGGATGAATTTTTCATCACACAAGTGTAACTACACTTCATTACCCCTTGAGGACAACTTCACCAAACCAAGTGAGTCCCTCAGCTTACAGAACTGCTCCTTGGGAAGAGGTTTGTGGAACAAATCAGTAGAATTAGAAAATGATGGGCAATACTCCAACTGAATAGTCCTATCCAATACCTTCTCCCTGATAAAGTAGGCTTGAATTTCAACATGCTTTGTCCTTTGATGCATTACAAGATTTTTAGCCAAGGTAATAGCTGATTGATTATCGAAGAGAAAAAGTGAAGGACCAAATTGCTTAAATCCAATTTCCTTCAGGAGGGTATGCATCCAAACCGCTTCCTGTGCAGCTATTATCATAGCCTTATACTCCACTTCTGTTATAGAAAGAGCAATTGTATCTTGCTTCTTGGAAGAAAAAGAGATAGTTGCAGACCCAATACTAAAAAGATATGTTGTGGTAGACTTTCTATCTATTCTATCCCCTCCAATATCAGAATCAACATAGCCAAAAAGAGCAAAGGAAGGAAGCCTAGAATACTTGAGTGCCAAATATCTAGTACATGAAAGGTACTTCAAAATCTTCTTGGTAGCTTGTAAGTGCTCAATATAAGGTTTCTGCATGAACCTAGCCATCATACCAACTGCAAAAGCAATATTTGGCCTTGTGATGGTAACATAAAGAAGACTACCAATGAGTTGCCTATACAATGTAGCATTAGCCAACTGATATTCTGTACTTACTTCCAACTTAACCCTTGTAGAAATAGGAATGGAAGTAGGATTGCCATCCTCCAAATCAAACCTCTTAAGAAGATCTTCAATATACTTGGATTGGCTCAAAAAGGTATAATCCTCATGCTGTTAAATTTGCATGCCAAGATAGTAGTGTAGAAGACCAAGGTCAGTCATTTCATACTCTGACTTTAATTTGGAGATGAAATAAAAAATGGCCTCATTCTCATTTCTAGTCATAACAAGGTCATCAACAAATAGAGAAATTAAAATGACCAAGTTATCCTTCCTAAGCACATAGAGATCTGTATTTGAATAACATTTATCAAAACCAAGAGATAAGAAGTAACCTGAAATCTTCATGTACCATGCTCTAGGTTCTTGCTTTAGATCGTACAAGGTTTTCTTTAGTTTACACACAAGTGTTTCCTTACCTTGTACAACAAATCCTTGTAGTTGATTCATGTAGATATCCACATCCAAATCACTATTTAGAAAAGCACTTTTCACATCAAGCTAAAAAATTTGCCAACCTTGAGCAGCAACAATAGTAATGAGAAGTTGAATGGTGGGCATTTTGGCAACTGGTGCAAAGGTTTCATCATAGTCAATGCCATGTTTTTGAGCATAACCCTTAGAAACAAATCTAGCCTTATACTTGTATATCGCTCCATTAGAATTGTACTTTATTCTATAGAACCACTTGTTCCCAATAACATTTCTCTTATTATGATAAGGCACGAGATCCCAAGTTTTATTCTTTAGAAGAGAATCCATCTCAACCTTCATGGCATCAACCGAACAAGAGTTTTGTGAAGCTTCTTGGTAAGAAGTAGGCTTATGATCATTCTCTATCTTAGCTAGAAGAGACATGTTAAGGGTCATACTTCTAGTTATCCTTTGGCTAACTGAATTATTCTCTTTAGGACCCTGAGAATGATCCAACCACTTGGTCCTTTTGACACAAGGCCCTCCCTTTTCTAACTCAAGAAGGACTTCATTGAATTTGACATCTCTTGAAACAAATACAATGCGTGAAGAAGGTGAGTATAACCTATAGCCCCTATGTTCTGCATCATAGCCAACAAAGATGCATTTTTTAGACTTTTTGTCCAATTTCTTCCTCTTTTCTGAAGGAATATATGAAAATGCATCACATCCAAACACTCTTAAGTGTGACAAATTTGGCTTCTTACCATTCCAAACCTTATAAGGAGTCTTCCCATAAACTAATTTTGAAGGACACCTATTAAGAATGTAGATTGTTGTACTTGCTGCTTCACCCCAAAGTAATTGAGGTGAGTGGTCACCAAGCATGCATCTTACCATCTCCATGATTATCCTATTTTTCCTCTTCTGCAACACCATTTTTTTGAGGAGTGTATGGACATGTAAATTGCCTTTTGCTCCCATGAGAAGAAAAAAACTCATTGAAATCATTGCTATTGTACTCTCCTCCATTGTCACTTCTAATAATTTTGATATTTGCTCCCTTTTGATTTTCTATCAAAGCTTTGAACTCCTTGAATGTCTCAAAACAATCTGATTTATTCTTAAGTAGATACCCAAAGATCATTCTTGAATAATCATCTATAAAGGTGAGAATATAGGATGCACCACCAAGTGATCTAACATGTAATGGACCCATAATATCAGGATGAATGAGTTGAAGAATTTGTGTGGCCCTTGTTGAATTGTCCTTTGCAAACTTTTATTTGTTCATATTTCCTAAGGTGCATGTTTCACACAAATCATGAATATGTGAAATGTTAGGCAAGCCTTCGACCAAATTTTTGTAATTCATAATTTGAATATTTTGATAGTTCGTATGGCCTAACCATAAGTGCCAAAGCTTGCTACTAGGAGAAAAATTAGTTGCTAAACACACTTTAGGAGGAGAATCACCTAACACATAAAGATTATTCTTCACATAACCTGTAATGATTGGTATCATGCCTTTCCTAATGCTCCATGAAGTTGCATTGAACTCAATAGTGTGACCACTTCTAGCAACTTGCAAAACTAAAATTAAATTTCTCCTAAGGTTAGGCACATATAGGATATTATCAAGTAATTTCCCTTCAATTACAACATTGCCAACACCTTCTACTTGAAGTCTAGTATTATCACCAATGACAACTGAATCTGAAGAGTGCTTATGAAATTCCACAAACTTATCCTTTTCAAAACACATATGGTTAGTGCATCCATAATCTAACACCCATTCATTATAAGTAGATGAGTCAATGGAGTAGAGGGCACAAAAAAAGGTATTTTTATTAGAATTTTGCTTTACATTGTTGTTCTTTTTCTTTCCCTTGCCAAACCATTTCCTAGGTCCTTGTCCCTTAGCATTTTCTTGCTCTTACTTTTCTGTAATCTTCTTCTTCTTGAAACAAGTTTGTTCCTTGTGGCCTTTCTTGCCACTAAAGTTGCAAGTGAAATCAACTTTAGGCTTGTTGGGTTGGAAATTTTGATTTTTCCTTCCTTTGTATTGCTTCTTAAAGGAAACCTTAGTGGCACTCAAGGCAACATTATTCTCCTTGAAAACTTGACCGTTCACTTTATCTCCATTAAGATACTCTTCATGTTGAATCAATAATTGTGAAAGAGTGTTGAGAGAAATGTCATCCTCTTCTTGCTCTAGCCTAGTCTCAATAATGGTGATAAAATTCTTGAACTTGCTTGACAAGTTCCTTAAAATAATAAATCTTAAGAGCTTCTCACTTATCCAATCACAATTACAAGCCAATAGTTGAGTTCTCATGTCTTTCATATTTGAGAGGAAGATCAAGGCACTTTCTTCTTCACCTTGCATAGTGCTAAGAATTTTGTACAATAAAATGAATTTCCTTAATGTTTTGGACCCTAGATGGACTTGTTTTAGCAAATCCCATGCATCTTTAGCATGCTCACAATGGCTTATAGTGAGCAATATCTCATCACTCACACTATTGATAATCATAGAAATTGCAAGGTGACTCTTATTGTTGTATGTCTCAAGTGCCATTTCCTGGGTTGGGATTGCTTCATCTCCATTCACAATGGGCCATAACTTTCTTGCTTGAAATTCAGCCCTCATCCTTGGTTCCCATATTCCAAAATTTGATCCATCAAGGATGTGCTTAGGTGTGAAGGAGATTCTATGATCAACCATTCTAGAAAGTGAACATAATCAAAACATAAGATGCATTGACAAAGGAAATAAATGATGCAATAAGAAAGTAGATAAACATACTTGCATATATAAAAAAAACATAACTTTCAAGTAATCTACTTTTCAATCATCAAAGATAATCATCATGAAAGATAATCAAACTTAAGCATCATTAAGAGAGATAAGCATCATTATGAAAGATAATCAACATCATCATGAACTACTATAACCATATTGCAATAAAAACTATAACCATATTGAAATTGAATAAAGGAAATAAACCAAGATCTACTTGCAATAGATTAATTTGCAATAATAAGGTAACTAACCATAACAATCATCTTGCAACAAAATAAACTAACTTGAATTGAACCATAAAACATTTGTTAAATGTTAGATAGTCAATAAGTTAGTGTTCATTTTAAGGTTTTGCTATAGCCTAATGAATTGCCAATTCATCTTACCCAAAGTCAACCAAGCTACCCAAAAGGGTATGGATACGAGGACCCGAAAAGGGCTTGCTACCGATAGAGCGAATTCTTTTGGATTTAATAGGTGTTTAGCAAATATAAACTGTGTTGCAAGATTAAGTAAATTTTAATTGAATACTAAAGTTGTGGTTAGTAAGTTGATTCATTTTTAACCTTCTTAATTAATATGAAAATTAGCAAATTGCAAATTAGTTGGTTAGTATATTGTTTAGTAGCAAGTTAGTAAGTTAGTAGTTAGATTAGTTGAGATGCAAAATAGGCAAAACACAAATACACACACACTCTCTCTCTCTCTATTTCTCTCTCTCACTTTTATTCTCTTTTAATTTCATTATGAGAGATTCAAGTTACAATAATTTACATTATGCTTCAAGCAAATGCTTGAGAGAGATTAGAAGAAATTAATAAAAATAGGGGGAAGAGAGTGAAAAAGTTGATCTGAAATTGCCTTGTATACTCCAAAAGAAACTTGGATAACCTTGCAAAATAAGCAAAATCACAAACAACCATTGTTAATGTGAGAAAAAAAATGACTATAAGGTCTAAATTATTTGACAATTTGACTAAAAATTTGCCAAAAATTGCATAAAAGGATTCTAGTTGCATTATACAATAATAAAAAATGCAATTAAATTTATGCAAAAAAATGACTATTAGGTCTTAAAATAAAATAAATGACTATTTTTTTATTAAAAAACAGAATAATAAATGACTGTTTTTTTTAATTAAATGAATGTTTTTTTATTAAATGACTGTTTTTTTATAAAAAAATTAGAATAATAAAAAAATGACTGTATTTTTATTAAATGATTGTTTTTTAATTAAAAAACAGAATAATAAAAAATAACTATTTTTTTTATTAAAAAACGGAATAATAATAAAAAAATCAGCCTGTATAGCAAAATGGGTGGGGGGGTCATTTGGCCCCCAAATAAAAAAGAAATTGCCTCAGATTTATTTTTCACCAAAATAAGGCAAATAATATATGGAAATAGGGTTTTTGGGCCTTCCGGATGCAACCATGGGGTCCGTTTGGCTCCAAAACCCTTCCAGCAAAAGCTCAATGTCAAAAATTTATAGATTTAAAACGAAAACACCATTTGCAAAAGATCTAACTAGATTAAAAAAACACAATAAATCTATAAACCCTAATGACAGATTTGCAAAATAAGTTTGCCCAAATATCAAATGCATAAAAAACCCAAATATCAAATGCATGCATTAAAACAAAAAAAAAAATATCTTAATGGGTTTTTCACCTCAAAGGATTGAAGACACTTGATGGAGATCTCAACCTGGAGAATATGTAATGCAACATTATGTAAATTATTCTTACACTAAAATATAAAGTCTAAAGAATAATATTTGAATTAGAAAATAAATTTATTTTATGTAAAAATATTTGCACCCAATTAATAAATAAAATAAGGGTGCTAGGAATATTTAATTTGTGGGAAAAAGTTATTTTCCCTTTTTTAACAAATATTAAAAAGTAACCAATCACTTTTTAATATTTGATAGATGCCACTTGTCACACATCTCAAGATAAGATTTGTCACAGATCTCAAGATAAGATTGTGATAAGATTAGGGTAATTTTAGGGTTGTAGTAGAAAAGTTTTTTTTTTAAAATAGGGGTGTTGTCTACTACATCTCTCTATATATACATATATATCATATTGATGCATTTTGTTGCATAACATTGAATCATTCTTGTATTATTGAATCATTGAGTAATATAGTGAGCTTCATAGTGGATGTTTCTCTTCTTCATTTGAAGTAGGGTTTTACCACTTAATATTGGTGTTGTGGGTTTTTCTCTTTTGTGTGTGATTGATCTTGTGGAGCATTATTCGATCTTGGGGAGACTTTGCTTGTCTCACATTTGGTATCAGAGCGATTGGGATCTTCATCAAATGTCTTCAATATTTTGAGGTTAAAAACCCATTAAGGTATATTTTTTTTGTTTTAATGCATTCATTTGATATTTGGGTAAACTTATTTTGCAAATCTGCCATTAGGGTTTATAGATTTATTATTATTTTTATCTAGTTGTTAGATCTTTTGCAAATGGTGTTTTCATTCTAAATTTATAAATTTTTGGCATTGAGCTTTTGTTTGAAGGGTTTTGGAGCCAAACGGACCCCATGGTTGCGTCCGGAAGGCCCAAAAACCCTATTTCCATATATTATTTGCCCTATTTTGGTGAAAAATAAGTCTGAGGTAATTTTTTTTTTTATTTGGGGGCCAAATGCCCCCCCACCCATTTTGCTGTACAGTCTGAATTTTTTTTTTATTATTTTTTTAATAAAAAAACTATCATTTAATAAAAAAATAGTCATTTTTTTATTATTCTGTTTAAAAAAAAAACAGTCATTTAATAAATAAAAAAACAGTTTTTTTTTTTTTTATTATTTTGTTTTTTTAATAAAAAAATAGTCATTTAATAAAAAAAATAGTCATTTTTTTATTATTCTATTTTTTAATAAAAAAAAAAGTCATTTAATAAAAAAACAATCATTTTTTATTATTCTATTTTTTAATAAAAAAAACAGTCATTTAATAAAAAAAATAGTCATTTATTATTCTATTTTTTTAATTAAAAAACAGTCATTTATTTTAAGACCTAATAGTCATTTTTTTTGTATAAATTGAAATGCATTTTTTATTATTGTATAATGCAACTAGAATCCTTTTATGCAAATTTTTAGTCAAATTGTCAAATAATTTAGACCTTATAGTCATTTTTTTCTCACATTAACAATGGTTGTTTGTGAGTTTGTTTATTTTGTAAGGTTATCCAAGTTTGTTTTGGAGTATACAAGGCAATTTCGGATCAACTTTTTCACTCTCTTCCCCCTATTTTAATTAATTTCTTTTAATCTCTCTCAAGCATTTGCTTGAAGCATAATGTAAATTAATGTAACTTGTATCTCTCATAATGAAAGTAAAAGAGAATGAAAGTGAGAGAGAGAAAGAGAGAGAGAGAGAGAGAGTGTGTGTGTATTTGTGTTTTGCCTATTTTGCATCTCAACTAATCTAACTACTAACTTACTAACTTGCTACTAAACAATCTACTAACCAACTAATTTGCACTTTGCAAATTTTCTTTTTAATTAAGAAGGTTAAAAATGAATCAACTTACTAACCACAACTTTAGTATTCGATTAAAATTTACTTAATCTTGCAACACAGTTTATATTTGCTAAACACCTATTGAATCCAAAAGAATTCACTCTATCAATAGCAAGTCCTTTTCGAGTCCTCGTAACCGTACCCTTTTGGGTAGCTTAGTTGACCTTGGGTAAGATGAATTGGCAATTCATTAGGCTATAGCAAAACCTTAAAATGAACACTAACTTACTAACTTATTGACTATCTAACATTTAACAAATGTTTTATGGTTCAATTCAAGTTAGTTTATTTTGTTGCAAGATGATTGTTATGGTTAGTTACCTTCTTATTGCAAGTTAATCTATTGCAAGTAGATCTTGGTTTATTTATTTTATTCAATTACAATATGGTTATAGTTTTTATTGCAAGATGGTTATAATAGCTCATGATGATGTTGATTATCTTTCATGATGATGCTTATCTCTCTTAATGATGCTTAAGTTTGATCACCTTTCATGATGATTATCTTTGATGATTGAAAAGTAGATTACTTGAAAGTTATGTTTTTTTTATATATGCAAGTATGTTTATCTACTTTCTTATTGCATCATTTATTTCCTTTGTCAATGCATCTTATGTTTTGATTATGTTCACTTTCTAGAATGGTTGATCATGGAATCTCCTTCACACCTAAGCACATCCTTAATGGATCAAATTTTGGAATATGGGAACCAAGGATGAGGGCTGAATTTCAAGCAAGAAAGTTATGGCCCATTGTGAATGGAGATGAAGCAATCTCAACCCAGGCAAAGGCACTTGAGACATACAACAACAAGAGTCACCTTGCACTTTCTATGATTATCAATAGTGTGAGTGATGAGATATTGCTCACTATAAGCCATTGTGATCATGCTAAATATGCATGGAATTTGCTAAAACAAGTCCATCTAGGGTCCAACACATCAAGGAAATTCACTTTATTGTCCAAAATTCTTAGCACTATGCAAGGTGAAGAAGAAAGTGCCTTGATCTTCCTCTCAAATATGAAAGACATGAGAACTCAACTATTGGCTTGTAATTGTGATTGGATAAGTGAGAAGCTCTTAAGCTTTATCATTTTGAGGAACTTATTAAACAAGTTCAAGAATTTTATCACCATTATTGAGACTAGGCTAGAGCAAGAAAAGGATGGCATTCCTCTCAACACTCTTTCACAATTATTGATTCAACATGAAGAGTCTCTTAATAGAGACAAAGTGAATGGTCAAGTTGTCAAGGAGAAGAATATTGCCTTGAGTGCCACTAAGGCTTCCTTTAAGAAGAAATACAAGGAAAGGAAAAATCAAAATTTCCAACCCAAAAAGCCTAGAGTTGATTTCAATTGCAACTTTAGTGGCAAGAAAGGCCACAAGGAACAAAATTGTTTCAAGAAGAAGAAGATTGCAGAAAAGGAAGAGCAAGAAAAGGCTAAGGGACAAGGACCTAAGAAATGGTTTGGCAAGCGAAAGAAAAAGAACAACAATGTAAAGCAAAATTCTAATAAAATGCCTTTGTTTGTGCCCTCTACTCCATTGACTCATCTACTTCTAATGAATGGGTGTTAGATTATGGATGCACTAACCATATGTGTTTTTAAAAGGATAAGTTTATGGAAT
The DNA here is from genome assembly GCA_028583015.1 of Wollemia nobilis. Lineage (NCBI taxonomy): Eukaryota > Viridiplantae > Streptophyta > Pinopsida > Araucariales > Araucariaceae > Wollemia > Wollemia nobilis. The sequence continues at coordinate 774,098 of JAQPPZ010001899.1, read as the reverse complement.
TTCATAAGCACTCTTTAGATTCAGTTGTCATTGGTGGTAATACTAGACTTCAAGTAGAAGATGTTGGCAATGTTGTAATTGAAGGTAAATTACTTGATAATGTCCTATATGTGCCTAACCTTAGGAGAAATTTAATTTCAGTTTTGCAAGTTGCTAGAAGTGGTCACACTATTGAGTTCAATACAACTTCATGGAGAATTAGGAAAGGCATGCTACCAATAATTACAAGTTATGTGAAGAACAATTGTTATGTATTAGGTGATGCTCCTCCTAAAGTGTGTTTAGCAACTAATATTTCTCCTAGTATCAAGCTTTGGCACTTAAGGTTAGGCCATACAAACTATCAAAATATTCAAATTATGAAGTCCAAAAATTTGGTTGAAGGTTTGCCTAACATTTCACCTATTCATGGTTTGTGTGAAACATGCATCTTAGGCAAGATGAGCAAACAAAATTTTGCAAAGGACAAGTCAAAAAGGGTCACACATTCTTCAAATCATTCATATAGATATTATGGGTCCATTACATATTAGATCACTTGGTGGTGCATCCTATATTCTCACTTTTATAGATGATTATTCAAGAATGATCTTTGGGTATCTACTTAAGAATAAATCAGATTGTTTTGAGACATTCAAGGAGTTCAAAGCTTTGGTAGAAAATCAAAAGGGAGCAAAGATCAAAATTATTAGAAGTGACAATGGAGGGGAGTACAATAGTAATGATTTCAATGAGTTTTGTTCTTCTCATGGGATCAAAATGCAGTGTACTTGTCATACACTCCTCAACAAAATGGTGTTGCAGAGAGAAAAAATAGGACAATGATGGAGATGGTAAGATGCATGCTTGGTGACCACTTACCTTAATTTCTTTGGGGTGAAGCAGCCAGTACAACAATCTACATTCTTAATAGGTGTCCTTCAAAATTAGTTGAGGGGAAGACTCCTTATGAGGTTTGGAATGATAAGAATCCGAAGTTGTCACACTTAAGAGTGTTTGGATGTGATGCATTTTCATATATTCCTTCAGAAAAGAGGAAGAAATTGGACAAAAAGTCTAAAAAATGCATCTTTGTTGGCTATGATGGAGAACATAGGGGCTACGGGTTATACTCATCTTCTTCACGCATTGTATTTGTTTCAAGAGATGTCAAATTCAATGAAGACCTTCTTGAGTTAGAAAAGGGTGGGCCTTGTGTCAAAAGGACCAAGTGGTTGGATTATTATAGGGGTCCTAAAGAGCAAAATTCAGTTAGCCAAAGGATAACTAGGAGTATGACCCTTAACATGTCTCTCTAGCTAAGATAGAGAATGATCATGAGCCTACTTCTTACCAAGAAGCTTCACAACACTCTTGTTGGGTTGATGCCATGAAGGTTGAGATGAATTCTCTTCTAAAGAATAAAACTTGGGATATAGTGCCTTATCCTAATAAGAGAAATGTTATTGGGAACAAGTGGGTCTATAAAATCAAGTAAAATTATAATGGTGAGATAGATAAGTATAAGGCTATATTGGTTGCTAAGGGTTATGCTCAAAAAGATGGCATTGACTATGATGAAACCTTTGCACCAATTGCCAAAATGCCCACCATTCGACTTCTCATTGCTATTGATGCTGCTCAAGGTTGGCAAAAATTTTAGCTTGATGTGAAAAGTGCCTTTATAAATGGTGATTTGGATGTGGATATCTACATGAGTCAACCACAAGGATTTGTTGTACAATGTAAGGAAACACTTGTGTGTAAACTAAAGAAAACTTTGTACGATCTGAAGCAAGCACCTAGAGCATGGTACATGAATATTTTAGGTTACTTCTTGTCTCTTGGTTTTGATAAATGTTATTCAGATATGGATCTCTATGTGCTTAGGAAGGATAAATTGGTCATTTTAATTGCTCTATTTGTTGATGACCTTGTTATGACTGGAAATGAGAATGAGGCCATTTTTTATTTCATCTCCAAATTAAAGTCAGAGTATGAAATGAATGGCCTTGGTCTTCTACACCACTATCTTGGCATGCAAGTTTATCAGCATGAGGATTGTACCTTTTTGAGTCAATCCAAGTATATTGAAGATCTTATTAAGAGGTTTGATTTGGAGGATGGCAATCCTACTTCCATTCTTATTTCTACAAGGGTTAAGTTGGAAGTAAGTACAAAATCTTAGTTGGCTGATGCTACATTGTATAGGCAGCTCATTGGTAGCCTTCTTTATGTTACCATCACAAGACCAAATATTGCTTTGCAGTTGGTATGATGGCTAGGTTCATGCAGAAACCTTATATTGAGCACTTACAAGCTACCAAGAAGATTCTGAAGTACCTTTCAGGTACTAGAGATTTGGCACTCAAGTATTCTAGGCTTCCTTCCTTTGCTCTTTTTGGCTATGTTGATTATAATTTTGGAGGGGATAGAATAGAAAAAAAGTCTACCACAACATATGTTTTTAGTATTGGGTCTGCAACTATCTCTTTTTCTTCCAAGAAGCAAGATATAATTGCTCTTTCTACAACGAAAGTGGATTATAAGGCTATGACAACAACTACACAGGAAGTGGTTTGGATGCATACCCTCATGAAGGAAATTGGCTTTGAGCAATTTGGTCCTTCATGTTTCCTCTCCGATAATCAATAAGTTGTTGCCTTAGCTAAAAATATTGTAATGCATCAAAAGACAAAGCATGTTGAAATCCAAACCCACTTTATTAGAGAGAAGGTATTGGATGGAACTATTCAGTTGGAGTATTGTCCATCATCTTCTAATTCTACTGATTTGTTCATCAAACCTCTTCCCAAGGAGCAGTTTTGTAAGGTGAGGGACTCACTTGGTTTGGTGAAGTTTTCCTCAAGGGGAATGAAGTGTAGTTACACTCGTGTGATGACAAATTCATCCTTATGAGGTGTTTTGTGCTATATATATATGAGTTGATATTTGGTGGTATAATTGCTTTTTACATCTCTTTTGAACATGGTACTTTCTTGTTTGCCTTGTGCAAATTTTGTACATGTTACTTTGTAGATGGCATTGTGCAATTATGGTATATGATGCAATTTATTTATGCGACTCTTTTACATGGTACTTTCTTGTTGCCTTGTGTAACTTTGTACATGTTTTTATGTAGTTGAAATTATGCAATTGGTTTATCATGGTACTTTCTTGTTAGCATTTATGCTACTTTTGTACATGATATTTTATGGTTGGCTTTATGCAACTGGTGTGCACACTTTATTATTTTCATATACCTTATGCAACGTTTGTACATGGTACTTTAGATTTTGTATTATCATGGTACTCCTTGTTTGCTTTATGCAACTTTGTACATGATATTTTTTGATCAACTATATAGCACGTGACTATAAGTATGGCTTGGCATATTTTGTGATGACTTATAGTTCACTATTTGTTAGATCAGTTTTGTTATCATCTTTGGATATTCATATATGCAGTGGTGAATATATTTATGATGATGTATCTAACTGATATTATGTTGAGTTGCTTGTAGCTTGGAGGGACTTCTGTTTGGGGTTTTGCAAGCTTATTGAAGACACCCTTGTGATGTTTTCTTCTTGTCATTTGCAACCACTTGTGGTTTATGGATGGTTTTGTAAGCTGCTTGTATTTGAAGCTACTCTGTTGGGGGCTTACAATCTCATTTTGGTCCATTTTGTATTGGTGCCTTATTGTAGACCATTCTTGGTCATAGAAGCTCATTGTAACTATATTACTCATTTTATTCTCAACCCCGTTTGTATCTTTAGGGGGAGAATGTTTCTTTGTTTCATAATTCTTTTCTCCAATATTGAATTAAGGGGGAGTGTTGAAATATGTAATGCAACATTGAGTAAATTATTCTTAGACTAAAATATAAAGTATAAAGAATAATATTTGAATTAGAAAATAATTCTATTTTATGTAAAAATATTCTCACCCAATTAATAAATAAAATAAAGGTGCTAGGAATATTTAATTTGTGGAAAAAAGGTATTTCCCCTTTTCTAGAAAATATTAAAAAATAACCAAACACTTTTTAATATTTGATAGATGCCACTTGTCACACATTTCAAGATAATATTGTGATAAGATTAGGGAATTTTAGGGTTGTAGTAGAAAAGATTCTCTTTAAATAGGGGTGTTGTCTACTCTCTCTCTCTCTCTATATATATATATATAATACCATGTTGATGCATATTGTTTCATAACATTGAAGCATTCTTGTATTGTTGAATCATTGAGTAATATAGTGAGCTTCATAGTGGATGTTTTCCTTCTTCATTCGAAGTAGGGTTTTACCACTTAATATTGGTGTTGTGGGTTTTTCTCTTTTGTGTGTGATTTATTTTGTGGAGTATTCTTCGATCTTGGGGAGACTTTGCTTGTCTCACAATGTTGGGCAAACTTGCTTATTTTTATGATCTTTTAAATATAAAATATAGTCATTAATGCATGCATGTATCATTACATAATCTAATCCCAATGGCCTCATCATTTTCTTTGTTGCATATGTGGACTCTGGAATTGTATTCTCAATTGAGAGCATATCTTTTAGCAACTCCAGTAAGTTGCCAAAGCTTTTTTCTGACCAACCATGTTTTGCTTTGAGATTATACAATTTAGCGATAATTGATAACTTTGTGTACTTTGTATAACCTAGGTATAATGGTCATTTGGCATCTTTGAGCAAGCTATGATATTCATCAATAGGAACTGCTCCATAAGATGATTAGAACTTAACATCATTATCTAGCAGTTTTGGTCCACTCTCTAGGCAATTGACATTGAACCATCCATATGCATCATTGACCATTCCAAGAATGTCATATTGTACATCTTTGATAATTAGACCCTCATCAGTGGTAGATCTATAGGACAATGCATATTTGTCAAAACTAGAGGGTTCTTCTTCGTGCAAGATAAAATTGGTATATGTTTTATCAATCCCATGATAAATTAGGTGGTCACGAACCTCCAAAAAACCAAGAGTTTCCATATTTGATCACTTTCAATATGGATATCTAGTTCTTTCAGGATCTGTTGAATTATTTCTTGCAAAATATAGGAATTGGTGAACCCCACAATAATAGTCCTCACTATTTCTACAAACAAACCCCCTAAAAAATAAAAGTATAGTTTACAGGCAGATCGCATCAAAAGCACAACTTTTGTTCATTAATGGAGATAACATAGTTGACATACCTAGATGATCCTAGCCAAGCTTTGTCCATGATACTTGATGGACATAAAATATTGACCCAATTGACCTGATTATAGTTGGTGCTCTTAGTCTTGAGGATGATCCAACTATTAAAAGTAAATAAAATAATCTTACTGCCCAAGCACAACCTGCACAAGTGGAGTTTCTTATGTAGTTTATGGTTACACAGTACACTCTAGGGAAAGCTTTCCACCTTTACTAAAGTTGATGATGTAATAGAAAGATTTAATATGATTTAAAGGAGCAAGATTCAAATAATTTTGCAGTCACTTTGTGCATGGGATCCAAACAAGAGGCCAACCACAACTGAAGCACTCAAGCATCCAATGAGTCTCAAAACACATGTAACTGTAATATTAAATAAAATAATGGTATAATTGTGTTGAAGGTGGTGTACATGTTACTCTACTAATGCTAAATAGCAAATACAAGAAAATGATATATTACTTAAAGAAATATTATTTATAGCTTATTGTCATAAATAAGATTTATTTTTTGTAGTTGATATATTACTTGTATAAATTGTATATATTACTTGTATATCCAAAGAGGATTACCAAACATGCATAAGCCTCAAAAAAATAAATTGGTACCTTATTATTAAAAAGTCATTTTCAAAAATGGTGTAACCCAACCTTGATCATATTATGAAGGTCAAGTATGCTACACAGGCCCTATACAAAAATATTAATGTTTTGAGTGTCACACATCACTATCACAAATATGTATTGCAAATATATAGAGCATCTGGAGACAATATTATGACTAATAAATGCCAACTATTATTTCTATGAATTTTCCTTCATTGTAGCTCATCAAAACTGATAATAAATCTTTTAAACATCTTAAAAACATATTACAATGTACAAAATCATGCAAAGTCTTATAGTTTTTTTTTCAAGACCATAACATGCTATACTTAAAGAAATATTATTTATAGCTTATTGTCATAAATAAGATTTATTTTTTGTACTTGATATATTACTTGTATAACTTGTATATATTACTTGTATATCCAAAGAGGATTACCAAACATGAATAAGCCTCAAAAAATAAATTGGTACCTTATTGTTAAAAAGTCATTTCCATAAATGGTGTATACCCAACCTTAATCATATTCAAATGCCAGGTGTCTATATAGAAGCTGGCAAGTTTCCTCTTGTTGAGATTCTAGCCCTTCCAATGTTTAAGAATTATACTCCTAGAATTCCAGCTCTTGTTTTATATATTAATAACTTGGCAAAATATATAATTGTGGATGACTTACACTTCGTGTTTGGGTCCCTCTTTGAACACATGGAGGAATCCAAATTTGGACTTTGTATAAAGCTAATGTAGGAGGGTTGGATGAGGGACCAAGCATTTGTAACTTTCTCATCTACAAAACTTGCAAACCATGCATTGAAAATGGCACATCGGTATGTGTTAAAAGGAAAGCCAATGATAATCCACTTTGGAAGAAATCCTTCAGCTGGCAAATTGAATTGAGTAGTGGGAAATATGAGGAAAACATAGGCACTCCAAGAGTTTGTTGATTTAAAAAAACAACTTCAACCAATAGAAAACATATGGAGATATTTGCTCGTAGCACTAGAATCATATTGGCTGAGGATTAGGTATACAATGCAGTTATATTATTATAATTGTATCTATCAATCTACTGGAATTGCAAGTTATTTAAGAAATAAATAATTTTAGAGGCCTTCTAAAGGTCAAATATGCTACACAAACCCTATACAAAAATATTGATGATTTGAGTGTCACACATAACTATCACAAATGTGTATTGGAAATATGTAGAGCATTTGGAGATAATAGTATGACTGATAAATGTCAACTATTATTTTTATAGATTTTACCTCTATGGATACCTATGAATATTTTCTCTTCTTTACTTGCCACAAAATCCTTGCTTCTAAGGTAAATTTAGAAACCTAAATAATTATGGCACTTATCTTGAGATTATTCACTTGTGTTGAGTTTAACCTTTTAGCATGAGATTATAATATAAAGAACTATGGCTTCTTTCTCAAAAACTAAAGTTTGTGATATTTTAAAGGTCCTATCTAAAGAATAAATTTTTATAACATAACCAACTATAAAATGATTCATGCATGGTCTTTGTAAATTGTAACAAGCAAAGAAAATTGATTTCCAATTGTTGTGGTATTTGCCTTATAATGCTACAAGAAGAGATGTCATATACAATGGATAGATTAAATAATATACCACTACCAAAAACAAAGCATATTGTATTGCTCTTGTATAGGAATTGGAAGCAGTAAAATATTTTATTGTGTACGTGAAAATGTAAGGGTTGTGTCTAGCACATATTATTGTTTTTTTTGGAAGTTCTCTAATGAAAACCATGAGTGCTAATAATTCCCATGTAATTTTTTTGATGAAGGTTGTTAGGATCATGGATCCTAACTTATGAAAATAATGGAAATATAAAATGAATCATGATTTTAAAAAGAATCACGGTTTCACTGGTAAGGGGGTCCCTCCAATGTATTTAATAAACAATTATATTCTTATTCCTTGGATGCTTTCTTACACCCTATTGAATTATATTATATACATATTCTAGGGTTATGTGTGAAATGACACAATGGTCCATATGAATTAATAAATATAATGAGTAATTAGTTAAATGATAAGGGGTTAGGATATTGAATCCTAACATGCCACCCTCCTTAAAAGGAGCTTTGTTCTCAAAGTTGGGATTAAGAAAATTGTTATTGAAATTGATGAGGTGCTTTCCAAGTAGTATTAGCACAAGTTCTTGCATAAGTTTAATGTCATTTTTTGGAGGCAGGGATATCTTAAGGGTTGAAGCGTTAGTGGGGGGTTTCCAGGAAGAATAGTAGGATCATGATGACGATGGGTAGTAACCCTTGGGGTTCCTCAAACACTTCAGAATGATGCATCAAAAGTTATGGTAACACTCTTGTATCTTCCTATTGTTCCCTAGGATATTCAACATAAAATGAGTGTGTAGTCACCTTTCTACCTTATTTTTGGATAGGTTTTACCATGTGGTGAGAACTCACTATTTGTGAGGAACTTGTGGGTAGCCTTTTTAGAGTGTAATTTTTTTTGTCATTGGTCACTTTTTGTATGTCTACCCTATATTTTCTTGGGGTATTGATCACTTCTTGTACATCTACTTCATTGTTGTCATGGTTGTGATCAGGTGTTTCAATCATTTCTTGCTCATATTCCTCATCTTCACCCTTTATGGATTGACAAGGATCAACTACCTTCAATAAATACAATGTTTGTGTAGCACATTTATGGTGGGGTCTAAATTGCTCATCACAAGTATTGTAGAGGTCTTTTGCTCATCGTTCCTTCATCTCCTCAAAGCTGAGATGTTTAATTGGTAAATTTTGGTTAGGTTTGGGGGTGGTGTAAGTGGTTTGTGATTTCCCCATAGGTGGTTTTCCTAATCGACGTTGAACATTGAATTTATCTTTGGCTAACAAAGCTAATCCAAAGGTCTACATCATTGTGCAAGGATTGAAATTTTCTACCTCCTCCTTAATTTCATCCTTTAATCCACTGATGAAACAACTTATGAGAAATTATTCATCTAACCCTGAGATGTGATTGACAAGATATTGGAACTGATTTTGATACATATGCACATAAGTGATTTGACGAAGGGTGGTGAGATGAATCGGCAAAAGCATATTGGGGTCATTAGATCTTCCTCCATCGGCCATTTGAATAATCATCATGGATTATAATTAGGATTTTTATAGTCATCAAAATATTTATCGTTAGAAATTTTTGAGAGTTATGTCTTGCAATCTCCGTCCGTCAGCCATTCGAGGGGTACTTTACAATTCTTCACCAAAATATAATTTAAATTTCAAAATTTAGTTGAGAATGGCAAAAAATTTACCACAAATTTGATATATTTTGGCAAAATTTTACAAAAATTTGGTCTAAAAAATGGTTTTAGCAACTTTTTTAGGACCCCCAACGATCATTTTTTTCCTTTTTAAATTTTAAATAAAGTTCTTGGTGGGAAGCACAACAATGATGATGGAAGGAATCAAGTACGAGTGGGTATGAGCAAGGGGTGATGTCAGTAGTATCAAGCACAAGGTGGTTGATTTCAACGATGGGAAAAAGTACAAGGTAGGTGATGCACAGTGAGCGAAGGGACCAAGCAGAGCGCGAAGGACAATAGAGGCACAAACGCAAGGTGAAGAGTGTGAGGTGGGGACAAACCAAACAATGATAGGGGTGAGACACGAGGTGACCACAAGGCACATGGCAAGCGATACACGAAGGGGTGGAGTCAATGGTAGGTGATCATAAGGCACGCAATGAGCGGGACATGGAGGGGTGGAGTCAACGGGAGGTAGTGGATGAAAAATATAGTATGAGGAGTGGAAGGGAGAGCATGATCAAAGTTATGATGACTTATATGAGTGTAGGAGTATTCAAACCCCCAAAATGCTTTCACCTCATCGATGTGGGACTATTGCCCCATTGACTTTAGCAAGCTTTTGCCAATCGTGATATTTTGACATCATAAAACAAAATTTTGACGGTCAAAATTTTATTCAACCTTAGATTTTATTTTTAATTTTTAATTTAATTTCATCGATTCCTAGTTGTTCATCGGAGATAGTGTTTTATTTCCTGGATCGATTCAAAAAATGTCTATTGATGCAAATTTTTGCAAGTAGAATATTTGAGTTGTTTATAACTTTAAAAAACTTACTTCTACCACATCGAATACTTACCGAGTGTCTGTGAATTTCTTTGTTAATCAAATGATTTATTGTATCTTCGCTTACATTGAGTTTTGGTTGGGCGATGTTTTAACAATGACAACATGTAGCGTATGGCTTGATGTGAAGGCTATCACTAGAGAAGGACGCATCCAGAGATGGCGTTTGCTATGGAGGTGTGTGAGTGATGTCAATGAGTAGATGATAATGTTGATGCCTACATCGATGAACAAGATGTTGATAATGGATTTAAAAGAAACTAATATTTTTGGATGATGTCAGTATGTATGGTACCTGTGACAACACGACCAATGAGTGCATTGGTCATTCGTCTAATGATGCTTAGGCTAGTTACTCACCAGTGGCGTCTGCGCATAGTGTCTCAATGAATGGAAAAAAAAATCAAGGATGAATATTGATGAATTACACACCCTGTACAATTTATAATGAGCGAATGGTGAGGAGGCACAGGAATATAATTGCTCTGATACCAGATGGTAGGATCCTATATCCTAACTTATGAAAATAATGGAAATATAAAATGAATCACGATTTTAAAAAGAATCACAGTTTCACTGATAAGGGGGTCCCTCTAATGTATTTAATAAAAAATTATATTCTTATTTCTTGGATGCTTTCTTACACCCTATCGAATTATATTATATACCTATTCTAGGGTTATGTGTGAAAGGACACAATGGTCCATATGAATAAATAAATATAAGTGAGTGATTAGTTAAATTATAAGGGGTTAGGATATTTAATCCTAACAAAGGCACTTGAGAGTTGTTAGGATGGTTTGAGTTCAATGAGGATTTTAGCATGGAAAGAGAAATGTGAGCCTAAATGTCACAAAAAATATCCATCAAAAGATGAGGGGAAGTAGCAATGTAGGGAGAGGAATATGCTGGTCTGTAATTTGATAGATTCAGTTGCACCAAAATGCAAATGATAAAATAGAGTAAGGTCATGTATCACTCTTTATTTTTTCTATCAATATGTTAGAAGTTTATTTAAGTCTTTCTCATATCACAAGTCCTAGAAGGGTCGGATGCAGTGACAAGAGTAGTGGTTTTGAAAATAGTATATGGATCCTGCATGTAAAAACTGGTAATTGAAAATAGTATATATTATAGTATATAATCTAATGGAAGGTTATCTCCATATACTAAGGATGTAGAATTACAGGCTTTTGATCAAGGGTATTGTAAATCTACAAAGAGTGGGGGTGGTTGTGTTCTTGTATGGGAGTGTTTCTTTTTGGTTGGGTAGAAGTGTTCCCCTGGTGACCTCTTAAGATATAAATATTTAGTTTGGATCGTTCTTTGCATTGCAAAAAACCTCTCTACCTATTAAAATGTCGAGTACTGATCCTTCCTCTAACTAGCCAAGCAAGATCAAACATAGCTGGTTTTTCATGATAGTGTTTCCCCCCCAACCCTATGGGATTTATTTCAATTTTTTTGGGCTTGGAATAGTATAATGAGCAAGATATATACCTTCATAGTAGTATGCCATCATGGAAAATTTTGGAAAAAAATTGAATGTAATATCCTTTGAATTTATTAGGGGTACGCCCTAGTGGATAGCTCCATGTTTTATCAATCCCAAAAAAAACATCGAGTGATGAAATTTCGAAGAGACCTCATGTGTAAACACAACATTAGGGTTTAAATTTTAAAAATCTCATGCATAAACACAACATTACAAACTAAAAAAATCCAAACCCTAATCACAAAAATAACTAAAATAATGCAAAATTTACTGGACCTAACTAACCTCATCTTCATATTCATGCCCCATTCTATACCTTTGACTTCGACACTCATCTCTCACCATTTCAGGTAATTAGCAAAATTTTTAGATAAATTTTAGGGTAAACCCTAGCCAAAAAATGAATAGCATGAATCGAAGCTCGGGAGCCCTAAAAGTTTTAGGGTAAGCCCCAACCAAAAAATGAGTAGCATGAATCAAATCTTGGGAGTCCTAGGTTGTGCGTATGATATGTAGGTTGTAGTAGCTAAGGCACAATGTGGAGGCTACAAAATCTAGGGCACAAAATGGAGGTTGTAGTAGCTAAGACACGTTAGGTGTGGTAGCTAAGGCATGATGATTGCAATAGCTAAGGCGAGTCATGAGGTGTGGATGTTAGAGTAGCTAAGGCATGATGATTGCAATAGCTAAGGCGAGGCATGAGGTGTGGAGGTTAGAGTAGCCAAGGCACAGAGTGGAGGTTGCTAAGGTATGGTAGACTAGTTACAGTAGCTAAGGCATGATAGAGGACTAGTTGCAGTAGTTAAGGTGCAATAGACTATATAAAGCTTCAAATAAAAATGAGGTCATTGCATGGGGTTTAAGCTTGCATATTAAAAAAAACCTAAACCGCCTCTACGAAGGTAGTTTATAACCACCCTCTTAAGGATAAGAGGGCGGTTCATAACCACCCTCATAGGGGCACCCAAAAAATTTGGGTTCCCCTAAGATGGTGAATATAAACCACCCTCTTATCCCTAAGAGGGTGGTTGTAAACTGCCCTCTTATATCACCCTAAGATGGTGGTTTATAACCGTCATCTTAGTTTGACCCCTAAGACGGTGGTTTATAACCATCGTCTTAGTTTAACCCCTAAGACAACGGTTTATAACCATCATCTTAGTCCTACAAGGGCAGTTTATAGCTTCCATCTTAAAGGTGACCCTAAGAGGGTGGTTTTTCTAAGAAGGTGATTATAAACCACCCTCTTAGGATCTATTAAGGCAATTTTTTACCATCGTAAAAAGCCACCTTAATTTAGTCATCGTTAAAGCCCTTTTTTGGTGTAGTGTTTATTTCTAATATAATTGATTCTTTCATTCCCTGTTCATGCTTTCCTAAACCATATCTTTATATCCCATTTTCTTCATCAATATTGAACCAAATCCTTTTGTATGCTTTTCAAAATGACCAATACAATAATTAGATTGATTTTTATCAATATCAATACAACTCTAAGCATCACTACCTCTATCATCATTTGAATTTATATCAACATCAATTTTGATATCATTAGCATTTTTTGAATAATCACAAACTGTATTCAAATAACTTATATCACACATAGCATCAATTTTTTTAGCAGGTTCTTCTATCTTTGTCATGAATTCTAGGTCACTAGTATCATTGCTTGCATCACAATATTTTCTTTCATTTTGACAAGAATCATAATTTGCATCCTTTTCATTTTGAAGAAGATCACTAGTATCACAAGATGCATCAATCATCAATGGTTTTGATTCTATAGTATTGCAACATGAATCTACCATCATAGGACTTAAGTCATTTGTATCACAAGAAGCATATTTCATCACTGATTTGTTCTCTACTTCAACCTTTTCTTGTTTTCTCATCTTAGAAACATTAAGAGTGATAATTTCTTTGTAGATTATTCTTCATAGACTAACGAGTACAGTAACAAAATTTTCATAACAATAATTAACATCATTGAGAACACTTTGCATGCATTTCTAAAGTATTGATAATTCTCCTTTTTCTTCTTCACTAGTAATATCAACAAGCCTATTGTTCAAAGTATTTGTTTCATCAATAAACTTGTTCTTAAAATATTTAATCATGTCCTCTTGTCTTCTATTCTTGTCTTTTAGAACTTCATTAGAAAGTAATGCCATATACATCAAATTTCCTATCTCACTAGGTAATATAAAAACACTTCTAGAATATTTATATGCCTCATCAAGCCTTTCATTCAAATAATTACTAAGTGCTAAGAAATTTTCATCTTTGATTTCTCTCAACATTGCTTGTAAGACACTCTTTTCTTTTATTGATGTATCCTTTTCAATTTATTCTATCAAGTGTTGTGTATGGAATTTTAATCTTTCCACCCTTTCTGAAATTTCTTGAATGTCTAATTGTTTTTCTTCTTAAAAACACGAGTCTTATTCAATGTATATTGGTTCTTCTTGTAGACATAGGCTTTCTTCTTCAACTAATTTTGACAACTCATGAAGTTCTAGTTTTTGAGTTTCTATTTTTGGATCATTTGTTTTCTTTATCATTTGATTTTTTTTTGTCATGTTCCTTTGGAGTTGACAACCTTGTAACTTCCTAGATTTTAGAAACTAAAGAAATTTTTTTGCAAATTTAATTGTTTTAGAAACTAGAAAATAAGAGTATTTGCAAATAAATTCCTAAGTTTGAAGTAATTTAAATTTTCAAATCTTCAAACTTTGTCTCTTTAATTTTGAATAAGAGACTAATAATGCAATTTTCAATTTTTCAAAGTTTATGTTGAAATCCTTATATCTTCCAAATTTCAAGGTAACTATATTCTAAATTTCAAAACCTATGTTGGTGTTAAATTCCTTTTACTTCCCAAATAAGAAATTTAGAATTTTATAAACTATATTTGTAAATTTAAATTTCTAAATTGATGTTGAACTCCTTATTTCTTCATAATTATGTTGAACTCCTTATTTATTATCTACTATTTTGTTTCCTTAGTGCTATCTTATTGCTTTGTCTATCTTATGTTGATTGCTTTAATTCTTGTGCAGACTGTGTAGACTACTGGTCTACCACTTGAATACGGTATTTTCCTCTTATGTTAGCTGCTTGGAACATTTCTTCTTGAGTGATATTTTTCTATTATATTACCTCTTCTTTGGTTTCAATAGTGCTTGTCAAAATCTACACTTCGTTGGCTCTATTTGATGCTTATAAAATAACATTTACACTATGATTTTAAATCAATATTTCCTCCTTCCTTTTACTCTATATATATGCCATATCTATCTCCTCTTTTACTATAATAATGTGTAGATTCTAATATAGTGTGGATGTTATCTTCTTCAACTTTGAAGGCACTAAACTTAGAGTTTCTTTTTGTTGATTTAAACTCTAGAATATGGTGTCTATAAACTTGAATTATATCCACTCTTTCATATAAATGAAATACACCTTTAAGTTGACCCAGGTGTTGTAGGTGAGTTGGAGAGGAGAGGGAAATCCTCCAAGGGAGTTCCTAGGTTTGAATCTCCACCCTACCAAAAATTTGAATTGGGTACCCAAAATCCAATTGATAATATTGGTACGGGTAGGACCGGGCGGGACTCCTAGGTGACTTTGATGATGTAGAACCCCATGGTCGTGATCTCTCATACCAAGGAGGCCCACCAAGGTATTTTTTGCTTTAAAAAAAAATACACCTTTAAGCACCTATTTTCCAAAAAAAAATTCTTTTGTAGCTTGCCTCCTTGCCTTTTTGCTACTCAAACTTGTTGTCCAATAGCTTCAAATTTGCATCTTCTTTGCTTCTTGAAATGCTGCCCAAAATATTGCCTCCTTGTTGTCTAAAAACTCTATTTGAGCTTGTCATCAGATGGTGATGATTGTCCCAATATCTTCACTTAGACTCTTCATGGCTTTGATACCACTATTATATTTTCTATCGGATTAACTCAAACCAAACTTATTCCAGGATCAAGAACAAATATAATATCTCATAGAAAATAACCCAAATATGCACAATACACAAATATTACATTAATGATACAACTTAGTTATAATGCATGGATATTTACCTCTAATATATTCTTTTTCATGAAAACAAATCAATCCTATCAACAATGAATAACAATATCTCAAAGAAAATAACCCAAATATGCATAATACACAAATATTACATTAATGATACAACTTAGTTACAATGCATGGAGATTTCCCTCCAATATATTATTTTTCATGTCTTTTTAGGACTCCGACTGTTGCACTTCCTTTTTCATTCGGGAATTGCAACCTTTCATATTAATCATAAAGACAACTTTCTTTTTTCCACATGTCATGTGACTCTTCATACTGTCTTGACACTTCACACTCTTTCTCATGTTGTCACATACATTATAAAATATAAATCATCTACCAAACGAATATTGCAAGGGGAACCAAATAATGTAATATCTCCAACACTCATTTCTTATGTTTTTCCTCTTTGTAATATGATGGTATGCATGCACTATTCGAATTTGCAATATTTTCATAAACATTTCAAAACATGCATTCACCATGATCATTTGCATAAAATAAGAAAAGGTGATTAAAAGATAGCAATAGTAAACAAAGTAAAGAGATGAAGGGAGATGACAAGAAGAAGTAGAAGGTGGGTGCCCATGGGCACCCCAATATATCACATTTTATTTACACTTATTATACAAATGGATCCTCATTGAGGGGTATTTATAGTGATACCAAATCCCCAATGAGAGGTTCTAGGCTGACATTAACTTAACTTGGAGGTTAATATTATAATAAAATAATAATAAATTAGTCTTTAAGTAAGGTTATCCATAAATGTGGATTAACCAATACCATTAAGGGTGAAATATGAAAGAGGCCCTTAGGCTTACCTAAATTATGAATGCTCATAGGTTTACATAATCATATGCCCATACGCTACATTAATAGTGCTCATAAGCACTTCTTCACACTCGTGTCCTTGGCCTAAACAATATCATATTACAAATATTTCAAAACCCCTCGATAATCTAAGCTAAGAGGGCCAAGGAGAGAAGGCACAAAAGGTAACACCTCTTGATGCAGGAGCATCCAACGAAAGGTAAAATACAGCAAAGTAGAAAAAGTGTCGCGATATCGCGACATGTCGGCAAAGAAGAAAAGTGTCGCGATATCGCGACATGTCACAGGATCACGACCAAAAGCCGAGAGAAGGCTCAAGTAGAAAAAGTGTCACGATATCGCGACATGTCGCAGAATCGCGACCAAAATCCGAGAGAAGGCTCAAGTAGAAAAAGTGTCGCGATATCGCGACATGTCGTAGAATCACGACCAAAAGCCGAGAGAAGGCTCAAGAGAGAAAAGTGTCACGATATCGTGACATGTCGCAGAATCGCGACCAAAAGCCAAGAGAAGGCTCAAGTAGAAAAAGTGTCACGATATCGTGACATGTCGCAGAATCACGACCAAAATTCGAGAGAAGGCTTAAGAGAGAAAAGTGTCGCGATATCGCGACATGTAGAATCACGACCAAAAGCCGAGAGAAGGCTCAAGAGAGAAAAGTGTCGCGATATCGCGACATGTCGCAAAATCATGACCAAAAGCCGAGAGGAGGCTCAAGAGAGAAAAGTGTCGTGATATCGCGACATGTTGCAGAATCACGACCAAAAGTCGAGAGAAGGCTCAAGTAGAAAAAGTGTCGCGATATCATGACATGTCACAGAATCGTGACCAAAAGCCGAGAGAAGGCTTAAGAGAGAAAAGTGTCGCGATATTGCGACATGTCGCAGAATCGTGACCAAAAGCCGAGAGAGGGCGCAAGAGAGAGAAGTGTCGCGATATCGCGACATGTCACATTTTCATGACTCAAAAAGGAGAGAGAAGGCACGGAGCAAAAGTGTCACGATATCGTGACAGGGAAAAGTGTCGCGATATCGCGACATGTCGCATTTTTGTGACTCAAAAAGGAGAGAGAAGGCACAGAGCAAAGATGTCACGATTTCGCAACATGTCGCAAAATCGTGATCGAAGGAGCAGAAAGAAAGCAAGGAAGGAAACTATCGCGATATCGCGACATGTCGCATTTTTGCGACTCGAAGCAGAGAGAGTGAAAACATAGCCAATATGTCGCGATATCGTGACATGTCATGATTTTGTGACCCAAAAGGTGAGGAGGCAGAAAGGAAATATGTCGTGATATCACGACATGTCGCATTTTCACGACCCATGGACGAGAGAAGACGCAAAGGAGAAAAAGCGTCGTGATATCACGACATGTCGCATTTTCGCGATAAGAGGACGAAAGAAGGCACAAGGGAGAAGAAGTGTCGTGATATCGTGACATGTCGCATTTTTGTGACCTGAACAGGATAGGAAGGTAGAGAAGCCAGAAGTGTCACGATATCATGACATGTCGCATTTTCGCAACCCGAACAGGATAGGAAGGCAGAGAAGCCAAAAGTGTCACGATATCGTGACATGTCGCATTTTCGTGACCCGAATAGGACAGGAAGGCAGAGAAGCCAAAAGTGTCGCGATATCGTGACATGTTGCATTTTCATGACTCGAGGAAAGTAGGAAGGCAGAGGAGCCAAAAGTGTCACGATATCGCGACATGTCGCATTTTCGTGACTCGAGGAAAGCAGGAAGGCAGAGGAGCCGAAAGTGTCATGATATCGCGACATGTCACATTTTTGTGACTCAAAGAGGATGGGAAGGTGGAGAAGCCAAAGGTGTCGCGATATCGTGACATGTCGCATTTTCATGACTTGAAGAGGTTGGAAGGTAGGGAAGCCGAAAGTGTCGCGATATCATGACATATCGCATTTTTGTGACCAAACAAAAGAAAAGAAAGCGCAGGCCGTTACAGAGGAAACGGTCAAGCAGTGGTATACTGAACGTCATCAATGGTTGACAGGTGGACAGAGTCTACAGTGGCAACACTGGACAAGCACGTGGCACCAAGGTGCAGTGAAAGTAGACGAAGACGAAGAGTCAAAACATTTTGAAAGCCAGAACAACGAAGAGGCACGGGAGATGAAACGAAGCGTCAAAAAAGGGAGACGGAGAGTCATGCCAAATATTTTAAAAGGAGAAGTGAAGGCATGCACAATGGTTAGAAAATAGCACAGACAAAGTTGCAGTCGAGAAACTACGGAGACGGAGTTGCAGCCGTGAAGGCAAGAGGGCCATATTGGACCTGTTAGGCTATTTTTCTTCTAGAATTGGAATAATGTAATGTAATGTAAAACATAATAAACTATCTTTCTGTAAAAGAAGTTTATTTGGCAGAGTCTACCATTTTTGTAAATTTTTCCAAGTTAATGAATGAGATTTGTGAGTATTTGGGCTGAGCTATTTTTTTGGCTCCTCCATCAAGTGGTATCAGAGCGAGAGTTCTTGAGTGTGTAAACAGATCGCTAAACATGAGGTAGTTTGCACCAGGATCTGTGGAAGAGCGGGAGTTCTGAGCGTGTGAGCAGATCATCGAAAGTGAGGCAGTTTGCACTAGGATCTATGGAAGAGCGAAAGTGCCTGAGTGTGAAACAGATCGCCGGACGTGAGGCAGTTTACATCAGGGTCTATGGTTAAGATTTGTGAGAAGAGAGAGGAGAAGTTATGGTCATAAGGAGAACCTTGTTGAATGAGGAGAAAGGACCAGACCAGAGGAAGAGCCTATTTTGCACAAGGTGCAAATGTTTAGGAAAGGTCTGTAATGTTATCATAGATAATGGTAGCACAGATAATTTGGTTTCAGGAGAAATGGTTGCTAAGTTGAAATTGGAGAACAGGGTGCACCCGCATCCATATTGGATTGCGTGGTTGCAGAAAGATCATAGGGCATTAGTCAGTGAGCAGTGTTTAGTTAAATTTCATATTGGAACTTATCAAGATGAGGTTCTGTGTGATGTTTTGCCTATGGATGCTTGCCATTTGTTGTTGAGAAGGCCATGGCAATTTGATAGAAGTGCGGTGCATGATGGGCATGTGAATACTTACTCTCTGACGAAAGGTGGAGTGCGTCACAAGTTGAAGCCATTGAAGGAGATGGATAAAAAGAGTTTGCTGACAACAATGAGAGTGGAAGTTGTGGGATCTGAAGAACTTAAGGGTTTGTACCCTATAGATGCAGACTTTGCTGAAGCTTGGAGAGCTTGTACAGGCCCAGTGAAAAATAAGGGGATAGAACAGTACAGAAGTGAAGGTCACTTCTCCATCCACCTTGGTTGTCTGATGCAGGAGCATCCAACGAAAGGCAAAATACAACAAAGTAGAAAAAGTGTCACGATATCATGACATGTCGACAAAGAAGAAAAGTGTCACGATATCGCGACATGTCGCAGGATCGCGACCAAAAGCCGAGAGAAGGCTCAAGTAGAAAAAGCGTCACGATATCGCGACATGTCATAGAATGGTGACCAAAAGCCGAGAGAATGCTCAAGGAGAAAAAGTGTCACGATATCGCGACATGTTGCAGAATCGCGACCAAAAGCCGAGAGAAGGCTCAAGAGAGAAAAGTGTCGCGATATCGCGACATGTCACAGAATCACGACCAAAAGTCGAGAGAAGGCTCAAATAGAAAAAGTGTCGCGATATCGCGACATGTCACAGAATCATGACCAAAAGCCGAGATAAGGCTTAAGAGAGAAAAGGGTAGCGATATCGCAACATGTCGCAGAATCACAACCAAAAGCCGAGAGAAGGCTCAAGATAGAAAAGGGTAGCGATATCGCGACATGTCGTAGAATCGCAACCAAAAGCCGAGAGAAGGCTCAAGAGAGAAAAGTGTCGCGATATCGCGACATGTCGCAGAATCGCGACCAAAAGCCGAGAGAAGGCTCAAGTAGAAAAAGTGTCATGATATCGCGACATGTCGCATAATCGTGACCAAAAGCCGAGAGAAGGCTTAAGAGAGAAAAGTGTCACGATATCATGACATGTCGTAGAATCGTGACCAAAAGCCGAGAGAGGGTGCAAGAGAGAGAAGTGTCACGATATCGTGACATGTCGCATTTTCACGACTCAAAAAGGAGAGAGAAGGCACAGAGCAAAAGTGTCACGATATCACGATAGGGAAAAGTGTCACAATATTGCGACATGTCACATTTTTGTGACTCAAAAAGGAGAGAGAAGGCACGGAGCAAAGATGTCACAATTTTGCGACATGTCACGAAATCACGATCGAAGTAGCAGAAAGAAAGCAAGGAAGGAAACTGTCGCGATATCGCGACATGTCACGTTTTCAGGACCCAAAGCAGAGAGAATAAAAGTAGAGCCAAGATGTCACGATATCGTGACATGTCATGATTTCATGACCCAAAAGGCGAGGAGGAGGCAGAAAGGAAATATGTCATGATATTGCGACATGTCACATTTTCATGACCCATGGATGAGAGAAGACGCAAAGGAGAAAAAGTGTCATGATATCGCGACATGTCACATTTTCGTGACAAGAGGATGAAAGAAGGCGCAAGGGAGAATAAGTGTCGCGATATCGTGACATGTCACATTTTTATGACCCAAACAGGACAGGAAGGCAGAGAAGCCAGAAGTGTCGTGATATCGTGACATGTCGCATTTTCGTGACCCGAACAAGACAAGAATGCAGAGAAGCCAAAAGTGTCACGATATCGTGACATGTCACATTTTTGTGACCCAAACAGGATAGGAAGGCAAAGAAGTCGAAAGTGTCACGATATCGTGACATGTCGCATTTTCGTGACTCGAGGAAAGCAGGAAGGCATAGGAGCCGAAAGTGTCAAGATATCGCAACATGTCGCATTTTCACGACTCGAGGAAAGCAGGAAGGTAGAGGAGCCGAAAGTGTCATGATATCGTGACATGTCGCATTTTTGTGACTCGAAGAGGATGGGAAGGCGGAGAAGCCAAAGGTGTCGCGATATCGCAACATGTCGCATTTTCATGACTTGAAGAGGCTGGAAGGTAGGGAAGTCGAAAGTGTCACGATGTCACGACATGTTGCATTTTTGCGACCAAAAAAAAGAAAAGAAAGTGTAGGCGGTTACAGGAGCCATTACAGAGGAAATGGTCGAGCGGTGGTATATCAAACGTCATCAATGGTTGACAGGTGGACAGAGTCTACAGTGGCAGCACTGGACAAGCACGTGGCACCAAGGTGCAGTGAAAGCAGACAAAGATGAAGAGTCGAAACATTTCGAAAGCCAGAACAATGAAGAGGCACGGGAGATGAAATGGAAGTGTCAAAAAATGGAGATGGAGAGTCATGCCAAAGATTTTAAAAGGAGAAGCGAAGGCATGCACAATGGTCGAAAAACAACGCAGACAAAGTTGCAGTCAAGAAACTGCGGAGACGGAGTTGCAGCCGTGAAGGCAAGAGGGCCATATTGGACCTGTTAGGCTGTTTTTCTTTCAAAATTGGAATAATGTAATGTAATGTAAAACATAATAAACTATCTTTTTGATAAAGTAGTTTATTTTGCAGAGTTTGCCATTTTTGTAAATTTTTCCAAGTTAATGAATGAGATTTGTGAGTATTTGGGCTGAGCTATTTTTTTGGCTCCCCCATCACCTCTTCCCCCCAATACCATAATGGATGCTCTAATGGGTCTCCATTGTTCCTCCATCATTATAAAGCTTGTGTCTAGTCCTCTAGAATTTTATCTCAATCTCTTTTAGTTCCTTTTACAATACTTGCAAGCGTATGACTTCTTTGAAACCTTTGAATTACCCTAAGTCAACTAAGCCTTAGATTCCATTGATTTGAAGTTTTTTGGATGAGCTTGTGTATGAGAAAGAGCTCTACAATTCTTCAGTGCTACTTCATAATGAATTAGAATCTTAAAAAGTACTTCAAGAGAGATGGGTTGTCGCATTTTGATAGTCATAGCATTCACATAATGAACCAAACCAATTGTGTGAAAGGGAGGATAAATATTGAAAGTAATAGATTTGACATACTCTTCATAACTTTTTACCTTACCTCCTACCATAGCTAAATCAACTTTTAGAGATTTGACATGATGATGTAGGAGCATCCAGCGACAGCAGGGCAATCTTGCATCAACCAAATTTTTTTCTAAGTATTTTGTTTTATTTCTTTTCTTTACAAGGTAGAAGTCTGTCGCGATATCATGACATCAAAAAAGAGAAACCAAGGCAAGGCAGAAGTTTGTCGCGATATCGCGACGTCGTGATATCGCGACATCAAGAAAGAAACCAAGGCAAGGCAAAATTTTGTCGCGATATCGCGACATCAAAAAAGAGAAACCAAGGCAAGGCAGAAGTTTGTCGCGATATCGCGACATCAAAAAAAGAAACCAAGGCAAGGCAAAAGTTTGTCGCGATATCGTGACATCAAAAAAAGAAACCAAGACAAGGCGGAAGTTTGTCACGATATCGCGATGTCGTGATATTGCGACATCAAAAAAAAAAGAGGAACCAAGGCAAGGTGGAAGTTTGTCACGATATCGCGATGTCAAAAAGGAACCAAAGAAAAGGCAGAAGTTTGTCACGATATCATGGCCAAAAGAAAACAATGAGAAATAAACACACGAACAACCACGCGCACGAAAAAAGAGGCAACAGTCACAGAAGAACAATCTAAAAAAATGACGGTTGCAGGTCAAGGGTCTCTTTAATGCATGCTTTCATGGCGGATCGAGGCAGTTGCCCATTTATGGAAAGAAAATTGAAGACTCGACCGTGGAAGCCGATTTTGCAGGTTTTTGTAATGAATTCTGCCAGGTGGGTCATTAATGGCCTAGAGGGTCGAGACCTCGATAAAAACTCAGAGATTGTAAGAGAAAGGTGGTGGATTGGAGAACGAAACTAGAGGATAGTGTTAGGGAGAAAAACCAAGCCGAGCGCTGGTTATTGTAAGCCTACGGGCTATCACTGTATGTATTTTCTAGATTAATAGAAGAAAATTTGGAATAAGTGTGAGTGTCATTTTTTCATCCCCCATTAGTGGTATCAGAGCCAGAAGTTCCTGAGTGTATAATAGATCGCTAGACGTGAGGCAGTTACACCAGGATCTGTGGAAGGGATTGTGAGAGAGTGAGCAAAATTCCTCCAAGAAGAAACCCCGTTGGTGGGAGAGGCATGGCGTCAGTAGAAGATGTTCGAGCTTTGCAGAGGCAAATGCAAGCCCTACAAGAAGAGGTGCGTAGAGGATTGCAGCCAAGAAGAGATGAAGGTAGTGAAGACGAAGTGGATGAAGAAGAAAACTAGTTTGAGGAAGAAGAAGAGGCTGTAGATCCTACACAAGCCAGGTTGTACAAAGCCATTTCTCAGATTGGAAAGAGGCCGAAGATAGAGGTTTTTGCGTACTCAAGAAATCTTGATCCAGAGGAATTGATCGACTGGATCAATGATCTATAAGAGTACTTTGAGTATGAAGAAGTTGAAGATCCTGAGAGGGTCAGATTTGCCAAGACCAAGCTGAAGGGTCATGCCAGCATATGGTGGAAGGGAGTGCAACTGGAGCGAAACAGAAGAGGAAAAGAACAGATAACAAAATGGGTGTGAATGGTGGAGAAGCTGAAGAGGTAGTTCATCCCAGGTGATTACGAACTGGATCTGCTAAGAAAAATGCAGAGTTTGAGACAGATGAACAAAACTGTCCAAGAGTACATAGAAGAGTTTTATAAGATCTCCATCAAAACTGGCCATTTAGATGCAAGCAAGGAGAAGGTGGCTCGTTATATCAATGGGTTGAGACCCAGTATCCAGGAAGAGTTGAGCCTAGTTCGGGTGAGCACCATTGAAGATGCTTACCAGTTTGCTCTGAAGGTTGAAGAGAAACTGAACAAAAGGTTTGAGAGCAAACAAAGAGGAAGAGGGCATGGAGGAAAGACTGGTGGAAGAAAAGATGAAGGAAAAGAGGAGAAGAAAGAAGAAGCTAGCAGCAGCCAAGAGTAGAATGTAGGTGATGATTATAAACCCCAACTTCAGAACAATGGCTACCCAAGAGGAAGAGGTAGATCTGTATGTGGGTATGGAAGAGGAGTGTTTCATGGAACCTATTTCCACTGTGGAGAAGAGGGACATCGGGCATACGAGTGTCCCCAGCACTGCGAGAGGATGAACAAGAGACCTGAGGGTCCTACCAGAGCTGCTATAGCAGATGAAGATGCTAAATCAAAACATTCTAAGGAGGCAAAGAGAGGAGAAGTCATGGTCACAAGGAGAGCCATGCTGATTGAGGAAGACAAGCCAGAGCAGAGGAGAATCCTGTTCTACACGAGGTGCAAAAGTGCAGGTAAAGTCTGTAATGTTATTATAGACAATGGAAGTACTGATAACTTAGTCTCCAAAGAGATGGTTGCTAAGTTACAGCTGGAAATGAGGAGACACCCGCATCCATACCGGATTGCGTGGTTGAGAAAGGACCACATAGCATGGGTCTGTGAACAGTGCTTAGTCATGTTCAAGATTGGGAGATACCAGGATGAAATCTTGTGTGATGTTTTTCCCATGGATGCTTACCATTTGTTGTTAGGAAGGCCATGGCAGTTTGATCGGAGTGTAGTGCATGATGGTCGTGCAAATATGTACTCCTTGACGAAAGATGGAGTGTGCCACAAGTTAAAGCCATTACAGGCAGTGGATGAGAAGGTGTGCGGCAATGCCAAAATTTGTCTGGTAGAAGGCAAAAAAATTTTTTACGAGGAGACGGGGTTCAAGCGGGCTGCAGAGGCGAGTGCACGTTTGGAGATGTTACAAAAGACGTAGACTAAACAACACAGAAGTGAAGGTCACTTCTCAATTTACCCCGGGTGTCTGATGCAGGAGCATCCGGTGACAGTAAGGGCAATCTTGCATCAACCAAATTTTTCTAAGTATTTTGTTTTATTTCTTTTCTTTACAAGGTAGAATTTTGTCATGATATCGTGGCCAGAAGAAAAAAAATGAGAAATAAACACGCAGACGGCCATGTGCACGGAAAAAGAGGCAACAGTCATAGAAGAATAGTATGACAAAATGACGGTTGCAGGACAAGGGTCTCTTTAATTCATGCTTTCATGGCAGATCGGGGCAGTTGCCCATAAATGGAAAGAAAATTGAAGACTCGGTCGTAGAAGCCAATTTTGCAGGTTTTTGTAATGAATTCTGCCAGGTGGGTCATTAATGGCCTAGAGGGTCGAGACCTCGATAAAAACTCAGATATTGTAATAGAAAGGTAGTGGATTGGAGAACGAAACTAGAGGATAGTGTTAGGGAGAAAAACCAAGCCGAGTGCCGGTTATTGTAAGCCTGCAGGCTGTCACTATATGTATTTTCCAAATTAATAGAAGAAATTTTGGAATAAGTGTGAGTGTCGTTTTTTGTCCCCCATCACATGAAATATATAATCATTAACATTATTGAAATTTTGAGATTGGAGATCCCTATCGCTATTATGTTAACTTCACTAGCACTTAATTTTCCATAGAGATATTTCAAAATAGATAATACCTCAATAGGATCAGTTTTCTCTCTGATGTGAAAAAGTGCATTTGGTTCCACTAATACAAATAAGAGTCCAAGAGCTTCCTCTTTTCACTTATTGAGTTCATGATCATTGATACCTTCTGATTCATTATTGAAGATGAACTAGATATTCTTGCTTCTAAGTAATCTACCATTTGAATTAACCAAGTGTTATAATGTCTTCCATTGAGGCAAGTAATATACCCTAAGGAATCCATTTTACACAAAAATCCTAAGCAAATTTGTACCATATCCATGAACTGATGTCACCACTAGGGACTACATAGAGCTTGAAAAATCATGCAATATAAAAACATGGGATCCAAAAACTTCCATATGGAAAAGTTATGGCCTCCAAAAAATTTGGTATATTCGCACTCAATTCAGAAGAAAAATAAAATGCCAAATCAACAACTCCCACTTGGTGCCACTAGATGTTGCACTATCAACTGGCAAATTCAAGTTTGATAAATGACTTGATATGATTGGCTAAATTCTTCATACTCATATGTATGTGTGTGTATAAATATTGATGGGTTGGAGTTGATAGGGCTCAAACCCCAGACCATATACCTACAAGATAAAGGGTAGACCAATTGCACTCCTTGCATGTCCTTTAATAGAATTATAGATGAACTAAACTTTAAATGTTATGCAAAGGGTACACTTACCATTGAGCAAGCAAAAAATTAGCACCAAGTTTTAGACTGAACATATGGCACCAATAAGCCTCCTTATTAACCAATGCACTATATTTTCAAATAAGATAAAATGAAGAGAGGAAGTCCCTTTTAAAATTCTATCAAGGACATTTGCAAGAGAAAATAATTATTGGGATTTGAACCAGTGACCTTGTCTATGTAAAGGAGAGTTCAAACCACTCTAACACCACCTCTTGTTAGGAACAAAGTTGCAAGATCCATTATTTAGCATTTTTTTTAAATAAAGGGGTAAAAATTTATTGATAAGAATACAAGATTACAAAGTACAATGAAGCCCCCAACCAAGACTCAAATAAACAATAAAACAAGCTAAAACCATCAGATAGGATCAAACCCTAAGAAGATAATAAGAAAAAAATATCCATTATTGAGCACTTATGCTTCACCTAATTTAAAGAAAAAATCTTGCAACTATTTAGTCCCAATGACTCAACCCTACAATGACCTCCCAACCAAGCAAGCATTGCCTTTGTCAACATGCCACTCCCTTATGGCAAGTGGAAGATAAGGTTCCCCATGGAAATACCTAATGTGACTATCGATAGAAAAATATTAGGATTTGCTTGCACCTCCTCCCAGTTACAAGCACGCAGACTTACAACCACACTATCTATGCCAAGATTCATCGACGTGCGACAGTAAATTCAAATGATTGTGTTCATTTTTTGTGCCAAAAAAAGGCTAGAAAATTTTTCAAAAATGGAAATTTTAAATTTTGAAAGAATAAGACCCGAATAAGCCTATCGATCGCCAATAAATTTAATTTCTCTTTTTTTGATGAATGATGTAGCTTCGAATCTCGCTCTCACATCATGTTCATATTTGTAATATGTCTATAAACATTCCAAAATATTCATTCACCACAACTGTATGCAGAAAAGTAGAAAAGAGCGACTAAAAGATAGCAAGAGTAAATGAAGTAAAAAGACAAAGAGAGAGAACAAGAAGTAGAAGGTGGATTCTTGTGGGCACCCCAATATATCACATTTAATTCACACATATGATACAAATGGATCCTCATTGAGAGGTATTTATAGTGATATCAAATCCCTAGTGAGAAGTTAACTTTTGGCTAACATTAACTTAACCTTGAGGTTAACCTTATAATAAAACAATAATAAATTACCCTTTATACAAGGTTCTCCATAAAGGTGGATTAATCAATACCACTAAGGGTGAAATATGAAAGGGACACTTAGGCTTACATGAACATAGGTTTATATATGTATGATAAATGCCCATAGGCTTATGATGAGTGGTTGTTTGACACATATTTTAATATCATAATTGTTTTATTGTTATAATTATTTAAGTTATTATGATATGTTTTATATGAATTACTATTGAATATTGTGTAAATTATTAGTAAATTTGATTAATTACAGTAATCTAAAAAATATGTTTGATTTATACAAAATTCATCAAAGTCTTGAGAAAAATGCAAGAAAAAGTGTTGATGGTCAATGAAGAGATTGTAGAGCTTTGGAGTACACCTCGGATGAGAAGAAGGATGAATAAAAGGACCCAAGATAAAAACAGAGCTCGGTGACAACAATAGTTGACTTGTTACAAAAGCATGTTACAGATGTATATTACTGAAATATGTTACTGAAGTATATTACTAAAGCATGTTACTGAAGGTAACTACCGAAGGAAGTTACTGAAGAATATTTTACCAAGAAGTTATCGAAGGATAATAAAGGTTGTTGAATTACATGCCACATCAGTGACGACACGTCAATTTTGGATGACAACAAATATTTTCACTTAGCAAAATATTTCATACTATCTGCAAGAATATTTCAGTTGATAAAAGTTGTTATTTGCTTAATAAAGTTTGTAATCAGATTATTATGAGAAGTTTTAGATATAGGCACAATACTGTCATATCTTTCCTGGAATATAGGACATGAGTGTTGGCAATTTTGGGTACATTGGGTACATTGCCCTTGATCATGTGTATAAGTTGTCATTGATGTCAAGAAGCTCTTGAAGGAATTTGTTTGATGTCAAAAGTTTTGCTTTAATAAAAGGTTTCTTGGAGGTTTCGGCATGACAGTTTCAAAGGTCTTTTGTAAACCCCAAGTTGGCAGGTTTAAAGATTACGGGTGGATGCATTAGTTTAATGCATTTGGGTCCAGGAGGAAGTATTTATTTAAATAATTAAAAACCTTGTTAAGGTTCCCTTTAATTATTTTTAAATAAATATTAAATTATTGTTTGCAATGGGTTCTCCTAACCCATGGCACTATGTTTTAAGATTGTGGGCGCTAGCCAAGACCTCGTCGATTTCAAGAGCTTATGGTAAAAATGCATATAAATCTCCCTCGATGAAAATCAAGAATCATCCGATCCGCATTTTGAAAAGAGTTGCTCGCTATGAATTCGTGATCTGTTGTTCGATTTCTTCCTCGTGATTTCGTGATCTGTTGTTCGAATTTCTTCTCCGATTGTGTCTTCACCGTTTTCATAAACCCGTCGTTCGACTGTGTCTTCACCGTTTTCATGAATCCATTGTTCATTTTTTGTACTCGTCGTTTGTCGTAAATCCATCGTAAGGTTTTCGTCTTCGTGTTCGCGTCAGAAGAAAGGGAGGCACTATTGTTTTATTTAATCCCTAGCACAAAAGGAACAAGGCTAACAGCGTGAGGTTTAAACCTCATCGGGTGCCTTTGGCGCACCGATAGCGGCTAGGCTGTTGACGCGCTACCCGAATGGGAGGTTCTGCGTTCGAATAACATGAAAGAGTTTTTCATCGTGAAGTGGACGCAGCGGGTGGTGTTAGAATTCGTGCGCAATTTCTCCATAGCGTAATTTTTGATGTTGGCCAAGGTACTTTCGAAATTAATTTTTGCTAAGTGTATTTTGCGGATGGAGGAAGTTTATTAGAGGGCAAAACAACTTAGGAGTTATAAGGAGTTTAAAGCTTGTTTTATTTTTGATAAAATATTCTTTTGAAGGTGTTGTTTGAAATATCTTATTGCATTCTTATGAGAGATAAATTTTATTTTTGATAAGACTATAAGGGAGAAATAAGTTGTATAAGGGATACATTTTTCTTGTAATGTTGAGAGTGCTTTTGGTTGATTATGGAAATGAAAGCATGATGTTTTAAGGTTAAAATTGCTTCTTGTGTGAAGTTGTGAAACCTTAAATGGGAAGCTTTGAGATTGACATTTGCTTTCATTAAATTGGTAATAATCAAGCTATTCTTTACTTGGTTAAAGTGTTGGGCTTACTCCTTTGTTGATGATTTGAAAATTTGTTTTGCGCTATTGTGATTTGAGTTGGTGGATGCTTTTTGTTCAAAAAATATTGGAGAGAAAAGGAGTTCTACTTGTTTCCTTTTTCTGATGTTGATTGTGAAATGCTTCAAGGTTGTGTTTTGAGTTGAATGGTGTTTATTGAACCTTGGTTGATGAGCATTGTTGTTGAAGCCCTATTTGATGGTGGAAATATCATGAGTATCATTGTTATGTGATTCTTTGCATAATTAGCAATTTTTGGGGTTTCATGTTCTTGAAAGAAAGCATTCTATCTTATCCAATTTTGAAATTGAGATTGAGTTTGAGTTGAGCATTGAAATTGAGTTTGAGATGAATTGATTTGAGTTGAGTTTTGAGATTGGGATTTGAGTATAGAACATATTGAGTCTCTAACAATTCTCTTTATGCTTCTATGAGTTTGACAAATCACATTGGGTCTCTAAAAATTCACCTTGTGATTTCCTACTAAGAAATTTTTTTTTCTTGGTGAGCTTACTGAGTTTTGGACAGGTTTCGGTGGGGACTTTTGAGCAGTTTTGGATAGGTTTCGGTGGGGACTTGTGAGAAGATTTGGACAGGTCCCAGCAGAGGACTTGTGAGCTGAGTTTGATAGTTCTATCAGAGAACTTGAGGAAATATGTGCATTGGTTCTTTGAGAAGAACCTGAGGACAGATTTGGCAAGTCTTTGAGAAGGCTTGTGTGCAGAGGATTGATTTGTTCAAGCGTTGGATAGATCTGATAGACAGAGGAAGACTTGTACTAGACCGACTGACTATGTTTGGTACAAGTTGTTGAGCTACTATGGACGTGATCATAGAAGGTAGAGGTCTCTTAGGCTAAGCATTAAGGACAGGAGGTCTTCGGTGGAAAGGAGTTCCACGTGGTCGGCAAGAGGTAGAGGCAGTTGATCTTCTGAGGGATCATTTCCATAGTAGAGGGGAAGGTATCTCCTTTGAGCAAAGGCTCATAAATTTTGATTAGGGGAAGGTATCTCCTTTGGGCCGAGGCTCATAAATATTGTAATTTGGAAGGATTCCCAAAGAACTTTGAGATAAATTTTAGAGAAAAGTTTTGTGGACGTAGCCCAACCATTTTGGGTGAACCACGTTAAAATTGGTGTCACTTTGTGGATGATATTGTGCATTGTTTTGATATTTCTTTGGGTATATTGCTTTACTATTTTGAAGTATAAAGGAAAAAATAAAAATGGGTCTTATACTGTTCACCCCCCCTCTCAGTATAAGCTTGTGTTCTTCAATTGGTATCGAAGCGGGTGCATTCAGAAAGTTTAACAGCTTGAAGTAAAAGCTAGTAAAGAACACAATGGATCATTCAAGTGGCAATGCAGCACCTATTCTTGATAGTTAGATTTTGTTCTTTGGAGTGCAAGGATGAAGGTTCATCTAATGGCACTTGGTAATGAGGTTTGGGAAGTGATTGAAGATGAGTACACTATTCTTGTACATGGTCCTATTACTAAGGAAGAAAGCCTCCTACATCATAGAAATTCAAAGGCAATGAATGCAATCCTAAAAGGCTTACAAAAAGTAGATCTCACCAAGGTGATTCACTGCAAGATAGCTAGTGAAATGTGGAAACAGTTGAAGGTGGTTCATACAGGTGATACAAATGTTAGAAAGGCCAAATTGAGACACTTCAAAGGTATATTTGAACAACTCAAGATGAATTATGATGAAAATATTAGTGACTACATGCTTCGTATGGATGAGGTTGTTAACTCCATGAAAGACTTAGGTCTTGAGCTTGCTGAAAATGATGTTTGTGATAAGATTTTAAGATCTCTTCCTAATAGATTTAGTGAAAAGATTTCTGCTATTGAGGAAGCTAAAGATTTGGATAAGTTGAAAAAGGATGAGCTCCATAGTATACTTGCAGCATTTGAGTTGAGAACTCAAATGAAGGTTGATGTCAAGAAAGAGGCGACTTTCAAGGCTACCAAGAAATCCAAGGGTAAACAGCTTCAAGATAGTGATGAGTCTTCTAGTGATAAAGAGGCATATTATAGCAAGAAAGGTAAGTTCTCTAGAAAGCACCAAAGTATGAAAAATATAAGATGTTTCAATTGTGGAAAGTTTGGTCATTATGCTACCGATCGTACTGTTCCCAAGAATGAAAGTGATGAAGATAAACATGATTCTAAGAGCAAGGATTCTAAAAAGCACAAGCATCACAGGAAGAACAAAGATGAGCACAACAATCAAGGAAAGAGGTATTCTCACAAGCACAAGAAGAGTTTCTACCTAGACAAAGCAAGTAAGTGTTCTAGTAGTGATAGTGAAAGTTCTTCAAGTGATGATGAAAATGAGATGTTGTTCATATCGGAAAAAGAGGAAGAACCGAAACATAGATTCATTATCATGAAATGTCTTAGATGTGGAAACTTTGGTCACCTTGAGGATGATTGCACAAATAATGATTTGGTTTCTAGTATGTATGAGGATGCTTCAGAAAACTATAAGGAAGATGCATGTATGGTTTTTGAAAAGGGTAGCACCTCTAGTGATAAGAAATCTGAAAAAGGCTTTGATGATTCAAAAAGCAAACAAATAGAGGAAGATATAGAGGAAGGTGAAGTAGATCTTGAAGGTGAACTTATTAGTGCTCTTAGTGCTTTGAAAAAGGAAAGAAAGAAGAATGCTAGACTCAAGGATAAGTTAGATGAATGTTGTATGGAGAGAGATGATCTTATAGAAAGTCTTGACTTCTCTATAGCTAAGACACAAGAACTCAAGGATGAGTTAGAGTCTAAGGTTCTTGAGTATAGTGAGTTAGAACAGAAAATGGCTTCTTTGAAAGAGGAAACTAAAGAGTACAAGGATAAGCTTTACAGGTTTCAAGATAGCTCCAAAAAGGTTAAGTCACTCATCAAAGGTCAAAGAAAGACAACAGATAAAATAGGCCTTGGTTTTGTTAAGCCACACAAGGAACAAGTTGGAGAGTCTAGTAAGAGACTCCAAAAGGAAGAGAGTTCTGATGAGGAAAGTATTTCAAAAAAGGAGTCCTTGAATGATAGATGCACAAAAACAGAAAACAAAATTTAGAATGAGAAGAAGAAGTATTCAGGACCCAAGAGGTCAAATAAAGGAAAGTTTCAAGGCAGATGTTTTTCCTGTCATAGGTTTGGTCACATGGCTTCACATTGCATGGCTCAAGTGAAGAAGGTAAATGACAAGTTTCAGAAGTGCTAGTTACTTTCAAGGGTATTGCTACTCTTGTAAACAGTTTGGGCACAAGGCAGTCTATTGCAAGGTAAATAATAGGAACAGGTTTGATCAAAACAGGTTTGGTCAGAACAGGTTTGGTCAGAACAGGTGGATTCAAAGATTAGGTTTACCTTAGAGAAACAACTTTGTTAGGTGTTTTAAGTGCAACAATGAAGGTCACATATCCAAATAGTGCGGAGCTAAATTTCCAGAATACAGGAACTAGAACAATGGCATGATCAGGTCCAAGGATCAAGGCATGGACAAGAACAGGGATGAGAACAAGAACAAGAACAGTGACAAGAATAGGAATATGGACAAAGAGTTCAAGAGAAGGCCCGGTAAGGAAGTTATAGACACTGATGATGATCAGTGCCTAATGGGAGTTTTACTCCCACCCCAGAATAAATCACCTCATCAGGAGGTGGGGGAGGGACTAAGCTAAGAGGCCCATTCTTGGTCCCGAGCCCCAAAGGTGACCCTTTGCCATTTATGACAAAGGGGGAGAGATATGAGTAAGGGGGAGAGCTTCAAAGTGAAGAGGAGAGCTTCAAGTCAGGGGGAGCAAAACTTCAAAGGAAGATTCTTAGTTGTGGGTACAGTTGGTTAGTTGTTAGCACAGTTGGTTTCAGTTTTGGCTCTTGAGAAGTGTTTTCAGTAAAAGTTTGCCATCAATGACAAAGGGGGAGATTGTTGGCAATTTTGGGTACATTGGGTACATTGCCCTTGATCATGTGTATAAGTTGTCATTGATGTCAAGAAGCTCTTGAAGGAATTTGTTTGATGTCAAAATTTTTGCTTTAATAAAAGGTTTCTTGGAGGTTCTGGCATGACAGTTTCAAAGGTCTTTTGTAAACCCCAAGTTGGCAGGTTTAAATATTACGGTGGATGCATTAGTTTAATGCATTTGGGTCCAGGAGGAAGTATTTATTTAAATAATTAAAAACCTTGTTAAGGTTCCCTTTAATTATTTTTAAATAAATATTAAATTATTGTTTGCAATGGGTTCTCCTAACCCATGGCGCTATGTTTTAATATTGTGGGCACTAGCCAAGACCTCACCGACGTCAAGAGATTATGGTAAAAATGCATATAAATATCCCTCGATGAAAATCAAGAATCATCCCATCCGCATTTTGAAAAGAGTTGCTCGCTGTGAATTTGTGATCTGTTGTTCAATTTCTTCCTCGCTGTGATTTCATGATCCACTGTTCGGATTTCTTCTTCGATTGTGTCTTCATAATTTTTGTAAACCCGTCGTTCGACTGTGTCTTTGCCATTTTCATGAATCCGTTGTTCATTTTGTACTTACCGTTTATCGTAAATCCGTCATAAGATTTTTGTCTTCGTGTTCGTGTCAGAAGAAATGGAGGCACTATTGTTTTATTTAATCCCTGGCGCAGAAGGAACAAGGCTAACAACGTGAGGTTTAAACCTCACCGGGCACCTTTGGCACACCGGTAGTGGCTAGGCTATTGGCACGCTACCCGAACGGGAGGTTTCGCGTTCGAATAACGTGAAAGGGTTTTTCATCGTGAAGTGGACGCAGCGGGTGGTGTTAGAATTTGTGCACAATTTCTCCATAGCATGATTTTTGATGTTGGCCAAGGTACTTTTGAAATTAATTTTTGCTAAGTGTATTTTGCGGATGGAGGAAGTTTATTAGAGGGCAAAATAGCTTAGGAGTTATAAGGAGTTTAAAGCTTGTTTTATTTTTGATAAAAGATTCTTTTGAAGGTGTTGTTTGAAATATCTTATTACATTCTTATGAGAGATAAATTTTATTTTTGATAAGACTATAAGGGAGAAATAAGGTGTATAAGGGATAGATTTTTCTTGTAATGTTGAGAGTGCTTTTGGTTGATTATGGAAATGAAAGCATGATGTTTTAAGGTTAAAATTGCTTCTTGTGTGAAGTTGTGAAACCTTAAGTGGGCAGCTTTGAGATTGACATTTGCTTTCATTAAATTGGTAATAATCAAGCTATTCTTTACTTGGTTAAAGTGTTGGGCTTACTCCTTTGTTGATGATTTGAAAAGTTGTTTTGTGCTATTGTGATTTGAGTTGGTGGATGCTTTTTGTTCAAACAATATTGGAGAGAAAAGGAGTTCTACTTGTTTCCTTTTCTGATGTTGATTGTGAAATGCTTCAAGGTTGTGTTTTGAGTTGAATGGTGTTGATTGAACCTTGGTTGATGAGCATTGTTGTTGAAGCCCTATTTGATGGTGGAAAGATCATGAGTATCATTGTTATGTGATTCTTTGCATAATTGGCAATTGTTGGGGTTTCATGTTCTTGAAAGAAAGCATTCTATCTTATCCAATTTTGAAATTGAGATTGAGTTTGAGTTGAGCATTGAAATTGAGTTTGAGCTGAGTTGATTTGAGTTGAGTTTTGAGATTGGGAGTTGAGTATAGAACATATTGAGTCTCTAAAAATTCTCTTTATGCTTCTATGAGTTTGACAAATCACATTGGGTCTCTAAAAATTCACCTTGTGATTTCCTACTAAGAAAGTTTTTTTTCTTGGTGAGCTTGCTGAGTTTTGGATAGGTTTCGGTGGGGACTTGTGAGCAGTTTTGGACAGGTTTCTATGGGGACTTGTGAGAAGATTTGGACAGGTCCTAGCAGAGGACTTGTGAGCTGAGTTTGATAGTTCTATCAGAGAACTTGAGGACAGAGGTGCACTGGTTCTTTGAGAAGAACCTGAGGACAAATTTGGCAAGTCTTTGAGAAGGCTTGTGTGCAGAGGATTGATTTGTTCAAGCATTGGACAGATCTGATAGACAGAGGAAGACTTGTACTAGACCGACTGATTATGTTTGGTACAGGTTGTTGAGCTACTGTGGACATGATCATAGAATGCAGAGGTCTCTTAGGCTAAGCATTGAGGACAGGAGTTCCACGTGCTGGCAAGAGGTAGATGCAGTTGATCTTCTGAGGGATCATTTCTAGAGTAGAGGGGAAGGTATCTCCTTTGAGCAGAGGATCATAAATTCTGATTAGGGGAAGGTATCTCCTTTGGGCCGAGGCTCATAAATATTGTAATTTGGAAGGATTCCCAAAGAACTTTAAGATAACTTTTAGAGAAAAGTTTTGTGGACGTAGCCCAACCATTTTGGGTGAACCACGTTAAAATTGGTGTCACTTTGTGGATGATATTGTGCATTGCTTTGATATTGCTTTGGGTATATTGCTTTACTATTTTGAAGTATAAAGGAAAAATAAAAAGAGGTCTTATACTGTTCACCCCCCCCTCTCAATATAAGCTTGTGTTCTTCAATGAGGTCGTAATGTATATCTTGTGAATCATTCAAAATAGTATTGTCTTGTTAGGTTTGTTTGTAGGATGCCGCTTGGACCAGTCAGAATATTTATCAAGTCCAAATAGGAATATGTATTATGTTAGGTTTAGATTATTTTGGTTGATGCATAGTTATCGCATCAAAAAGTCCACAAAATTCGTATGGCAAAATATGTAGAAAAATATTGTTTGGAATTGTATTAATTACAATATAAATTACATAGGAGAGACCTTGAAATAGGTCTACTGTCTGTGGGAAAAATACAAGAAATTGTTGTCTATTCCAAGTTTACAATTCTAAGGAAATGCGCTAGCATGTACAACTGAATCTCCAGTAATAAAAGTAGCATTTTGTTCTTCAAAAATGGTAATTTGTATCAATTTCATATGTTTTTAATTTTTATTATGTAAACTGTGTTTATTTGTTACCTGCATTCACAGAATAGACATAATGTTAGTATTAGTTATAAAATTTAGTTACTGAGATAAAGTAAACTAGGGGAGAAAGACTTACACTGCCCTCTAGGAGGTAGGGCCTACTACTATAGACAGTCCCTGAGCTCTTGCCCCTGCAATAGGTTAGATTTAATTAGCCTTAAATTAAACTGCATTTCAATTTACGTAAAATAAGATAGATTGCACAAGGATCCTCACAAATAAATTAAATCATGTCATAAATAAATTAGTTTACAAATAATTAGATGCATCAGTAAATTAATTCATCAGTAATTAGGTGCATTAGTAAATCAATTCATTAGTAAAAGTAAATTATCATTGCATTATTTTATCATACCCTGCACCATTCATTTCTGCACAAATTTAATTTTGTTTATTACTTTCTTGTACACATGAAACCTAAAAAAAGAAACTTGTGCTAAGCTTAATATTAATCCCCATGGTATTATCTATACAGGATTCCTACTCTTTAAATCTAACCTTGATTTCCCTCGAATTGATAAAATTAAATGTAAGCTCTACAACCGATTAGCTTATATAATAGGGCTCATAAGCACTTCTTCTCACTTTTGGTCTTGGCCTAAACAAGATCAAACCACACATATTTTAACATGCACATGGGACCTAATACCACGAAGGGAATCGTAGAAACCAAGAAGAACTCTTTGTAGTTAGAGCCTCCACTCACCACTCTACCTCAATAATATATAGAAAACAATTTGTAAATATTTATCGCTTTTGTAATTATGTATAAAGATAAAGACAACAAAGTTTTATAAAATGAGCAAATAATGCAAAGTAAATCATATTTATTTTACAAGAATTTTGGGAAGGGTAAATTTACCTCTCTTTCTTTATGCTAAGATTAGATGTAACATAATTCAACCTTTAAGTCATTGTTTAATCATAAATACTTAAACATGAGAAGTAAGCAAGGGGTAAGGTCACCATTAAAATTGAAGAGTGGCTATGTTGTTGAAAGGGTCAAACATCACAACAATATTATGAATCAGAGGTCTTGATAAAGAGATGATTAGGGGGCACTCTTATGAAGAGGTTAAGGATTCAAGTCCTCTAGGTGCTTTTTGTGAAGAGGTTAAGGATTCAAGTCCTTTGGGCACTTGATAATGTTCATTCATGGTCTTAGGTCCCATGTGAATGCTTAAAATCTCAAATAAAATAACAAATAAATAATATTGATGATGCAAAACTATCGTTTACCATGAAAAGATACAATATGATTACATGAATATTATGTTATTATTATAGAAAACAAATGATAGACATAAATGACAATGGACACATATGATATTCCCACTATTGTAGGTAGTTGATCTTTATAGGTTGACTTTTCTAATGCTTTTCAAGCCTAAGTTGTTCATATCTCTACTTATGGTAGTATTTTTATTTTACATGAATGTATGAAAGTTTAAAACAAAGGAGAAAGTATAATTGATCACATTTTCTTAGAATAATTATATTGTATTTTTCATTTTTGAAATTAATGCCATTAATCCTAAGATTAGTGTTTTTGTTTTTAATTATTTTTTAGAGTCACTTTGTTGTTGATCTTGCTTTGAGTATTAATTCATGCATCTCAAATATTTATCTAAGAAATGTTAAAATATAAGGGTAGAAGAATCTTTGTAGCAAAGGGAATTGGAACTTAACACAAAATCTTTAATATGTGTGCCTTGTTTTTAATGAGATGAATTATTTTTAGTATGTAAAGGAAAATGTTCACCTAACGATGATCTAGTAATAAGAAAAGTTCCTGCACATGGAAGACTTAAAAATTAGAACTTGTGAACATTTTTGCCAACATCAACTATAATTTAAAGTTACTAAATGGAATATAAGTCATTCATCAACTTTGTAAAGTTTGTGATTTCGATAAATTAATTTAAATTTACCTATCCTATAGAGAGAGGAAAAAAGATCATTGAGAAATGCATGTGGTGCTTAGAGTCCCAAGTGTTGAATTGTAGAAATGTGTGACTTCTTTTGCACCCACAATTCAAGTTTCAACAAATTTGAATGGAAGAGACAATGCCTCTTCTAACCTCTATATTTAGGCCAACTCCCAAATATCCATGCTAAAACCTAACCAACCTAATATAATATAAATCTATTTGCATGAAATTAAAGTGCAAATTAAAATTTAAGAAAGTAAATTTTGAAGTTTAAGGTGCAAGAGATTGAAAGTAAATATGACCAAAACCATAGCAAGTATTGTGTGATCAATCAATGCATGAAAAAATCCAATAACAACAATACATTCTCATTCTCATGAGTTGATATTATGAGAGTAATGACAATATGGACAAAAGGGCAATGCCACAATCACCATTTATTCCACATTCGAGGAGGTGGTGTTGAGAAACAATGGTGAAATTGTTCTATTGATCAACAATGCATTACATAGTTTTATAGTTCTTGAAAGAACTAAAAATAGACACGGTGGTTGAGATAAATCCTCTCAAACTTATTACAAAAAACTAACTTAAAGATAGCTCTTATCCTAACAACATTCTAATCTTGGACTATGGTCAAACATTGACCAACCAAGCCAAAACCTCAATGTATGCTAATCAAATTAACTAGAAATATGTAAATCAAAACATTAAACTAAAACTAAATACTAGGACTTAATACTTAGGACTAAGGAGGCAATGTTGAAAATATTCCAACATTCTCCCCCTTGATGCTAAAGACACTCATGCAAGCGTTCTTTAAGCATCACGGAGTTGGAAGAAAATATTTCTCTTACGTTTCCTCCAATATTGAATCAAGAAATTAGAATTTACAAAATACTTATGGTGGCACTCCTTCCACTCTTCATGTGGAATTTCCTGCAAATGCTTGACTCTTCATGTGGAATTTCCTATAAATGCTTGAGTGCCTTCTTTTGTTGATTAGCTCCCCCTTAAACAAAAGTATCTCCTCTTATGGTTTTCAGCAACCACTCTCTTACATATTTATCATTATGGTCTTTAAACCATGCTCTCATATTTTGATCTTCTTTTACATATTCAACACTAAACAATACTCCACATGAGTATTTACAATTAATCATCTCACATAGATGATTATACCATACAACTCTTTCACATATTTCCACACAAAAATATCACAATAAATATGGCCATATAATGTTCAACTACATATGCAACATAAAGTTGCTCCTCACACAAATATTCTCTCAAAACAATGAATTTATAATAATCCTTCTTCCAAGGAATTTTGAACACATCATTTTGATCCATGTGACCCAAGTTCTCCATCACTGTATTCTCTCCAAGAAGACTTCATCAAAGTTGTCTCAATGAGACAATCACCTCTCAATAATGCCTTTGGAAGACATTCTCCTTTCTTTTCATTCCTGCTCACAAAAAACAAATCATTAATCATAAAAGCATTAACTTTAGTATGACTAGATTTGGTGCTTCCCATAAAGTTATTTTGGAGCAGTTCCCCTTCATTGTATAGTGCTTCAAGATCAACAATCAACTCTTCACTAAGAGTTATCCTCCTTTGTTCAATCCATGTTGGTGTGTTGAAACACCATTCATTCAAGTAATCATACATAGTTGCCTTTTCCAGGAAACTTTCTTTCTGCAATGTAGTCACTCCAAGTGAGTGATCTTCATCCACAATTGCTTCTTCAAGACAATTCTCAATATCCTTTGATGATGCCTCCATTACATCATGAAGTCCATTAATGACTATCTCACTATTTTCTATCTCCTCCTTGAGATAGTCTTTCTCAAAATATTCTTTTCCTTTTATTATCTTAGCCTTGAGATAATCTTCATTATAGAGCATGAAACTTATGCCCTTCATCTCTTCTTCCTGTACTACACTTGGGAAATCATCCCACATAACTTCATTTGCTATTTCAAGAGAGCACTCATCCATTCCAAGTGAATGGTTTTCAAGACAATGGTCTTCCATGAACATTGCTTCTCCATCAACATCTTCTTTATTCTCCTTCATGAGAATTGTAGATGCATTCTCCATAATACACTCTTCATTTATCTCCTCCAGGAGACATTCTTCATCATACATTTCACTTTGATGGTCTTCAAGCAAGGAACACTCCAATGTGAGTGTTTCTCTTCCTTCATCTTCAAAGTCTTCTTCCAATTTTGAGTGGTCTTCACTACAAGGTCCTTGAGCAATTGTCTCTCCATTGAGACATCCATCCTCTTTGCTATCAATGCGAATGCTTTCCAAGCATGCCATTCCTGCAAAAAAATTATTAGTACAATTTTTCTTTTTATATTTTTCTCCTCCTAAAATAAATAATTGACTATTACAATTTTCCATGCCATTACAAGACATGTCTGCAACTATGGGTGTATCACAATAACTCTCTCCAATTAGAGCTATACAAGGCTTCTTCGCCTTCTCATCCTCTTCTCCATGAAGGGATTCCTCATCTTCGTCTTTCTTCTCTTCAAGAATTTCATCATCACTCTTTTCTTCAAACATGTCTTCCTCTTCAAGGAAGAATTCACCATCATAAGAATGTATGTCTTCATATGAGTCTTGAAAAGACTCTTCAAAAACTCCTTCAAAAGGATCTAATTCAGAAAATTCTTCAAGGAAGCAAGGCTCCTCCTTGCTTAAAAAATATTCATGATTGTCACACATGGCTTTATGGGTATCCTCATCAAACCCATAAGCATCCTTCAACAATTTCCATGCCATTGTAGCTGATCTACAATTGGCTATGAGAGGAAAAACATTATTTTCCATTCCTCTCCTCAAATCAATAAGAGCTAAGCAATTTGCATATTGTTGCTCCTTCTTTTCTTTTCTCTCCTCGCCTTGTAGCTTTCTCCAAGTGGGTTCCTCATATCCTTCTTGAACTATATCCCATAAGTCTTGAGCCTTCAAGAAGGTCTTCATCATTATGCTCCAAATAGCATAATTATCTCCATCAAAT
Source organism: Wollemia nobilis (assembly GCA_028583015.1). Classification (NCBI taxonomy): domain Eukaryota; kingdom Viridiplantae; phylum Streptophyta; class Pinopsida; order Araucariales; family Araucariaceae; genus Wollemia; species Wollemia nobilis. The sequence continues at coordinate 732,252 of JAQPPZ010001899.1, read as the reverse complement.
TTTGGTACAGCCAAGTCTGCATACATGGCTTCCTTTTATTTACCAAAGTCTCAAGCACCCAATTTATCATAAATCAGCCAATACTGATTGAAACAAACTAAAATTTTTCATGTAGACTTCTAATATACTTATCTAAAAATCCACTAAATTTCATATCCAAATTCACACAAATGAGAAATATGTGATCAATTTACTTTTTCCCTTTTTATCGCAATTCTGGATGTAGGATTGTTGAAGGAAAAATAAATATTCACATACATTAATCAATACAGATCCAAATGACCTAAAATTTGGTCTAAATTATAATTTTATCTAAATAATATTTCTTTCAAAATTTGAGAAGTAAATACCCTGTATTCCACCTTATACAACCATTTTAGTGAAAAACTCAAAATGCTAATGAAATCCATAAATTAGCTCCAAATCATATGAAATTTTGACAGCATCCTCTTAATACAATTATATAACAACCCTCAAAATTTCATAATAAAATACCTCAGGAAGCATGAGATATTAATTATTTACTCTATCTCTTCCTTGCAAATCTGTTGAGTGCTGGCTTGAGCTTCTCTAACAAAGTGCGTGCTTCAGATATCTTCACGCCACTTTCCACAAGTTTTGATCCATTTGAGAAAACCCGCTTTGATACCAAATGAGAAACAATGGTGAAATTGTTCTATTGATCAACAATACATTACATAGTTTTATATTTCTTGAAAGAACTAAAAATAGACACGGTGGTTGAGAGAAATCCTCTCAAAATTATTACAACAAACTAACTTAAAGATAGCTCTTATCCTAACAACATTCTAATCTTGGACTATGGTCAAAAATTGACCAACCAAGCCAAAACCTTAATGTATGCTAATCAAATTAACTAGAAATATGTAAATCAAAACATTAAACTAAAACTAAATACTAGGATTTAATACTTAGGACTGAGGAGGCAATGTTGAAAATATTTCAACATTCTTCCCCTTGATGCTAAAGACACTCATGCAAGAGTTCTTTAAGCATCACAGAGTTGGAAGAAAATATTTCTCTTACGTTTCCTCTAATCTTGAATCAAGAAATCAGAATTCACAAAATACTTATGGTGGCACTCCTTCCACTCTTCATGTGGAATTTCTTGCAAATGCTTGAGTGCCTTCTTTTGTTGATTAGCTCTCCCTTCAACAAAAGTATCTCCTCTTGTGGTTTTCATCAACCACTCTCTTACATCTTTATCATTATGGTCTTTAAACTATGCTCTCACATTTTGATCTTCTTTTACATATTCAACACTAGACAATACTCCACATGAGTATTTACAATTAATCATCTGACATAGATGATTATACCATACAACACTTTCACCTATTTCCACATAAAATATCACAATAAATATGGCCATATAATGACCAACTACATATGCAACATAAAGTTGCTCCTCACACAAATATTCTCTCAAAACAATGAATTTATAATAATCCTTCTTCCAAGGAATTTTGAACACATCATTTTGACCCATGTGACCCAAGTTCTCCATCACTGTATTCTCTCCAAGAAGACTTCATCAAAGTTGTCTCAATGAGACAATCACCTCTCAATAATGCCTTTGGAAGACATTCTCCTTTCTTTTCATTCCTGCTCACAAAAAACAAATCATTAATCATAAAAACATTAACTTTAGTATGACTAGATTTGGTGCTTCCCATAAAGCTACTTTGTAGCAGTCCCCCTTCATTATATAGTGCTTCAAGATCAACCATCAACTCTTCACTAAGAGTTCTCCTCCTTTGTTCAATCCATGTTGGTGTGTTGAAACACCATTCATTCAAGCAATCATACATAGTTGCCTTTTCAAGACAACTCTCTTTCTGCAATGTAGTCACTCCAAGTGAGTGATCTTCATCCACAATTGCTTCTTCAAGACAATTCTCAATATCCTTTGATGATGCCTCCATTACATCATGAAGTCCATTAATGACTATCTCACTATTTTCTATCTCCTCCTTGATATAGTCTTTCTCAAAATATTCTTTTCCTTTTATTATCTCAGCCTTGAGATAATCTTCATTATGGAGCATGAAACTTATGCCCTTCATCTCTTCTTCCTGTACTACACTTGGGAAATCATCCCACATAACTTCATTTGCTCTTTCAATATAGCACTCATCCATTCCAAGTGAATGGTTTTCAAGACAATGGTCTTCCATGAACATTGCTTCTCCATCAACATCTTCTTTATTCTCCTTCATGAGAATTGTAGATGCATTCTCCATAATACACTCTTCATTTATCTCCTCCAGGAGACATTCTTCATCATACATTTCACTTTGATGGTCTTCAAGAAAGGAACACTCCAATGTGAGTGTTTATCTTCCTTCATATTCAAAGTCTTCTTCCAATTTTGAGTGGTCTTCACTACAAGGTCCTAGAGCAATTGTCTCTCCATTGAGACATCCATCCTATTTGCTATCAATGCGAATGCTTTCCAAGCATGCCATTCTTGCAAAAAAATTATTAGTACAATTTTTCTTTTTATATTTTTCTCCTCCTAAAATAAATAATTGACTATTACAATTTTCCATGCCATTACAAGACATGTCTGCAACTATGGGTGTCTCACAATAACTCTCTCCAATTAGAGCTATACAAGGCTTCTTTGCCTTCTCATCCTCTTCTCCATGAAGGGATTCCTCATCTTCGTCTTTCTTCTCTTCAAGAATTTCATAATCACTCTTTTCTTCAAACATGTCTTCCTCTTCAAGGAAGAATTCACCATCATAAGAATGTATGTCTTCATATGAGGCTTGAAAAGACTCTTCAAAAACTCCTTCAAAAGGATCTAATCCAAAAAATTCTTCAAGGAAGCAAGGCTTCTCCTTGCTTAAAAAATATTCATGATTGTCACACATGGCTTTATGGGTATCCTCATCAAACCCATAATCAGCCTTCAATAATTTTCATGCCATTGTAGCTGATCTACAATTGGCTATGAGAGGAAAAACATTCTTTTCCATTCCTCTCCTCAAATCCATAAGAGCTAAGCAATTTGCATATTGCTGCTCCTTCTTCTCTTTTCTCTCCTCACCTTGTAGCTTGCTCCAAGAGGGTTCCTCATATCCTTATTGAACTATATCCCATAAGTCTTGAGCCTTCAAGAAGGTCTTCATCATTATGCTCCAAATAGCATAATTATCTCCATCAAATTTTGGTACAGCCAAGTCTGCATACATGGCTTCCTTTTATTTACCAAAGTCTCAAGCACCCAATTTATCATAAATCAGCCAATACTGATTGAAACAAACTGCAATTTTTCCTATAGACTTCTGATATACTTATCTAAAAATCCAGTAAATTTTAGATCCAAATTCACACAAATGAGAAATATGTGATCAATTTACTTTTTCCCTTTTTATCGCAATTTCGGATGTAGGATTATTGAAGGAAAAATAAATATTCACATACATTAATAAATACAGATCCAAATGACCTGAAATTTGGTCTGAATTATAATTTTATCTAAATAATATTTCTTTCAAAATTTGAGAAGCAAATACCCTGTATTCCACCTTATACAACCATTTTAGTGAAAAACTCAAAATGCTAATAAAATCCATAAATTAGCTCCAAATCATATGAAATTTTGATAGCATCCTCTTGATACAATTATATAACAACCCTCAAAATTTCATAATAAAATACCTTAGGATGCATGAGATATTAATGATTTACTCGATCTCTTCCTTATAAATCTGTTGAGTGCTAGCCACTTGAGTTTCTCTAACAAAGTACGTGCTTCAGATCTCTTCACGCAACTCTCCATAGGTTTTGATCCATTTGATAAAACCTGCTCTGATACCAAATGAGAAACAATGGTGAAATTTTTCTATTGATCAACAATGCATTACATAGTTTTATAGTTCTTGAAAGAACTAAAAATAGACACGGTGGTTGAGAGAAATCCTCTCAAACTTATTACAACAAACTAACTTAAAGATAGCTCTTATCCTAACAAAATTCTAATCTTGGACTATGGTCAAACATTGACCAACCAAGCCAAAACCTCAACGTATGCTAATCAAATTAACTAGAAATATGTAAATCAAAACATTAAACTAAAACTAAATACTAGGACTTAATACTTAGGACTAAGGAGGCAATGTTGAAAATATTCCAACATGTGTCACTAATAAGAAGCAAAAAATATAATATTCTCATTAATATCATGAATAAATAGCACAATGTGGATCTCATGGAGGGTAGCTTTGACTTCCTCAAGGCCAAAATATGTTTATTATGGATTCCATGGCTCCTATTTAGGAATAATTTTCCCCTAAGTTACCTTGGGTAAGAAATTCTTACTCTTAGTAAAAGTAAATATTTGGAGGTATCTTTAGCAACATCATGCACCTTCAAATGTTGCATGCCTCTAAATGGCTTATAAGCATTCTAAGATGAGTTATGGTGCCACAAAAAGACAAAATTTCACTTTACAAGAGATCTTCCTTAGAATTTATGCATAGTTGTCTCACTTGACCTATTGATGAGTGAGTCAGTCCACTTTTGGAGTGAGTTACTTCTCTTTCTTGGAGCAAATTGCTTCCCACACTGACCTGATTGTGGGACTTGAGTGGTTTATAAGCCCCACCATTTGCAAAACTCTTAGCCAATGGGGTAGCAGGCTTAAAAGTGTAAGCCCTTTATCTTCTTATGTGGGATTCCTCACCCCTATTAACATCGAGTCATGGCACATGTGTGGGGGGCACTTGGCCCTCTTACTTTCTAACTAGCTCATTGTGATGCTCTCCTTATATAAGCTATGTATTTTTAGTGGTATATTTATATGATGGAATTTTATTCCATATTAATACCTCTTTTTCTTAGTTAGTGTAGTGCACGTGTGTGTTAACAATCTCACATTGATTTAGTTATGGGACTTGAGTGGTTTATGACCCCCACCACTTGACAAACTCTTTGCCAATGGGGTAGTAAGATTAAAAGTGCAAGCCCTTGGTCCCACTTATGTGGTATGCTCACCCCCATTAACATAAATTTAAAACACATGTGGGGGTACTTGGCCCTCTTGCTTTCTAACAAGTTCATTGTGATGCTCTCCTTATATAAGCTATATATTTTTAGTGACATATTTCTATGATTGAATTGTGTTCCACATTAATACCTCTTTTGCTTAGTTAGTGTAGTGTATGTGTGTGCTAACAATCTCACATTGATTTAGTTATGGGACTTGAGTGGTTTATAAGCCCCACCATTTGACAAACTTTTTGTCAATGGGGTAGCAAGCTTAAAAGTGCAATCCCTTGGTCCCACTTATGTGGTATTCTCACCCCCATTAACATTGAGTTACAACACGTATGGGGGTAGTTGGCCCTTTTGATTTCTAACTAGTTCATTGTGATGCTCTTCTTATATAAGCTATTTATTTTATATGGCATATTTCTATGATGAAATTTCATTCCCTATTTTTATTATAGTATGTGCATGTGTTAATAATCCGATATTGACCTGGTCATGAGACTTGAGTGGTTTATGAGCCCCACCACTTACCAAAAACCTTGCCAAGAGGGTCGTAGCCTTAAAGGTGCAAACCCTTGGTTCCACTTATGTGGGATTCCTCACCCCTATTAAAATCAAGTTGCAGTACATGTGGGGGGTAGTTTGCCCTCTTTATTTTTAACTGGTTCATTGTGATGCTCTTCTTATACAAGTTGGTTATTTTTAGTGGCATATTCCTATGATAGAATTTTATTTCACATTAGTACCTCTTTTGCCTAGTTAGTGGTGTGTGTGTGTTAATAATCCCACATTGACCCGATTGTAGGGATTGAGTGGTTTATGAGCCCCACCATTTGACAAAATCTTTGTCAATGGGGTAGCAGGCTAAAAGGTGCAAGCCCTTGGTCTCTCTCATGGGATTCCTCACCCTTATTAACTTTGAGTCACACCACGTGTGTGGGGGTACTTGGCCCTATTGCTTTCTAACTAGTTCTTTATGATGCACTTCTTATACAAGCTATTTATTTTCAGTGGCATATTTTTATGATGGAAATGTGTTCCATGTTAATACCTCTTTTGATTAGTTAGTGTCGTGTATGCATGTGTTAAAAATCTCATATTGATCCAGTTGTGGGACTTGAGTGGTTTATAAGACCCACCACTTGACAAACTCTTTGCTAATGGGGTAGTAGGCTTAAAAGTGCAAGCCTTCGGTCCTACTTATATGGTATTCCTCACCTCCAATAACATCAAGTTACCACACATGTGTAGGGGGTAGTTGGCCCTTTTGCTTTCTAACTAGTTTATTGTGATGTTCTTATATAAGCTATTTATTTTTTATGGCATATTCCTATGATGGAATTTTGTTCTACATTATTATCTTTTTTGCTTAGTTAGTGTAGTGTGTGTGTGTTAATAATCCCACATTGACCCGGTTGTGGGACTTAAGTGGTTTATGAGCTCCACCACTTGCCAAACTCTTTATCAATAGGGTAGTAGTCTTAAAGGTGCAAGTCCTTGGTGTAAAATAAATTGTGAAAGTTGTAACTTATAGAATGCCTCCTCATAAGGAGGGGAGATAAGGTGTACAAACACCTCTATCCTTTCAAATTAAATGAATATGCAATCATTTGAGTGATAAAACCATCATAAGTTTTGTTCCCATATAATAAATCCCATCGTCCAAGTTGAACACATGTAGACCGCTTAAGAGGAGGGAAGTTCTCACTCAAAATATCATATGTTCTTTAATGAAGAAAGGAGTGTCATTTGAACTAGGATTGGTTTGCCTAGACATTGTTATTAATGATAAAATAGTAAGATGAGCAACCAAATCATGAACAAAAATCATAGGAAGCCAATATTTTTGAAGAGGTCAAGGCCATAGGAGACTGGAGTAGTGGGATGACAATAATGCAAGGAGATCCAACATGAAAACTAGTGTATGAGAAGTTGGATTCACGGTGCATGTTTTAAGATTCTAGCATGGGCACAACCACAATAAAGTTAGTTTGGTAGTAATTTATTAAACCCTACATTGATATAATACTTGATGACACATAAGGGATTGAGGGATCTTAGTGGACAAACAACTAAGAGAACACTGATACCATCAACATTTAATCCAATGAGTCAGTATGAACTAAAGAAACTAACTTGGATATCGATACATCAAACTCAGATAAAGAATTAAATCCAAAAGGTGATAACCATAGAAGTAGCATACATAAATACTTGAATCCAAAAGGTGATAGTTGGAGAAACAACATACAAAGAACTAAAACTATAAGGTGATAACCTTAGAAATATTTGTAACAACTCTTCACCATGCACACTTTCTATATAGACCCTTAGATGATATAAAATCATCGTATGTGCTCCTTATAGGTCGGTACTCCTTGTACAAGCCCAAATATGACTAGGTTAGTCATTTGATGAGTTATCCTTATGTTGGTCGAGAGACATTCAAACCAAATAATCTGATGTCATCTCCATGTGAAGTTCAATAGAGGTCAACCGCCCATACCAGATCAACTAGTATAGGCTTGTGGAGAACCTCTGTAAACACACTTAGAACTAGCCATCAACCCCACATTGATAGTGGGGAGGCTTATTAGATCCTATAACAACTTTGATATATTCCTTTATTATTGCAGGTGAAAAGGAAAAGCATATAATTTTAAAAAAGTAGACTATTCCAAAGAATAATTCCTAGAGGAAGGATATTCCCTCTACTTAATATTTTTCCCAATGAGACATTATTTTTCTCAAAATTTGAGGAATCAATCAAGTTACGAGTATAACCCTACATATACTCATTGTAAAACATTTTTCTAGTCTAATATAGTGGAATTGAGTTCCTCCACTTTTTTTCATATTTAAAATGGCTAGTGGTGCACCAAAGTTTTTTTTGCCTAATTTTAAACTATTGTGAGGGATTAATTATGTTGCCTGGAAGACTAAACTTAGAACACAACTCAAGTTTGAAGAAGTATGGAAAGTTGTAGATGGGACCATTACCTATCCGAATTCAGAAGGTGAAGATCAGACAAAGTTTGACAAGGTAGTTAGAAAAGCATGATTGATAATCATGTTTGGAGTAGGTGATTGAGTACAACCATATATTCAAGATTCAACCACATGTAGAGATGCATAGGAGAAACTACAAATAGTTTTAGAGATATGGAACTAGAATCAAAACCTATTTTTCTAGAGCCAACTTGATTGGTTGAAATATAGAATGGAGAAAAAATCGGATCCTTCATAAGGATAATTGTAGAATTACAAGCATCAGTTCAAGCTTTGGTAGAAAAGGTATCTGATGAAACACTTATTTTTTATTATATTAAGATATCTCCCTTCATAATATTATGTATTAATGACAACATTGAATATCACTAAGCAAACACCAACATTTGAAAAGTCAGTGAACCTACTTCAAAAAGTAGAGGCCTCACATACAATACAAGAAGATCAATTAATTCTTACAAATAAAAAGAAAACAATCATTTAGAAGAGACACACAACATCGATAATGTTTCTAGCAATACATAAATAATTCTCACATGCATGGATTCTAGAAATAGAAAAACAATCCTCACATGCAAGGATATTGGCAATAGAAAAAAAAATCACACACAAAATATATGTGAAATTTGTGGTAAGAATGGACATATAATGAAGGAATATTGGCATAATCCATTCACAAATGGGTCTCTTTCACAATATATGAATCAAAATCAAGAGATATTATCATGAGATAAGAGAAAACCAATTTGGATAAAGGCACAACAAAGTAATGCAGTCGAAGACAATCAAATTGAACAAGAAAAAAGGATCACTCAAAAGAATAGGAGCATGTATTTATTATCCATGCTTAGCTCAAACAACTTAATAATATTTGGTATGAATTATAAGCAACCAATCTTATGACCCATCAAGAAAATTGGTTTCATCCAAATTGTTCTAGTCATACAAGAAGAATCTCTCCAAGCTTAGTCAATCATCCCATGCCATTGGGGAACCAATAGGAGAACAAGACAAACAATCAAACTTTGAAGTAAATTGAAGCACCCAAGATGGAGAAACTTGAAGTAGCAGAGTTAGAAGAAAAAAATAAGGACTAGGAATTCACATATAAGGTACTTAATATTTGACCTTTTCCATTAACAACACAACATGCAAGAAAGTATGAATACATCATTTCTCATAAGAAATGAACAAAGCTAGGACAAAGAAGAAGAAGCACAATGTAATTGATCTCACCACAGTAAACATTCTAGACAAAAAATTGGTGACCAGTCAATTAAATAGTTGATACAAGATGCATGATAGCACATGATGAAAATACTCCACATAAAGACATTGGAGGCGACACACACTTTTTGAATTAAATCTATGAGTATTAGGTATTGAGTAAATATTTATAATTGTAAATGGAGTCCATGATCAATATTACCCGACACTCCTAAATAAGGTTTACATTAAGGAGGTCAATTTCCTTTATTCAAAATCTAGAGATTTTAATATCACCCTAAAAAATATTTTCCTTCAAGTCAAAATCCAAGAGCCAGAGCTAGAGCTAAGACTATGATGTAATAAGAGGGGTATGTTAGAAATTATTACATCATAGATAATGTGATTGTAAGCTGAGTAACCACTCAACACATAATATGCAAGATCCGCTAGATGTCAAGGGTATTTGCAATATTAGTTAAGGTATGTTATGCCAAAGTTGGGCATGCATTGTATTTAAATGTCCTTCTTTTTATAATGTAAATCATCAAAGCATTAAGAATTAACACAAGGGGGTTACTCACCTCAAATCAAGGATTTGCATGTATTTTTTTAATTTGAATCTATAGGACTTCTTGTGCACCCTAGTCATGGCTTGGCACCCTTGTGTCATCTTATTTTACAAATGAAGGGCATACTTCAATGCACCAAATAGGGATACCATTAGATATGGATCAACACACTATAAAGCACTTTAGCTTGAAGAGATCAAGTTCAAATTATGGTAGGCATATTTTTTGTTAAATAAAAGGAGCAATAGTTTGGATAAGGTAATTGATAGTTTCAATGGGTATTTTGAAGAATACTTCCTTTATATAACCATGAGTGTAGCATGGTGGTGTGAACATTGCATTAAATAAAATGAAGCATGTGATTGGGTCATGCTAGTCTCCTCTTTTGTGTTGAGTTTATGAATAAATGGCCAATTCAATCACCATTACAAGCATGGCTAGAATAGACAGTAAGAAGGTTTTAGGGGGTAGTGGACATGCATTTGAATAATGTGTTGGTCATTTTCACTAGAAATAGTATGGAGGTGAGTAGATAACAATATGTGAGTTCATTTGTGCAAAAATTGGATTAGCTAACACATTCCACTTCACACAAAGAAGACTAGAGTTCGATCCCCTCCAAGTCTCTTTATATTATATAATGATTCAAATGGATTTGGGGTTAATATCAAATGCCATTATATATTTCAACTTAGCCAATTAGAAGCAAACAAGTGTTGTAGTTGCATAGGTCCAAATGTACTAAAGTGGTGAATGATAAGTGGAAGACACCGGGGAACCATAGATCAATAAGTAGTAACATGAAATTGGATATTTCTTCTCTAAGGTTTGGAATTTTAATTTTTCAATTTTGGGTGTCCATTAGAGAAAAACTTTTGAAGGCCATAACTTTTTTATACAAAAGCGTTATGAACTCATTTTTAATAGCATGATTTTTCTATCTCTATACATTGGTGGCATCAGTTTAATGACCTATTACAATGTTAGGGGTCAAATTTTGTAAGATGGATCACCAAGCTCTAGTTACTCAGCTTTATGGGTAAAAATACAACATTTGACCAAATCAAGTGATTGGTCTATTATCGAGTAAGAACCTTTGGTACATATTTTAAGAAAATAAAGTAACAATCCTTAATGAAGAAACTCACCATCAAAGAGAAGAATAATATCTTGGTCCTTTTTCCTTGTTGATTGAACCAAATTTATTTTTTCACATCAAAGAGGAGAGTGAACCTAATAAGGTATGGTCAAAATTGCATAAGTTATTCGAAAGAGTTAATACTAGAAAAGTAAGTTTCTTGGAATTAGAGTTGTATTTTATCAAATTGGTTGAGTTTAATAACGTTGTGGACTATGTGATGAGATTTTAGGTGTTGAGAGTAGTTATTGCATCTTCTAGAGGCAAAAAGAAATATGATGTAGAATGCATGATGATTTTCCTTGCTAATCTCTTTCCTTCTTCTCAAATGTTAAAACTCATAGTTTATATGATTCCTATGTCTTTGGAATCTTAAAAATATCTTAATCAACTTTTTTCTCTTCTAGTTCATTTTAGGTGGCAATGATAAATTGTATGGCACTTCACAAATATAAGCTCATGCAAAGAAATTCAAATGTAAGGAGGCTAAGACCTATAAGCCCAAGGGCTAGGCTAAGTCTTCAAAGAAGTCGAAGACTCTTTGCAGACATTGTGAGAGGGAAGAACATCCAACCATAAATTGCTTACTAAAATTGTAAAGCCCTAAAGTCGAGTTCTTAAATATGGATGGACATATTCCATATTATTATGGGGATTTTGAAGGATCTACCTCAACTCTAGAGGCCCACTAGAGCATCCATTATGGGGGGAAGATATTATTGTCACTAATATTTTCTCTTCTTGGCCTCTTAGTTCAAATTAAAAGGGAGTGTTGAAAGTGTAACCTGATTCATGGCCAAGGCCGATATTGTATGATATAATATTGGATAGGCCTAAGGGTGTTTATTGTACTATGTAGCCAATTTATTGTGATATTTTATTACATAATCCCTATGGGTCATGGTTAACCTTGTTATGGTTAAACCCAATTTCTAATTAACCTTATACCCTTTCTTATTATGTCAACTCAAGGTTAAGTTCATTTATGTATTTAGGGTTTTGGTATTGGTATAAATACCCCTCACACTTCTAATTTGAATTATCAAAGTGTTGTGATTCTTATCTAGAGATAATATAGTGAATGTTTATGATGTCTATAGGTGCCTACTGTATGTTTTTCTCTTTCATCAATTTGAGTGGACAAATTACTTCTATTCATTTTTGTAAATAAGTGTGAATTCTAATACTCTTTGTATTACAAAACACATATAGGAAGGTAAAATTGTGGGATTGAAATACCATTTGTGTGTTATTTGGATTATTGGTAGTACAAATGGTGCTGGATAGATTTGTAGTATTGTTCAATAGTGGAAAAGTATAACTTCTTAAGCACCCACAATCCAATTTCAAAAACTTAGAAGGAAAGGATAGTTCCCCTTTCAAGCTCCAAATTTAGGTTGGATCTCCACTATCCTTGCTAAAATATAACTAATATAATATAATTGCATGAAATTAAATACAAAAATTAAAGTACAAAACTTAAAATGTGTACAAATAAATGCATAAATATTAGATTTGAAGGTTTACGGTGTGAGAGATTAAAAGTAAATATGGTTATAACCATAGCAACGAGAGTGTATGACTAATTAACACATGAGGAAATCAAATAACAATAGTGGAATCCCATGCATATAAAATAAAATTAAAAAGGAATGACAAGAGGACAAAAGGGCAGAGCCACAATTGCCATGCATTCCATGATGGAAAACAAATTTTCTCATCAATTTCTTATTAATATTAAGAGGGAGAAAGTAAAATGTGGGTCCCACAAAGTATATCTATGACTTCTTCAAGGCCAAAATATGTTTACAATGGGGCCCATTACTCCTAGTTATAATAATAATTAATCCTTGAGTTACCTTATGTCATAAATTATTGCTCCCTAGTAAAAATAAATATTTAATATCATCCTTAGAAAAATAATGCACCTTCAAATATTATATACATCTAAATACATTTCTAAAACACTTACAAGGACTTTAAAATACTTAGTGATGTCATTATATACCACAATATCCCTTTCTCAAGATCTTCTTTGGGATTTGTATATATATTTTTATCCCTTTACATGTGTATGATGTTATAGTATATTACATTATTTAGGTACATGTCAATGTACCACCTTGGGTACATTGTTAGATTAGGAGTATATCTTAGGTTACTTTAGGAAGAAGTAATAAATGCACAAGTGTCAATGTGCAATGATGTAAATGTATAAGGAGTCCACTTCTACATGAGTCATAGGAAAGGTAGTTATGAAGAGTAAGGGCCAAGTAACTTATCTTCTTATATATAGGCCCCATAGTGAATAGATGGGCGTGTGTGTGTGTGTGAATTAGAAGTGTGATTACTCCAAAGTAGTGCGTAGGTACAATGTAGTTTCCATTAGAGTTATGGAGTGTTCATTTCCTCCATTACATTATATTGTACTATTTTTGTAACTTTCCTTTAATAGCATATTTTAGTCTTAATTGTAGAATTTCATTATCTTACTTTTCTGCATATTTTACATCTTGTGATTGCTTTCCCTCATATCATACATTATCAAAAGCTAACAGTGGTATCAGAGCTATGGTAGATCAGATAGAAATAAGAAGAGCCATAAGAGAGATTGAGAGGAGAGAAGAAAATCTCAATTCTAGAATTTTTGAGATTGCATTTGGCTAGTCTTTCCACGGAGTTGCAAAAAAACTCGTGAAGACTAGAACTCAACATTCATTCCACTATATTGACAAATAAACTAGTGAAGATTCGTCACATATAATTTCTTCCATTATAGTCCTAATACTTTGTTGCAGGACAAAGGAGATTAGAAGAAAGTTGGAAAGCTTCCTATAAAGAGCTAGGAAGAATATCATCTTCAAAATCAATCCAGCACTTGAAGCAACAAATAAAATAAGAGGAGATTCAAGGAACCTAAGGGAAGTCCTCTTGCAGACCTGCACATTGTAGAAGAATAAAATACCATTGTAGTATTATTGTTGATCCCATAGACTCCAAAGAAGAGTCCATAAGAACATAGGAGATTGGTGATCTCAATCAAATACTGCAAATGGTAGATAAAAGAAATCAGCCTAAAAAAACTAAAGAGATCCATAGAAGGTCCCATTAAAGAACTCCTAGTTTTGGAAGATTGGAGGTTGGTGATCTACATTGAAGCTTGCAAATTGTAAAAGTGAAGGACTAGCAATATCCTGTTCCAAATTCCATAAGCAGCAGATTCTAAAGATATGAGAGATCTCATTGCCAACACTTCCACAGTAAAATTTTGAAGGAAAGGTCTCATTGAGAAGACCAGAGAAGCTACGAGACTAAATACCTTGGAGATGTCTCAAGAAGAAACAAGGAGAAGGCTTGTAGAGTCTTATTGCAGAGTTTGAATAAGCTATTAAAGAATTTACTAGAAGAACTCGTTGGAGGAATTCACTACCAAGGAGAAGAAACTAATAGTGAAGGAATCAGGATAATTGTCGGCATTCGAAAAAAATCCCAAAGGAGAAGGATTTGATAAATTTGTCAAATTTTGGAGGAGACTGGTGAAGACCTCAAGAATTTTAGATTCTTGAGAATAAAACCTTGTTTGAAGTCAGTTGAAATGGAGGTTGAAGGAAAACTCAGATAGAAGAAGCCTACCAAATCCAAAAATATTTGGATATTATATTTCATATCTAAGAAGGTGCATTTTGGAGATAGAGTTTGCTGAATCTATAGAAAAATACTAAAGGTTTAATAGTTGTGATTTACTACCCTTCTAGACAACAAATTGGTGAATATATTCATCAAGATCTACATCATCTTCAGATATCATTAAAGGTAACCAACTTAGGTGCAAAGGGTTCATTACTTGAACACTTATATTAAGTTCATTACTTAGATTCATTTAGCACCTTAATAGAATCTAGAAGTTGCAAGGAGAAGGTTGCATTTTAAAATTTTAAAGGGAAGTGTAGAAGATAATTCTTTTTAAGGGTTATTACTTGCACATTAAAATAGGAGTTAAATATATTTTGAAAGAAAGAAAATATCATCTTCCTATTATCTAGTTACAAAAAAGAAGACTACATTAAATTGCAAATATTATAGAAGCATTTAAGAGTTCTTTAAGTGTTATCATTAGTGCATATTACAAGTTACTTTTAAGGAGTAATAAGGAGATTGCATTTGCACTATATTAGTTTCTCTTAAAGCTTATTAGAAGTGCACTAAGTATTACAGTGAAGGTGAAAATTAGTTTAAAGATTAATCTCTCTAGTATATTGGTTATATGATTATTAGCTTGGATTCATTGTTACTAAATTATCAAAATGAAGGAGTTAGACACTAGTGTTGTATAATAAGAAAAGTAAGAATACATTGCTCTCAAAGAGTAGAGCAAGTAGTGGCCATATCTAAGAAGAAAAGGAAAATATTCAGATCAATATACATTATTCCTTAAGTTATACAGCGAGGATTCATCATATCAAAGGAGGAAATAACATCAAAAGGATACAAGGAACTCTCTAAACTTCAACGCAAAATAATTTTTCTTATTTATATTACATTTGTGCATCATATCCTCCAAAAAGAGGATAGAATATAAAGTGTCTCAAGACACTAAGACAATAGGTATTCTACATCTACTATAGGTGAATCATTGAAGGCAGAAGGAGAGCCAACCTAGGGCTCATTATCACCAATTTTGAGTGTCTAGAAACACCATTCCAATCACCAAAGCAAACACCCACAAATGACATAAATCTGTAGCAACATAGAAAGCCTTGCACCCATTACATATCTATTGCAAAGCAAGGAGAACAATAACAAGTTGAAGTCTATGTTGTATTACCTCAATCGAAATTCTAGCTAAGAAGAGAGCCATAGAAGCACCCAAGAGCATCAATCAAGTGAAGACATATCATCTACCAAGAGGACAACATTTGATTCATAGTTGGAGCCAACCTTGAAGAAATAATTGTTGGAAATTGCAAGCTAGCACTCACTAGCAAGAAGGAGAAAAGTGTTGGAGAAAATATTGAACAACTTAAATCCACTAGGGAAGAAATTATGATAAAGAGAACAATGAGAATGGTCTCACATGCAAGTGCCACTTGGAACGTAGAGGAGAAGTGTTACACTTCTCATTAACGCTCGTGTAGGAGCCCAGTGAAGGAATAATGCTCACCTTGGAGTATTGAATAGAAGAATAATTATTTTGTGCCTAGAAAGGAGTAATTCCCACCTTGGAGCATTAAAATAATGAGCACAACAAGGAAGTAACGTCTTGAGAATTGAAACATTGAAACCAGAGACCATCATTTCATATTGAGCATTGAAATACAGGGTGTAACCTGTACAATCCAACCACCACATGTTCGAAGTATCAAGAATGGAGTATAATGCCTCAAAGCACTCCACATAGGGGATATAATACTATTAATAACTTAGGTGAAAGATGATCATACAAAGTAGCACGAATATCGAAGGAGTAGCACGCAGTTTCTACAACAAAGGTCTTTAGCACAGTAAGATCAAAGCAGCAAAATAAATATCATTGAATTCTTGTCTTCTCACAGTGAATAGATACATTGAGATATGTTGAGGAGTAAAGACTCAAGCAACATAGTTTTCTCTAAGATATATAGAGATACGTTGAGGATAAGTGAAGTCTCATGCTACATGATGTACTGCATTGCAAAGGTAACTTCGATATTAGATTTGATTTCTTTAATTAAGGTGATATTGGAGTTATGAGGTGATATAATCAAATTTGCTACTGCGTTAGAATAACAAGCATTAACCAAGCATTAGTAATTTATAAAGCAAGTCCATTTCAATACATTATAATTGAATTACATTATAATATTATAATATTTACAAATAACCAAGTAGGATATATAAGGTTGTCAACCTTGTTAAACTCAAATATCAATTTGCAAATACCATTATCATTATTTTCTAACATTCCAAAAGTAGGGAGTTATAAGGCTTACTACACCAAACTATAGATAATTGGAATTTAGAAAATTAAATTATTGAATAGAGAAGCAAATCTATTGCTTACATATAGAGTTGGAATTAATTGGTAACACTTATCTCATACTCATACTAAGGAGACAAAAATAAATCTAACTATAAGAACTCCATTAGAGCATACTTCATTAGAAGAGATAAGGTAAAATTGAAGGTTGATTATTATTCTCAAATCATTACAAAATCAACTCAAAGGTAAACTAATTATTGCCAGGCTTATTATCAAAGCCTATAGCATATTATAAATCACTAGGGAGTTATAAGGTAGCCTACAAGTGCCACCATGACTACAAACAAATTCATCCTTACAAAATTTCAATTACTTAAGGGTCCAAATTATTTATAATGGAAAAACAAAGTGAGGGATATTTTAAAATTTGAAAAACTTTGGGAAATTGTCAAAGGAACAAAAACTAAACCAACTTCAGGAGATTCAAAGATTCAAAGGTTCTAAGAAAGTGATGCTAAGAAATTAATGATAATAACTTTTACCATCACAAATGAAATACAAGATTATATTAGTTCAGTAGGATCATCTAGAGAAGCTTGGAAAAACTTAGAGAAAATATTTTAAGGTAAAAATAAAGCCACTATCTTAAATCTTCAAACTCAATTACATTCCCTAAAAATGATCAGTGAAGAAAATATAGAACTATTTCTAAGGAAGGTAGTAGACATTCAAGGAAAATTATAAACCTTAGGAGAAAAGGTTGAAGATAAATTCCTTGTTCAAGTAACCATGAGAGCACTTCCATATAGCTAAAAGTATCTAGTTACATCTTTACAGGTTCTAAGTAAAGATACATCATTTGATAAGCTAATCAACATTCTTCAAGAATATGAAGTAGAAAGCATAGTAAAAAATGAAATTACTAACATTTCATTGGTTTCAAAAGATACTCCACAAGGAAATATAGCCTTATATTCAAAATAATGAAGACAAGGGAATAATAGATATTGTCAGATATGTGGGAGAAAAGGTCATAGCACTAATTATTGTAGATTCAATCCAAAAAACCATAATCAAGGAAATCATATGAACTATGGAAGCCACAATATCTCTTTCTCAAGATCTTCTTTGGTATTTGTATATATATTTTTATCCCTTTACTTGTGTATGATGTTAGAGTATATTACATTATTTAGGTACATGTCAATGTACCACCTTGGGTACATTGTTATATTAGGAGTATATCTTAGGTTACTTGAGGAAGAAGTAATAAATGCACAAGTGTCAATGTGCAATGATGTAAATGTATAAGGAGTCCACTTGTACATGAGTCATAGGAAAGGTAGTTATGAAGAGTAAGGGCCAAGTAACTTATCTTCTTATATATAGGCCCCATAGTGAATAGATGGATGTGTGTGTGTGTGTGAATTAGAAGTGTGATTACTCCAAAGTAGTGAGTAGATACAATGTAGTTTCCATTAGAGTTATGAAGTGTTCATTTACTCCATTACATTGTATTGTACTATTTTTGTAACTTTCCTTTAATAGCATATTTTAGTCTTATTGCAGAATTTCGTTATCTTACTTTTCTGCATATTTTACATCTTGTGATTGCTTTCCCTCATATCATACATTATCAAAAGATAACAGTGGTATCAGTGCTATGGTAGATCATATAGAAATAAGAAGAGCCACAAGAGAGATTGAGAGGAGAGAAAAAAATCTCAATTCTAGAATTTTTGAGATTGCATTTGGCTAGTCTTTCCACAGAGTTGCAGAAAAACTCGTGAAGACTAGAACTCAACATTCATTTCACTATATTGAAAAATAAACTAGTGAAGATTCGTCACTTATAATTTCTTCCATTATAGTCCTAATACTTTGTTGCAGGACAAAGGAGATTAGAAGAAAGTTGGAAATCTTCCTATAAAGAGCTAGGAATAATATCATCTTCAAAATCAATCCAGCACTTGAAGCAACAAATAAAATAAGAGGAGATTCAAGGAACCTAAGGGAAGTCCTCTTGCAAACCTGCACATTGTAGAAGAAGAAAATACCATTGTAGTATTATTGTTGATCCCATAGACTCCAAAGAAGAGTCCATAAGAAGATAGGAGATTGGTGATCTCAATCAAATACTACAAATGGTAGATTGAAGAAATCAGCCTAAAAAAACTAAAGAGATCCATAGAAGGTCCCATTAAAGAACTCCTAGTTTTGGAAGATTGGAGGTTGGTGATCTACATTGAAGCTTGCAGATTGTAAAAGTGAAGGACTAGCAAGATCTTGTTCCAAATTCCATAAGCAGAAGATTCTAAAGATATGAGAAATCTCATTACCAACACTTCCACATTAAAATTTTTAAGGAAAGGTCTCATTGAGAAGACCAGAGAAGCTACGAGACTAAATACCTTAGAGAGGTCTCAAGAAGAAAAAAGGAGAAGGCTTGCAGAGTCTTATTGCAGAGTTTGAATAAGCTATTAAAGAAGTTACTAGAAGAAATCGTTGGAGGAATTCACTACCAAGGAGAAGAAACTAATAGTGAAGGAATCAGGATAATTGTCGTCATTCGACAACAAGCCCAAAGGAGAAGGATTTGATAAATTTTTCAAATTTTGGAGACTAGTGAAGACCTCAAGACTTTTAGATTCTTGAGAAGAAGACCTTGTTTGAATTCAGTTGAAATGGAGGTTGAAGTAAAACTCAGACAGAAGAAGCCTACCAAATCCAAGAGATATTACATTTCATATCTAAGAAGGTGCATTTTGGAGATAGAGTTTGCTGAATCTATAGAAAAATACTAAAGGTTTAATAGTTGTGATTTACTACCCTTCTAGACAACAAATTGGTGAATATATTCATCAAGATCTACATCATCTTCAAATATCATTAAAGGTAAGCAACTTAGGTGCAAAGGGTTCACTACTTGAACACTTATATTAAGTTCATTACTTAGATTTATTTAGCACCTTAATAGAATCTAGAAGTTGCAAGGAGAAGGTTGCATTTTAAAATCTTAAAGGGAAGTGCAGAAGATAGTTTTTTTTAAGGGTTATTACTTGCACATTACAATAGGAGTTAAATATATTTTGAAAGAAAGAAAATATCATCTTCCTATTATCTAGTTACAAAAAATAAGAATACATTAAATTGCAAATATTATAGAAGCATTTAAGAGTTCTTTAAATGTTATCATTAGTGCATATTACAAGTTACTTTTAAGGAGTAATAAGGAGACTGCATTTGCACTATATTAGTTTCTCTTAAAGCTTATTAGAAGTGCACTAAGTATTACAGTGAAGGTGAAAATTAGTGTAAAGATTAATCTCTCTAGTATATTGGTTATATGATTATTAGCTTGGATTCATTGTTACTAAGTTATCCAAATGAAGGAGTTAGATACTAGTGTTGTATAATAAGAAAAGTAAGAATACATTGCTCTCAAAGAGTAGAGCAAGTAGTGGCCATATCTAAGAAGAAAAGAAAAATATTCAGATCAATATACATTAGTCCTTAAGTTATACAGCGAGGATTCATCATATCAAAGGAGGAAATAACATCAAAAGGATACAAGGAACTCTCTAAAATTCAATGCAAAATAAAGTTTCTTATTTATATTACATTGGTGCATCATATCCTCCAAAAAGAGGATAGAATATAAAGTGTCTCAAGACACTAAGACAATAGGTATTCTACATCTACTATAGGTGAATCATTGAGGCAGAAGGAGAGCCAACCTAGGGCTCATAATCACCAATTTTGAGTGTCTAGAAACACCATTCCAATCACCAAAGCAAACACCTACAAATGACATAAATCTGTAGCAACATAGAAAGCCTTGCACCCATTACATATCTATTGCAAAGCAAGGAGAACAATAACAAGTTGAAGTCTATGTTGTATTACCACAATCGAAATTCTAGTTAGGAAGAGAGCCATAGAAGCACCCAAGAGCATCAATCAAGTGAAGACATATCATCTACCAAGAGGACAATGTTTGATTCATAGTTGGAGCCAACATTGAAGAAATAATTGTTGGAAATTGCAAGCTAGCACTCACTAGCAAGAAGGAGAAAAGTGTTGGAGAAAATATTGAACAACTTAAATCCACTAGGGAAGATATAATGTTAAAGAGAACAATGAGAATAGTCTCACATGCAAGTGCCACTTGGCACATAGAGGAGAAGTGTTACACTTCTCATTAACGCTCGTGTAGGAGCCCATTGAAGGAATAATGCTCACCTTGGAGTATTGAATAGAAGAATAATTATTTGGTGCCTAGCAAGGAGTAATTCCCACCTTGGTGCATTAAAATAAGGAGCACAACAAGGAAGTAACGTCTTGAGAATTGAAACATTGAAAGCAGAGACCATCATTACATCTTGAGAATTGAAATACAAGGTGTAACCTCTACAATCCAACCACCACATGTTCTAAGTATCAAAAATGGAGTATAATGCCTCAAAGCACTTCACATAGGGGATATAATACTATTACTAACTCAGGTGAAAGATGCTCATACAAAGTAGCACGAATATCGAAAGAGGAGCACGCAGTTTCTACAACAAAGGTCTTTAGCGCAGTAAGATCAAAGCAGCAAAATAAATATCATTGAATTCTTGTCTTCTCACAGTGAATAGATACATTGAGATATGTTGAGGAGTAAATACTCAAGCAACATAGTTTGCTCTAAGATATATAGAGATACGTCGAGGATAAGTGAAGTCTCATGCTACACGATGTACTGCATTGTAAAGGTAACTTTGATATTAGATTTGCTTTCTTTAATTAAAGTGATATTGGAGTTATGAGGTGATATAATCAAATTTGCTACTATGTTAGAATAACAAGCATTAACCAAGCATTAGTAAGTTATAAAGCAAGTCCATTTCAAGACATTATAATTTGTATCGCTCCAAATTTTTTGCATCCTTACCCTCAGGCTATAGGATCCACGCCCGGAAGGGGGATGTGAAAAGGATGGGACAATACCTCAGACTGAGAGGCCCTTTGAAGGTCCCGCCTCTCGGGGGAGGGGTATAAGGGTGAATTTTTGACTGGATGGTGGGTTCACCAGGAAACTTTTGAATGGCAGTTTCCACGCCTAGGTTGACAGTGAGTTTGATGTGTTCATTTTTATACTCGATCATTCAACTCCTAGGTTTGGCCAATATGAATCTAAACTATTCTATATGCCAATGCTGATTTAAATGAATACAAAAAATAGGAATGAATGCTAATAATAGAGAATATGCTAGCTAGAATGTGTCATACCTGATTCTGGATGTCTGATGAAGATTCTGAGTCTTGTAGCAGTTCAGATCGCCTCAATTCGTACGTAATCGTCTGATATTTCATAGGATCATCCCAAATCATAGGAGGTCATCTGAAATCAGACAGAATCATCTAAAATCTGATGAATTCGTCAGACAAATTCGTCAAAAACCTGCAATCACAAAAATAGATGCAAAATACCAAATATGCAAGTGCAGAAGCAAAGGAGAATGGTAGAAATAACAACAAACATGCCTAAATAATGGATTCCAATAACAAATAAGGAAATGCAGTAGATTTAATGATTGATTTTAACTTTATCATGCGGTTATGCTAAATGAGGTGAACTCCAAGATGCAAAAAACATAATAATTTAAGACAGTGCAAAAATACAATATGAAAAATGCAGAGAAAGCTAAGGAAATGCAAACTCTAGACTCTGATTGCCCCCAATCTGGACTACAGTCAGGATCGCCTCCAATCGTACGAGATCGTCTGCGCTCCTCGACAAAATCATCCGTAATCATCCGAGATCGTCCACGACGATCCGAGCTAGCTTCAACTGAAAAATAGTAGAGTTCCTGCAAGAAAATGCAAAGTATAGAACACAGACAGTAGTGCGAGGGAATAAGGAACTAAATCTATAGAGAAATCCGTCAGCTAAGGGGTTTAGGGGAGTCGGGGGATAAACTAGAAAAATCCTAGTTTATATAGGATTAGGAAGAGGTTAGGAGGTTGGGGATCATCCCAATATGGGAGATCTCCAACAGGGAAATCTCCAACTACGCAGACGCGTTTCTGCCCAAGTTGGAGAGGTTGTTGAAACAGAAGCTAATTATGAAAATTTGGTTTTGGGACGAAATCGTCTGGACGTTCTGTCCATGACGATTTCGTCAGATCTGGGACGATTTCGTCTAATCTATGACGATATCGTCCAACGGTCAAAACAAATCCTAAAAATGGCATGAAAAATGGGGAAAGCGGGTAACAGGCGGTTTTGGAGCAATTTTGGGGTTGAAATTCAAATTTTTATCTTTTATCTTTTTACTAAGGTTTTAACCGTGCCAATTTTAGGGTGCTACATTTTGCCCCCTCTTTAGCGAATTTTTCGAAGAAAATGCGTTAAAGACGAGTTTTTCCCATTTTACGAGAAAGCAAAAATATACTCAATTTTTTAGACGACGATTCTTGGTCGAATCGTACGAATGTTGACTATGGTGCCCCCTCCGTGTTTTTACCCAAATCGAACGTTTGAGGTAAAAACGCGAAAAGGCAAAAATTAAAATGTTGATTTTTTAAATAAAATTAAGAAAATAGGGTAAAACCCTAATTCATTTTTACTGTTCATCTTTACTATTCCAGAGCTCTGCAGAGAGAAAAAATGGTGGAGACAGCGCATAGAGCGACAGAGGTCCGACGCGGGCTACGGGTAAGGATCTAATCCTAGTAGATTAGGTTTGATTTAACTTTGTGCAAGTTTTTTGATTTAAATTTGATTGTTTGGGGCATCACGGCCGTTTTTAGGCCGTCGACGACGTCGGGACGAAATCGTCCCTATTTCGCCGAAATCGTCCCTAGATCGTCGATTTCGTCTGAGGGCGAAATAGGCGAATTAGGGGCGATCTCGTCCAACAAGGGGCGATCCCCAAGTTGCGAAATCGGAGACGATTTCGTCCTCACAAAGGATGATTTTGCCCAATTTGGGACGATATCATCCAATGGTGGATGATATCATCTTTAACTTGATTTTAAAATGTGTTTAATTTGATTTTAATGATTGATTTATTAATGATTTTGTTGTTTTATTGTTTGTTTTGTAGAGGGGATTACTAAAGAGCCGAGAATGGAAATACGATGGACTAAGAGATGACATAGCCACGCTCGACCAGGCAGAGCATGACCGACTAGCACAGGTCGATCTATAGCATGTGGCAGAGATGCCACAAGTACCGACTGACATGGGGCTACTGACAGCCCTAGCAGAGAGGTGGTATCCGGGGTCATCCTATTTTTGGCTACCGACAGGGGAGATGGCTCCCACTCTAGAGGACGTATGGAGGATCATGAGGATCCCCATACAGGGATGGCTCATGACGCCTATGGCCAATCAGGGCCAGGCGATGATGAGGCTGACTGGAGACCCGAGCTTCACCCTGGAGAAGGGCAAGGTGAACATCGAGTCTCTACGGCAGATGCCTGGGGCATCTAGGCTGACTCGGGTTTTGGTAGGGGTGGTCGGTGGCTTACTTTTGTGCCACCAGAGTGGGTGCAAACTACCGTGGGTGCTCTCAGACATAGTCTGCGACATGAGAGACCATGGGTATAGATTTGCATGGGGTAGCTTTGTACTTTGCCGCTTGTATAGGATCCTGCATGGGGTCGTATACAAGGGAGGTCGATGTCTGGTCTTGACATCACTGCTACAGGTTTGGTGCTGGGAGCACATTGCGATGCGGAGGCCGATAGGGCTCCCACTGATAGGGGTTGATCGGGAGAGGCCCCGGGTTTTCTACTGGTGGCTACAAAGAGGGTCACAGCGGCGGATAGATCTGCCGATGTCACGGAGGTTGCTAGATGACCTCATCCCAGACCAGATCACCTGGAGGCCATGGCGAGAGCACCCCGGGTGGGCAGAGGATGGGCAGGAGCTGGCTCGCATCGAGGCGAGTCTGCTGGGCCGAGGATGGAGCAGGGAGAGGTAGAGCTCCATCGCTATGATCGGGTACTATGATAGTTCGGTCTACAGTAGGGGATCCCTTCTCTTAGGGATTACGAGTACTCCCGGACTATTCGGGATAGTACTACGCTGAGCGGGGCTCCAGATATGCAGTGATTCTAGAGTCAGGACACGGACGATGCCCCCATCCAGCCAGTGGATGGTGATGACGCTAGGGTTGCGGACGGCTACGATGCCTGGTACGTAGGCATCCACCCTCCTCGGATGATGAGGGCGTAGGGTCCAGTGCACGCCGTGGTGCGACGGATGGGGAGGCAGCACCAAGCTACCATTGAGGCAGCATGGGGTCACGAGGGGAGAGAGCAGCGATGGTCCCCATAGGAGAGACACCAGAGGATGGGTCGGGCTCCACAGAGGCCATAGGAGACAGGGCGGAGGGAGGAGAGACTCCCTTCGTAGCAGGGGGAGAGACCACCATCACCCGATAAGGGCAAGGGTGTTGAGATAGGGGAGAGCAACGAGACGATGGCTCTCTGGGCTGAGGCTGCCCACCTCCGGGATCAGGTGCAGACACTGCAGGATGAGGCTACACGGCTCAAAGCTCGGGGTGGAGGAGCGAGCACTCGAGATCTGGCGCGGTCTATCGCTCAGACCACATTCTACTAGGGGGTATACTATCAGGCAGTCCTAGAGGGACAGAGGATACCATTGCCAGCCCAACATTGCAGAACCGATCATGATGGGATCGTCGAGGACATCCTCACGATCGACGACGAGGACCCGAGATACAGCCCGGACCTCTATGGGACCACCTCCTCCACGTCAGGGTGGGGGAGGAGATGAGGCCGAGAGCTCGAGGGCTTCTCGAGGCTAGGTGCTATAGACTGCATATTATATTAGTATTATTTTGAGAGGATTGAGTATGCCGGGGTATAGATTGTGGCATACCAATCTAGATTTTATATGATGTATATAATTTTTTGATATATATATATATATGATCTTTTTGATGATATGACTTGTTCATATGTTTTTATGATGCTTTAATGTTTGAATTGTTTGTTTTTTTGATTGATGATTCATGTAATTATGTCGTTTGGAAATATTATAATTTGATGTCATGCTATAAAATTTTAAATGAAATAATCTGATGTAAACAATTGGTTGTTGTGGTGTGATTTGATGAAAAATAAAAGGAGACTTCTAACAATAATTTCAAAGGACATTGTCGTTGTTATAGACCATTTCATGGAGTCGCCGCTCACTCGGTCATCAAGCTAATCCCAATATAAAAATATTGTTAAAATTAAAAGAGTGCTTAAGAGAATGCCTTAAGACTTTGTGTTGTGATGATGGAGATGATGATGGTTTGATGATTTGTTTTTAGATTTTCATAAAAATAGTATGCATGAGATACTAATAAAAAAATGATTTTTGCTAGGCATAAATTCCTAAGTGTGATAAAATTTTGAACAATTCCTTAGAAATTATACCATGGTTGCAAAATTGAATGTTTGACATAATGACATGAAATAGAATAAGTGTTCGTTCGTTTGTAAAGCATAATTGTGTAACATAATGATGCAAGTCATATGAATTTGTTTTTAAAATAAATGGAAAATAAAATTAGAACAATGGTTTGCGCTAGGCATAGAATTTATAGGTATAGACTTATACCATCATCGCGAAATCCAAAGAAGAAAATAGATTTTTGGTTTTATTGCAAGATTGATTTTTTTGATAAACAAAAAATAATAATATGATGAACATGTTGTTTGAAATTATTTTTGAGATTGTGTGAGAAGATGTATGTAATTGCTTTTATACAAAACAAAAATTCTGAAATAAGAGGATAAAATTATTCCGAAAAGAATTACGGAAACATTTTAAATTATCTCAAAGAACAAATGTAGATTTATAAGGGATCCTCATGTGCAAATGTGAGTTCATTACCGATCTTGATTTATCATAATGATACAAAATCTCTCAAATACAAATGTGTGTGCGATTGTATTGTTCATTCACCAATTTTGAGCAAGATAATTTGATACAAGTAATTTGCCTTAACCAAATGAATGTTCGTTGACCATGATTTATATGCATGTAACCGTACTCAGACTACTATGTAAGTTAGGTTATCAAGAGCTAGCTAATCCATAAGTTGACATAGGTCTGTACAAAAGAAGGTCGCTAATGTGACAGACATATCACCACGCTAGGAATTACCCAAGGCCAAGCGGGTTGGGCACAAACCACCTGTTATGGGGCTTACCTTCGAATAATTGAGAATTCCAGGGATTCAAGCTCATTCACCCTTCTTTTCTTTTCAAGGGGTAGGGAAAGGATTTTATTGCATTTTGCTTTTGCGTTTCTCTTTTGCTTCTTTTTCTTTTTTTTTTTTGTATTTTTGCTTGATATTTGAGATAATGCTGGAAATATTGTTGTGATGATACAAAATAACATTTTTCTTTTTCTCTTTTTCTTGAACTTTTCTTTTTCTTCCTATGCTAGGGATACTTGCTCGGATTAGCTATAGAGCAAGGGATTTTTATTCTGGGTAGGGGTGAGCTTGTCCTTTTGTCAATTCTCAAAGATTCTAGACCATGTGCATGATAGGATAGCAGGGGAAACTTTTCGCTCAAGAAACCATTTCTACTATGTAGCATCATATCGAATTTGCAATGAAATCATTTTAATGTGAAAAGATATACTTGGTTCAAGTAAATAACAAGATCAGTTCTCTATGCTCAAAACTTTATTTAATGCCAATGTGGACTTTGATATAAGAGAGATTAATAATCATACCAAATAAAATCAAGATATTTATTCATGTGAGTGTGAAAGTGTGGGATTCCAAATAAATGCTAATTTATCCAAAATAATTGAAAATATAACTGCAACACTCCAAGAATTGACAGGTACGAAAATAAAAGATGTTTTTGAAGATTTTGATGATTTTGATGTTTTTGTATTTTGATTTTAATTTATGAAATTGGTGGTATATACAAGATGATCTATATACACTATACAAGGTTATTTGAGTATAGCATGTCTAAGGTTGCTTCAAAATCAAAGGAGGTTTTGAAGGATAATTTGGTTGTGGTGAAGGTAAGAACAAAAGGTGATGAATAAAAGGTAGTGATAACAAAAGCTTTGTTATAATGTAGAATAATGTAGCAAAAGATTTGACTTTTATATGTGTAAAATTGATCATGTTACAAAATAAAATGTCAGAAGGATAAGAAGGTTCTTCATTCTTATCACTATCTTCCAAGTCTTGATAAGATGGAGGGAGCATATGTGAAAGATATGCATGGGTGTTATTTGGTAAACAAGGATGATCATATATGGATGAAGAAAAGTGATGGATAGAAGATAATTGTGATAATAGAGAATGTATAGAACTTGATGTTTCAACCGTTAAATATTCTTCAAATGGTGTTGGGTCACCATGTATGGTAACAATTTTATTTGCAAGTTCAAACTTCAAACATTGGTGAAGAGTGGAAGGGACAACCCTCATTGTATGCATCCAAGGACTTCTAAGAAGTAGGTTGTAAGGTGAAGGGCAATATGCTACATAAAACAAAGTATCCAGGATCTTGGATCCAATATTGAGGGGAAGAAATTATAGTACCTTGAGCTTCTTGAATTTCATTGTTAAAAGATTTTATAATAACATTTGATTCATTAAGATCTTCTTCCTTTGATTTGAGTTTTTGGAATAATTGATAAGTGCATAAATTAAGAGAGGAGCCATTATCTACCATGATAGTTTTAACAGGTGTTTCTTTACTAGATCCTGTAATGTAAAGATAGTAGTCTTCTTGTGGAGTAGAGGAAGGAATCTCCTCATCATAGAATGAAATATGGTTAACCTCAAGAGGGTTTACACCATTAATTATGTTCTTAGAGAAAATATGATGAGGAACAAATTGTTGGCTAGGTATCTTGAACAAAGTTTCCTTATGAGAACTTTGTAATACTTCTAAAAGGGATATCTTTGCTTGAGGATTAATCACTTGTTGTTGGCTATCAAAGTGGATTTCAGATTGAGATTTTGATTCTAAAGATGAGCTTTCTATGCTTACATTCCATTTTGGATCATTCTCTAGAGCCAAAGATAGTTTTGAAGGTTGGTCAAATGAGGAATCCATATCTTGAATATCGGATTGAGTTGATTGAACTTGAGGTTGCTCATTTGTAGTTTCTATTACAATATTAGTAATATCATCATGATGGGACACATTAACATGCAATATTTGATTGGTTTCCTGTTGTTGATAATTGAATAGGGGTTCTTGGGAGATCCCCATGTCTTGATTGATTATTGGTATTTGTTGTGTAGGAGTTTGATTGTTTAATGGAGATTTATAATCAGTTGTAGATTGTAATTCCTTTATATTAAAAAGACCCTCATCAATCAAATCTTGAATTGCACATCTTAAATCTTTACAATTTTGTGTCATATGTCCATCTACTCTATGATATTCACAATGTAGCTCAGGTTTAAACCAATCTGTTGTGGTATCAAGTTGTCTTATGGAAGGGAGTTCAATCTTATTTGTATCAAGTAAATGCTTGAGAATTATATCCATTGGTTGATTGAGCTTTGTAAATGTACGTGATGAAGGTTTTCGAGAGGTTTTTGATATGTGCCTTAGGAGTTCAGTCATAAAAGGACCTAATGGTTTCTTACCTCTCTTTTCTTTGTTATGGGTAGAATGATGATAGGAAGATTGTGAAGTATGATGTGAGTGCATGGTAGGATTGGAAGAATAAGTATTTTCTTGTTGAAATGGATGTGTTGTATTGAAAGAAGAATATTGAAAGGGTGGAGGAGGATTGTATGTGGATTGATAGACATAATATGGATATATGGGAGAATAGATAATATCGTTATGAAGAGGATTGGAAAAGGGATTGTCCTGTTGGGTTATGGATGAAAAATGAGAAAAGTGTGATGGAGGTGATGTTGAATAGGGATGAGGTTGGTCATAATCAACAAATGTATTTGGCTGAATTCTTCCAACATTACTGATGGGCTCATATTGATTTGAGTAAAAACTCATGGTTTCTTTAGTACTTCTAAAAGTAATATTTAGTATCTACTATTTAGAATTGAATCTAAAACATACAAACTTGAAATGATGATTTTTTTATTTTTTTCTTGTATACATATATATATATTTTTTTTTGTTTTCAAAAGGTTTTTAGTTTTCACGTCGGGTTCACCAAAATGTATCGCTCCAAATTTTTTGCATCCTTACCCTCAGGCTATAGGATCCGCGCCCAGAAGGGGGATGTGAGAAGGATGGGACAATACCTCGGACTGAGAGGCCCTTTGAAGGTCCCGCCTCTCGGGGGAGGGGTATAAGGGTGAATTTTCGATGGATGGTGGGTTCACCAGGAAACTTTTGAATGGCAGTTTCCACGCCTAGGTTGACAGTGAGTTTGATGTGTTCATTTTTATACTCGATCATTCAACTCCTAGGTTTGGCCAAGATGAATCTAAACTATTCTATATGCCAATGCTGATTTAAATGAATACAGAAAATAGGAATGAATGCTAATAATAGAGAATATGCTAGCTAGAATGTGTCATACCTGATTTCGGATGTCTGATGAAGATTCTGAGTCTTGTAGCAGTTCAGATCGCCTCAATTCGTACGTAATCATCTGATATTTCATAGGATCATCCCAAATCATAGGAGGTCATCTAAAATCAGACAGAATCGTCTAAAATCTGACGAATTCGTCAAACGAATTTTTTAGAAACCTGCAATCACAAAAATAGATACAAAATACCAAATATGCAAGTGCAGAAGCAAAGGACAATGGTAGAAATAATAGCAAACATGCCTAAATAATGGATTCCAATAACAAATAAGGAAATGCAGTAGATTTAATGATTGATTTTAACTTTATCATGCGGTTATGCTAAATGAGGTGAACTCCAAGATGCAAAAAACATAATAATTTAAGACAGTGCAGAAATACAATATGAAAAATGCAGAGAAAGCTAAGGAAATGCAAACTCTAGACTCTGATTGCCCCCAATCTGGACTACAGTCAGGATCACCTCCAATCGTACGAGATCGTCTGTGCTCCTCGACAAAATCGTCCGTAATCGTCCGAGATCGTCCACGATGATCCGAGCTAGCTTCGACTAAAAAATAGTAGAGTTCCTGCAAGAAAATGCAAAATATAGAACAGAGACAATAGTGCGAGGGAATAAGGAACTAAATCTACAGGGAAATCCGTCAGCTAAGGGGTTTAGGGGGTTCTGGGGGATAAACTAGAAAAATCCTAGTTTATATAGGATTAGGGAGAGGTTAGGAGGTTGGGGATCATCCCAATCTGGGAGATCTCCAACAGGGAAATCTCCAACTGTGCAGACGCGTTTCTGCCCAAGTTGGAGAGGCTGTTGAAACAGAAGCTAATTATGAAAATTTGGTTTTGGGACAAAATCGTCTGGACATTCATTCTGATAGAGGGTTGAGAGGGGAGGGCTCTGGTCCCTCCCCTGCTCCCCCTCCCATGGCTCTCGGTTCTCGCCCGACCCTCGGCTCCAACCCGAGTCATCCCTCCCGGGGAGTGGTTTTTGCGGATGATCTCCTGGGGGAGATCCTTCTCCACTATCTCGTGCCCCTCCCGACCGGCTAGGGTTTCCTTGGTTGTTTTTTCGGACTGGTTCTTCCTAGGGATCCCTGTTTGGTTGGGGATCCCTTCCCTTTTTCCCTCAGGCTTCCCCCTGGGGTTTTTTGCAGGTGATTCGCGTGGATCTGGTCCCCTGCGTTTCTCAGTGCGGTGGAGGTGACGGTTTAGGGTTTGGACAGCTTCCCCCTTTTTCTTGTGAATCCTCGACAGGCTCTGTGCTTGGACGGGATTCTTGGTCCCTGTCGCTGGGATCCTCTTATGTTTTCTCGGGGCAGGTTCCTTGTGGTGCAACTCTCTGGTCTCTTCCTGATGGACTGGATCCTCTCTGTGCCGGGTTGTCGGCTTCCTACAGGATGGCTCTCGTTGAACTGAATGTTTTCCCGATGGGCGGGATGGTTTCTCCATAGGGCGGGATCCGCCAAATCCGCTGGGTTTTCCGCGAGGCGGGATCTTTTCTTTTCTGCTGGTTTCTCGGATGGCGGGATTTCCCTGTTGCTTCCCGCTTGGCGGGACTGTTTGTGGTGGTTTTGACTGCTTCTCACGAGGCAGGATTTTATTGTAACAATTTTTCTTTGCTTCCTGCTGGGCGGGATCTTCTCGATGGTGGTTTTTGGCTACTCCTCGCTGAGCGGGATCTCCAAAACTACTTTTTTTCTTATTTGTTTGTTTCCTGCCGAGAGGGATTGTTTCATGCTTACTGTTACCGCTGGGCGAAATTTCTGTTTTGGTGTTCAGTTTCAAGGGATTGATGCCCTAGGCCCATTGCTTATGTAATCAGGTTTTGGGATCCTTGTTAAAACCCGCTATAAATACAAACACATAATTATCAAAAAAAAAAAAAAAATCGTCTGGACATTCTATCCATGATGATTTAGTCAGATCTGGGACGACCTCGTCTAATCTATGACGATCTCGTCCAACGGTCAAAAAAAATCCTAAAAAAGGCACGAAAAACGAGGAAATGGGTAACAGGCGGTTTTGAAGCGGTTTTGGGGTTAAAATTCAAATTTTTATCTTTTATCTTTTACTAAGGTTTTAACTGTGCCAATTTTAGGGTGCTACATAATTGAATTACATTATAATATTTACAAATAACCAAGTAGGAGATATAAGGTTGTCAACCTTGTTAAACTCAAATATCAATTTGCAAATACCATTATCATTATTTTCTAACATTCCAAAAGTAGGGAGTTATAATGCTTACTACACCAAACTATAGATAATTGGAATTTAGAAAATTAAATTATTGAATAGAGAAGCAAATCTATTTCTTACATATAGAGTTGGAATTAATTTGTAACACTTATCTCATACTCATACTAAGGAGACAAAAATAAATCTAACTATAAGAACTCCATTAGAGCATACTTCATTAAAAGAGATAAGGTAAAATTGAAGGTTGATTATTATTCTCAAATCATTACAAAATCAACTCAAAGGTAAACCAATTACTGCCAGGATTATTATCAAAACCTATAGCATATTATAAATCACTAGGGAGTTATAAGGTAGCCTACAAGTGCCACCATGACTACAAACAAATTCATCCTTACAAAATCTCAATTACTTAAGGGTCCAAATTATTTATCATGGAAAAACAAAGTGAGGGCTATTTTAATATTTGAAAAACTTTGGGAAATTGTCAAAGGAACAAAAACTAAACCAACTTAATGAGATACAAAGATCCAAAGGTTCTAAGAAAGTGATGCTAAGGCATTAATGATAATAACTTTTACCATCACAAATGAAATACAAGCTTATATTAGTTCAGTAGGATCATCTAGAGAAGCTTGGAAAAACTTAGAGAAAATATTTTAAGGTAAAAATAAAGCCACTATCTTAAATCTTCAAACTCAATTACATTCCCTAAAAATGATCAGTGAAGAAAATATAGAACTATTCCTAAGGAAGGTAGTAGACATTCAGGGAAGATTATAAACCTTAGGAGAAAATTTTGAAGATAAATTCCTTGTTAAAGTAACCATGAGAGCACTTCCATATAGCTAAAAGTATCTAGTTACATCTTTACAGGTTCTAAGTAAAGATACATCATTTGAAAAGCTAGTCAACATTCTTCAAGAATATGAAGTAGAAAGCATAGTAAAAGATGAAATGACTAACATTTCATTGGTTTCAAAAGATACTCCACATGGAAATATAGCCTCATATTCAAAAGAATGAAGACAAGGGAATAATAGATATTGTCAGATATGTGGGAGAAAAGGTCATAGCACTAATTATTGTAGATTCAATCCAAAAAACCATAATCAAGGAAATCATATGAACTATGGAAGCCACAATATCTCTTTCTCAAGATCTTCTTTGGGATTTGTATATATCTTTTTATCCCTTTACTTGTGTATGATGTTATAGTATATTACATTATTTAGGTACATGTCAATGTACCACCTTGGGTACATTGTTAGATTAGGAGTATATCTTAGGTTACTTGAGGAAGAAGTAATAAATGCATAAGTTTCAATGTGCAATGATGTAAATGTATAAGGAGTCCACTTGTACATGAGTCATAGGAAAGGTAGTTATGAAGAGTAAGGGCCAAGTAACTTATCTTCTTATATATAGGCCCCATAGTGAATAGATGGGTGTGTGTGTGTGTGTGAATTAGAAGTGTGATTACTACAAAGTAGTGAGTAGGTACAATGTAGTTTCCATTAGAGTTATGGAGTGTTCATTTCCTCCATTACATTGTATTGTACTATTTTTGTAACTTTCCTTTAATAGCATATTTTAGTCTTATTGTAGAATTTCATTATCTTACTTTTTTGCATATTTTACATCTTGTGATTTCTTTCCCTCGTATCATACATTATCAAAAGCTAACAGTGGTATCAGAGCTATGGTAGATCATATAGAAATAAGAAGAGCCACAAGAGAGATTGAGAGGAGAAGAAAATCTCAATTCTAGAATTTTTGAGATTGCATTTGGCTAGTCTTTCCACAGAGTTGCAGGAAAACTCGTGAAGACTAGAACTCAACATTCATTCCACTATATTGACAAATAAACTAGTGAAGATTCGTCACTTATAATTTCTTCCATTATAGTCCTAATACTTTGACGCAGGACAAAGGAGATTAGAAGAAAGTTGGAAAGCTTCCTATAAAGAGCTAGGAATAATATCATCTTCAAAATCAATCCAGCACTTGAAGCAACAAATGAAATAAGATGAGATTCAAGGAACCTAAGGGAAGTCCTCTTGTAGACCTGCACATTGTAGAATAAGAAAATACCATTGTAGTCTTATTGTTGATCCCATAGACTCCAAAGAAGAGTCCATAAGAAGATAGGAGATTGGTGATCTCAATCAAATACTACAAATGGTAGATTGAAGAAATCAGCCTAAAAAAACTAAAGAGATCCATAGAATGTCCCATTAAAGAACTCCTAGTTTTGGAAGATTGGAGGTTGGTGATCTGCATTGAAGCTTGCAGATTGTAAAAGTGAAGGACTAGCAAGATCCTGTTCCAAATTCCATAAGCAGCTAATTCTAAAGATATGAGAGATCTCATTACCAACACTTCCAAAATAAAATTTTGAATGAAAGGTCTCATTGAGAATACCAGAGAAGCTACGAGACTAAATACCTTGGAGAGGTCTCAAGAAGAAACAAGGAGAATGCTTGTAGAGTCTTATTGCAGAGTTTGAATAAGCTATTAAAAAAGTTACTAGAAGAACTCGTTGGAGGAATTCACTACCAAGGAGAAGAAACTAATAGTGAAGGAATTAGGATAATTGTCGTCATTCGACAACAAGCCCAAAGGAGAAGGATTTGATAAATTTGTCAAATTTTGGAGGAGACTGGTGAAGACCTCAAGACTTTTAGATTCTTGGGAAGAAGACCTTGTTTGAAGTCAGTTGAAATGGAGGTTGAAGGAAAACTTAGACAGAAGAAGCCTACCAAATCAAAGAGATTTGGATATTACATTTCATATCTAAGAAGGTGCATTTTGGAGATAGAGTTTGCTGAATCTATAGAAAAATACTAAAGGTTTAATAGTTGTGATTTACTACACTTCTAGACAACAAATTGGTGTATATATTCATCAAGATCTACATCATCTTCAGATATCATTAAAGGTAAGCAACTTACGTGCAAAGGGTTCATTACTTGAAAACTTATAATAAGTTCATTACTTATATTCATTTGGCACCTTATTAAAATCTAGAAGTTGAAAGGAGAAGGTTGCATTTTAAAATTTTAAAGGGAAGTGCAGAAGATAGTTTTTGTTAAGGGTTATTACTTGCACATTAAAATAGGAGTTAAATATATTTTGAAAGAAATAAAATATCATCTTCCTATTATCTAGTTACAAAAAATAAGACTACATTAAATTGCAAATATTATAGAAGCATTTAAGAGTTCTTTAAGAGTTATCATTAGTGCATATTACAAGTTACTTTTAAGGAGTAATAAGGAGATTGCAGTTGCACTATATTAGTTTCTCTTAAAGCTTATTATAAGTGCACTAAGTATTACAATGAAGGTGAAAATTAGTGTAAAGATTAATCTCTCTAGTATATTGGTTATATGATTATTAGCTTGGATTCATTGTTACTTGAACATCATCTTCAAAGATCATTAAAGGTAAGAAACTTAGGTGCAAAGGGTTCACTACTTGAACACTTATATTAAGTTCATTACTTAGATTCATTTAGCACCTTAATAGAATCTAGAAGTTGCAAGGAGAAGGTTGCATTTTAAAATCTTAAAGGGAAGTGCAGAAGATAGTTTTTTTTAAGGGTTATTACTTGCACATTACAATAGGAGTTAATTATATTTTGAAAGAAAGAAAATATCATCTTCCTATTATCTAGTTACAAAAAATAAGAATACATTAAATTGCAAATATTATAGAAGCATTTAAGAGTTCTTTAAATGTTATCATTAGTGCATATTACAAGTTACTTTTAAGGAGTAATAAGGAGATTGCATTTGCACTATATTAGTTTCTCTTAAAGCTTATTAGAAGTGCACTAAGTATTACAGTGAAGGTGAAAATTAGTGTAAAGATTAATCTCTCTAGCATATTGGTTATATGATTATTAGCTTGGATTCATTGTTACTAAATTATCCAAGTGAAGGAGTTAGATACTAGTGTTGTATAATAAGAAAAGTAACAATACATTGCTCTCAAAGAGTAGAGCAAGTAGTGGCCATATCTAAGAAGAAAAGGAAAATATTTAGATCAATATACATTAGTCCTTAAGTTATACAGTGAGGATTCATCATATCAAAGGAGGAAATAACATCAAAAGGATACAAGGCACTCTCTATACTTCAATGCAAAATAAAGTTTCTTATTTATATTACATTGGTGCATCATATCCTCCAAAAAGAGGATAGAATATAAAGTGTCTCAAGACACTAAGACAATAGGTATTCTACATCTACTATAGGTGAATCGTTGAAGGCAGAAGGAGAGCCAACCTAGGTCTCATAATCACCAATTTTGAGTGTCTAGAAACACCATTCCAATCACCAAAGTAAACACCCACAAATGACATAAATCTGTAGCAACATAGAAATCCTTGCACCCATTACATATCTATTGCAAATAAAGGAGAACAATAACAATTTGAAGTCTATGTTGTATTACCTCAATCAAAATTCTAGCCAGGAAGAGAGCCATAGAAGCACCCAAGAGCATCAATCAAGTGAAGACATATCATCTACCAAGAGGACAACGTCTGATTCATAGTTGGAGCCAACCTTGAAGAAATAATTGTTGGAAATTGCAAGCTAGCACTCACTAGCAAGAAGGAGAAAAGTGTTGGAGAAAATATTGAACAACGTAAATCCACTAGGGAAGATATAATGTTAAAGAGAACAATGAGAATAGTCTCACATGCAAATGCTACTTGGCACGTAGAGGAGAAGTGTTACACTTCTCATTAATGCTCGTGTAGGAGCCTAGTGAAGGAATAATGCTCACCTTGGAGTATTTAATAGAAGAATAATTATTTGGTGCCTAGCAAGGAGTAATTACCACCTTGGAGCACTAAAATAATGAGCACAACAAGGAAGTAACGTCTTGATAATTGAAACATTGAAAGCAGAGACCATCATTACATCTTGAGCATTGAAATACAGGGTGTAACCTCTACAATCCAACCACCACAAGTTCGAAGTATCAAGAATGGAGTATAATGCCTCAAAGCACTCCACATAGGGGATATAATACTATTAATAACTCAAGTGAAATATTCTCATACAAAGTAGCATGAATATCAAAAGAGGAGCACGTAGTTTCTACAACAAAGGTCTTTAGCACAGTAAGATCAAAGCAGCAAAATAAATATCATTGAATTCTTGTCTTCTCACAATGAATAGATACATTGAGATATGTTGAGGAGAAGTAAAGACTCAAGCAACATAGTTTGCTCTAATATATATAGAGATATGTCGAGGATAAGTGAAGTCTCATGCTACACGATGTATTGCATTTCAAAGGTAACTTCGATATTAGATTTGCTTTCTTTAATTAAAGTGATATTGGAGTTATGAGGTGATATAATCAAATTTGCTACTATGTTAGAATAACAAGCATTAACCAAGCATTAGTAAGTTATAAAGCAAATCCATTTCAAGGCATTATAATTGAATTACATTATAATATTTACAAATAACCATGACTACAAACAAATTCATCCTTACAAAATCTCAATTACTTAAGGGTCCAAATTATTTATCATGGAAAAAAAAAGTGAGGGCTATTTTAATATTTTAAAAACGTTGGTAAATTGTCAAAGGAACAAAAACTAAACCAACTTCAGGAGATACAAAGATTCAAATGTTCTAAGAAAGTGATGCTAAGGCATTAATGATAATAACTTTTACCATCACAAATGAAATACAAGCTTATATTAGTTCAGTAGGATCATCTAGAGAAGCTTGGAAAAACTTAGAGAAAATATTTTAAGGGAAAAATAAAGCCACTATCTTAAATCTTCAAACTCAATTACATTCCCTAAAAATGAATAGTGAAGAAAATATAGAACTATTCCTAAGGAAGGTAGTAGACATTAAGGGAAAATTATTAACCTTAGGAGAAAATGTTGAAGATAAATTCCTTGTTCAAGTAACCATGAGAGCACTTCCATATAGCTAAAAGTATCTAGTTACATCTTTACAGGTTCTAAGTAAAGATACATCATTTGATAAGCTAATCAACATTCTTGAAGAATATGAAGTAGAAAGCATAGTAAAAGATGAAATGACTAACATTTCATTGGTTTCAAAAGATACTCCACAGGGAAATATAGCCTCATATTCAAAAGAATGAAGACAAGGGAATAATAGATATTGTCAGATATGTGGGAGAAAAGGTCATAGTAATAATTATTGTAGATTCAATCCAAAAAAATAGAATCAAGGAAATCATATGAACTATGGAAGCCACAATATCTCTTTCTCAAGATCTTCTTTGGTATTTGTATATATATTTTTATCCCTTTACTTGTGTATGATGTTAGAGTATATTACATTATTTAGGTACATGTCAATGTACCACCTTGGGTACATTGTTAGATTAGGAGTTTATCTTAGGTTACTTGAGGAAGAAGTAATAAATGCACAAGTGTCAATGTGCAATGATGTAAATGTACAAGGAGTCCACTTGTACATGAGTCATAGGAAAGGTAGTTAGGAAGAGTAAGGTCCAAGTAACTTATCTTCTTATATATAGGCCCCATAGTGAATAGATAGTGTGTGTGTGTGTGAAGTAGAAGTGTGATTACTACAAAGTAGTGAGTAGGTACAATGTAGTTTCCATTAGAGTTATGGAGTGTTCATTTCCTCCATTACATTGCATTGTACTATTTTTGTAACTTTCCATTAATAGCATATTTTAGTCTTATTGCAGAATTCCATTATCTTACTTTTTTGCATATTTTACATCTTGTGATTGCTTTCCCCCATATCATACATTATCAAAAGCTAACAGTGGTATTAGAGCTATGGTAGATCATATAGAAATAGGGAGAGCCACAAGAGAGATTGAGAGGAGAGAAGAAAATCTCAGTTCTAGAATTTTTGAGATTGCATTTGGCTAGAGTCTTTCCACAGAGTTGTAGAAAAACTCGTGAAGACTAGGACTCAACATTCATTCCACTAGATTGAAAAATCAACTAGTGAATATTCGTCACTTATAATTTCTTCCATTATAGTCCTAATACTT
Source organism: Wollemia nobilis (assembly GCA_028583015.1). Lineage (NCBI taxonomy): Eukaryota > Viridiplantae > Streptophyta > Pinopsida > Araucariales > Araucariaceae > Wollemia > Wollemia nobilis. Next base: position 692,539 of record JAQPPZ010001899.1, on the reverse strand, counting down.
TGTTGCAGGAAAAAGGATATTCAAAGAAATTTGGGAAGCTTCCTATAGAGATCTAGGAAGAATATCATCTTCAGAATCAATCCAGCACTAGAAGCAACAAATAAAAGAAGAGGAGATTCTAGGAACCTAAGGGAAGTCCTGTTGTAGACTTGCACATTGTAGAAGAAGAAAATGCCATAGTAGCCTTATTGCTAATCCAAGAGACTCCAAAGAAGAGTCCAAAAGAAGATAGGAGATTGGTGATCTCCATCAAAGACTACAAATAGTAGATTGAAGAAATCAGCCTAAAGAAGCTAAAGAGACCCATAGAAGGTCCCATTAAAGAACTCCTAGTTCTGGAAGATTGGAGGTTGGTGATCTCCATTGAAGCTTGCATATTGTAGAAGTGAAGAAGGACTAGCAAGGTCCTATTCTAGATTCCAGAAGTAGTAGATTCTAGAGATCTGAGAGATCTCATTACCAACACTTCCATAGTAGAAGGTTGAAGGAAAGGTCTCATTGAGAAGACCAGAGAAGCTACGAGATTGAAGACCTTGGAGAGGTCTCAAGGAGAAATAAGGAGAAGGCTTGGAGAGCCTTATTGTAGAGTTTGAAGAAGCCATTAAAGGAGTTCCTAGAAGAACTCATTGGAGAAATTCACTACCAAGGAGAAGCTCCTGATAGTGAAGGAATTGGGACAATTATCGCCATCCAACAACAAGCCCAAAGGAGAAGGATTTGATAAATTTGTCAAATTTTGGAGGAGACTAGTGAAGACCTCAAGACTTTTAGATTCTTGAGAAGAAGACCTTGTTTGAAGTCAGAATTCGACAAGGAGGTTGAAGGAGAACTCAGACAGAAGAAGCCTACCAAATCCAAGAGATTTGGAGATTACCTTTCATAGCTAAGAAGGCACATTTTGGAGATAGGGGTTTGCTGAATCTATAGCAAAATACTAAAGGTTTCATAGCTATGATTTACTACCATTCTAGACAGAAAATTGGTGAATCTATTCATCAAGATCTACATCATCTTCAGAGATCGTTAAAGGTAAGCAACTTAGGTGCAAAGGGTTCATTACTTGAACACTTATATTCAGTTCATTACTTAGCTTCATTAAGCACCTTATTAGAATCTAGAAGTTGCAAGGAGAAGGTTGCATTCTAAAGTCTTCAAGGGAAGTGCAAAAGATAGTTTTTGTTAAGGGTTATTACTTGCACATTAAAATAGGAGTTAGATATATTTTGAAAGAAAGAAAAATATCATCTTCCTATTATCTAGTTACAAAAAGAAGACTACATTAAGTTGCAGAGATTATAGAAGCATTTAAGAGTTCTTTAAGAGTTATCATTAGTGCATATTACAAGTTACTTTTAAGGAGTAATAAGGAGATTGTAGTTGCACTATATTAGTTTCTCTTAAAGCTTATTAGAAGTGCACTAAGTATTATAGTGAAGGTGAAAATTAGTGCAAATATTAATCTCTCTAGCATATTGGTTATATGATTATTAGCTTGGATTCATTGTTACTAAATTATCCAAGTGAAGGAATTAGATACTAGTGTTGTCTAATAAGAAAGGTAACAATACATTGCTCTCAAAGAGTAGAGCAAGTAGCGGCCATATCTAAGAAGCAAAGGAAAAGCTTCAAATCAATCTACATTAGTCCTCAAGCTATACAATGAGGAGCCATCATATCAAAGGAGGAAATAACATCAAAAGGAGACAAGGAACTCTCTAAAATTTGGTGCAAAATAAAGTTTCTTATTTATATTACATTGGTGCACCATATCCTCCAAAAAGAGGATAGAATATAAAGTGTCACAAGACACTAAAACAATAGGTATTCTACATCTACTATAGGTAAATCATCGAAGGCAGAAGGAGAGCCAACCTAGGGCTCATAAGCACCAGTTTTAGGTGTCTAGAAACACCAACTCAATCACCAAAGCAAGCACCCATGAACGACATCAACCTGTAGCAACATAGAAAGCCTTGCACCCATTACATATCTATTACAAAGCAAGGAGAATAATAACAAGTTGAAGGCTATAAAGTATTACCTCAATCAGGTGTTGAACTACTAGCTAGGAAGAGAGCCATTGAAGCACCCAAGAGCATCAATCAAGTGAAGACATCTCATCTACCAAGAGGGCAACATTGGATTCATAGTTGGAGCCAACCCTGAAGAAATCATTACTGGAAATTGCAAGCTAGCACTCACTAGCAAGAAGGAGGAAAGTGTTGGAGAAAATATTGAACAACTTGCATCCACTAGAGAAGATATAAGGTTAAAGAGAACATTGAGAATAGTCTCACATGCAAGTGCCACTTGGCACATAGAGGAGAAGCATTACACTTTTCATTAACGCTCACGCAGGAGCCCAGTGAAGGAATAATGCTCACCTTGGAGCATTGAATAGAAGAACAATCATTTGGTGCCCAACAAGGAGTAATGCCCACCTTGGAGCATTAAAATAAGGAGCACAACAAGGAAGTAATATCTTGAGCATTGGAACATTGAAAGCAGAGACCATCATTACATCTTGAGCATTGAAACATAGGGTGTAACCTCTACAATCCAACCACCACATGTTTGAAGCATCAAGAAGGGAGTATAATGCCTCAAAGCACTCCACATAGGGGAGATAACCCTATTAATAACTTAGGTGAAATATGCTCATACAAAGGAGCATGAATATCAAAGGAGGAGCACGTGGTTTCTACAACAAAGGTCTTTAGCACAGTAAGATCAAAGCAAAGAAAGAAAGAGCATTGAATGCTCATCTTCACACAATGAATAGATACATTGAGATACGTTGAGGAGGAGTAAAGACTCAAGCAACATAGTTTGCTCAAAGATACATAGAGATACATCGAGGAGAAGTGAAGTCTCATGCTACACGATGTACTACATTGCTAAGGTAAATTCGATATTAGATTTGCTTGCTTTAATTAAAGTGACATTGGAGTTATAAGGTGATATAATCAAATTTACTACTACATTGGAATAACAAGCATTAACCAAGCATTAGTAAGTTATAAAGCAAGTCCATTTCAAGGCATTATAATTGAAGTACATTATCATATTATAATATTTACAAATAACCAAGTAGGAGATATAAGGTTGTCAACCTTGGTAAACTCAAATATCAATTTGCAAATACTATTATCATTATTTTCTAACATTCCAAAAGTAGGGAGTTATAAGGCATACTACACCAAACTATAGATAATTGGAATTTAGAAAATTAAATTATTGAATAGAGAAGCAAATCTATTTCTTACATATAGAGTTGGAATTAATTGGTAACACTTGTCTCATACTCATACTAAGGAGACAAAAATAAATCCAACTATAAGAACTCCATTAGAGCATACTTCATTAGGAGAGATAAGGTAAAATTGAAGGTTGATTATTATTCTCAAAACATTACAAAATCAACTCAAAAGGTGAACTAATTATTGCTAAGCTTATTATCAAAGTCTATAGCATATTCTAAATTACTAGGGAGTTATAAGGAAGCCTACAAGTACCACCATGACTACAAACAAATTCATCCTTACAGAATCTCAACTACTTAAGGGTCCAAATTACTTCTCATGGAAAAACAAAGTGAGGGCTATTTTGATATTTGAAAAACTTTGGGAAATTATCAAAGGAACAAAAACTAAACCAACTTCAGGTGATACAAAGATTCAGAGGTTCAAAGAAAGTGATGCTAAGGCATTAATGATAATAAATTTTTCCATCATAGATGAAATACAAGCTTACATTAGTTCAACAGGATCATCTACAGAAGCTTGGAAAACCTTAGAGAAAATATTTGAAGGGAAAAATAAAGCCACTATCTTAAATCTTCAAACTCAATTACATTCCCTGAAAATGAACAATGGAGAAAATATAGAACTATTCCTAAGGAAGGTAGCAGACATTAAGGGAAAATTATTAACCTTAGGAGAAAAGGTTGAAGATAAATTCCTTGTTCAAGTAACCATGAGAGCACTTCCAGATAGCTACAAGTATCTAGTTACATCTTTACAGGTTCTAAGTAAAGATACATCATTTGATGAGCTAATCAACATTCTTCAAGAATATGAGGTAGAAAGCACAGTGAAAGATGAAATGACTAACACTGCATTGGTTTCAAAAGATACTCCACAGGGAAACATAGCCTCATCTTCAAAAGGACGAAGACAAGGGAATAATAGATATTGTCAGATATGTAGGAGAAAAGGTCATAGCACTAATTACTATAGATTCAATCCAAGAAACCAGAATCAAGGAAATCATATGAACTATGGAAGCCAACCAAATAGGGCATTCCAACCAAGGCAATATCAAAATAATTCACATCAACAATAATTTCAGTGACAAAACAATTATCCACAATTGGAATATCATGAAGGGAATCAGAAAGGACACCTAGCTCAAAGGATTGAAGAAATTGAAGAACTGGAAGATCCTACAAATGATCATGAAGTCAAAGCTCTTTCAGCAAGGATAGCATTTTATGAAGATACTAACTACTTGCTTGAACAGGTTACAAAAAATAGAGAAGGAGAGTACAAACTCCAAGATCAAGAGGAAGATCCATATTGAAGACTAAAGTCTTCAATACCCAAATAATGTAATACAAGGGGGTGTTAGAGTATATTACATTATTTAGGTACATGTCAATGTACCACCTTGGGTACATTGTTAGATTAGGAGTTTATCTTAGGTTACTTGAGGAAGAAGTAATAAATGCACAAGTGTCAATGTGCAATGATGTAAATGTACAAGGAGTCCACTTGTACATGAGTCATAGGAAAGGTAGTTAGGAAGAGTAAGGGCCAAGTGTATCGCCCAAATTTTTTGCACCCTTACCTTCAGGCTAAAGGATCCGTACCCGAAAGGGGGTGAGAAAAGGATGGAACAATACCTCGAATGGAGAGGCCCTTTGAAGGTCGCGCCTCTCGGGGGAGGGGTATAAAGGTGAATTTTTGATGGATGGTGGGGTTCACCAGGAAACTTTGAGTGGCAGTTTCCATGCCTAGGTTGAGAATGGGTTTGATTTGTTCGTTTTATGTTCAATCATTCAGATTCCTAGGTTGGCCAAAATGAAGCTAAGCTATTCTATATGAAGATTCTGATTTATATGAAGACAAAAGACATAAATGAATCCTAATGTGATTGAATACAGAGAATATATAAAATGGAGAAGAGTACACCTGATTTCTGATGTCTGATGAAGATTCTGAAGCTTGTAGGAGTCCAGATCATCCCGGATATGACAGGATCATCTGTAATTGTACAGAATCATCCCAAATCATAGGAGATCATCCGAGATCACCCAAGATCATCAACGACCTGACGAATTCATCAGGCGAATTCGTCAGAAACCTGCAATCAAGAAAATAGACACCAAAAACCAAAAATACAATTGCAAGAATGATGCAAAATGATAGAAATAAGAGTATAGATGTTTGAATGATAAATCCAGATATCAAATTAAATGAGATGCACTATTTTGGAAACTTATTTTGAATTTTATCATGCAATTATGCTAAATGAGGTGAACTCCAAGATGCAAAATAGAAGTAAATTAATCTAATGCACCAATAAATAAGGAAAATGAGATAGAGAATGCAAACTCAGGGCTCTGATTGCCCCCAAGCTGAATTGCAGACCAGATCATCTGTAATCGTACAAGATCATCATCGATCTTGACAGGATCATCTAAAATTGTAGTTGAATCACCTACGATGATCCGAGCTACCTTCGACTGAAACACAGTGAAATCCTACAACAAAACTTGAAAACACAAGTGCAAATGATGGGAGATCACAAAAAAACTAAAATTGTAGGGAAATAATCAGCCAAGCAGCAAGGTAGGGAGTCAGGGGGATAAACTAGGAAAATCCTAGTTTATATAGGATTAGGGGGAGGTTAGGAGGTTGGGGATCATCCCAATCTGGGAGATCCTCAATGTGGGAATCTCCAACCATGCAGACACGCTTCTGCCCAAGTTGGAGAGGTCGTTGGAATAGAAGCTAATTGCAAAAATTTGGTTTTGGGACGAAATCGTCTGGACGTTCTGTTCCAGATGAATTCATCCGATTTGGGACGATATCTTGACGATGAGATATCGTCCAACGGTCACAACAACCTCTAAAAATGGCATGAAAAATGAGGTAAGCGGTTAACGGGCGGTTTGGGGTTAAAATTCAAATTTCTACTTTTTACTGATGGTTTAACTATGCCAATTTTAGGGTGCTACATTTTGCCCCCTCTTTAGCAAATTTTCTAAAAAAATGCGTTAAAGACGAGTTCTTCATGCTTTATGAGAAAGCAAAAATTTATTCCATTTTTTAGATGATGATTCTAGGTCGAATCGTACGATTGTTTGCTATGGTGCCCCCTCCGAGTTTTTACCCAAATCGAACGTTTGAGGTAAAAGCGCGAAAAAGCAAAAATTAAAAAAATGTCATTTTGAATAAAAATAAGAAAAATAGGGTAAAACCCTAATTCATTTTTACTGTTCACTTTCACTGTTTCAGAGCTCTGCAGGCGAAATGGTGGAAACGACACATAGATCGACAGAGATCCGACGCGGGTTGCGGGTAAGGATCTAAACCTAGTTTACTATGTTTTTAACTTGATTTACTTGATTTTTGACTTGAATTTTAAGTGTTTTTGGGCATCACGGCCATTTTTAGGCCGTCGACGAAATCGTCTCTATATTGCCGATTTCGTCTAGGGACGAAATCGAAGAAATAGGGGCGATCCCGTCCAATAAGGGGTGATCCCCAAATTGAAGAACGAAGACGATTTCATCCTATTAAGGATGATTTTATCTAAATTTGGTACGATATCATCCAATAATGGGCGATATCAACTTTTATGGGATGATTTGATTTTAATTGATTTTTTAATGATTATGTACTAATGATTTTTGTTGTTTTATTGCTTATTTTGTAGAGGGGATTGCTAAAGAGTCGAGAGTGGAAATACGGAGGTCTAAGAGATGATTTGGCCATGCTCGATCAGGCCGAGCGAGATAGATTGGCAGAGGTAGGACTGCAGCATGTGGTAGAGATGCCACAAATTCCTATAGACATGGGGCTACTGACAGCCCTAGCAGAGAGATGGTATCCGGAGTCATCCTGCTTTCGCTATCGATAGGGGAGATGACTCCCACTCTAGAGGATGTATGGAGGATCTTGAGGATCCCCATACATGGTCGATTCATGACCCCTTCGACCAATCAGGGCCATGCTATGATGAGATTGTGCGAGGACCCAAGCTTCATCCTGGAGAAGGGCGGAGTGAACATCGAGGCTTTGAGGTGGATGCCTAGGGCATCTCGGTTGACCCAAGTTTTGGTAGGGGTGGTGGGTGGCCTTCTTCTATGCCACCAGAGTGGATGCAGATTATCATGGCTACTTTTAGATGTGGTCTGTGACATGAGAGACCATGGATATAGGTTTGCTTGGGGTAGCTTTGTACTGTGCCGCTTGTATAGGATCCTTTACGGGGTCGTATACAAGGGGGGTCGATGTCTGGTGCTGACATCACTTCTACAAGTTTGGTGTTGGGAGCACATTGCGGTGCGGAGGCCGATAGGGCTTCCACTGATAGGAGTTGATCGGGAGAGACCCTGAGTTTTCTATTGGTGGCTCTAGAGAGGGTCACAATGATGGATAGATCTATCGATGTCTCGAAGGTTGCTGGATGACCTCACCCTAGATCGGATCACCTGGAGACCATGGAGAGAGCATCCAGGGTGGGTAGAGGATGGACAGGAGTTGGCTCACATCAGGCGAGTCATATGGTTGAGGATAGAGTGGGGAGAGGTAGAGCTCCACCGCTATGACCAAGTTTTGAGGTAGTTCGGTCTATAGTAGGGGATCCCTACTCTTAGGGATTATGAGTACTCCCAAATTGTGGAGATAGTACCACACTGAGCGGGGCTCCAGACATGCAGTGGTTTTGGAGTCAGGATGTTGATGATGCCCCCATTCAGCCAGTGGATGGGGATGATGTGGGGATAGCAGATGGATATGATGCCTGGTATGTAGGCATCCACCCTCCTCGGATGATGAGGGCATAGGGTCCGATGCACGTTGTAGTGCAATGGATGGAGAGGCGATGCCAGGCTGCCATCGATGCAACGAGGGGTCATGGAGGGAGGGATCAATGATGACCTCCTCAGGAGAGATACCGAAGAGTACCACAGGCTCTAGAGAGACAACAGCAGAGAGGAGGGAGGAGAGGAGAGAGGAGAGGAGAGAAAGACTCCCTCCTCAGTAGAGGGATAGGCCACCATCACTCGATAGGGGCAAGGGTGTCGAGGTGGGGGAGAGCAACGAGATGGCAGCTCTCCAGGCAGAGAATGCCCGCCTACGAGCTCAGGTGCAGACTCTATAGGATGAGGCTACATGGCTCAGGGCTCGGAGCGGAGGGGCGAGCATTCTGGAGCTGGCACGGTCGGTTGCTCAGACCACGTTCTATCAGGGAGTGTACTACCATCTGGTTCTAGAGGGCTAGAGGATACAGTTGCCAGCTAGCATTGCGGAGCCGATCAGGATGGGGTCATCGAGGACATCATCATGATCGACGTCGAGGACCCACGATACAGGATGGGCTTCGATGGGACCACCTCCTCCACCTCAGGGCGGGAGAGGAGATGAGGCTGAGAGCTCGAGGTCTTCTCGAGACTAGATGCACATTGTACATAGACTATTTTTGAGATGATTGAGTATGCCGGGGTATAGATTGTGGCATACCAATCCGTTTTGATATGATGTATATACTTCTTGATATATATATGATGTTCTTTTTGTGATATGACTTGTGCATATGTTTTATGATGCTTTAATATTTTAATTGTTGATTGACTATTCATGTAATTATGTCGTTGAAAATATTATAATTTTATGTCATGCTATAAAATTAAATGAAATAATCTGATGTAAACAAACTGGTTGTTGTGGTGTGTTTTGATGAAAATAAAGTGACTTCTAACAATAATTTCAAAGGACATTGTCATTGTTACATGACCATTTCATGGAGTCACCGCTCGCTAGGTCATCAAGCTAATCCCGGTATGAGAGAAATATTGCTAAAAGTAAAAGGGTGCTTAAGAGACTTTCTTAAGACTTTGTGTTGTGATGATGAAAAATGATGATAGTGATGATTTGTTTTCAGATTTCCATGAAAATATTATGCATGAAATATTAAAAATATGATTTTTTCTAGGCATAAAATTCCTAAGTATGATAGAAATTTGAACAATTCCCTAGGAATTATACCATCGTCGCAAAAAAATGAATGTTGACATAATGAAATGAAATAGGAAAGTTTTCGTTCTTTTTAAAGCACAATTGTGTAACATAATGATTTAAGCCATATGCTTTTATGGATTAAATAAATGGGAAATAAAATTAGAATGATGGTTTGCGCTAGGCATAGAATTTTAGGTATAGACTTATACCATCATCACGAAATCCAAAGAAGAAATTGATATAATAGTTTTATTGCATAGTTGATTTTTGATTTTGAGATAAACAGAAAATATAAAAATGAGGACTTGCACTAGGCATAAAATTCCAATTTAGGTTTAGGAACTATACCATCGTCGCGAAAGTCAAAAATATATAAATGTGACTTTATTGCTAGATTTTTGAACATGTTTTGCAAGAAAATTTTGGATTTTTGAAAAAAATGTATTTAATTGATTTTACGCTAAGCAGATATTCTCAAGTAAGAAAGTCAAATTATTCTAGAAGATTTGAATAAATATTTTAAATTATCTCAAAGACAAAATTTAGATTTATAAGGAACCCCGTGTGCATACGTGAGTTCATTGCCGATCTTGATCTATCATAATGATACAAAATCTCTCAAACACAAATGTGTGTGCAATTGTAATGTTCATTTACCGATTTTGAGCAAGATAATTTGATACAAGTAATTTGAATTAACCAAATGAGTGTTCGTTGACCATGATTTATATGCATGTAACCGTACCAGACTACTATGTAAGTCGGGTCATCAAGAGCTAGCTGATCCATAAGCGGACATAGGTCTGTACAAAAGAAGGTCGCTAATGTGACAGACATATCACCACGCTAGGAGTTACCCAATGTCAAGCAAGTTGGGCACAAATCACCTGTTATGGGGTTTACCTCATAGTTTTTGAATAATTGAGAATTCCAAGGATTCAAGCTTCACACTTCCTTCTTTCAAAGGGGGGAGGATTTATTGCTTTTTGCTTTTTCTTTTCTTTTCTTTTTCTATTTTTTTTTTTTTCTTGACATTGAGATAATGCTGAAATATTGCTGAGATGGTACAAAATGATACCGAAATAATGCTTCTGAATAATTTCTCTTTTTCTCATGATTTTTCTTGATTTTCTTTTTCTTTTCTTTTTCTTCCTATACTAGGGATACTTGCTCGGATTGGTTGTAGAGCAAGGGATTTTTATTCTGGGCAGGGGTGAGCTTGTCCTTTTGTCAATTCTCAAAGATTCTAGACCATGTGCATGATAGGATAGCAGGGGAAACTTTTCGCTCAAGAGACCACTTCTACTGTGTAGCATCATTTTGAATTTGCAATGAAATCATTTTAATGTGAAAAGGTGTACTTGGTTCAAGTAAATAACAAGATCAGTTCTCTATGCTCAAAACTTTATTTAATTCAACTGTGGACTTCGATATAAGAGAGATTAATAATCATACCAAATAAGATCAAGATATTTATTCATGTGAGTGTGAAAGTGAGGGATTCCAGATAAATGCTAATTTATCCAAAATAACTAAAAATATAACTGCAATACTTCAAGAATTGACAGTGCAAAATAGAAGATGTTTTTGAGGATTTTGATGATTTTGATTTTTTTATATTTTGATTTTAATTTATGAATTGAGAGAATACATAATATTACTATTTTTGAAATTTTTATATGAATTACTAATATGAGACAATATGTATAATATATACAATGATGAAATTACCATATTTATGCATAATAGCGCTTAAGATGCATAATGTTCATAGGTTCTTTAAGATCTTTACCATCTAAGGTAGCTAATCTGTATGCTCCCGATCCAAATTTAGCAGTGATAATATATGGCCCAAGCCAGTTAGGCTCGAATTTGCCTTTAAGGTCTTTAGTTGCATTAGTATTTTTTTATTTTCTTTTAAGACGAGGTCATCGATCTCAAAGGATCGATTATGAACTTTCTTGAGATATGCTCGTTTGAGCTTGTTCTGGTAGGCACGAAGATGCTCCAAAGCATTAATGCACTTCTCATCTAGGAGTTCTAGCTGACTAAATCTGCCAACACGATATTCATCTCCTACTTCAGTATCTTGAAGTAGCAGAGCCAAAGAAGGAACTTCTAGTTCAAAGGGAAAAACAACTTCAGCGCCATAAACCAAAACAAAAGGTGAAGTGCCCGTGGGAGTATGAATGCTAGTTCGATAAGCCCACAAAGCAGGATATAATTGAATGTGCCAATCACGGCCAGATTTATTGACCAGTCTCTTGAGGATTTTAATTAATGTTTTATTAGATGCTTCTGCTTGGCCATTACCCTGAGGATAATAGGGAGTGGACCAACGATGTTGAATTTTATATTTTTGACATAGTTTCTTTACATCTTTGTTTTTGAAACAAGTTCCATTATCCGAGATGAGATTTGCAGGAATTCCGAACCTACAAATAATTTGATTAAGAATAAACTTGGAAACTTGCGTTCCAGTGCAAGAAGCTAAGGGCATAGCTTCGACCCACTTCGTAAAATACTCGGTGGTGGTTATGATGAATTTGTGTCCATCAGATGACACAGGATTGATTTTTTCGATGATGTCTAAGCCCCATTTTGAAAAGGGCCAAGGAGATGAAATAGCCTGTAGTTCTTGTGCAAGCGCATGGACAAGGTCAGCGTGTTTCGGCACTTGTCACAATGGCACACGTAATCATGTGCATCATTCTCCATGGTAGGCCAAAAATATCCTATCCTAAGGAGCTTCTTAGCAATGGCGCTACCACTAAAGTGTCCCCCACAAGATCCATCGTGGGCTTCACTCAAAGCTGATCTAGACTCTTCTAGATTCAAACATCTCAATAGGATACCTTCAAAAGATCTCCTATATAACGTATTGCCAATTATTACGAAGTGACTTGCTCGTCTACGTAATAACCGATGTTGGTTTCTATTAAAACCTTCAGGGAAGGTCCCATTTTGAAGAAAATTGAGGATGTCAGTGTACCAAAGTTCAGGAATAGTTTCGTTGATTAGAAACACGTCCAAAGGTTCCAAGCATGATTTAGTTGAAGCGGGTTCCTGGAGTCGATGAATAATGATGGTAGCATATTCGTCATCTAACTCCAAGGGTAAAAGAGATGCAACTGCGGCCATAGCGTCAACCACACGATTGCTAGTTCTAGGAATAGCTTCCAAGGTAACTTGATCAAATAAAGATATTAATTGTAATACATATGCTTTATATGGGCACAATTTATCATCTCTGGTCTGATAAACATCGTTAATTTGATTTATAACAAGTTGAGAATCATCGAAAACTAATAGATTTTTAATTTTTAGTGCTAGGGCAGCTCGTAATCCAAGGATTAGAGCCTCATATTCAGCAGTGTTATTAGTACAGGCAAACGTTAATTTAAAGGATAGAGGTATGAGATGTTTCTATGGAGATATCAAAATAATACCTGCACCAGCCCCACTCATGCATCGGGCTCCATCAAAGTATAGGGACCATTGCTCTGAATGATCCGCCTCTAGGTTAAGGCATTCGTCAGGAAACTCAATGACGAGGGGATGGGTGGACTCTAAGGGTGCAACAGCTAATTGATCTGCTATGATTTGACCCTTAATAGACTTCTGTCCTATAAACATGAGTTCAAACTCGCTTAGAGCAAGAACCCACTTCGTTGTGCGACCAGATAAATAAGGTCGACTCATGAGATACCGCAAGGGATCGGATTTAGCAATAACGTATGTTTTCTGACTGAGCATATAATGGCATAGTTTCTGTGTAGAAAATATGACTGCTAGACATAACTTCTCTAATGTTGTGTAGCGGGTTTCATAACTAATTAATGTTCTGCTAATGTAATAATTAGCACGCTCTCTTTTCTCATCATCAAGTTGAGCTAACATAGCTCCTAAAGCAAAATCTGAAGCAAAAATATACAAGATAAATGGGCGATCAGGTTTAGGTGGTGAAAGTATAGGTGGGTTAAGAAGATATTGTTTGAGGAGTTCAAATGCTTCCTTACATTCGTCGTCCCAATGGAAAGAGACATCCTTCTTAAGAAGCTTAAGAAAGGGTCCAGTTTTATCCGCCAGCTTATCGATGAAGCGACGGATAGCTTGAAGCTTACCTTGTAGACTCCGTAATTCAGATATATTTGTAGGTGCGGGCATATCAGTGATAGCCGTAATCTTGAGAGGGTCAATTTTGATGCCACGTAAAGAAACTATAACCCCCAATAATTTACCTGACTTAACTCCGAATATACATTTGGTTGGATTCAATCGGATAAGATATTCCCTTAACCGATCAAATACTTTTCTCAAGTCATCTAAATGGTCATCTTCTTCAGTAGAACGAGCTATAATGTCATCTACATAATCATGTAGTATATCATGCATCATATCATGAAAGATATAAGTCATGGCTCGTTGATAGGTTGCACCTGCATTCTTCAAACCGAATGGCATCACTTTCCAATAGAAAGTCCCCCAAGGGGTAATAAAGGTTGTTTTAGCCTGATCTTCAGGAGCTATCCTGATCTGATTATAACCAGAAAATCCATCCATTAAGGATATCATTCCACTCCCAGCAGTAAAATCAATGATCTGATCCATATTGGGAAGGGGAAAATCATCTTTAGGGCATGCAACATTAATATCTCTAAAGTCTGTACAAACCCTAATCTTAGTAGCTTCTTTCTTAGTTACTGGAACTACATTCGAGATCCATTCAGCATAATCAATGGCTTGTATAAAAATAACATTCAGGAGTTTTTCTAACTCCCCTTTGACTAGTAAGGCCACTTTAGGATGCATTTTTCTAAGCTTTTGCTTAACAGGTTTAGCATCCGGATGCACTACTAGGTGATGCATAACTACATAAGGGTCTAAACCTGGCATATCTTCATATGTCCAAGCAAAAACATCTTCATATTCTTTAAGAAATGCAATGTATTTATCCTATTTTTCTTGACTCAATTCTGATCCAATGTTGATTATGTGAGGGTTATCGTCGGTTCCAATGTTAATTTTTATGACATTTTCTACTTCCATGTGTAGATCTCTCTCAAAATTAGGTGGGGCGGGTGAAACACCCAATTCTTGTAATTCTTCCAAGGTTAGCTTGGATAATTCGTCTTGAGGAGTCGTGGCCTCAAGCTGGGCTATACTAGGTATAGAGCCATCAAAATAAAATCCATTATGTAATAATTCCTCAACGGAGACATCGTGAAAGATATCTCCCTCCAACTCATCGTCGGATTCAGCGATCATCTCAGGATAAGCTATAGATAGCATATTACATGTGAATGTCTTATTCGTTAAACGCAAAGCATCGCGTTCATCTAAATAATCTTGGTAACATATAAGATGGTCATCATCCTCAAATGGGAATGGCTGACCCTTACTAGAAAATAGGCCCACACCACATCGGGCGGGCCACGCTTCTACCTCAAAAGGTTCTTTCATACCATTCTGGAAAGGTCCCAAACCTTTCCCTTTATATCCCAATTTAAGCATTATAGGTTTGGCTTTAATATACTCATTAGTAAAATAACATCGAGCATATCCATCATAATGAGTTCTGATGTTTCTGGGTATTCTACCCCAGTCATATCCCTTATAAATAAAGGCACAACTCCCGACTTGGTAAATACTTCCCATAGGCTGTGGGAGGCCCAAGGTACGAGGAGATGGTGGCAAATTATTTAAAATAAGGGAATCTTGCATAGAAGCATTCGTTTCTTCTGATATAAGAATTTTAGATAGATCGGGTAAGAGCTCGTTAATAAGAGCATAAGAGGTAGAAGGAACATTCCCTACGTCTTTCGATGCGGAAAATATGAATTTGGTGGATGTAGACGGTGTAGAGGTGTCGATAGATGGGTCTATTACAGGTATGGAAGTTATAGGAGTAGAACAAGAGACATTGGTTGTGGGATTAGGATCTTTCTTAGGTCCTAATGCGGTTTGTTCAGAAGATGGTTGAGCTATATGTGGAGGTGCAACTGATGGAGAAGAAGTAGATGACGTTGTGGGTGTGAGTTTCACACGTTTAGATGGATAATGAGAATTAGGATGTGTGGATGACAGAGCGGGGCAAAATTGAACTCCAATAGGTTCTGCCAAAGCACACATATCAAAGGGTCTTGGATCACCATGAATGGTAACCAACTGATTCTTAAATTCGAACTTAACACATTGATGTAAAGTTGAGGGAACAGCTCGCATCGCGTTGATCCAAGGATGACCCAAGAGTATATTGTACGATGCAGGGCAATGTACAATAAACACAGTCGTATCCAAGGTTCTTGGACCAACCTGCAATGGAATGGTAATAACTCCACATGTTTCTTGTGTTTCGTCATTGAAAGCTTTTATGATCATATCAGTTCTTTTCATTTCATCACTTCTAAACCCAAATATTTGGTAGAAGTCAAAAGTGCAGATATTTAAAGATGAACCATTATCAATCAAAACTCGTTTGACTGCTACATCTCCAATTAAGGCAGTAATATACAAGGGGTTATCTTTATGTAAACTATGTTGCGGTATGTCTCTATCCCGAAAGTCAATACAATCAACTTCACGAGTTATTATAGTATCGGCCATGGCTTCAGGTTGAATGTCTTGTGGTACCATCATCCGACTTAATGTGAGCATTAATTCATCTCTATGTGTAGGAGAAGATCTTAAAAGGTCCAAGAGAGAAATTCTAGCTGTAATATTTGATAATTGTTCATTAATATTATAAGGAGGTTTAGGTTGAACATTAGGTGAATGATTCCCTTTATTAGGAACCTTCAAAACAAATGGAGCTGATCCACCATTCTGAATTTGATCTTGTTGAGAATTTTGAGCCTGTTGTCTAGTAACAACTCGATGGTACCCACAATATTATTCTACGGATGATGAATGGGTCTTGGTCTAGCGTTTATAGCTAGCTCATTAGAAAGTAATCGGTGAGACGATGGTCTAGTAGTGACTCTTCTTGGAAATGGCTCTTCCGGAACCATATAACTTGTGATAGGGTGAATAGGATCCGATTCATCTTTAGAACTATTCGATTGATTTGATGTGATTTCCATATCACTCTCGGTCTCGTATTCTGTATCACTAAGATCAGGTATCTGAATATTATATAGAGGCCTGGTTGTAACCATGGATAAAGTTGTGTCAAATATTTCCAGATCATGAATAGGTAAATGCCCACTAATAGTTCCTACATATCGGGCAGGAGGAGGGACATTATGATGTTCAACTTGATTAGCCACCTCCTTACCATGTTTTGGTAAGGGATGTTGAAATATGTCCAATGACTGATTGGCATTCTGATTCTGGTTTTGTGGGGTGTTCTTTTGAACATTATTAGGAGGATTTTGCTTAGGTTGAAAGGCTTGCACCTCCATCTCATTGTTATCAATCAAGTCCTAGTATTTTATGTTTTAATATTTTACAAGAGTTGGTAGTGTGTCCAGGTCCTCTATGGAACGTATCAGTCATCATGTAATATCATGACTGTATCCTAAAAGGCTCTATGGGTCTTTTCCATATATGGGAATGAAAGCAAACTGTCTAATGTTATGGTAGAATAGTTGATCAAAGGTTGATCCTACTAATTTGAGGAGGCTATCGGGGTGATGTTATATTGCTATTATGCAAAGTGTTGGTAGGAAGAGTATTATGAAGGGGATTTGTAATAGTATTATGTTGTACCTTAGATTGTTGGTAATTGGTGTTCGGTTTTGTTTTGGGTTTTTGTTGATTTGAGGTATGTTGATCAAGAGCTTGGCGAAATAGAGCAGTAAATGATGGTTTCTTTTGTGTGGGAATGACCCTAGGCTTGTTAATAGGCACTTTAGATCGTTGGGTAACCTGTTGTTGTTGCATGCTCTGGATCGTAGCTACTATATCCAAATTGGATGGTCCAGCTTGATCACTCTCTTGTTCAATAAAGGACAAGGGATTAGTGCGTGTTTGAAATACTTCTTCTAGAGTTGCTTGAGTGTCACTAATTCGATCCTTGTCCATATGGGCTGCTCTATTAAAAACACCAATATTAGTGTTAATGAACTTCCAGAATTGTTCCATGTTCTCAAAAGTGATAGCTCCTCCCGGAGACATTTTAGGGGATGAGGATCCTTCCTCTCTAATAGTTTCTTCTTGTTCATTTCCTACAGCAAGCTCTTCTTCTTGTTGGTCTAGGGTTTCTTCTTCCTGAACTTGGTCCTCAGGAGGGACATTTTGGTCAGTTAATGGTCTTCCTAACCAATCTTCATCTTCTTCGGTTTGTTTTCCATTCCTAAGTCTAGGCATTGTGCTAAACTTAGGTTTTAGCAAATATATATATATATATATATATATATATATATAATATGTGATAGGGTTGAGAGGTATATATTTTAACTATATACCTACTATAATACTTTAAAAGGAAATGTTTTGTTTGTTTTTTTTTGTGTGATTTTATTATATTATTATTTTGCGAGAATAAAAATAACAAACAACATGCTAGTTGTAAGAAACAATAGTAGAAAGAATCACTTAGCTTTCTATGAATAGTTTATGGATATCATTGATAGGGTCAAGTTCATCAGGAGTCATGAAATGCTCCTCTTCAAATTGGAAGTTGTTTTTCAAGAACTTGACAAAGTGTGCTATGGTAATATGATCTATTTCAGACTTGGACATGTAAAAATAAAGTTCATGGCAATACTCTCGATACAACACAACTCTAGGAACTCTATTCCATCTCTTTCTATCCGTAAGAACGACTTCTTGATCCTCTACACGAGATAGAAATTTATGTACTACAACTGCGTTCTCAAGGTATTCCTCAAAGGTGTATAATTCAGAAGACACAAGTGCTCTTTTATCGGCTAACCACCTATGGCAAGCTCTCTGAAGTTCATGATACAAAGTCACCTGATCAGGATCTAGGATTCTATCTAGGACAAACCTCTTAATTTGCCTAAGTTCTGCAGATCTAGATTCAATAATACCCAATCTCCTATCAAGTTCGTCCCACAAAGGTTGGGCTCTATATGTTTGAGGTACTCTAAGCACAGAAGTAATCTCTATGGCCGTTAATTGATTTTCAACATTTATGGAGACAGCTCGTCTTCTATTATAATCTACCATCTAAGTATGATATGCAAATTTAACGATTTTCTAATGATTCTAGATGTTCTTAATAATGTGTTTTTTTTTTTGGATTGTTTTCAAAAGGTGTTTTTAGTTTCACGTCGGGTTCACCAAAATGTATCGCCCAAATTTTTCGCACCCTTACCTTCAGGCTAAAGGATCCGTACCCGAAAGGGGGGTGAGAAAAGGATGGAACAATACCTCGGACGGAGAGGCCCTTTGAAGGTCGCGCCTCTCGGGGGAGGGGTATAAAGGTGAATTTTCGATGGATGGTGGGGTTCACCAGGAAACTTTGAGTGGCAGTTTCCACACCTAGGTTGAGAATGGGTTTGATTTGTTCGTTTTATGTTCAATCATTCAGATTCCTAGGTTGGCCAAAATGAAGCTAAGCTATTCTATATGAATATTCTGATTTATATGAAGACAACAGACATAAATGAATCCTAATGTGATTGAATACAGAGAATATATAAAATGGAGAAGAGTACACCTGATTTCTGATGTCTGATGAAGATTCTGAAGCTTGTAGGAGTCCAGATCATCCCGGATATGACAGGATCGTCTGTAATTGTATAGAATCATCCCAAATCATAGGAGATCATCCGAGATCACCCAAGATCATCAGTGACCTGACGAATTCATCAAGCGAATTCGTCAGAAACCTGCAATCAAGAAAATAGACACCAAAAACCAAAAATACAATTGCAAGAATGATGCAAAATGATAGAAATAAGAGTATAGATGTTTGAATGATAAATCCAGATATCAAATTAAATGAGATGCACTATTTTGGAAACTTATTTTGAATTTTATCATGCAATTATGCTAAATGAGGTGAACTCCAAGATGCAAAACAGAAGTAAATTAATCTAATGCATCAATAAATAAGGAAAATGAGATAGAGAATGCAAACTCAGGGCTCTGATTGCCCCCAAGCTGAATTGCAGACCAGATCATCTGTAATCATACAAGATCATCGTCGATCTTGACAAGATCATCTAAAATTGTAGTTGAATCGCCTGCGATGATCCGAGCTACCTCCGATTGAAACACAGTGAAATCCTACAACAAAACTTGAAAACACAAGTGCAAATGATGGGAGATCACAACAAAAACTAAAATTGTAGGGAAATAATCAGCTAGGCAGCCAGGTAGGGAGTCAGGGGGATAAACTAGGAAAATCCTAGTTTATATAGGATTAGGGGGAGGTTAGGAGGTTGGGGATCATCCCAATCTGGGAGATCCCCAACGTGGGAATCTCCAACCGTGCAGACACGCTTCTGCCCAAGTTGGAGAGGTCGTTGGAACAGAAGCTAATTGCAAAAATTTGGTTTTGGGACGAAATCGTCTGGACGTTCTGTTCCAGATGAATTCGTTCGATTTGGGACGATATCGTCAGATCGATGACGATATCGTCAGATCAACGATGATATCATCCAACGGTCACAACAACCTCTAAAAATGGCACGAAAAATGAGGTGAGCGGTTAACGGGCGGTTTCGGGGTTAAAATTCAAATTTCTACTTTTTACTGATGGTTTAACTGTGCCAATTTTAGGGTGCTACACCAAGTAACTTATCTTCTTATATATAGACCCCATAGTGAACAGATAGGTGTGTGTGTGAATTAGAAGAGTGATTACTATAGAGTAGTGAGTAGGTACAATGTAGTTTCCATTACAGTTTTGGAGTGTTCATTTCCTCCATTACATTGCATTGTACTATTTTTGTTTCCATTAATAGCAAATTTTAGTCTTATTGTAGAATTCTATTATCTTAGTTTTCTACATATTTTACATCTTGTGATTTCTTTCCCCCATATCATACAGTATCAAAAGCTAACATATGAGCAATTTGCTTTAGGAGAGGAGTGAATCATTCTTATCTGGGAGTGTTTTTCTCTTATGAACCAATCACTTTTTGTTGGCTAGTCCTTCACTCCTCATGAACCAAATGCGTCGTCTTGAGAAATATTCCTTAGGTCTTCACTTAGCAAAATTTAGGTCTTGGAGGCCTTCATTAATTGATCCAAAAGTTTTTGTGCATATCCAAAATGGGAAAAAACCCAATGTAGTAACTTGTTACTACATTTCTAGCAACTTCATGGTGTGTCAAGCTCGATTGGCAAGAGATCCCAAATTCTATCCTTATCCTTGGGCATGAATTTTTTAAAATTGGAGTTCTCTACTAAAAAATTACAAAATTATTAATTCTCCTAACTCGCTTTTAGGGTAGCAGCTTTTGCCACTCCTTGTCCTCTAGTAGCCTGATATTTATGTTATATTCCATACCTCTTACCAAGTCCTCACATGGTTTTCAACTAACTTGTCTTATTTTCCCATATCCTATAGCCTACCAAGTAGAGTCTCTTGTTATTTCACGTTTTTCTATTTTTGTTTTAGCTTCAACTCTAGCCTTTTCCTCTTTTGACCATCAAATATATCAAACAACCCCATATTGACTAACCCCTAAATTTTTCCCATTCTATTTCATGCATTGGGGTTTCCAAAGATACCATTGTGTCATAATATGTTTATCATTGTGGATAGTTGATTGAGTACCTCTTAGTACCTCTCCTTCATAGCTAAATCATATTTTGTTTGCTTGATAATCCTTGTCACTTGGTTGAGGATGTTTTTAGTGTTGGCCAAAAACTCAAAATACCTCTTAGAACTCATGGAATTGGTCTTAATATCATCCCATAGGAATTTCACCTTTTCTATTTCCAAGGTTTGCCCTAATTCAGTCACTAATTTTAGTTTTGCAATTTTCATCCTCTACCTTAGAGATATTTTGATATTTTTCTTATTGGACCAGTTGCAGTTGTTTTACTTATTTCACCAGTTATGATTTTTCCCAATCAAACTATATTTTTAGGTTATCCTACCCTTATGCAAGTTTTTGGTGAAAGATATTCAAGTTGATGCTTTTGTTTATTGCTCTCAACAAGTTTGGATTTGAGTTCCTCAAACTATGGTTGCAACTTAGCTTTATTTGTGACATCCCTTTGAGGGATTTATTCTCCTACTATAGTTGTAACTTCTCTATCTTTAGTTGGGTCATCACTTCCTCATGTTTTGTCATTTTTCTTCTTACTGCATCATTCTCTATTATCAATTGGCCAAAATGCATGGCCACCGTAATGGTGAGTTGTTTCATAAGCTAGATCATTTGATATTAGATATGTTCTATTAATATCCAACTCCAATACTCTAGTAGTGAAGTTGTATCGCCCAAATTTTTTGCACCCTTACCTTCAGGCTAAAGGATCCGTACCCGAAAGGGGGGTGAGAAAAGGATGGAACAATACCTCGGACGGAGAGGCCCTTTGAAGGTCGCGCCTCTCGGGGGAGGGGTATAAAGGTGAATTTTTGACGGATGGTGGGGTTCACCAGGAAACTTTGAGTGGCAGTTTCCACGCCTAGGTTTGAAAATGGGTTTGATTTGTTCATTTTATGTTCAATCATTCAGATTCCTAGGTTGGCCAAAATGAAGCTAAGCTATTCTATATGAAGATTCTGATTTATATGAAGACAAAAGACATAAATGAATCCTAATGTGATTGAATACAGAGAATATATAAAATGGAGAAGAGTACACCTGATTTCTGATGTCTGATGAAGATTCTGAAGCTTGTAGGAGTCCAGATCATCCCGGATATGACAGGATCATCTGTAATTGTACAGAATCATCCCAAATCATAGGAGATCATCCGAGATCACCCAAGATCATCAGTGACCTGACGAATTCATCAGGCGAATTCGTCAGAAACCTGCAATCAAGAAAACAGACACCAAAAACCAAAAATACAATTGCAAGAATGATGCAAAATGATAGAAATAAGAGTATAGATGTTTGAATGATAAATCCAGATATCAAATTAAATGAGATGCACTATTTTGGAAACTTATTTTGAATTTTATCATGCAATTATGCTAAATGAGGTGAACTCCAAGATGCAAAATAGAAGTAAATTAATCTAATGCACCAATAAATAAGGAAAATGAGATAGAGAATGCAAACTCAGGGCTCTGATTGCCCCTAAGCTGAATTGCAGATCGGATCATCTGTAATCGTACAAGATCATCGCCGATCTTGACAGGATCATCTAAAATTGTAGTTGAATCACCTACGACGATCCGAGCTACCTCCGACTGAAACACAGTGAAATCCTACAACAAAACTTGAAAACACAAGTGCAAATGATGGGAGATCAGGGAGGGAGTCAGGGGGATAAACTAGAAAAATCCTAGTTTATATAGGATTAGGGGAGGTTAGGAGGTTGGGGATCATCCCAATCTGGGAGATCCTCAATGTGGGAATCTCCAACCACGTAGACACGCTTCTGCCCAAGTTGGAGAGGTCGTTGGAATATAAGCTAATTGCAAAAATTTGGTTTTGGGACGAAATCGTCTGGACGTTCTGTTCCAGATGAATTCATCCGATTTGGGATGATATCGTCAGATCGATGATGATATCGTCCAACGGTCACAACAACCTCTAAAAATGGTATGAAAAATGAGGTAAGCGGTTAACGAGCGGTTTCGGGGTTAAAATTCAAATTTCTACTTTTTACTGATGGTTTAACTGCGCCAATTTTAGGGTGCTACATTTTGCCCCCTCTTTAGCGAATTTTTTAAAAAAATGCGTTAAAGACGAGTTCTTCATGCTTTACGAGAAAGCAAAAATTTATTCCATTTTTTAGACGACGATTCTAGGTCGAATCGTACGACTGTTTACTATGGTGCCCCCTCCGAGTTTTTACCCAAATCGAACGTTTGAGGTAAAAGCGCGAAAAAGCAAAAATTAAAAAAATGTCATTTTTTGAATAAAAATAAGAAAAATAGGGTAAAACCCTAATTCATTTTTACTGTTCACTTTCATTGTTTCAGAGCTCTACAGGTGAAATGGTGGAAACGACACACAGATCGACAAAGATCCGATGGGTTGCGGGTAAGGATCTAAACCTAGTTTTACTATGTTTTTAACTTGATTTACTTAATTTTTGACTTGAATTTTAATTTTTTTGGGCGTCGCGCCGTTTTTAGGCCGACGATGAAATCGTCTCTATATTGTCGATTTCGTCTAGGGATGAAATCGAAGAAATAGGGGCGATCCCGTCCAATAAGGGGCGATCCCCAAATTGAAGAAGTGAGATGATTTCAAATCCTATTAAGGATGATTTTATCTAAATTTGGTACGATATCATCCAATAATGGGCGATATCAACTTTGATTTTAATTGATTTTTTTAATGATTATGTACTAATGATTTTTGTTGTTTTATTGCTTATTTTGTAGAGGGGATTGCTAAAGAGTCGAGAGTGGAAATACGAAGGTCTAAGAGATGATTTGGCCATGCTCGATCAGGTCGAGCGAGATAGATTGGTAGAGGTAGGACTGCAACATGTGGTAGAGATGCCACAAATTCCTATAGACATGGGGCTACTGATAGCCCTAGTAGAGAGATGGTATCCGGAGTCATCCTGCTTTCGACTATCGATAGGGGAGATGACTCCCACTCTAGAGGATGTATGGAGGATCTTGAGGATCCCCATACATGGTCGATTCATGATGCCTTCGGCCAGTCAGGGCCACGCCATGATGAGATTGTGCGAGGACCCGAGCTTCATCCTAGAGAAGGGTGAAGTGAACATCGAGGCTTTGAGGCGGATGCCTAGGGCATCTCGGTTGACCCAAGTTTTGGTAGGGGTGGTGGGTGGCCTTCTTCTATGCCACCAGAGTGGATGCAGATTATCATGGCTACTTTCAGATGTGGTCTGTGACATGAGAGACCATGGATACAGGTTTGCTTGGGGTAGCTTTGTACTGTGCCGCTTGTATAGGATCCTTTACGGGGTCGTATACAAGGGGGGTCGATGTCTGGTGCTGACATCACTTCTATAGGTTTGGTGTTGGGAGCACATTGTGGTGCGGAGGCCGGTAGGGCTTCCACTGATAGGAGTTGATCGAGAGAGACCTCAAGTTTTCTATTGGTGGCTCTAGAGAGGGTCACAATGATGGATAGATCTATCGACGTCTCGAAGGTTGTTGGATGACCTCACCCTAGATCGGATCACCTGGAGACCATGGAGAGAGCATCCAGGGTGGGTAGAGGATGGATAGGAGTTGGCTCACATCAAGTGAGTCATATGGTTGAGGACAGAGCGGGGAGAGGTAGAGCTCCACCGCTATGACCAAGTTTTGAGGTAGTTTGGTCTACAGTAGGGGATCCCTAGTCTTAGGGATTATGAGTACTCATCGACTATGTGGGATAGTACCACACTGAGTGGGGCTCTAGACATGTAGAGGTTCTGGAGTCAGGATGTTGATGATGCCCCCATTCAGCTAGTGGATGGGGATGATATGGGGATAGCAGATGGATATGATGCCTGGTATGTAGGCATCCGCCCTCCTCGAATGATGAGGGCATAGGGTCTGATGCACGCTGTAGTGCAATGGATGGAGAGGTGGTGCCAGGCTGCCATCGATGTAGCGAGGGGTCATAGAGGGAGGGATCAATGATGACCTCCTTAGGAGAGATGTCGAAGAGTACCACAGGCTTCGAAGAGACAACAACCGAAGAGGAGGGAGGAGAGGAGAGAGGAGAGGAGAGAAAGACTCCCTCCTTAGTAGAGGGATAGGCCACCATCGCTCGATAGGGGCAAGGGTGTCGAGGTGGGGGAGAGCAACGAGATGGTAGCTCTTCGGGCGGAGAATGCCCACCTACGAGCTCAGGTGCAGACTCTACAGGATGAGGCTACATGGCTCAGGGCTCGGAGTGGAGGGGCGAGCATTCTAGAGCTGGCACGGTCGGTTGCTCAGACCATGTTCTATCAGGGAGTGTACTACCAACTGGTTCTAGAGGGCTAGAGGATACAGTTGCCAACCGATATTGTAGAGCCGATCAGGATGGGGTCATCGAGGACATCATCACGATCGACGTCGAGGACCCATGACATAGGATGGGCTTCGATGGGACCACCTCCTCCACCTCAGGGTGGGAGAGGAGATGAGGCTGAGAGCTCGAGGTCTTCTCGAGACTAGATGCATATTGTACATAGACTATTTTTGAGATGATTGAGTATGCCAGGGTATAGATTGTGGCATACCAATCCATTTTGATATGATGTATATACTTCTTGATATATATATGATGTTCTTTTTGTGATATGACTTGTGCATATGTTTTATGATGCTTTAATATTTTAATTGTTGATTGACTATTCATGTAATTATGTCATTGAAAATATTATAATTTTATGTCATGCTATAAAATTAAATGAAATAATCTGATGTAAACAAACTGGTTGTTGTGGTGTGTTTTGATGAAAATAAAGTGACTTCTAACAATAATTTCAAAGGACATTGTCATTGTTACATGACCATTTCATGGAGTCGTCGCTCGCTAGGTCATCAAGCTAATCCCAGTATGAGAGAAATATTGCTAAAAGTAAAAGGGTGCTTAAGAGACTTTCTTAAGACTTTGTGTTGTGATGATGAAAAATGATGATAGTGATGATTTGTTTTCAGATTTCCATGAAAATATTATGCATGAAATATTAAAAATATGATTTTTTCTAGGCATAAAATTCCTAAGTATGATAGAAATTTGAACAATTCCCTAGGAATTATACCATCGTCGCAAAAAAATGAATGTTGACATAATGAAATGAAATAGGAAAGTTTTCGTTCTTTTTAAAGCACAATTGTGTAACATAATGATTTAAGCCATATGCTTTTATGGATTAAATAAATGGGAAATAAAATTAGAATGATGGTTTGCGCTAGGCATAGAATTTTAGGTATAGACTTATACCATCATCATGAAATCCAAAGAAGAAATTGATATAATAGTTTTATTGCATAGTTGATTTTTGATTTTGAGATAAATAGAAAATATAAAAATGAGGACTTGCACTAGGCATAAAATTCCAATTTAGGTTTAGGAACTATACCATCGTCGCGAAAGTCGAAAATATATAAATGTGACTTTATTGCTAGATTTTTGAACATGTTTTGCAAGAAAATTTTGGATTTTTGAAAAAAATGTATTTAATTGATTTTACGCTAAGAAGATATTCTCAAGTAAGAAAGTCAAATTATTCCAGAAGATTTGAATAAATATTTTAAATTATCTCAAAGACAAAATTTAGATTTATAAGGAACCCCGTGTGCATACGTGAGTTCATTGCCGATCTTGATCTATCATAATGATACAAAATCTCTCAAACACAAATGTGTGTGCAATTGTAATGTTCATTTACCGATTTTGAGCAAGATAATTTGATACAAGTAATTTGAATTAACCAAATGAGTGTTCATTGACCATGATTTATATGCATGTAACCGTACAGACTACTATGTAAGTCGGGTCATCAAGAGCTAGCTGATCCATAAGCGGACATAGGTCTGTACAAAAGAAGGTCGCTAATGTGACAGACATATCACCACGCTAAGGGAGATTACCCAATGTCAAGCAAGTTGGGCACAAATCACCTGTTATGGGGCTTACCTCATAGTTTTTGAATAATTGAGAATTCCAGGGATTCAAGCTCATTCACACTTCTTTCTTTCAAAGGGTAGGAGGGAATTTATTGCTTTTTCTTTTTCTTTTCTTTTTTTTTTTTTTTTTTTGTTTTCTTGACACTGAGATAATGCTGAAATATTGCTGAGATGGTACAAAATGATACTGAAATAATGCTTCTGAATAATTTCTCTTTTTCTCATGATTTTTCTTGATTTTCTTTTTCTTTTTCTTTTTCTTCCTATACTAGGGATACTTGCTCGGATTGGCTGTAGAGCAAGGGATTTTTATTCTGGGTAGGGGTGAGCTTGTCCTTTTGTCAATTCTCAAAGATTCTAGACCATGTGCATGATAGGATAGCAGGGGAAACTTTTCGCTCAAGAGACCACTTCTACTGTGTAGCATCATTTTGAATTTGCAATGAAATCATTTTAATGTGAAAAGGTGTACTTGGTTCAAGTAAATAACAAGATCAGTTCTCTATGCTCAAAACTTTATTTAATTCAACTGTGGACTTCGATATAAGAGAGATTAATAATCATACCAAATAAGATCAAGATATTTATTCATGTGAGTGTGAAAGTGAGGGATTCCAGATAAATGCTAATTTATCCAAAATAATTGAAAATATAACTGCAATACTTCAAGAATTGATAGGTGCAAAATAGAAGATGTTTTTGAGGATTTTGATGATTTTGATTTTTTTATATTTTGATTTTAATTTATGAATTGAGAGAATACATAATATTACTATTTTTGAAATTTTTATATGAATTACTAATATGAGACAATATGTATAATATATACAGTGATGAAATTACTATATTTATGCATAATAGCGCTTAAGATGCATAATGTTCATAGGTTCTTTAAGATCTTTACCATCTAAGGTAGCTAATCTGTATGCTCCCGATCCAAATTTAGCAGTGATAATATATGGCCCAAGCCACTTAGGCTCGAATTTGCCTTTAAGGTCTTTAGTTGCATTAGTATTTTTTTATTTTCTTTTAAGACGAGGTCACCGATCTCAAAGGATCGATTATGAACTTTCTTGAGATATGCTCGTTTGAGCTTGTTCTGGTAGGCACGAAGATGCTCCAAAGCATTAATGCACTTCTCATCTAGGAGTTCCAACTGACTAAATCTGCCAACATGATATTCATCTCCTACTTCAGTATCTTGAAGTAGCAGAGCCAAAGAAGGAACTTCTAGTTCAAAGGGAAAAATAGCTTCAGCGCCATAAACCAAAACAAAAGGTGAAGTGCCCGTGGGAGTACGAATGCTAGTTCGATAAGCCCACAAAGTAGGATATAATTGAATGTGCCAATCACGGCCAGATTTATTGACCAGTCTCTTGAGGATTTTAATTAATGTTTTATTAGATGCTTCTGCTTGGCCATTACCCTGAGGATAATAGGGAGTGGACCAACGATGTTGAATTTTATATTTTTGACATAGTTTCTTTACATATTTGTTTTTGAAACAAGTTCCATTATCCGAGATGAGATTTGTAGGAATTTTGAACCTACAAATAATTTGATTAAGAATAAACTTGGAAACTTGTGTTCCAGTGCAAGAAGCTAAGGGCATAGCTTCGACCCACTTCGTAAAATACTCGATGGTGGTTATGATGAATTTGTGTCCATCAGATGACATAGGATTGATTTTTTTGATGATGTCTAAGCCCCATTTTGAAAAGGGCCAAGGAGATGAAATAGCCTGTAGTTCTTGTGCAGGCGCATGGACAAGGTCAACGTGTTTCTGGCACTTGTCACAATGGCACACGTAATCATGTGCATCATTCTCCATGGTAGGCCAAAAATATCCTATCCTAAGGAGCTTCTTAGCAATGGCGCTACCACTAAAGTGTCCCCCACAAGATCCATCATGGGCTTCACTCAAAGCTGATCTAGACTCTTCTAGATTCAAACATCTTAATAGGATACCTTCAAAAGATCTCCTATATAATGTATTGCCAATTATTATGAAGCGACTTGCTCGTCTACGTAATAACCGACACTGGTTTCTATTAAAACCTTCAGGGAAGGTCCCATTTTGAAGAAAATTGAGGATGTCAATGTACCAAAGTTTAGGAATAGTTTCGTTGATTAGAAACACGTCCAAAGGTTCCAAGCATGATTTAGTTGAAGCGGGTTCCTGGAGTCGATGAATAATGATGGTAGCATATTCGTCATCTAACTCCAAGGGTAAAAGAGATGCAACTGCGCCATAGCGTCACCGCACGATTGCTAGTTCTAGGAATAGCTTCCAAGGTAACTTGATCAAATAAAGATATTAATTGTAATACATATGCTTTATATGGGCACAATTTATCATCTTTGGTCTGATAAACATCGTTAATTTGATTTATAACAAGTTGAGAATCATCAAAAACTAATAGATTTTTAATTTTTAGTGCTAGGGTAGCTCGTAATCCAAGGATTAGAGCCTCATATTCAGTAGTGTTATTAGTACAGGCAAACGTTAATTTAAAGGATAGAGGTATGAGATGTTTCTATGGAGATATCAAAATAATACCTGCACTAGCCCCACTCATGCATCGAGCTCCATCAAAGTATAGGGACCATTGCTCTGAATGATCCGCCTCTAGGTTAAGGCATTCGTCAGGAAACTCAATGACGAGGGGATGGGTGGACTCTAAGGGTGCAACAACTAATTGATCTGCTATGATTTGACCCTTAATAGACTTCTGTCCTATAAATATGAGTTCAAACTCGCTTAGAGCAAGAACCCACTTCATTGTGCGACCAGATAAATAAGGTCGACTCATGAGATACCGTAAGGGATCGGATTTAGCAATAACGTATGTTTTTTGACTGAGCATATAATGGCATAGTTTTTGTGTAGAAAATATGACTGCTAGACATAACTTCTCTAATGTTGTGTAGTGGGTTTCATAACTAATTAATGTTCTGCTAATGTAATAATTAGCATACTCTCTTTTCTCATCATCAAGTTGAGCTAACATAGCTCCTAAAGCAAAATCTGAAGCAAAAATATACAAGATAAATGGGCGATCAGGTTTAGGTGGCGAAAGTACAGGTGGGTTAAGAAGATATTGTTTGAGGAGTTCAAATGCTTCCTTACATTCATCATCCCAATGGAAAGAGACATCCTTCTTAAGAAGCTTAAGAAAGGGTCCAGTTTTATCCGCCAGCTTATCGATGAAGCGACGGATAGCTTGAAGCTTACCTTGTAGACTCCGTAATTCAGATATATTTGTAGGTGTGGGCATATCAGTGATAGTCGTAATCTTGAGAGGGTCAATTTTGATGCCACGTAAAGAAACTATAACCCCCAATAATTTACCTGACTTAACTCCGAATATACATTTGGCTGGATTCAATCGGATAAGATATTCCCTTAACCGATCAAATACTTTTCTCAAGTCATCTAAATGGTCATCTTCTTCAGTAGAACGAGCTATAATGTCATCTACATAATCATGTAGTATATCATGCATCATATCATGAAAGATATAAGTCATGGCTCGTTGATAGGTTGCACCTGCATTCTTCAAACCGAATGGCATCACTTTCCAATAGAAAGTCCCCCAAGGGGTAATAAAGGTTGTTTTAGCCTGATCTTCAGGAGCTATCCTGATCTGATTATAACCATAAAATCCATCCATTAAGGATATCATTCCACTCCCAACAGTAAAATCAATGATCTGATCCATATTGGGAAGGGGAAAATCATCTTTAGGGCATGCAACATTAATATCTCTAAAGTCTGTACAAACCCTAATCTTAGTAGCTTCTTTCTTAGTTACTAGAACTACATTCGAGATCCATTCAGCATAATCAATGGCTTGTATAAAAATAACATTCAGGAGTTTTTCTAACTCCCCTTTGACTAGTAAGGCCACTTTAGGATGCATTTTTCTAAGCTTCTGCTTAACAGGTTTAGCATCCGGATGCACTACTAGGTGATGCATAACTACATAAGGGTCTAAACCTGGCATATCTTCATATGTCCAAGCAAAAACATCTTCATATTCTTTAAGAAATGCAATGTATTTATCCTATTTTTCTTGACTCAATTCTGATCCAATGTTGATTATGTGAGGGTTATCGTTGGTTCCAATGTTAATTTTTATGACATTTTCTACTTCCATGTGTAGATCTCTCTCAAAATTAGGTGGGGTGGGTGAAACGCCCAATTCTTGTAATTCTTCCAAGGTTAGCTTGGATAATTCATCTTGAGGAGTCGTGGCCTCAAGCTGGGCTATACTAGGTATAGAGCCATCAAAATAAAATCCATTATGTAATAATTCCTCAATGGAGACATCGTGAAAGATATCTCCCTCCAACTCATCGTCGAATTCAGCGATCATCTCAGGATAAGCTATAGATAGCATATTACATGTGAATGTCTTATTCATTAAATGCAAAGCATCACGTTCATCTAAATAATCTTGGTAACATATAAGATGGTCATCATCCTCAAATGGGAATGGTTGACCCTTACTAGAAAATAGGCCCACACCACATCGGGTGGGCCACGCTTCTACCTCAAAAGGTTCTTTCATACCATTCTGGAAAGGTCCCAAACCTTTCCCTTTATATCCCAATTTAAGCATTATAGGTTTGGCTTTAATATACTCATTAGTAAAATAACATCGAGCATATCCATCATAATGAGTTCTGATGTTTCTTGGTATTCTACCCTAGTCATATCCCTTATAAATAAAGGCACAACTCCCGACTTGGTAAATACTTCCCATAGGTTGTGGGAGGCCCAAGGTATGAGGAGATGGTGGCAAATTATTTAAAATAAGGGAATCTTGCATAGAAGCATTCGTTTCTTCTGATATAAGAATTTTAGATAGATCGGGTAAGAGCTCGTCAGTAAGAGCATAAGAGGTAGAAGGAACATT
Organism: Wollemia nobilis; assembly: GCA_028583015.1. NCBI lineage: Eukaryota > Viridiplantae > Streptophyta > Pinopsida > Araucariales > Araucariaceae > Wollemia > Wollemia nobilis. The sequence goes on along the minus strand of JAQPPZ010001899.1, from coordinate 660,728 downwards.
CCCTACGTCTTTCGATGCAGAAAATATGAATTTGGTGGATGTAGACGGTGTAGAGGTGTCGATAGATGGGTCTATTAAAGGTATGGAAGTTATAGGAGTAGAACAAGAGACATTGGTTGTGGGATTAGGATCTTTCTTAGGTCCTAATGCGGTTTGTTCAGAAGATGGTTGAGCTATATGTGGAGGTGCAACTGATGGAGAAGAAGTAGATGACGTTGTGGGTGTGAGTTTCACACGTTTAGATGGATAATGAGAATTAGGATGTGTGGATGACAGAGCGGGGCAAAATTGAACTCCAATAGGTTCTGCCAAAGCACACATATCAAAGGGTCTTGGATCACCATGAATGGTAACCAACTGATTCTTAAATTCGAACTTAACACATTGATGTAAAGTTGAGGGAACAACTCGCATCACGTTGATCCAAGGATGACCCAAGAGTATATTGTACGATGCAGGGCAATGTACAATAAACACAATCGTATCCAAGGTTCTTGGACCAACCTGCAATGGAATGGTAATAACTCCACACGTTTCTTGTGTTTCGTCATTGAAAGCTTTTATGATCATATCAGTTCTTTTCATTTCATCACTTCTAAACCCAAATATTTGGTAGAAGTCAAAAGTGCAGATATTTAAAGATGAACCATTATCAATCAAAACTCGTTTGACTGCTACATCTCCAATTAAGGCAGTAATATACAAGGGGTTATCTTTATGTAAACTATGTTGCGGTATGTCTCTATCCCGAAAGTCAATACAATCAACTTCACGAGTTATTATAGTATCGGCCATGGCTTCAGGTTGAATGTCTTGTGGTACCATCATCTGACTTAATGTGAGCATTAATTCATCTCTATGTGTAGGAGAAGATCTTAAAAGGTCCAAGAGAGAAATTCTAGCTGTAATATTTGATAATTGTTCATTAATATTATAAGGAGGTTTAGGTTGAACATTAGGTGAATGATTCCCTTTATTAGGAACCTTCAAAACAAATGGAGCTGATCCACCATTCTGAATTTGATCTTGTTGAGAATTTTGAGCCTGTTGTCTAGTAATAGCTCCGATGGTACCCACAATATTATTCTGTGGATGATGAATGGGTCTTGGTCTAGCATTTATAGCTAGCTCATTAGAAAGTAATCGGTGAGACGATGGTCTAGTAGTGACTCTTCTTGGAAATGGCTCTTCTGGAACCATATAACTTGTGATAGGGTGAATAGGATCCGATTCATCTTTAGAACTATTCGATTGATTTGATGTGATTTCCATATCACTCTCAGTCTCATATTCTGTATCACTAAGATCAGGTATCTGAATATTATATAGAGGCCTGGTTGTAACCACGGATAAAGTTGTGTCAAATATTTCCAGATCATGAATAGGTAAATGCCCACTAATAGTTCCTACATATCGGGCAGGAGGAGGGACATTATGATGTTCAACTTGATTAGCCACCTCCTTACCATGTTTTGGTAAGGGATGTTGAAATATGTCCAATGACTGATTGGCATTCTGATTCTGGTTTTGTGGGGTGTTCTTTTGAACATTATTAGGAGGATTTTGCTTAGGTTGAAAGGCTTGCACCTCCATCTCATTGTTATCAATCAAGTCCTGTATTTTATGTTTTAATATTTTACAAGAGTTGGTAGTGTGTCCAGGTCCTCTATGGAAGTCACAAGGTAAATCTGCTCTGTATCCGGGTATAGTTGGATCAGGTTCTTGAATATTTGGTAATTGAATCAAACCTCATTCTAATAATTATGGTAGAATAGTTGATAAAGGTTGATTTAACCTAGTAAATTCTCGAGGAGGTCTATCAGGAGGTTTCAGTACAAACTTCTCCGTTGTCTTCGCAGCATTAACATTAGCAATATTTTTGCTATCGGTGACTCCATCACCCACAACTTGTTTATTCTTATATTGATTTTTGGATGTTTTCTCATCGTCTCTCTTTTTAAGCTGGCCTCTCCTAATGAGAGCATCTTCCACTCTTCGGGCTAAGTCTATAGCCTGATCGAAGGTGGTCAAGGTAGTAGTTGATAATTCGTAAGATAGTTGCTCTTGCAAATTATTAATAAAGATGTCCAACATCTCCCTATAAGGTAACACAAAGTGCAATTTTCCTATCAACTGTCTCCACCTAGCTAGGAAATCAGCAAAGCATTCCTCTTTGCCCTGTTTTAAGTTATACAAATCTTTAATGGTCACATCTCTTTCGATGTAGGCACTAAATTGATGAACAAAAGACTCGGCAGTTTCTTCGAAATTCCTCAAAGAATTAGTGGGTAATTGATAATACCACTCTAATGCCATTCCTCCCAAGATTTTCGGGAACATTTTTAGTAATAACAAGTCATCATGTGATATATCATGACATGCTATCCTAAACATACGAAGATGCTCTATGGGATCTTCGGTTCCTTTATATATGGGAAGAACAGGCATAGGAAAATGTTTAGGATACGGCTGTGCTACGACTATAGGATCTAAAGGCTGACTACACATCTCTCGATAATTGTACGAGGGATGGTAGGGATCTATCTGGTCCATGCGGGAAACTAACTATTTCACCACGGCTTCCAGATTGCTAGTTTGTCCACCATATTGGTTCGGTGGCACATAGGTATGGGATCTATGAGCGTATGATGGTGTGACACAAGGATTAGATGTTATATTGCTATTATGCAAAGTGTTGGTAGGAAGAGTATTATGAAGGGGATTTGTAATAGTATTATGTTGTACCTTAGATTGTTGGTAATTGGTGTTCGGTTTTGTTTTGGGTTTTTGTTGATTTGAGGTATGTTGATCAAGAGCTTGGTAAAATAGAGCAGTAAATGATGGTTTCTTTTGTGCGGGAATGACTCTAGGCTTGTTAACAGGCACTTTAGATCATTGGGTAACCTGTTGTTGTTGCATGCTCTAGATCGCAGCTACTATATCCAAATTGGATGGTCCAACTTGATCACTCTCTTGTTCAATAAAGGACAAGGGATTAGTGTGTGTTTGAAATACTTCTTCTAGAGTTGCTTGAGTGTCACTAATTCGATCCTTGTCCATATGGGCTGCTCTATTAAAAACACCAATATTAGTGTTAATGAACTTCCATAATTGTTCCATGTTCTCAAAAGTGATAGCTCCTCCCGGAGACATTTTAGGGGATGAGGATCCTTCCTCTCTAATAGTTTCTTCTTGTTCATTTCCTATAACAAGCTCTTCTTCTTGTTGGTCTAGGGTTTCTTCTTCCTAAACTTGGTCCTCAGGAGGGACATTTTGGTCAGTTAATGGTCTTCCTAACCAATCTTCATCTTCTTCGGTTTGTTTTCCATTCCTAAGTCTAGGCATTGTGCTAAACTTAGGTTTTAGCAAATATATATATATATATATTTATATATATATATATATAATATATATATATATATATGCGATAGGGTTGAGAGGTATATATTTTAACTATATACCTACTATAATATTTTAAAAGGAAATGTTTTGTTGTTTTTTTTTTTTTTGTGATTTTATTATATTATTATTTTGCGAGAATAAAAATAACAAACAACATGCTAGTTGTAAGAAACAATAGTAGAAAGAATCACTTAGCTTTCTATGAATAGTTTATGGATATCATTGATAGGGTCAAGTTCATCAGGAGTCATGAAATGCTCCTCTTCAAATTGGAAGTTGTTTTTCAAGAACTTGACAAAGTGTGCTATGGTAATATGATCTATTTCAGACTCTGACATGTAAAAATAAAGTTCATGGCAATACTCTCGATACAACACAGCTCTAGGAACTCTATTCCATCTCTTTCTATCCATAAGAATGACTTCTTGATCCTCTACACGAGATAGAAATTTATGTACTACAACTGCGTTCTCAAGGTATTCCTCAAAGGTGTATAATTCAGAAGACACAAGTGCTCTTTTATCGGCTAACCACCTATGGCAAGCTCTCTAAAGTTCATGATACAAAGTCACCTGATCAGGATCCAGGATTCTATCTAGGACAAACCTCTTAATTTGCCTAAGTTCTGCAGATCTAGATTCAATAATACCCAATCTCCTATCAAGTTCATCCCACAAAGGTTGGGCTCTATATGTTTGAGGTACTCTAAGCACATAAGTAATCTCTATGGCCGTTAATTGATTTTCAACATTTATGGAGACAACTCGTCTTCTATTATAATCTACCATCTAAGTATGATATGCAAATTTAATAGTTTTCTAATGATTCTAGATGTTCTTAATAATGTGTTTTTTTTTTTGGGATTGTTTTCAAAAGGTGTTTTTAGTTTCACGTCGGGTTCACCAAAATGTATCGCCCAAATTTTTTGCACCCTTACCTTCAGGCTAAAGGATCCGTACCCTAAAGGGGGTGAGAAAAGGATGGAACAATACCTCGGATGGAGAGGCCCTTTGAAGGTCGCGCCTCTCGGGGAGGGGTATAAAGGTGAATTTTTGATGGATGGTGGGGTTCACCAGGAAACTTTGAGTGGCAGTTTCCATGCCTAGGTTGAGAATGGGTTTGATTTGTTCATTTTATGTTCAATCATTCAGATTCCTAGGTTGGCCAAAATGAAGCTAAGCTATTCTATATGAAGATTCTGATTTATATGAAGACATAAGACATAAATGAATCCTAATGTGATTGAATATAGAGAATATATAAAATGGAGAAGAGTACACCTAATTTCTGATGTCTGATGAAGATTCTGAAGCTTGTAGGAGTCCAGATCATCCCGGATATGATAGGATCATCTGTAATTGTACATAATCATCCCAAATCATAGGAGATCATCCGAGATCACCCAAGATCATCAATGACTTGATGAATTCGTCAGGAATTCGTCAAAAACCTGCAATCAAGAAAATAGACACCAAAAACCAAAAATACAATTGCAAGAATGATGCAAAATGATAGAAATAAGAGTATAGATGTTTGAATGATAAATCTAGATATCAAATTAAATGAGATGCACTATTTTGGAAACTTATTTTGAATTTTATCATGCAATTATGCTAAATGAGGTGAACTCCAAGATGCAAAATATAAGTAAATTAATCTAATGCACCAATAAATAAGGAAAATGAGATAGAGAATGCAAACTCAGGGCTCTGATTGCCCCCAAGCTGAATTGTAGACCGGATCATCTGTAATCATACAAGATCATCGCCGATCTTGATAGGATCATCTAAAATTGTAGTTGAATCACCTGCGATGATCCGAGCTACCTCCGACTGAAACACAGTGAAATCCTACAACAAAACTTGAAAACACAAGTGCGAATGATGGGAGATCAGGGAGGGAGTCAGGGGGATAAACTAGGAAAATCCTAGTTTATATAGGATTAGGGGGAGGTTAGGAGGTTGGGGATCATCCCAATCTGGGAGATCCTCAACGTGGGAATCTCCAACCACGCAGACACGCTTCTACCCAAGTTGGAGAGGTCGTTGGAACAGAAGCTAATTGCAAAAATTTGGTTTTGGGACGAAATCGTCTGGACGTTCTGTTCCAGATGAATTCGTCCGATTTGGGACGATATCATCAGATCGACGACGATATCGTCCAACGGTCACAACAACCTCTAAAAATGGCATGAAAAATGAGGTAAGCGGTTAACGGGCGGTTTCGGGGTTAAAATTCAAATTTCTACTTTTTACTGATGGTTTAACTGCACCAATTTTAGGGTGCTACAGAAGCCAATTGGTAAAATGGTAGGCTTAGAAGGATTATTTGGGACCACTTTTGTACTAAGGAACTTACTATTACCAAATTTCAATTGTGATCACATAATTATTTGTGTCTTCATGATCTTTTCCTTTAGCTACTTTTTTGTTACCTCCCTCCTCTGCTTGAAGGGAGTTAAATACCTCTTAGACATCAGTTTCTTTTGGGACACTAGTAATTTTCTAGATACTGGTCTAGCTATACCCTATAGTTGAATTGGGATTTAGGGCTATTTTCATAAGCTAATTTATATGAGTAGGAGTAAGTGATATCATCATATCAAGTAGGAGATGCTTGGGTGATGAGGTGGCAAGAAGATCAAGAAAAAACAATAGATAGAGCAAGCTCAATGGAGATTAATTTTTAAAAGAGAGGCAAAAGTGGATGCCCTTCTTGCTAGTTGAGTCAAAATTTTATCTAGTATAGAAACTAGCTATGAGGTTGAAGGGCTTTTTGTGTAGGAGACTATTGGTTTTGATGTTGTGACTTCAATGGTGGGTGATATAAGTGATGTAATGGGAGTGATTTTGATGGGATGGGCTATTGTGGAAGGTGGAATACCTTTAATAAAACATATTGTTGCACTTATTTATGGTGATGGATGTGCAACAAAAGAAAGGGATGGGATTGACAAAGTAGGAACAAAAGAAATAGAAAGGAAGAAAGAAGTGAGAACATAAGAAAGGGAAAGGGAATGAGTGATGCAAGGGATGATGGTTATGAATTGGTACTTTGTTGCTATCAACTCAAGAGGTGGTCACCCTCATATTTATTCTTAAATAGGTTGTGGGTTTGTTTCCTATATTGAAGCTTTTTGAATCATGATATTATCAAAAAATGACCTACATGGGTCTCCTCATTGCCTTGCATGCATGTCCCTTGTCATCTCCTACACTAAAATGTCCACCATCTCTAGTGTTATTGGTTTTATAGATATTGTGATATCTAGAGTTGCAATGGGAGGTGGCTTTGACAAAATTCCTTGTAGGTATCTGTATGCAATCCTTTGTCTATTTGGTCCTCACCTATGTTTATGATCCCTACTCATTCAGATTTCCTCATTAAAGAGACCACTACACACTAGCCTTTTTTGTGGTTCCAGTCATGTACTTCATCTTTTACCCTATAAGGATATTCCTCTAAGAGTATCCCAAGTTCTATAGGACTCACATCGCTTGATTATTCATCCTAAAATTAGGGTCAAAGTCATATATGAGCTTGTTCTTGGAATAGAAGTAAAACCACTCTAAGGGATGAGTATACCATTATTCAATTTTATCCTCATATCCTTGGTCACTCCTCAAAGTGGCTTGGGATACCTCTTTTCAAAGATTTATCTCTTTTCTACTATGTATCTCTTCTTGTGCATTTAGAAAGTGTGGAAACCCTTGACCTCCAGTTGTCATCAAAATTATCCTTTGAGGTCATATTATTAGATGTCCCAAAGTTTCTTGAGCCCCATACTTCTAATTTAATCTTTAATTATGTAATAGAACTGTCACAACTTCAAGGCTATCTGAATGGTCTATTTTTGAGGGGATAAAATATGGTTTTTTTTCCTTGGAAGTTTTTTAGATTGACATAGTTCAACTACCTTATATACTCTAGATTTAATAGCTATTTGGGCACATGCATAGGCAACTCAAAATGCATGACTAGGAAGTCAAATAAATGGATGAATTATTTGGCTTTGTCCAAGTAAAAGACTATATTTGGCCACTCCTCAAATTTCAACAAATTTTGGGCCTCCTATGATAGCTTGGGTATCCTCCCCTTAATATTATTCATTATGATATGATATATTACATCATAGTAGTGGTAGGATGTTTTCCCCACTTCTTAGCAAGGTAAACCTATGTAGGCCAACATTGGGACTGGTTTGTTGTCTGCCCCAATCTAGTTTAGTTACAAGGAGGGGAACCACTCTTTCTTTTGGTAGATGATTAGTTACACCATGTGGGAGGTATACATGAATGTTATTTCCTCCTTAAATTAGTTTAGTTATCAATTGATCTAGTTGGATATGTACTTGGTACAATAAGTCATTTGAGAGTGGTTTGGATAATTATCTACTACATGCAAAAGAATAGTATGCTCCTTATACACTCTGGTATCAATATTTTATTCCAAAATTATTTTAATACTTGTTAGGACTAATTGGACATCATCTTTGAACCACTCTGAATCTAGCATGATACTAAATTCAAGAGCCTTATTCGAGTCCTTTAGATGAGGAATTAAGAAATCCCTCCAACAGTGTTTATTAAACCTATAATAGTGGTTATTCTTGGTTGTAGGATTGTAGATGGACCATATTTTTGGGTTATATATCATATTTAACACCTTTTTGATATCATTCTCCTTTATGTAGAAGGGCTCTTCTACCTAATATGATAAACCAACTGCTCTTTTTATCAAAATTATACCTCTCAACACATGCTTCTACCAATTATAGGCAATTCTAGACCTGGGGCACTAGTTTCATAGTTAGTCCTCGGGTCCAACCTTGGATCATGCTTCTCAATTAATTTTAGATCTAATAATGAGTCTATTCAATGCTTCTCATATCACTTCTATGGGGAAGTGCTTGAATATGCCCTCCTTCACTCTCTTATAGGGTTCATCAAACAATTCTTCTAGTCACTTGGGTGGAGGGGTGGGTTTATTCCTTCTATGTTTCTTCTTTCCCTTGTCTATTAAAATTATAATGTGTATGTTTCCCTTTTTGCACTCGACATGTGTATTTTTTCATATGACACATGTTAGAAGCAACAAGAAGGGATTGATTATGAGGAGATCTTTGCTCTTGTGGCAAAAATGACTACAATATGTATTGTTATTGCTTTAGCCGCTCAAAAACATTGGCCTATATATCAGATGGATGTAAAAATTTAATTCCTCAATGGTGCGTTGAAAGAAGAAGTATATGTTGATCAACCACCATGGTACATATTAAAAGGCCAAGAAAACAAATTCCTTAGATTGAAGAAAGCTCTATATGGTTTGAAGTAGGCACCAAGAGCTTGGTATGCCAAAATTGATTCTTATTTCATCAACCTTGGTTTCACTAAATCTATAGTAGAATCTACTCTCTATGTGAAACATTGGAAGAACCACATCATTTTGGTGACATTGTATATGGATTATCTTCTCATTATAGGTGATGACACAGATGGAATAAGATTTCTAAAAGAGGACTTATGCAAAAAAATTGAAATGACTGATTTGGGCCTTCTTCACTACTACTTAAGCATAGAAGTGTGGTAATAGCCTGGCAAGATCTTCATCTCCTAAGCCAAGTATATGCAATCTCTATTGGAGAGGTTTCACATGTAGGAATGTAAACCATTCCCCACTCCCATGGAAACCCGATTGCAATTTATTAATAGTAATGATGAAGACGGGTTGATGGCACCCTTTAAGAGCAACTAGTTGGAAGTTTTATCTACTTGAATTCAACTAGACCATATATCACATATTTAGTGAGCCTTGTTTCCAAATTCATGCATGATCCCAAGAAGATTCATTGGATAACAACTAAGAGGATTTTGAGATTCCTCAAGGGGACCCCTCATCATGGTCTAATATACAAAGTATGTGATGAATTTTTATTGACTGGGTACACAGATTCAAATTAGGTTAGTTTTCTTGAGACTAGAAGATCAACTACTAGTCATGGATTTCAATTGGGTCAAGGTACCATATCATGGAGCACCAAGAAATAGCTCACAGTTTCCTTGTCTTCAGTAGAAGTAGAGTATAAGGCAACAGTTGAGGTAACTAAGGAAGCAATTTGGTTAAGGCAACTACTTGAAGATATTGGGCTACTCATAGATGGTCCAACACACATATATTGTGACAATCAAAGTACCATTAAGATGACCAAGAATCCAGTCTTTACTATCGGAACAAAGCACATTGAGATCCATCACCTCTTCATTAAAGAAATGGTCTAAGAGAACATCATACATTTGGAGTATGTACCTACTCAAGATCAAGTTACGGACATCTTCACCAAGTCATTTGGACTTGACAAATTCCCCAAGTTTAGCAAAATGCTCTATGTATATTGCAATGGAAGTCAACATTAAGGGGAATGTATCTAATGTTGAATTATTTTTTTAGGAAAATACACATTAAGGGAGAATGTTAAAATCATAATGTGTATGTTTCCCTTTTTGCACTTGACATGTGTTTTTTTAACATGAAACATGTCATTTGTATGGTGACATGTGTCACCAGCCTTTATCTATAAAGGTATTGTAATCCATATTTTTTCTTGAGGTTAACAACTTATTCAAATCAGGTTATTGCATGTTCTTGCCTCCATGGTTGAGTTAAGTTCAGTTATGTCATGTTTATGAGTTGTGTCATATTAGAATAGGGTTAAGAACTATCATTGTCTTTGTAGGACCCCACTTCAGGCACTTCAACTTGAATTGGAGTTGGTGGCATTGATATTAGAGAGGCAACAATAATGGTTGGTGGGGTATTATCCTTAGGCATGAATGGATAAGTGGAGGAAAAAGTGTTGTTCATAATGAATGAAATGGGAAAGATATGGATTTTGGAAAAATAGGAAAAAAATGATGTCTTGAGGTAGGAAGCGATTCGCTTAGTATATGAAAGTTTAAATTTTTTTGGGCAAAGAAGTGATTCCATTAGAGTAGGTAGTAAATTTCTTGATATTACTAGAAATCTACTCTCTGTAATAAAATTGGGTAAGTTTGAAGAGAAATTGTTTCATTGGCTATAGAAACAACTCACTCAAGATATCAACCAAATCACTTAATGAGAAAACCTTGGGCAAATTTTAGTTTGGGTAAAGTTAGGAGAGTGTCTTGGCCTTAGAGGAATGATTCACTTCTCAAAGGCTTGATATATACAACAACCTTGCTTCTTCTCTAGTTAGTAAATTGCTTCTATAATATACCTTTAGTAAAATCTCCTTTGTTTAAGGTAGTTGAACATAAATGGGGTTGGCTTAACCAGGGTGCTCATGTGGTGTTTGACCTAACCAACTAGATGAGAAGGCACATGTGACTTAAGAACTATTTGATCAAGTTAGTTGGTAGAGTAGCTAGTATTAGGCATTCAAGAAAAGCGTGATGTATTATGCTGCAAGAGAGTGAGTCGTTTGACGTGTGTTGTAGAGTGGTTTGTTATTTCTTAAAACTTGTTCATATGGCTCAACGATTGGTTTGCTTTGTAGTTGCTAGTGGTTAATAGCTTAAGCATACATACAAATGGGTAAGGATATGGTTAAGGGAGGTTTTATAATACCTCAAGCCTCCCACACGAGCAATTAATGGGTTGAGTAGGTGGTTGGCCTAGATTTAGGTCAATTTTCTTGTCCAACTTATTTGTTTTTCAATGCAGGTCATGATAAGCAAATCACTAGTTGATTTTATCTTTTAACAAGAACATTGAAAATAAATATTTATCAAGAGAGAAAAATGAGGGATAGAAGAAGAGAAAACATAATAAAAGAGAATAGGAGTCAAGGAAGAAAAGGAGATAAAAAAGAGAGAATAATAGTCATCAAAAATGATAAAAACTATATACATATTTACATTTCTTTCTATGTTACATGGTTCTTTAGATGGGATGCAAGTGATGTTTGTTAACTAAAATTGGTAGGTCTTCCATGTATCATCGTGAGCTTGTAGGTATTTGGACCACTATTCAAAGGATCTAGTGTTGTCTGCTTCAAAGCAAATCAAATTTTGACTCCTTTGTTTAGCCCTATATTCATCCCACTTGAATACTAAGTCACCTTCCTTGTAATCCATTTAATCCACCATATAATTTTGAATCTTATGAATGCCTTCTTCCTTTTCTCTTCTAGGTTCAATAGGGCATTTAATCATGCTTGCATCAACTCAATATCAATATTTTCAAGCTCTAATTATTGGGACATTTGGACAGAAGGTTGTCCTAGGTTGATAGGTAGTAGTGTTTTCTTCTCAAAAACTACTTTGTAAGGAGATTATATTATAGAAGCCTTGGGTGTCACCTAATCTTCCCATAGTGATTTTCTTAACTTGGTATGTCAATCCCTCTACAACTTGACTATAATATTCTTCAATATTCTCGTGACGTTTTTTTGTTGGATTCTGCTAGACCATTGCCCTAGGGGTAGTAATTGAAGGTCATATTTAGCACAAACCCATACTCCAATGCAAGCTTCATCACCTTGAATCCTATGAAGGATGTGACAATATCAATTATTATTGTGGATGGAGCCCCAAATCTAGTGATGAAATCCTCCAAAATTTGGATTGTCATTTTCTAGTTTGCTATTTTTTTTGGTATGGTATTAATAAAGGAGGTTTTTAAAAGGAACCCCAAAAACATTATTTACAAAATATGGAGCATTAGGCAGCCCAAGATGAATCTAGAGGTTTCCCATAAAACTAGCAGGCCTCACAACCCAAAAAAAATTAACCAATGGTCTAATAATCAATTTTTTGAAGCCAAATTTCCTCGAAGGAACCATTAACCACACTCAAATTGGTAGCCACAACTACAAATAACATAAGAGGAATAGGCCATCCTATCCATGTAGGCTCCCAACCCAACAATAACACTGCCACAACAAAAAAAAAAACTGAGTTTGTTGTATCCAATCTGCCTCAAATAAAAAAGGGATGTCATCCAATGATAATTTGAAATTTTAAAAAATACAAATCCTGCCAAGGCCAGGAACACAAATATTCTCCAAGAAAATTCAAAGAAGTCAAAATGCATGGTTCCCACCCATAATAAATGGGGCGAACCGATCCAAGGGTCTTACTATGGCACAAAACCTAGAAAAAATTCTAGCTCACCAAGAGAGCTCCACCAATCATTGGGTATACATCCCAAGGCCACAAGAACTTTTACTACCAAAAACCACATCCTTAAAATTTGAAACAACAACCAACAACACAAATACTGCATTGAAACACCACTAAATCCACCAATTTCCAAGGGAAGAGGTTTTGAGAGAAGAGCCATAGAGACCTCTCCCAAAGTTAATAATTAAGAAGGAAACTTCAACCCTCCCCGAATCGAGATAAATAAACTTCAACATTTGTAAAATTTAAAAAACTTTTGGATCCACAAAATGACCCAACATATGAATAAAACTGGAAATACTCTAGATCCACTCAAGGAACCATGATATTTTTTTCTTAATTTCAAAGCTAGCTTTCCTCGAAGGAACCACTAACCATACTCCAAATGACAACAACAACTACAGATAACAGGCCATCTAGGCCACATAGACTCTCAGTCCAACAATAACACTACCATAATCGATGAAAATCAAAAAGGGATGTCATCAAACGACACTTTGAAATTTCAAAAAATACAAATCCGACCAAGACCAAGAACGCAAATCTACTCCAAGAAAATTCAAAAAAGTCCAAAGGCATTATTCTCACCCACAAGAAAGGGGGACCAACCAAGCCAAGGGACTTACTTCATCACAAAACCTAAAAAAAATCTAGCTCACCAAGAGAGCTCCACCAAATGCTAGGCATACATCCCAAGGCCACAAGAACTTTTACTATCAAAAACCACATCCTTAAAATTTGAAACAACAACCAACAACACTAAAATGCCACTAAATCCACCAATTTCCAAGGGAAGAGGTTCTAAGAGAAGAGCCACAAAGACCTCCCCCAAAGTTAATAACTAAGAAGGAAACTCCAACCCTCCCCGACTCAAGATAAATAAACTCCAACATCTACAAAATCTAAAAAACTTTTGGATCCACAAAATGACCCAACATCTAAATAAAACTGGAAATACTATGGATCCACTCAAGGACCCATGATGGCTAAAAAGGAAAAAGGGTCAATGACAAATATGGCTAGGATCCCTTGGAGGAAATCCATGATAAGAGTTTCATTTATGGGTTTTAGGGACCTATTTCTTACCTCCCAAATCCACTAAGGCTTGTTGGTAAAATAATTCTATTTTAAGCTACTTAACTCCCACATATTTTCCCATATTTGCTTTCAGGGTGGCCTGGGACCCGTCAACAATATTTGATTCTGACTCTTTCTTCCTAAGGGATTTGTTGGAAGGTCTCCCAACCTTCTTCTCAACTTTGACATCGATCAAGCATTTCCTTTGGCTATGAGTTTTGGGACCCGAAGATCCCTTAACTAGATTGATTTTTGGAGAACTCTTCGATAACTCAGAGGGATGAGCAACCATATAAATAATAGGTTCATCCTCCCCCAAAAAACCAAAAGAATTATGGAGATCATTGGACACCAAGACATTAGTAATAAGGTCTAAAGGGCTTACCTCAGAAAGAAAAGCCAAAGGAATTATATTTGTATGGGTAATGGAAACCAAGTCCTCATCAGACACCCCACCCGGTACTTCTTGGACCACATATTATACTAGCTTTCACCCAAGACTATTCCCAGGGACCATTTCTCTCATTTGGTGGAACTCCTCCACCACCGTTTGGATTCCCAGGGGAATTGAGGAACTCCTAAGGTTAGTGGGTTTTGGCCCACCTATTTTATTCCTCGTGTTTCCATGATTCATAGGTTTCTTGGAGGATTTTTGGATCCATTTGTTAGGGTTCTTCACCCCCTTGCATTAGGTTTTGTCCTTGACCCTCACTGAGAATAGTGCTCCAGAGAATGACCTCGTATTTTACATCATGAACAAACACTAGGTCTATTTTCGTATACAATGGCCTGAGTCCAGGAGCCCATAGGGGTTTCTAATTCAAACAAACAGGGGAGATTACATTTTGTGGTCTGCCATCATGCATATTTAGGTTGTGACCATCCTCATTTTTGCTTTGGTGGTCAAATCGATTAAAATTAGATCCCTTATTGCCTTGGTCATACCTCTAATAATATCCTCATGTCATTGGTGGAAGGTCGAACCTAGAAGATTAACCTAGAGGGGAACCGAGTTAATATTTTGGGTATTCGGGTCAAAATCGATCCCCCATTTTTTGAGAAACAATATCTTTTATCGAAGAACCAGGGGTCTCTACCCATAATTCACTTTGAATCCTCTTAGTTTAGTTTAATAATAAATAAATCTTTAGGTGCCACAACTATTTCCAACAATCCCAACAACTTTCGTTTGGTTACTACCCATTTTTGGATTGAATCCAGATTCGATCGACCCCCTTGAAACTTTCCCACCAAGTTTTAAGTGTCTTAGTTTAACGTGATATTCAACAAATCCATTGGAACCCTAATCTTATCCTGGATCGGGGAGAGAAAAAAGATATTTCAATCCACAACTCTTACTATCTATCATCACCTAAGCAAACAAATTTCTTGGGTCAAAAGGATTAAGAAGTACCTTATGCCCCAAGCTACAGGCCCCACCCTCATAGGTGACAACAGTAAACCCGTTATTAACTGCATGACCCATAGGCCCCTCCTGACATGCCACCTTACTAACTCCACCCGTGCCTTCTACAGACACCACCCGAGAGCCTGTCCACCCAAAAAAAGCCACTAAAGCAATCTCTCCCACAACCGATAAACCACTAGCACCAAGGACCTCTTCGGGTCTGTCGAACCCCTCTATTCCACTAGCTTGCTCACCCTAAAAAACCACCTTCCTGTGCTTTTCCAAATAAAAAGCTTTACCCACCGACTCGTAATGTACATCCAATTCCATTTCACAAAAACCCTAAGTTGCACCCCAAGTATGGTTGTATTTCATCAACTATATCATATGTAATTAACATGGGTGCCTTTGCATCACTTTCTTCATTTTTTTTGTATTTCTCTTTCATACTCACTAGGTTTTTTCTATATTTTGTTAAGTAATTTTTTGTTAACACATACAATGTATACCATTACATGCACATGGTTTGAACCTTGACCTCCCTAAGAGAATCCAAATCCCTAACCACTGTGTTGTCCCCATCAGGACCCTAGTTTGCTAGTTTGACTAATATTTCTTGAATCCATTCTATGAGATGGTTGAAATTAAAATATATCTATGTGTCGCAATGGATAAAGGATCGATCTTGTCAATGAAACATAGACCTCACTACTAAAAGGGTTTGATGATGATGATAGGCTTCAAAGGTATTAGCACTATTCTCTTTCTTCCCATAAACATACAACAAGGCTTCACCCTTTGACCCATTGGAAGAAAAAAAAAAAAATCATAGGTCAATAATATTCTGCCCTCAAAATCTTATGTGTTGTGCTTTAGGAGGAGCAATACCTTTATCATGATATTCCTTAACTAGGGCTTTTATCTTATCTTCTTCAATGTACCTTAACCATACTCCATTGTATACTTTCAAAAGAGTACATTATGCATTGCTTTATGCCTGAATTAATATTTCTCTTTTGGTGTTAATCCTTATAGAACCTATCTAGATATCATATACCTTTTGATGTCTCCCATACAACCTAGATGATTATCTAGCTTTATGTCTTCAACCTGTGCTACCTAGTATCTTCAGGCTAACATAACAAGGTTTTTTCATAAAGATCTAACCTTGATAAGCTTAGTCAAATTTATTTCTATGGTGAATTCTTGGATATTGATTATCCATCATGCTCTCTTATCTCCTTGTTCACCATGCAACACAACAAATTAAACATTAATATAGGACTATGAAGATGGTGGTTTTGCTTTAGTATATGTAGTACCTAATTTCCTTAGGATTTTTATTTTTTTCGTGTAGTAGAGGAATCGATAACCCGTTATATTTTTCATCACCTTTTCATGGGTTCAAGTCCTGCTCCTTACTGCCACTATAACCTCTAGTTGTACCAGGTAAATTTTTTAACATAATGGATAGTGTTGGCACTACATATCCTCTGGTTCTTTGAGACCTTGAGATTTGAACTAGGGTTACACACACCAAAAGAGGTACTTTACCAACCGACCAAACCCTCGGACCTGCTTAGGGTTTTCATCATGACAAATACGTATTTCTTATAAATTTATACCATTATTCTTAATTTTGAAGGAGTAGAACCATGAAGCAGATCGAATGTTCCTCATCCATATCGTTATTCTGATTCAGTATTGTAATAATGCTTTCATCTATCCCAAATGCATAAAGCTTGAAATCCCTAGAGAAGATTAGGTTGATGAGGACTAGGTTTAGGTAATTGTATTATTTATGTCTTGAAAATCCATTTTACCTTCTTAATTCCATGCTAGGATCACATCATTTTTTAACATTTAGTGGTTGGCCTGACCAATTGAGCAAAATTGGTTACGAATTTAGCTATGAACTAGATTTTACCTAAAAGGGATTATATTCCTTTGGTATACATGGGTACAAGGAGCTCTTAAATTACCTTTATCCTATTGGGATATATGGCTAGGGCATATATAAACACCACATGCCCTACAAATTTTCCTTCTTGTACCATTTAAATAGAATTTTTAGGGTTAAGTGAGATACCATACTCCCTGCACCCTCAAGAGATAAATCCTAAGAGTTCAACATGTTTACTTATTTCTTTAGAAAATATAGTTAATTCATCAAGGTATATAATTACAATATTGCCTACTACACTTGTGAAGGCAATGTCCATGGCTCATTGGAAGGTGGCCTTGATGTTCAACAATGCAAAAGACATTCCTTGGTATGCAAGAGTTCCCAATTTTGTGGTAAATGTTATTTTGTGATCATCAACCTTAACCCAGATTTGATTAGACCCTGAGAAGTCATTCAAAAGGAATAATATTTTTTATTTCTATAGAATTTTATCTATGATAGGCAAAGGATAGTGGTCCTTTAACAATGCCCTATTCATATTATTGAAATCAAAGTATAGTCTAGTATCATTGTTCTTACTTTGGACAGGTACAAGGTTATCTACCCAAGTAGAATTCTTGATCTCGAAGATTATTTAGGCCTATAGAAGTTTTAGAAGCTTATTTTCATAAATTTATTGATTTTAGGGTTATAAGCCTTTGTTGTTGGAAATGTGTTGAATATTTTCCATGTTATTATGGTCAGGTTTTGGGTTAATATATTTGAACCCATTGATTAATATATTTGGGTTAATATATTTGAACCCATGGATAAATATATTTGGGTTAATATATTTGAACCCATGGATTAATATATTTGGGTTAATATATTTGAACCCATAGATAAATATATTTGATTTAATATATTTGAACTCGGGTTTTATGGCCATGGTATTATAAAATCCCTTCTTGTGTTGTTGGTATATAAAACAACACTTGCATGAGGGTTTGGGTATGTGAAAGTTCAATCATCCCCCTAAAGAGGGGAAATTAATTTGGGAACATAATGTAGCATGCAAAGATATGATGATAGGAAGAAGAGGAATTTACAATGGATTTGTTGTAGGTTGTATCTCTTCGGTTTTTCTGGATGGAATAAAAGGTTTGGTTATTTTCTCTGTGGACGTAGCCCATATTGGGTGAACCACGTACATATGTGTCTCTTTTGTATTGTGGTTTTTTATTGCATTATTCTTCTACATTTTATTTTCGTATTATTTATTGCTCACGTTATTATTTCTTATAACTGGTATCAGAGCAAGGTTTGAAAAATGTACTTGAAAGGAGGGTTTCCTAGTTTGAGTGGGAGCAATGGCAGAAGGAGAGAGGAAGATCTAGGTTGTAGCTTGGTTCGAGGAGAAAGGGTTTCAACCCTAGGATAAATCAATTCTTGAGTGGAAGCAATGTGTGGAAGAATTTGGGTGAAGGAAAAATAACAGGAAGCACAACGGTAGAAATGGTGAGCTCTAGTAACGGTGGAGCTGGTGAGCTCTGATAGTGGTAGATCCGGTGAGCTCTAGCAGTGGTAGATCCGGTGAGCTTCGGTAGTGGTAGATCCAATGAGCTTTGACAATGATAGATCCAGTGAGCTTTGATAGTGGTATATCTTATGAGATTTGGTAGCAGTAGATCTAGTGAGCTTCGAAAATGATAGATCTAGTGAGATTTGGTACCAATAGAGTTGGTGAGCTTGATAGTGGTAGATCCAATGAGCTTTGGTAGCAATATATCCGATGAGATTTAGTAGTGGTAGATCTTGTGAGCTTCGACAATAGTAGATATGGTGAGCTTTGGTAGCGATAGATCTTGTGAGCTTAAAAAATGGTAGATCTGGAGATTAAGGCTAGAAATGCTTGTTCTAGTGGCCTTATTGCAAAGTTGCTGGAAAATGTCTGAGATGGTTTATTGGTTGTACCACAAGTTTTTGGGCAAGTATTAACTACTGTAACTAGTGTAGCTTATACCTGAAGAAGCTATTATAATTGGTGTAGTTGTGGCTAAAAAGAGACTGGTGTGGATGCTAGTGGTGGTTTCCTAGTGTAATGTTCTCAGAGTTAGCTCTAGTAATATTTGTAATGTTTTTTAAAGTGGATTTTTGGACTATTTTTTTACCTTATCAGTATATGGTTGAGGGTAACAGGTGAAGCTAATATGTTTAGATATTGCACATGCAGTGGGAGTAGTTAGCAAATATATGTCCAATCTAGGGAAGGAACATTGAACTACTATGGTAGTTTTTATACCCTATGGAAAGTATTCAACAAGTGGGAGATTGTTGGAAATGTGTTGAATATTTTCCATGTTATTATGGTCGGGTTTTGGGTTAATATATTTGAACCCATTGATTAATATATTTGGGTTAATATATTTGAACCCATGGATTAATATATTTGGGTTAATATATTTGAACCCATGGATAAATATATTTGAGTTAATATATTTGAACCCGAGTTTTATGGCCATGGTATTGTAAAACTCCTTCTTGTATTGTTGGTATATAAAACAACACTTGCATGAGGATTTGGGTATGTGAATATTCAAACACCCCCCCAAAGGGGGGGAATGAATTTGGTAATAGAATGCAGCACGCAAAGATACGTCAATAGGAAGAAGAGGAAGTTATAGTGGATTTGTTGTAGGTTGTATCCCTTTGGTTTTTCTATATGGAATAAAAGGCTTCATTATTTTCTCCATGGATGTAGCCCATATTGGATGAACCATGTATATCTATGTCTCTTTTGTATTGTGGTTTTTTATTTCATTATTATTTTACGTTTTATTTTTGTATTATTTATTGCTCGCGTTATTATTTCTTACATTTGCTTTTACCTAAAAGGCTTTGCATTAGGCTCCAATTTGATGGTATGTTATATGATGCTTCTATCATATACCTTCAAATATTTGTAATACTAAGCAATGATATCTCTATACTTCCCATATATCTCTTTGAAACTATAGATATCCTCTCCACTACATTCCTTTCCTAGTAGCAAATTCTTCCCTTCAATAATTTGGATAGGATGATAAGAGGATGTGTTTACTTTGATGCTATATTTCTTTGTACTATCGTCTAGATTAAACAAAATTTCTAATGTGATCGACACCTTTGGAAATTGGTTGGTTTTCAACCGAATTACCCCATCCTTTATATAATCCTTGTATTCTTTTTTTATTTTCAACATTTTAGACTTCTTTGATGAGGAATTCAATGATTTTCTCATCATTGTTGAAAATTGCTCATCGTCAAAATTATTGATAATTATCAATCTAAAAAATACCTCCAACCCATTTGGTTTATCCCAGATATCAAAGCAATTCTTTAAGATTTGAATGTAAAAGTAGATGAACTAGCATCCACGATTGCAAGGTTTGAAGATTTCTAGCAAATGCCAAACCATATGCTTATATGACTTCAAGTATTTATTTATGGTGGTACATGGCAAAATCACCTACTTTATGACCAACTCGGAGTCCTTGAACATATTAAGACTTTGTATCCCCATCCTTTTAGCCTTTCTTAATATAGTGCATAGTTATTCATACTTGACCACATTATTGGTGTAGCTAAACGATAAACTAGAGGTAAAATTAATCTATATGCCTTGTGGGTTAATGAGTTGGATGCTTGCACCAATACCACTTCTAGTTCTAGCACCATCAGAATGCATAATCCCCATCCATTGGACACTTGGTCCTATTGACAAGTCAAAGTTGGTATATTACTAGGTTCTTTGAATATTAAGTAATTCCCTAACTTAGTTTATTTGGAGCTCACTCCTGAGTTTTCATATTGAAGCACATTGATGATCATGTCAATTTTAGGAACTTGATCACCCTATATGATTTCATAATATATAAACTTAGGCAATTCATTTCAGTTCACAACACCATCTTCTTCCAACTTATGTAATAAGTAGTTATATGGAGACTCATTTTCAATTCATATGATCTTCATGTCCTGAGCTACCTACATATGGGCATAGTCCATTGTCAAGTAACCATTCCTCGATAACTTACATGTCCATTCTCTTGATAGTAGCATGTTAAAATATAGAGGAAGGTCAACAAATATAACTTATTGGACTACCATTAACTCAAGATGTCTTGCCATAGCCATGATTAGATCTTTCAAAATGCACATATTCAAATAAGTGTCATCCATATAAATTGGATTCCTAGTAGTCTTTGTGTAGCATAGTCCTATTTCTTCATAGGTAACCTTAGGTATTACTATCACAACAACATCTGAATCTACTATGCAAGTCCTCAATAGATAATTCTCAGTTTTTAGAGTCACATAGAATGGTGTCAACTTTAGAGTATTCAATATATATGTCACATTGACCTAGATGTTTAAAGGAGCTTCCACCATCAAGTTTAGTTGCTTTATCGGATTAGGCTAAATTGATTTAGACTACTTATTTTTGGTATAGATTATTTCTTGATTCTTAAGGGCTTATTAAAGTAGATATCTTTATCAAGAATGGCCAAGGCCTCTAGCACTTTCACTTTTATTAGAGTTTTCTTCATTTATTTTGCTATATTCAATCTAAATTCCATGGAGGTGATTTCAGTACACACTATGAATTTTCTAAATTACCTAGTGGCTATCGTGCACTCTTCATTGGTGAGGGAGGGCACCTAAGGCATTGCTCAATATCCTTTTATAACTTATATCTTTCACCACTTTATCTCTTTGGACATATCCATCCCATCTTGACCCTTTTTTTATTTTTGTTATTTACCCTTGTATGTTTGCTTTTCCTTTTCAACTTGTGTGTTTGCCTTAGATTTTATATTTCCTAGAACTTTAATTTTATTTTCCTTATTGTGCCATGGTTATTGGTACCTTATTTTTCGCATGTAGTGGCAATATTTCCCTCCTTAACATTGTAGTACATTTTTTTATTTTATATTTTTTTTAACTAGTGCTTACTCTTTTGCTACCTTCCTTTTGCCTTTAGTCTCATCCCCTTGTTGATTAGTGCATACAATGACATAATAAAATGTGGGATCTTTATCTCCCTCAATTGCATTGGAGTTGATAGAAATTGCATTCTTAGGGTTCGGTAAGGTTGTTACTACCTACTGCATTGGATTTGGAGCCTGATAAATTGAATGGCCTATAATAGGTGACTAGTAGATGATTAGATTTATCATAATAGGTTGACTCATTATTGGTATCATTTGTCCCATGGTGATGGCTTGTTGGCCTTGGCATTTTTAATAATATTGGTTTGCTTATGAATCATGCCACTTACACAATCTATAGGATCATGCTTGCATTACATCAGAAACACCACAATGTGTTGATCTCTAAATTTGTGTTCACCATATTATTTTACACCTAATTTATGTTTTGCCTAGTGTTTTGATGTGGCACTTCATCCTTTTTAAGATAAGGCATTTTCTTGGTTGCTATTTTTATTGTTATAATCCTCTATTTTGTTGCCACTATCTCCTTTTCATATTATTTTGTTTCATCATTGTCTTTAGTAATTCCATATTTCCTTTGTATTAAGCTAACATTGGTCTAATTAAGCATTGAAAAATGGATTTAGTATCATCACAAGTTTGTGATGGAGTGAGTAAAGATGGGAGTTGAGAATAGAAATTGAGTCTAATGATAAATTTTGGCCTATGTATCATGATATATAGAGATGGGGCTATATTAGCAAATGATTGGGCATTTAGAATTGGGGATATGGTTCGCATGGATGAAAAAATTAGAGGGTTCTAGGCCATATGAGTCATGTAAGCTATTGGTGGGTAAGTGGTAGTTTTCCTACTCTAATCAAGACATATTTTGCATGGACTACTTCTTCAAAAGTTGTAGCTAAAGTGACAGTGTTACAAACCATTAGTACCAAACTCATATTGCAAGCCTTTGATATAATATGGAAATGCATGTTTCTCATTAGGTCTAATGGAGTAATGAAATACAAGGTCCTCATGAATCTAGTGTTATAATCATAGATATTTTCTTAGTGCCTTTACATAGCATTTAATTAAAAAAACAAACAATACTCGTTACCCATGCAACCAATCTATGCATGAAAGGTTCTATAATTAACACCCAATTAGTGACAAAATTATCTATTAATTCCCTATACCATAAAGCAACTTTATCTTGCAATAAATATTATAAGAAAATATACCATGATGTCTTCTTGCTAAATGCAATGAATTAAGTATGGAGAGCATGTCTAGGTGATCCAATGCCATTTTGGTCCCATTTTATTTGAAGGTAGGTAAGGTCTTCATAAAAAAAACTAGAATAGGAGGATAGGCCCTTACATTTAGTGGCCCTTGATAGGTCTAGTTTGGAAGCTAATTTTGGGATCTAAGAGTCAAGGCACTTGATTATTTTGGGGAGGTTAACCCTGTTGCATCAAATAGGGATACACCATGTAACCTTGAGGTGGGATGCACACATTGGCTATGGAGGCAGTTGAGGAAACTTCTATTGGGAAAAGCATGAGGGTATTATTGTATAGCATAATATAGTGGCAAAAAAGAGGATTGGAATTATAAAAATGTGGAAAATTATAGTAGTTCAACTATTGATCAGAAAGGCTTGCAAATTTTGAATAAGAGAATATTTTTTTTTTGAAAATTTTGAAAAAACTTGTATTAAAACAAAGATCAATTACAATATGGGAAGAGACTCTTCCCAGCCGAAGTCAAAGAGAACACATGCTGACAATAGTAGAAGAAGATTTGCAATGGATCCAAATCTCCTAAACCATTAACTAGCTAGCAGGGGGATCGGCATGGTCAGTTGATGCAACTTGTCATGATATCGCGACACTATTCTTCTCTTTTGGCCACGAAAATGCAACATGTCACGATATCGTGACACCTTTCCCCTTTGGCCGCGAAAAAGCAACATGTTGCGATATCGTGACATTTTTCTCCTTTGGCCGTGAAAATGCAACATGTCACGATATCGCAACACTTTTCTCCTTTGGGCACAAAAATACAACATGTCACGATATCACGACACTTTTTCTCTCTTGGCTGCGATGTAGCAACATGTCATGATATCGCGACACTTTTTCTCTTTTGGCTACGACGGAGCAACATGTCGCGATATCGTGACACTTTTTCTCTCTTGGCCACAATGTTGCAACATGTCACGATATCGTGACACTTTTTCTCTTTCGACCGCGATGTTGCAACATGTCGCGATATCGCGACACTTTTTCTCTTTCGGCCGCGACGAAGCAACATGTCGCGATATCGTGACATTTTCCTCCTTTGTCCGCGACGAAGCAACATGTCGCGAAATCGTGACACCTTTTTTCCTTTGGCCACGAAAATGCAACATGTCACAAAATCATGACACCTATTCTCCTTTGGCCGCGAAAATGCAACATGTCGCGAAATCGCGACACCTTTTCTCCTTTGGCCGTGAAAATGCAACATGTCGCGAAATTGCGACACCTTTTCTCCTTTGGCCACAAAAATGCAACATGTCACGATATCGCGACACCTTTTCTCCTTTGGCCACGAAAATGCAACATGTCGCGATATCGCGACACCTTTTCTCCTTTGGCCATGAAAATGCAACATGTCACGATATCGCGACACCTTTTCTCCCTTGGCCGCGAAAATGCAACATGTCGCGATATCGCGACACCTTTCCTCCCTTGGCCGCGACGAAGCAACATGTCGCGATATCACGACAACTTTCCACCCTTGGCCGTGACGAAGCAACATGTCGTGATATCGCGACAACTTTCCACCCTTGGTCGCGATGAAGCAACATGTCGCGATATCGCGACAACTTTCCACCCTTGGTCGCGATGAAGCAACATGTCGCGATATCGCGACAACTTTCCACCCTTGGTCGCAACGAAGCAACATGTCATGATATCACGACAACTTTCCTCCAGTGGCCGCGACGAAGCAACATGTCGCGATATCACGACAACTTTCCTCCCTTAGCCGCGATGAAGCAACATGTCGCGATATCGCGACAACTTTCCTCCCTTGGTCGCGACGAAGCAACATGTCGCGATATCGCGACACCTTTTCTCCTTTGGCCGCGAAAATGCAACATGTCACGATATCGCGACACCTTTTCTCCCTTGGCCGCGATGAATGCAACATGTCGCGATATCGCGACACCTTTCCACCCTTGGCCACGATGAAGCAACATGTCGCGATATCGTGACAACTTTCCACCCTTGGCCGTGACAAAGCAACATGTCGTGATATCATGACAACTTTCCACCCTTGGCCGTGACGAAGCAACATGTCATGATATCACGACAACTTTCCACCCTTGGCCACGACGAAGCAACATGTCACGATATCGCAACAACTTTCCACCCTTGGCCGCGATGAAGCAACATGTCGCGATATCGTGACAACTTTCCTCCAGTGGTCGCGATGAAGCAACATGTCGTGATATCGCGACAACTATCCTCCCTTGGCCATGAAAAAACAAAATGTCGCGATGTCGTGACACCTTTCCTCCAGTGACCGTGACCAAACAACATGTCGTGATATCGTGACAACTATCCTCCCTTGGCCGCGATGAAAAAAAATATCGTGATATCGCAGCAACTTTCCTCCCTTGGCCACGCTGTAGTAGCATGTCGCGAAATCGTGCCACCATTCCACCCTTTGCTTTTTCCTTGATCATTAGCTCAGGGACCTTTCAAGACCTTGCCTAATCGCCTCGTCCTCAGTAGCCATGTCACTATGCAACTGAACCCCAACCTCCTTCTCAGCACCAATCTTAGCCAGGAAGTTGGCCGCTTTGTTTAAATCTCTGCTCACGTAGACGGGAACCACATAGTTCCTTAATTTGATTGACAAGAATCCTCAACCTCCAAGCTTTCAAGGCAAAGTTCCTCATGCAATCTAGAGCTCCGACCATTATTTGAGAATCTGATTCGAGTATTATCCTCCTATGGCCCTGTTTAATTGCCCAAATAGAAGCAAATTTGATAGCTATGGCTTCGGCTTCATTGTTTGTAGCTCTTCCCAAGCCTTGCAGTTCCCAATAGAGCACTGCTCCAGCATGATTACGGCAAACCACTCCAATTCCAGCTCTACCCGGGTTGCCTTTAGCAGCACCATCAGTATTAATTTTAATCCAACCTGTTGGGGGTGGTTTCCAACTAGCTCTGATCTGTTCCTCTTGCAATTCAAGTACTTCTACCATTGCCCCGATAGCCACCTGAATTTCCTCTTTAGCATGGACCGCCACATTTTCAGTGACTTTACTCCAAATGACCTGCCAAACTCCATCTAGCGAAGAAAAATTTTCTTGAAATATTCTAGCATTTCTCTCCAACCACATTTGCCACCAAATGAAGTTTAATCCAAGCTCCCAACCAAGACGAAGAGCTTTAGATTTAAATCTACCCCTCTTCCATATTTCCCAGATATTATTTCTGTTGAATTCACTATTAACTTGAATTTTAAAACATGAAAACCATCTCTTCCAGATCTGGCACGTGAAAGAGCACTCAAACATCAAGTGGTCAGTTGTTTCCTCACACTTGTAGCATAATACACATTGGGAAGGGCCGATGATTCCTTTAGATCTAAGATTATCAAAAGTGAGAATTCCATTGTGCATGAACTGCCAGGAAAAAAGGTTAACTTTCAGCCACCCTTTGGAATGCCAAATATTTCTCCAATCCTCAACCTAAAAAGTAAGCGAGGGAGGCTCTAGAAGGATCTTTTCATACCCGTCCTTTATCGTGTAGACACCAAGGCTCCCATAGCCCCAAGCTAATTCATCCTCCTTGTCTCTACTTGTGAGGAATATTTCTATCAAGATTTTAGTCATGATGGGTGCCAAATCCGGAGGGATTGAAATTGGCCACTCATCCAACTTCTTAAATTGCTTAAACTTGTAATCCCCCAGATGACTAGTGGTGAAATAACTTTCAATTTGAACCCATCCCTTGGTTTCAATGGTTGCTTTTAAAGGTTGCAATTTTGGAAATTTGACAATGATAGGTGGGTATTGATCCCAAGAATCTGACCAAAAGCGAGCCTTCTCCCCTCTCCCCACTTTCCAAAATAATCAATCTTTTACAACCTGAGACCCTAACTTGAGAGCCTGCCACACTATGGATCCAGTACCTTCCAAAGGGAAACGACCCACCTCATTTGGGTTAACATGTCCCAAATATTTATTGGTTAGGATTCTATTGAATAAGGAAGTTGGCTGGGAAATCCACCTCCAGTAAAGCTTTCTAGCCAAAGCTTTGTTATTTATCTTAGATCTTCTCAGACCCAAGCCTCCTTTTACCTTGGTCTGGGTCACTTTGTCCCACCCAACTAAGGCCCATTTCCTCTCGCCTTTTGCTCCTTTCCATAAAAATTTTCTAGCCAACTTGTCCAACTCTTTCCATATAGTATGTGGGGCAGCCAGGATAGAGAATTTATAAATTGGCATGGCCTGAATGATTGATTGTAGAAAAGTTAATCTACCCCCATAGCTTAACCATTTGTGAGACCAATGATTGATTCTACCCTTGATACAATTCAAAATATTCCTCTAGGTCTCTATTTTTAGTTTTTTGAAGTGCAAAGGGACCCCCAAGTAAACCACTAGGAGAGAAGTCCTTGTGAATCCCAAGATATCTAAAATTCTGCCCTGAAGCCTCTGATCAAGATTGAAGAAGACCACTTTGGATTTTTTATCATTGATGACTTGGTTTGTAGCCCTAAGGTAGACACTAAGAGTATCTCTGATCATTCTTGCTTCCCTGAAGTTGGCAACTCCCACCAATCCAGTATCATCCACAAACTGTAGGTGAGTCAAAACTTCCTCACCCACCTTGATACCCGCTAGCAAACCTTGTTGTCTTCTTCTCAAGAAAAGTCTACCTAGTCCTTCAGCCAATATGAGAAACAAATAGGGAGAGCAGGGATCGCCTTGATGAAGGCCACGGGTGGCTCCAAAAGGTTGTGAGGGGAGACCCTTGATTAACACTGAGTATGTCGGAGTAGAGACACAACTCATGACCCATTCTATCCAATCTTGAGAGAAACCAAAGGCTGCCATCATCTTTGCCAAGAAGCTCCACTCCACCCTATCATAGGCCTTTGACATATCTAATTTTATGAACATTCCTTTATTACCAGAAGTTTGCATTGAATGGATTGCCTCCTGAGCTAGAACCACCCCATCCAGGATCTGTCTACCCTCAACAAAACCCCCTTGTTTCGAGGAGATAATGTTATGTAAAAGAGGTTTTAGTCGCTCAACCATTACCTTTGTGATTATTTTATATATCACATTGCATAAGGCAATAGGTCTATAATCTGAAATATGAACCCCCTTCTCCCCTTTTGGAATCAAGGTGATGAAAGTATGATTTAAAGCTTTAAGCATTCTTTTATTACCTCTGGACTCCTCTATAACAGCCATTACGTCCTCCTCCAAGTTATCCCAAAAGGCCTGAAAAAACTCAATTGGAAAGCCATCTGGACCTGGAGTTTTTTCGATGCTCATTCCAAAGACCACATCCTTCAGTTCCTCTCTTTCAATGGGTTTGAGAAGGGACTGATTTTCTTCTTCAGAGATAATAGAAGGTATGACATCAAGAATGTCGTTTTGAGCCTCTTCATCTTGCACCACACTTTCCTTTAAAAGTTTAGAAAAATAATCCATTGCATGGGACTGCATACCTGGAAGAGTATCAAAGGAGTGTCCATTCTCATCTTGAAGGGCTTCCATGTTATTCATCTGTCTCCTAGCACATGCGATCCGATGGAAAAATTTGGTATTTCTATCACCTTCTAATAACCAAGTGGTTCTTGCTCTCTGTTTCCAGAGGGTCTCCTCTTGGTTGTCAATGTCCTCAACCGCTTTATGCAAGACATCATCCTCAGTTTTGAGTTGCTCAGTAATTGTTCCTTCCCTAAATTATCTTTGGACCTCATCCCATCTGGCCACCAAAGGAGCTTTTTGGACCTAGAAGTCTGATTTGTTAGCTCGCCTCCAAAGTTTCAGTTGAGCTTTGACATGATGAAGTTGTTTGTGGAATCTAAACATTGATGTCCCATAGGCTAGGTGGCCCTCTTCCCACCACTAAGGAATATTCTTTCGAAGTTCCTCTTTCTGTAACCAAAAATTCTCAAATTTAAATGGTTTGTGATGCTGCACTATCTTAGTCCCTCCTTCCAAGAAAATGGGAAAGTGATCTGAAATAGGACCCTCCAAAATCTAAAATTTTGTATTCCATTTTACAAATGCCTCATCTGAAACCAAAAAATGGTCTAACTTAACCTTCCTGCTATGTGGCTCCCTCCTCTTATTAGTCCAAGTATAGTTGGTACCAGGGCCTCTGATATCCACTAAGTGTAAAGCCTGGACTTGAGCAATCATAAGTCAATCCCCTGGGTCCAAAATTGGGGTTCCCCCTTCCTGATCTCTAGAGGATAATTTAGCATTAAAGTCCCCAGCAATAATCCAGTATAAATCTTCCCTTGAGATTCTCATGTTATGCACAACTTTCCATTGGAGCCGCTGACCATCAAGGTTTTGAGCCCCATAAAAATTTGTGATTAAAACATGTTCAACTGTGACATTATTCCTAAAATGAGATGTGAGAACACCCCTCCAGGCAAGATGTTCTATTGCAGTCCAATCAAGAGAGTTCCAAAGAGTAACAATCCCCCCTGAGGCCCCTTAGGCAACCACCTCCATATGACCCGCACCCCTCCATATTTTGTTGATTGTTTTACACATAAGATCTAACGATATTTTTGTCTCTTGAATAAGCAAAAAGTCTATTTTACAGTTTTCTAAGAGTCTTCGAACAACAGATTGATAGGTTCTACTGTTTAAACCCCTAACATTCCATGATTGTATAATCATTAGTTACCTTGAGAGCAATAAGAATCTATTGGTCTCATTGATCCTCCAATGATTAGTTTGTCTCCTTGAGCTGCTAGCAATTCCTTATTTGACTTTCTACCCACTCCTTGAGAGTTGCCATTCTTTGATCTCTTTTCCACCTGAGTTATCCCTAAAGTTGGCCTTTCTCTATTCTTTTATGCTATTCCCATGCTGACATCCTTGATCATTGGTTGCTCTTGGTTATGAACTATCAATGCCCCAACACTCTCAGACTACGGTAACCCACTGTGATCAATTACCTGCTCTATGACGGGGGGAGAAGAAAGAGGAGCTTGAACGTGAATGTTATTGTTTTCACTATTACCATCGACACCTTCCATGAATTGTTCCTCTTGGTCCACTAGTGTCTTAAATATTTCATACCTATTGGCAGGTTTGAGGTGGGTTTGCTCCTTGCCATCTTTTTTCTTTTGCCTTTTCCTTTTTTTAGGCTGTTCAAAACCATCTCTTTGAGCTTCATTGCCCTGGGAGGTATTGGCTTGTTCTTTGTTTATTGTTGCCTTACCCTCCTTAGGAAGATTCGACATTCCTAGAGGAGCCTCCATTTTTGTGGTCATATTATTTGGGCAAAATCGGGCCAAATGCCCATGTTTGTGGCAAACTCTGCATCTAAAGGGCAGAGCCTCATAATCCAGTTGTTGAATCCATGATAGTCCTACAAGTTCAAGTTCCACCTCTGTCGGGAGAGGCTGGCTAAGATCCATTTCCACACATATTCTTGCATAAATAGTTGTGTTCCCTTCTATTGTGTCCTTGGAGACACCCAAATGTCTTCCAAGGGAATTACCGATCATCTCCAAAACCTGCTCACTCCAAAACTCCATTGGAAGTGCATACATACAGATCCAGACCGGGACAATAGTGGGTTCAATTCGGGGATCGAATCCCACTCTCCAGGGTTGAACAAATAAACCTTTCAAACCATAATTCCTCTTCTCTAATTCGAAAGCCCTGTTTCTATCGGCCAGAGAAGAAAAACTAACAATAAAATACCCATTGCTAATAAACCACAAAGAGTACTCACTATGAGGTTCCCAATTTTGCCAAACCCAGGAGTGCAAAAAATTTAGGGTAGGACAAATACCCATGAATTTGCAGATCAAGTCATGATTGGCTCTGTATAAAACTATTTCTTCGACCATATTTGGCTCAATGACAATCTTGGGCCTTGAATCGGACGGTGGCAGGCATCCATTGATTCGATGCACTGTTGATCTGTTTCTCGCAACCGTAAATAGCATTTTAAAGGCAGATCTTTGAGCTTCGTCCGTCTTGGAAGGAGATTTATCTTTTAGCATATCTGCATAAGAGCTATTCCTCCCTGAGAGAGGATATGGAGAAGTCCCCATTGGACCCTCCAGGAGCAACAATATTGCCTTCAGATCCATAGTACCCAAAAATCTCTATGGAAACCCAACCGATGCCCTAGATTTTCCTTAGCTTTAGAAACCCTAGTTCATCGCTTCCCGCCTCAGAGCTCAATCAAATAAGAGAATATTGAAAGTGTTTTTTTAATAAGTTATATGTGGCTTCTATTGGGGCCACTCCCATAAAAATACCAAAATATTACATTTTTTGTCAGGTCAATCAAACCATATCCAACATCCCTTTTTATCACAAATATTTTTCATTTATTTTTCTACTAAACATATTCTTCAACTTCCTCAAAGTGTTATGTTTCCACAATCAGTCCTTGACATCATTTTGATCAATAGATAAAATCACTTGGATAGTTGCTTTCTAAATTTTGAATTTCACCAAGATGAAGATCAACACCGTAATTAGCTAAATAATTTGCTACCCAATTTCCTTATTTATAAATATGTTTACATTTCCAAGAGATTACCTCCAATAATAGGTGATGAACATCAACAGTAATATTATTTTTTATTCAATCCCAACACCTATTTTTGTTGATATCATTGAAATAAATTAAAGAATTATATTTCCATCCTTTTCTAATCTTACACTTCTTAGGTGACTTGTTCTTTGAATTGTGCTCTAATTTCTCATTGGCATTCTCCAAATTATGTTGTGATTGCTCACTATTGTTAATGCTTCGTGCATGCTTCTAGATGCATTCCCTCTGCACCTCTGTTTAAGTGAATTCCAATTTAGGTGTCCTAAATGATTTTTTCTTCAATAATATTATGCATGTAGTCGTGGAAAATGTATGTCATGGCATGTTGATAAGTGGCCCTTGCATTTTTGAGGCCAAACGGGATCACCTTGTAACAAAACGTTCCCCAAGGTGTAGAATTATACTACCATCCTTTTTCTATTGCAAGGAGGATAACGAAAGTTATGTAGAGGGACTTGTTAATTTTTAGAAGGTAATCATTACTACAAATTTTATTATGGTTGATTGGATCGAGGCAACATATGGCTTGACTAATTTCCTTGAGCTCCTTGTTCCCCCATTTGACCAACTGGTACTTACAAATTTTAAGTGATACCTTGACCCTAGACATAGATGTAGATTTATCCTAAATTATTTACATTAGGTGGCACAAATTGTCTCCATAAAGAGGTTGTTATGTTAGGTGTGTTATTTTGTTAACTAGACCTAAGTAGACTTGAATCAATATTATACATGTAGAAGGATTTATTTGAGCATTAGAGTCTAGAGGTTGACTAAAATTGATCTAGTTATTAGGGGATATCAAAATCTGGTTATTTGAAGGATTATTTACATTGATGAGGGGCATCTCATATCAATGATTAGTGTGAGTCATAATATATCACATAGTAGCTCAATCTTGGTTTGGAAAATTAGAGATAGCAATGGCATAATTGTAAGTTGATATAACAAACTAGAGAAGACCATTTCCTAAGACACAAGGTTTTGACTTAGTTTATTAACCATTAGACCTTTTCCTTTTAATAGAGTGGGATTTAGCAGAGGATATTCTTTGATATTGTCATTTTGATGCATCCATGTAGAAATTTACTCTCTTTTCCCTTTTGAGCGAGACTCGTGTAAGACTTTGGATTTTCAAATGAGAGGTTCAAGGTTTGAATCCAATGGGGGATAGAGTTATACACTATACTTTGATAGTCTGAGTTTGGTTGGATAAACATATATTAGGTAAATAACATCCTTTATAAGGGTCAACTAATATGGCCTATGGTCTAGTACATATTAAGAACTACTTTATCCTTACCTTTTGATATGTTGTCAATTTTATCGGTTGAATTTTTTTGCTTGATTGTTGTGTTCTTGAGTGCGTATGCATATAGGCTTCCTTATGTATATACCTACACGATGAAGTTTGAGGTCAATTCTATTTTTTTTTAAATGAGTGACTTCAATTCTAGGATAAATTTCTCCCTTGGGAGGATTTAGGAATATTCTTGATTGTCCTAAATGAATCACTTTTGAGAATCTAGGTGAATTACTTTTTGGATTCAAATTTAAGCAAATTTTCTCTTTCAAAGTGAACCACTCCTAGAATTGGACTTCGTAGATTTTATACCTTTTCAAGTGATTGACTTCAAACAAAGTGAATCTTTCCAATTTTTGAGGATATTGTTTACTAAATAAGGACTTAGCAAAAACTTTTCAAATTTGGACTATTTGTGTTTTGCCATTGAAAAATGCAAATTTGGAGCCAAAAATCATAAATTCTATCAATTAGGTGTTGCCTTGCAAAAATTTTAGATTTTTGAGGTTCGTAATAACATTACCATTTGCAAAGCATCTACAAAATTAGACATAAAAATGAAAAATGCATGATATTGTTGTTCAATTTGAGACTAGACTCAATCTCATCATGGAAATCAAGTCTTTGGTCCTACCAAGCATGCCATAAATGATGTTGAATTTCATAAAAGTTTAAATTTTATGCAATTACAATTTCATTTCAAAAACTTGGAAGGAAGGTACAATGCCCTTTCAACCTTCAATTATTGGTTGACTCCCCACTATCATTGTTAACATCTAACTAATCTAATCTAAGTGCATGAAATTAAATACAAAATATATATATAGAAATTAAAATTATAGAATTAAAATACATAAAAATTGAACATGTAGGGTGTGAGAGAATAGAAGTAATATAGTTGTAACCATAGGAAGGAGAGTGTGTGATTAGTCAACTCATGAAAAAATTGAATACAATAATGGAATCCCATGCATATAAAATAAAATTAACAAGGAATGAAAAAAGGACAAAAATGTAGTAGCATAATCTTCATGAAATCCATCATCCAAGAGGGTAGTGCCATTGATGGAAAGCAAAAAGTCTCATCAATTTCTCATTAATCTAAAGAGGGAGCAAGTACAATCTGGGTCTCAAAAAATGTAGCTCTGACTTCCTCAAGACCAAGATAAGTTTACAATATAGCTCATGGCTCCTATTTATAGGAAGAATTTACCCTTGAGTTACCTTAGATGATAAATTCTTACTCCATTAGTGAAGTGATATACCTCCAAATGTTACATGCCTCTAAATACATTTATAAATCACTTAGAAGGCCTCTAAAATGCTCAATGGTATCATTTCATGTCAAAATATCACTTTCTCAAAAAAATTCTTGAGGTCCACACATCTCTTTGTCCTCTTTACTTGTTCATGAGAAATTTTCTCTAGGAGGGGTGCAAATCGATCTTGTTTAGGAGCACTTCAATCCATTTTGCTAGTGCTTAGCTCTTGTGAACCAGTCGCTTCTTGTTGGCTAGTGCTTCACTTCTTAGGTCTTCACTTAGCAAACTTTGGATTTTGGAGGTCTTAATTGACTAATCCAAAAGGTTTTGTACATCTCCAAATGGGAAGAACCCAGGTAGCAACTTGTTACTACAAGTATCGATGAACAACATATCAAGCTTGGAATGGAAGAAAATATTGAGGATCCAAAAGCATTTGATTAAAATTACATTCAAAATAAAATCTCCAGTTACATAGAAAATACTCTTAGAGGAACCTAGTAATTTTCCTATAGAGGTAGACATAATTATTTTTCTTATAGGATATTTAAAAAATAAATAAATAAATGGATGCAAATTGTTGGAAATGAGCAAAAGTGAAAAAATCAACAAAAAAATTATTTCTCCAAATGAGAATAATGTACATCCTTTACATATTTATACAACATGGTGTCTCTTAGTTTCAAGAGACCCTTGGTATTTCACCCCTTGGTGTTTCACCTTCACCTTAGACTATTCATCTTCTCTCATTCTCCCATTGGATGTAACTATTAAGTTTCTCTCAACCTCATATGAGGTGAAATAATTATCAATCATTGCTTAACACCAAATAATGTAATAATTAACATATAACACAAATAGGTGGCCTAAAACTATAGTGGGAGATGAGTTGAAGAGAAAGAACATTTGGATTAAAAAAATATCTAATGGATGAATAAGTAGGGTATTTGATTTTATTGAATGCCCAAATAACAAGTATGTAAAATTATATACAAGGGAAAAAACTTTAGGAGAACTATGTGGACAAATGAGTTAGCAAGAAAGAAAGTGCATTATTTTGCTAAGTGCAACCCTAAATATGAGCATCATTAATATATATATATATATATATATATATGCAAATATCAAATAAAGAGTGATGCTTATAGGTCAATTGAAAACTAGCTCATGTCAACTCATATGTGAGACATATAGATGGAAGAGACCTAAAGAGAAATGGGAAGAGAGAACATATACCTATTGCACTTCAAAGTCGGTGGAAATAGAGAAACACTCTCTTGGAATGCAAATTTTATAATAATATTCAAGATATTAATGTTGATGTATTAATAATGGATTCTAGGTTTAAATTATTTGAAAATATGAGGAAAATACGAGGAACATTTATCAACTAAGATTTATTATAAAGGATCAATTTTTTATACTAAATGACATTAGCTAATCAGTTATGTTCCTTAACTTTTAAGGAGGACATACAAGTTTGAATCTTGCCAAGTAATACATGCATAATTTCTAAACTATTTTAATACCTTTTTGTGATCATGATATATTATAATTGGGACCCATCCCATATAGACAATTAAAAAATAAAGTCTTCAAAATTAGAGAATGATTATTGAACTTTGATAATTCATATATTTATTTTTCTTTTAAATGAACAAGATAATATATAGTATTTGATAATGAAACTTTCTTGTCCCATAAATTGTTTTGACCTCATGGACAATAAATGTTATTATTCTAATATAAATAAAATATAATGTTGTAGAGTAATAGAGAATAAGATGCATCAAAACAACATAAAAAATATAAATTGATGGACTTATATGAGTATAATTTAACTTCATATAACAAAAATTAATATAACCCATAATAACATATTATGTATTAGGTAGACATTTTTGCTTAGATAACATTAACTAATTTTATTTATATTTAATAATATTTTTTTTGTTGGAGAACAAGGGATTGTACTTGAGTCCCCCACCCTTGAAAAATCACAATTGTCTTCTTTAGAGCATTAAATTAGAAAAATAGATTAAATTCTCCTCTCAATTAAGTTTCTATAGATAGAAACCTACATCATTTTACATAAAAATTTTGAATTCTTGATTTTTATTTTCTAAACTTTTTCAATTTTTTGTGTGAATACAAATATTCTAGAGTTCAACATCCTTCTTGACATTTTCCTACAACAACCTTCACAATACCAAAATTTCACCTCTACTATCTATGCATTTCATCTTAGTAGAGTAATATTTCCAAAACATCGCACTATCATAGCCCTCTTTACCAGATCTAGATTGCTAGTTTCCTTCCTGAAAAACAAGTGCAATCACAACAATTGTGATAAATAGTATATATGAAAGCATATTTATATGTAAAATAAAATAAATATTACCATTGGAAAACATTAAAGTAAATCTTAATCATTATTTGATTTAGGAAATCAATATTTTCTTGTTAGCTTCAGCTAAACTTATTACTTCCTCTAACCAAGGAAAGGAGAATTTAAATTCATGATCCTCAATTGAAACCCCTCTATTGGCTAGCCTATTTGCACATTTTTTTTTCCTTCTCTTAATGTATGTGTAGACCTCCTTTATTAAACTCTATAATAAGGTCTTGAATTTCCACAATTATCTCTTGTATGTTCCATGAAGCCTTTGCTTTCCTCAAAATTGTTTTTATTATTGTGAGTGAATCACCTTCCATCCATACTTTGTTTTAGTTCATTTTTTTGTATATTTTAACCCTCCCAAAGCTGCTCAAGCTTAAAATTTATTATTTGTCTTAAATCCATTATTAAAAGTGTAATGAGACAAAATGTCTCCTTTATTATTTCTAATTATTCCTCCTCCTCCTCGTCCTAGATTTCCTTTAGATGCTCCATCAACATTCAATTTGACCAACTTCAAATCTAGTGGTTTCTACTTTATATTCTTTGCCTTATTTTTGTTTATCTTATCTCCAACATCATAATTTCATTTGATGACTTGACTCCATCTATCAAGGCTCTTTGCTTTCATATTAGGGATTGGGTGAGTTGATAGGGTTGGTTTAGACTCCTCAAAGGCTAAACAAATATTTATTTTCATCACCTCTAAATTGTTTTCATTTCCTTTAAATATTCTTCTATTCCTTTCTATCCAAGCAATCCAAATTATTGTATCCTTTGATATATCCTAGATTGTTTGTAAAGCATCATTTTTTAAAAGTACTTTGTCATTGCTTTAACCATTCCTCAATTCTACCATTTATCACCATGCATTTACCAAACATATTAAGAATCCATTGCCATAGTTTCCAAACTATTGAGTAGTGTCCCAAGAGATGGTCTATAATCTCCTCATCCATTTTACAAAGAACACATTTTGAGGGATCATGAAAACCCCTTTTCATAAGGTTATCCCAAGATAAAATTATTCTATGACCTACTAGCTAAACAAATATTTTAACTTTAGGAATGCTTAGGCTATCCCAAATTTCTCTCCATATTCTTGCGATATTCCTATTTTGATGGCGTTTTATATTATATCCATTTCTTGTTGTGTATTCTCCCGATTTATTCAACTCCCAAGTCAACTTATCCTTGACTCCTCTCAAAATAATCATTGTTATCTTTCTACTCAATTGTATCCTAGCGTCAATGTCTTGTATACTTGTAAAAACATCTTCTTTCCATTTGTATCTTCCTTCCTTATCCTTGTACAAAATGTTTGAAAACCTATCACCATAATTATCTTAAAGTAATATCATCCATGGTTTCAAAATTAGATCTAGATTGAGTGGTTTTCTATCACATAAAGTATCCATCCAAATAGATTTTTTTTCTCCAATTTCCACCACTCTGATTTTTTAGGTTGTTCCATAGTGTATAACCATTTGGTAGAGAGAATGCAGTAAATATTAAGCTTGGTTCATTGGGCTCAACATACTTAGAAGAATTCTTGCCCATTGTATTTGACTCTCTTTGTACAATCTCTAATTTTATTTTCCCCTAAGATCTAAGTTTGCATCCATAAGAAATATTAAATTGAGACCTCCCCTAGTTTTATCATCACACACCTTGCTCCATTTCATCAAAGGAAATTTCCTTTTACCATGTAATCCTAACCATTAAAATGACCACATAATATAGATTATTTTTTTCTATTGATTTTGGCATAGTATACAAGGACATAATATGTTGGAATAGTTTGTAAGACTTATTTAATTAGTTGTAATACTCTTGCTAATGATAACCATCTGCCTTTCAATGATGGTAGTTTATTTTTAACTTTACTTATAATTGAATTTAATAATTCTATCCTCATTCTCCCCTCAAATAAGGGCATCCCTAAATAAGTTGTTGGTAAATTTACCTCCTCCATTTGAAGTAACTTGTATATCCCTACTTTGATTTTAGTTAGGATGTTTAGGAAGTAAATTTTAGATTTTATCCTATTAACTTTTTACCCTTATGCTCTTTCATATTCCTTTAATAAGTTATTCAAAGCTTTGGCCTCATTTGTCCTTGCCCTATTGAAAAGGGTTGTATCATTGTTGATGGGTGATGTTGTCAATGTTATTACTAGCTTTAAGTACACTTATAAACCCATATTTGTAAGCCATATTCAAGTTCCTACCCAAAATATCTACCATAATAATGAACAAATATGGTGAGAGAGAATCTCCCTATCTAAGGCCTCTCTTGGCTTTAAATGATTTTGTTACTAACCCATTGACTAACACATAATATGAAACTGTAGAGACACAAGATTTAATCTATCTGACCTATTTCTTCTTAAATTCAAACTTTTATAATACCACAAAAAATAAAATCCCATTTAAATCTATCATAAGCCTTACTCATGTCAAGGTTTAAGATCATTGTTTTCTCTTTTCTTGAAGTTGTTGAATGCATAACTTCATGAGCTACTATGATCCCATCCAAAATTTGTCTCCCTTTCACAAATACTCTTTGCTCTTCTATAATAATTTTGCCTAACAACGGACTTAACCGATTCACCATCACTTTGGAAATAATCTTATATGTCGTATTACATAGGATTATGAGTCGAAATGAATCAAACAATTATGCACCATTTTTTTTGGAATTAGGGTAAGATATGTTGCATCTATTTTATAAGGAATGTATTGTTTTACCCTAGACTGTTCTATTGCCACCAATAAAGAATCCTCAACTATATCCCAATTATGTTGATAGAATGTTGTAAAGAGTCCATCCGAACATAAGGATTTATCCTTATTAAAAGAGAAAATAGCTAGATGAACTTCTTCCAGAGTAATATGCTCCAACAGTTTCGTATTGTCTTCATCTATTATAATTGAAGGAACTTATTGTAAAAATTTATCGTTAAGAACTTCAAACTCCTTTGATCCTAAAATATTCTTAAAAAAATACCTTTCCTCTTTTTCTATTTCACTTTGATTTTCAATCCAAACTACTACTGATTTAATTCTACTAATTTCATATGTTGATCTTTGTATTATTGTCATCCTATGAAAAACTTTGTGTTTTTATCTCCTTTTAACAAAGTCAGTCTTGATTTAAATCTCCAAAATTTCTCTTCCTTACTCAAAATATTATGATATTCACTACTCTCTTTCTTCCGAGCTTGGATTATTATGATCACCTTTTTATAATTTTGAAAGTTTATCTTTTAGTTCTTCTTTCTTCTAAAAAATATTTTTGAAAGTGTTATTGTTTCATTCTTTTAATCTAGATGTCAAAGATTAAAATTGTTTTGAAAGTGTATACAACCCACCATTTTCTAGATAATTCCACGTTTGTGCTATCATATCAACAAATTGAGGATGATCTTCCCACATTTGTTCATATTTAAATAATGATATTTTTTTAATTCACTTATCATCATTTTAACTTTTATTGGCTAGTGATTTGAACCAATCCTTGTCAAGGTATTAATTTTAGCACAAGTCCCTTCATCTAGCCAATGATCTAAGAGAATGCATCTATCTAATTTTTTTACTATTAGGTTTTGGTCTCTCCTATTGTTGGTCCATGTATAGTTGTCTTCTTCAAACTCAACCTCCCATAGATTATTGTTTTGAATAAAATATGAGAATCTCTCATACTTTAGGTTAGTTTCCTAATTTCTCCAAATTTTTCATCCAACTTGGTTGGCACTAAAATCTCCTATAATCATGAATCAATTTTCTTAGTCTTTACTTCTCATAAAAGCTTCAACCCCACTCCAAAATTCTAATCTAGCTAAGTGAGTTGTAGATCCAAAAATAGATAAGGATGAAACCAATATTCGCAAAGAAGCATGTGCCTAAAGAGGCTATCCAATGCCTAGTTTTATGAATGGTTACATAGGATATTCTAATAGGATTTCAACAAGTTAGAATTTCCCTTGCCCCTCCTTAAAAGTCTATCGCATCTCATTCACATCTCACCCATACTGCTTTCATATTTTTATAAAAATCTTATTTTATTATTTTAGTTTTTTGGATACAAAGGATATTAGGCTTATTACTTAAACTGAGGTACCTAATACATCTCTGCTTTGAGGGGGCATTAGTACCCCTTATATTCCATGATATGATAATCATATCTCATTAGGGGCTATTGGTCTTGCTTGTAAATTACCAATATCATTTTATTGTTTGGTAAAGAGAAGTTCAACCAACTTAGTTTGTGTTCCTTTATTTATGTTTGCTCTTGCTTCCTTGGATTTATAGTTTCCTAGCTCTACTATGGAAGCTTTTGACTTGTCCTGCTCATTTTTTGGTATTTTCTTACTAGTGGTAGATGTATTAACATCTAACACTGCATTTTTTTTACCAATTTTTTTCTCCTAAGTGGTGCATGGTACTTCAAGAGAGACTTCAAAATCTGAATTGACACATTCCCTAGGTTCATCGAGAATGTTCATACCTAAATTAAGATCATACTAAATATACAATTCCTAGTTAATATTTTGAACATGTTATACTGTGTCCTCTAAGCTTTAATCTACTTTTTTCTCATAGGCTAAAGCCTCAAAAGAGTTAGTATTTCTTCCAATATCCTTCCTTACTGGTCTCTAATGTTTATTTGCTTTGTTTTATCTATTTCTATTTTTTGTAAGTTGAAAACCATCCTCATCCATATCCATTTGTAAGTTTCTCTTGTGAAATTATACATATGATTTTGTTGGACTCTTCTTAGGGCATGATCTCTCAATATGATCCACCTCATGACATCTTCTACATCTAAATATATTTTTTCATAATCTATGCTTTGGGTCCACATCTTATCCCCATACTTAAGAATTATTGGTTATGGTGAAGGTTTACTTATATCAATCATAACCAATATTTGAGCATAAATAGCCAAAAATCCATCTTGTTTAGTTTTTGAAATCTCAAGGAATTCTCTTAGAGTGTTGCCTATTTCCTTGAAGGTATCCATTTCCCAAAACTCAATGGACAAACAAACATCCTAACCTAGACTGGTATTAGGGTAAGGAAGTGTCATGCTCTTTCCATAAACCAAGGATCCCCTTTTAGGATTCTATCTCTTTCTTCCCTAGAACAAAATATGGCTAGGAAGAAACCTTTGGGAAGAAAGGATAGAATCACTCCTAGAGACTTCCAACTCATATCAATCCATTTTCTCAAGGCTGAAGCCCCTGGCCAATACCTACTAAATTTACCAAAAATTACCTTATCTTTGAGTAGAAAGGATCGATCCTCTATGGTTTCCTTTCTACCTATAATTAGTCAATGGGAAGGAAACTAAAAATCATAATCTATTGAAATTTACCAGAGTATCCTATAGCAAATATAATATTTGATAAAAAAAATTATAAAAATTTACAAGCAAAATTTCTAAGATAAAGGGAAAATAAACTTAGTTGAAAAATTCTATGACTAGACATAATGTCTTCCCTCAATGAAGCCCAAACCCTCATTGCTCCTCTCATCATCCAAACCCTGGTTGATAGATATTTGTAATTTTGCTTTTCACGACTTGAAAATTTGTCATTGCCCTTGTTCCAAATGGATGACTTCACAAGGTTGTATATACCTCAATATTGCTTAGATTCCTTTATATGGCCACTCATTTAAAAGCTCTTCAAATTTTGCACAAAGTGGTCTAAGAATAAACTGAATCGGAAAACCTTCGTGAAGATATAGCTCCTAAAATATGAGATGTTTTTTAGAAAATAATTACCCTAATCCTTCACAAAATGAAATCCCTAGAAGGTAATAAAATCATGTTACTATATATTTAATAATATTGTATTAAGTTTTATTGTCTCTTCGCGAAGGATTGGGATTTTTTTCTTCTGAAATAGGTCTCATTTCTTAGGAGTCATATCTTCGTAAGGGGTTATCCAATTCATATGATTCTTAGACCAACTTCTACAAAATTTGAATAGCTTCAATATGAGTGGACAAATGAAGGAATCCGAGCAATATTGAGGGAGATACGACCCTATGAAGTCAACCATACAAAACAAGAGTAGTGATGATTTTTCAAGTTGTGAAAAATGAAATTGCAAATATTCGTCAGCTAGGGTTCGGATGATGGGAAGAGCAAATTAGTGGCTAGGACTTCAGTAGGGCAAGACATTCTATCTAGAAATAGAATTTTTTAGCTAAGTTTTTTCCCCTTCTTTATATTAGAAATTTTGCAAGCAAATTATTATAATTTTTTATAAAATATTATATTTTCTATAGGACATTCTGATAAATTTCAATAGATTTTAAGTCTTAGTTTACTTTAAATATTATACCTTCAAGGTAATAAGCAACACTCTAGGAGAATTCCTTAAGATTTTAGATACTACGAAAGATGGATTCTTGGTTATTTATGCTCAAATATTAGTCATGATTGATATAAGTAAACCTTTACCAAAATCAATCATTCTTAAGTATGGAGATAAGATGTGGACCCAAACCATATATTATGAAAACATATATTTTAGATGTAGAAGATGTCATGAGGTGAGGCATATTGATAGATCATTCCCTAAGAAGAGTCCAATAGAATTATATGTAGAAAACTGCAAGAGAACCTTACAAATGGATATGGATGAGGATAATTTTCAACTTCCAAAAAATAGAAATAGACAAATGAAAGAAAATAAATAGTGGAGACTAGTAAGGAAGGATGTGGGAAGAAATACAACCTCTTTTGGGGCTTTATCCTATGAATAAAAAGTAGATTAAAACTTAGAGGACACAATTAAATAGGTTCAACATATTTAATAAGGAATCGTCAATTCAATATGATCCTAGTTTAAGGAAGAACATTCTCGATGAAACTAAGAAATGTGCCTTATCAGATTTTTAAGACTCTCTTAAAGTACCATGCATCATTCAAGAGAAAAAATGGTAAATAAAATACAGTTTTAGAAGTTAATACCTCTATCATTAATAAAGAAACACTAGAAAATGAGCAAGATAAGTCAAAAGCTTCTGTAGTAGAGCTAGGAGAGGATAAATATGATGAAAAACAAAATTGTGAAAGAATATTGAGGGATAGAATAATAATATCTACTCCTGATATAGGCAAGGAAAAAGGAGGAAAACCCTCAAATTATCAAGGAAGATCTGGGAAGCAAGAGCAAACATAAAGAAAGGAACACAAACTAAGTTGGTTGAACTTCTCTTCACCAAAAAACAAAATGATATTGGTAATACGCAAGCGAGACCAATATCCCCTTGACATGATTATCATCTCATGGAATATAAGGGGCTCTAATGCCCCCTAAAAGTATAAGTGTATCACAGACCTATGTTAAGTAATAAGCCTAATATTCTTTGTATCTAGGAAACTGAAATGATAAAATAAGAAGTTTCAAAAACTATGAAAGCGGTATGGGCAAGATATGAATGGGATGCTATGTATTCTAAAGGAGTAGCAGGGGGGATTATAACTTGTTGAAATCCTTCTAGAACCTCTTGTGTAATCATTCATAAAACTAAGCATTGGATAGCCTCTTTAATCACTTGCTACTTTGTAGATATTCATTTCATCCTTATCAATATATATGGACCTACAACTTAGTCAAATAAATTTGAATTTTAGAGTGGTAACGAAGCCTTTATGAGAAGTAAAGACTAAGAAACACGATTCATGATCACAGGAGATTTTAATGCCATAGCCAAGTTGGATGAAAAAATTGGGGGAATTAGGAAATTAACCCAAAGTATGAGATATTTCTCAGTTTTTATTCAAAATAATAATCTATGGGATGTTGAGTTTGAAAAAGAAAACTATACATGGACCAACAACAAAAGATACCACAACCTAATAGCAAAACAAATAGGTAGATGCCTACTTTCAAACCATTGGTTAGATGAAGGAACTTGCGCTAAAACTAATACTTTGACAATGATTGGTTCAGATCATTGGCCAATAAGAGTTAAAATGGTGGTAAGTGAATTCAAAAAAAGGTCATATTTTAAATATGAGCAAATGTGGGAAGATCATCCTCAATTTGTTGATATGATAGAACAAACGTCAAATTCTTCAAGAAATGGTG
This sequence comes from Wollemia nobilis, assembly GCA_028583015.1. NCBI lineage: Eukaryota > Viridiplantae > Streptophyta > Pinopsida > Araucariales > Araucariaceae > Wollemia > Wollemia nobilis. The sequence goes on along the minus strand of JAQPPZ010001899.1, from coordinate 615,904 downwards.
GGTTTTTTTTTAATGAGTTATATGGGATTGAAACAGGCCTCACCCGTATTACATCAACATCACATGGTGGTATTACAACAAAGCTTGGATATTATCCATGTATCGTTCGACAAGATTCGAACCTAGGTCTCCTCCTTTAAATGTTGAGGAATCTAACTAGTTGAGCTAATACCACTTGATTCAAGAAATGGTGGGTTATACGCTCTTCCAAAACAAATTAAATCTATGACATTTAGATTAAAATAATGGAACAAGAACACTTTTGAAAATATTTTTGAGAAGAAAGAAGGACTACAAGATAAACTTTCAAAATTTCCAAAAGGTGATCATAATATTCCAAGCTTAGAGGAAAGGGAGTTGCTTAGTGAATATCATAATATTTTGAGTAAGGAAGAGAAATTCTAGAGATTAAAATCAAGATAGACTTGGTTAAAATAAGGATATAAAAATACAAAAAAATTTCATAAGATGGTTATAGTACAAATATCACATCCAGAATTAGTAGAATTAAATCAATAGAATGGGTTTGGATTGAAGATCCTAGTGAAATTAGAAAAGAGGTAAATTATTTTTATCAAAATATTCTAGGATCAACGGAGATGGAAATTCTTAATGATAAACTTCTTCAAAATGTACCTTCAGTTATAACAAATGAAGATAATAGGAAATTGATGGAGTTTATTACTCTAGAAGAACTTTGTTTAGCTTTTTTTTCTTTTAATAAGGACAAATTCCCTAGCCTAGATGGGTTCTATGCAAATTTTTACCAACATAATTAGGATATAGTGAAGGATTCTTTATTGTTGGTAGTGGAGTGGTCTAGGGTAAAACAATACATACCTTACAAAATAAATGCAACATATCTAACCCTAATTCTAAAAAAGACGGATGTTGGATTATTTGATTCTTTTAGACCCATAAGCCTATGCAATATGGCATATAAGATTATCACTAATGATGCCAAAGCTTTGAATAACTTTTTAAAGGAATACAAAAGAGCATCAGGCCAAAAGGTTAATAGGAAAAAATCTAAAATTTACTTCCTTGACACTCCAGCTAATATCAAAGCAAGAATTTGCAGGTTACTTCAAATGGAGGAGGCAAATTTGCCAACAACTTGTCTAGGGATGTCTTTATTTGAGGAGAGAATGAGATTAGAATTATGGAATCCAGTTATTAGTAAAGTTCAGAATAAAATTTCATCTTGGAAAGGTAGATGGTTATCATTAGCATAAATAGTGCAGTTAATTAAGTAAATCTTACAGGCCATTCCAACATATTATTTGTTATTGTATACTATGCCAAAATTAATTGAAAAAAGTTTGATCTATATCATGTGATTCTTTTTATGGTTAGGTTTACATGATAAAAGGAAATTTCCTTTGGTGAAATGGAGCAAGGTGTGTGATGATAAAACCAAGGTAGGTCTGGATCAAGTGATGCAAATATTGAAGATTAAATCTTGTAAGGGCAACCAACTTAAAGGGAATGTGAGTATTAGTAAGATGGATAGGACAAGAAATTGGCAACCTCCTCCTAAGGATTTTGGAAAAGTCAATACTGATGGAGCCTCGAGAGGGAACTCTGGAAAAGCCAGTGTGGGAGGAATTGGTAGACTTTCAAATGGCTCCCTGGTTTTTACTTTTGCTGAGAATTTGGGTATTCTTTCCAATAACCTTGCTGATGGGTATGGTATCCTCAGAGGCCTTTAGGAGGCTACTAAGGTTGGATGGGAAAAGGTGTTAGTTGAGTCTGACTCTCAACTTATGATTAATATTTTGAAGACTCCTTCCAATAATCATAAGGTTGATTAGAGAATAAAAAGAATTATTGAGAAGATTCAATTAATCCAGTTGGGATTTTTGAAATTTGATTACAATCACGTGGTCAGAGATCAAAACAAGATTGTTGATGCTTTAGCTAATTGGGCTTTGGACAAAGGTGATCTTACTTGTTATGGCCACCCTCCTAGATGGTGGGCTTCGCAAATTAGGGAAGCTCTTATTTCTATCATTTCTTGGGATGGCTCCAGCTCTGAAGGTACCTAGTTTCTTCTTATTTTTTTTGCTTCTCTTTGGTTTATTCAGGTTTTTTTAGTTCTCTAGCTCACTTTTTTCTTTCTTTTGTTTCCTTTGTTGTTTCTTGCCTTAATAGTCTTCTGGTCTAGATAGATCATTGTTATGTTCAATATTTTTTTTCTTTTTTATTTTTGTTTACTTTTTTAAGGTGTGTGTGTTCTTTTGTTTTGTTTTGTTTTTGTGTTCATTGTGTTGTTTTTTGTTGTTCTTGTGTTTTTGTTGTTTTGTATTTTTTTTATGTTTTTTATTATTGTTCTTGTGTTTTTGTCGTTCTTGTTCTTGTGTTTCTCTTTGTTTGTGTTAATTCGTATTTTTTTGTGTGAGTGTTTTCTATGTTTTTTGTTTTTGTTTATTGTCTGTTGTTGGTTGTTTTTTATTTTTATTTTTATTTTATTTTTTTAATATTTTAGATTTTGGTTGTGTTTATTTTTCATGTTTTTTTTTGGGTTGTCTTTGTAGTGTTCTGTTGTTTTTGTCTTGTTTGTGTTTTGTTATGTGGTTGTTGTATTTTTCTATGTGGTTCGTGTTGTGGTTTCTTTTATCTTATTGTGTGTGTGTTTGGTTGTGCTTTTGTTTTTGACACACTCAAGGAGCATATTTTTTATTTTATTTTATTATTTTGTTGTTATTTACTTATTTATTTACTTATTTTTAAATTGGTTTTGTGTGTTTGTTTTCTCCTTGAGTATGTCAAAGGTGGTAGGCTAGGTCCGAGTCCTAGGCATTTTTTGCGAAATGGATACCCCTGCCTCCTTGGGTATTACCCGAAAGTGGCATCCCTTTTGGGATATTTTCCACAAAAAAAAAAAAAAACCAAGGGAGGTATTGGTTTAAGAGTTCTTAAGATGCAAACCTAGCTCTTAGGGGAAAAGTAATATGGAGATTGTACAAAGAGAGTCAAAGACAATGGGCAAGAATTATTCTAAGTAAGAATGTCGAGCATAATGACCCAAGTTTAATATTTACTATATTCTCTCTACCAAATGGTTTTGCTCTTTAGAATGGTTTAAAAAACTCTATTGACCTAATGATTAAAGGTTGAAGATAGGTGGTGGGAATTGGAGAAAAAATTTCTATTTGGATGGATACTTGGTGTGATGAAAAACCACTCAATTTAGATCCAATTTTGAAATCTTGGATGAGATTGCTTCAAGAAAAATATGATGATAGGGTTTCAAACATTTTGTACAAGGATCAAGAAGGAAGATACAAATGGAAAGAAAATGATTTTACAAGTATACAATATATTGATGCTAGGAGGCAATTGAGTAGAAAGATAATTGTGATTATTCCAAGGGGAGCCAATGATATATTGAATTGAGAGTTGAATAGCTCAAGAGAATACACAATAAGAAGTGGATATAATGCAAAGCACCAACAAAATAGTAATATCACTAGAATATGGAGAGATATTTAGGATAGCCCAAGCATTCCTAAAATAAAAATGTTTCTTTGGCTAGGTCATAGAAGAATTTTATCCTAGGATAACCTTATGAAAAGGGATTTTCATGGCTTCTCTCAAATTTTCTTTGTAAATAGGAGGAGAGTATAGACCATCTCTTGGGATATTGATCAATAGTATAGAAACTATGGCAATAAATTCTTAATATGTTCGATAAATGCATGGTGATGAGTAGCAGAATTGAATATTGGTTAAAGCAATGGTACAATGCTTATAAAAGTGAGGCTTTACAAACAATATGGGATATATCAAAATATACAATACTTTGGATTGTATGGCTAGAAAGGAATAGAAGATTATTTAAAGGAAAGGAAAACAATTTATAGGTAATGAAAATGAATATATGTTTAACCATAGAGGAGTCTAAACCAACCCTATCAACTCACCCAATCCGTAATCTAGAAACAGACAGCCTTGATAGATGGATTCAAGTCATTAAATGGAATTATGATGTTGGGTACAAGAGAAGCAAAAAGAAGGCAATGAATATAAAGTGGAAACCACCAGATGTGGAGTGGGTTAAATTGAATTTTGATGAAGCATCTAAGAATATCCAAGACCAGGAGGAGGAGGAATAATTAGAAATAATAAAGGAGATATTTTGTCTCAATATGCTTTCAATAGTGGATTTAAGACAAATAATGAAGTTGAAGCTTAGGAAAATTTAAAAGGGTTAAAAATATGCAAACAAATAAAATGGAATAGAGTATGGATGGAAGGTGATTCTCTCGTAGTAATAAATGTAATTTCAAGGAAGGCAAAGGTTCCATGGAACATACAAGAGATAATCGTAGAAATTCAAGATCTTGTTAAAGAGCTTGAAGAAATCAGGTTTACACATACATCAAGGGAAGGAAACAAATGTGCAGATAGACTAGCCAATAGAGGTGTTTTGATTAAGAATTGTGAAGTTAAATTCTCCTTTCCATGGTTAGAGGAAGTAGTAAGTTTAGTTGAAGCTAACAAGAAAATATTGGTTGCTTGAATCAAATAATGATTAAGATTTATTTTAACGTTTTCCATTAGTAATATTTGTTGTTTTATAACAATAATGTGTTTTCATATAAATTATTTATTATAATTTTTGTGGTTGCACTTATGTTTCAGGAAGAAAACTAGCAATTCAAATTTGGTAAAGCATATTTTAATAGTGCGATGTTTTGGAAATATATATATTAATAAGTTGTGTGTGGCTTCTATTGGGGGCCACTCCTATTACAAAAACAAAATATTACATTGCTCTCATTACATTTCTAACAAGTTAATTAAAGCATATCCAAATTTATCTTTCGATCAAAGATATTCTTCATTTGCCTTTCTATCAATCTCCATCTTCCTCAAACTACTAAGTTTCCACAATTAACTCCTTTTATATTAGATGCCTTCCAAAATTTAAATTTTTCCAAGATGAAATTCAACACCACTAATGGCTAAAATATTTGTTGTCCAACTTCTATATCTATAAATATTTTGTCTATAACAACCTCACAATTTCTTAATACTTTTTTTAGGGTTCTTATCCATTCCCCTAATATTCCAAGATATTATTTTCATTGTTATTTTTTATTTTATTTGTGGGTTTAGCCTCACTTCTTGCTAGCACTTGTGATATTTGCTTTTGTTTTCCCATATCAATATCCCTGTGGGTTTCATTTTCTCTTTGATTTTGGTTCTTGGGTCTTTCTCTTTTTTTTTTAATTCCTAACAATACTTTCATCTTCATCAATCTTTTCAATCTTCTCACACTGCTCAAAGTAAGACTTATCATCTTTAGGTTTACCTTATTCTAAATGATCTAGAGTGCAAGGAATAACCTCAAAAGTACAATCTTCTTTATGTTACATAAGTGCAAGGATGCTCTTATGTAGCAATTACCTTCTTATTTTGCTTTAAAAAACCTAAATTGTTATGGGTTTCCTTCATCCTTATCTCTTTATTATGCTCCTTTTGAAACCTTGAAGTGCAAGAGATAACATTTTAATCCCATTCACTCTTATTACTTGGCGAGGATTATGTACTACTTGAGAAAAATGAATATTTTTTTACCTGGAACAAACTTGACCTCTTTTGTTGTCTTTGTTTTAGGATTTCTCTCCACATTTTCTTTTGCACCTTTAATTCCTTTTGAACTTGCGAAATGATATTGTAGATAGGTTTTTTTTGCCTCTTCTTTCGGAGTGGAATATCCTTGATATGATCTAGCTTCTATTACTGTATGATTTCCTTGGTTCGTCTCAAAGTTTATCTCATGTCTATATTTTTTGTCTCTTTCTTCATATTTTTAACTTTGAAAACTCTTGCCATGTATCCAATCTCATAACAATTACGACAATGAAATGTGATATTTTCATAATCTACTTATTGATCTCATTCTCTTGATTTAGATTTTATATTAATGGATTGTGGCAAAAGTTTTAAAATATTCATAGCAATGCATATTTGAGTATATATAGCATGCTTTCACTCAGTATTTAGTCCTTCCTTGATGAATTCCCATAAGTTATTTTCAATACTCTTTAGAACATCCTTATTTATAAGTTGATATGGAAGTTTAAAAATACTAACCTATACTCAAAGCTTATTAATAGTTTCTGTCTCAACAAAAAAAAATTCATTCCATGGTCTCAAATAAAGTGTATCTCTTCCCCTAAACCATCGGCCACCATCCATGAATTTATCCCTAATTTTTGAACTAGAAAAAAAAATTAGGAAGAAAAGTCACAGAGTAATTTGAATTTAATCCCCACTTCCACTTGATCCAATTTTGAATCTCCAAAAACCTTGGCCATAATCTATGTAACTTACATATTAACCCTCTACTTTTAAGAACCATTATATCATGCTCAATCATCTCATACTTGATACTCACTTTTGGTGTAACATCTGCTACTTGGATCAAAATTGTCATGTATTCGCTCTTTTGCTTATCTCCAACTTAGGCCTCTATACTTACAACTAGGGCATCTTGACTTCCCATTAGGGTTTTCAAATATGAATTTCCTTCTATACTAGCTAATGGGGCTTGCTCTTGGCTTGTACTACCTCTTGTCTCACCTTCCCTCTTGGCTTGCACTCTCTCCTGCCTTGCATTCGCTCATAGTTTGCACTCCTTCTTGGCTCACAATAGCCCTTGTCTCTTTTTTTTCTCAATGTTCCTTTGCTTCAATATTTTTTTGGAAATAATGTTCCACATATTCATGGTAAGGTTTTGAATCATTTATGCACTTTGGATAAACCCGTTGCTCTTTCCCCATGACAAAATATTGGTTTGCACTCCCTCTTAGATCACACTTCCTCTCAACTCGCACTAGATTTTCTTCAACTAGATCACACTTTGCTTTCTACTTACTACTTATACTTCCTCCTCACTCATAACTCATGCTCACTCTTGCTTATGGCTACACTTACTCCTAGCTCGTGCTTACACTCGCTTCAAGCTACACTCACTCCCAACTTGCACTCCCTCTTGACTCACGATCGCGCTCACACTCCCTGTTCTCCCTCTTGGCTCACACAATATTTTAGAAATATTACTCTACCAAGATGTAAAGCATAGATAGTAGAGGTGAAGTTTTGGTATTGTGAAGGCTTCTATAAACAAATATCAAGAAGGATGTTGAATTCTGGAATATTTGTATTCATACAAAAATTGTAAAGATCCATAAAATGAAAATCAAGAATTCGAATATTTTATGTAAAATGATGTAAGTTTCTAGCTATACCATCTCAATTGAGATGAGAAGTGTATCTATTTGTAAACTCTCAAGATCTAAAAAAGAGAGTTGTAGTTTGTCAAGGGTGAGGGACTTGAGTACAACCCCTTATTATCTAGTAAAAAAACTATATTTTTTTTAAGTTTTAAAAGGATGTCTAAATCGTAAAATCATATAATATTGCAACATCAATGGAAATCAATATATTAAGAAGTGTCAGGACACCCTAGTGGTATGTCATTATACTCTTATCCATGATACCCAAGTTCGGATCACGGGAAGGATGGCCCCTAGTTTTACTTTGTATTACTTCAAAAGAAAAAAATAGTACTAAAAAATAAGAGGTTTAGCTATAGAAAAAAACCTTAATCATATAGAATTTTTTATAAAACATAGTTAAAAGCAAAACGCTATGAATTTTTATGAAGATTTTTTTTGGAGTGAGCAAGTTAAAATTCTATTAATGACAATCAAAATACAGTAAAAGGGAAAGAATTCTCCCTTTTTTTGCCAGGCCCAGAATACAAATAAGATTTCTTTTTGCATACACACTATTACCAAAGAGCCTTATAGCTAGAAGATTATTCCGTTTGGTCTTCTTTTTCCATCTTCTTGTCGTTATCTCCTTTTTATTCATAGAAGGTACTAACATGTTTGATCATCTTCATTCAATGCCATGTTATCTAGGGTATCTTGTTGCCCTTAGATTTGAGTCACTTGTGTTGCTCCTCTCCTTAGAGTGTTTCATATTGCTTCCTCCTCATCAGGTATCTGAGTTTCTTCTAATATTTTTGCCTCCAATATGTTTGTTAGCTTCCTTGTTAAGGTGTTCCAAGTTCTCTTTGTTAGTTTATAGTCTTCTTTAAAAGTTATTCCATTTCTTTCCAACCATAGTTGCCATTGTATAAAACCAATACCTAGATCCTAGGCACATTTGATTTTTGTGGATGTGAATTTGTTGGCTTTCCAATAGTTCTAGAAGGTTTCCATGGTTGGGAGTGAGGTCCCCTGTTGATTGAATGTTTCAAACCACTAGTGTCAAATCATTTGTGCATATGGGAATGTAAAGAGTAGGTAGGGGATTGTTTCTTCTTCATTGTTATACATTATACTTTGGTTTGGACCTTTAAAGCCTCTCTTACATAGGTCATCTTGAGTCAAGATACTGTTGTGTACCACCTGTCAAGAGAAATAATTGATCTTTGTCCAGCCTTTGGGTTACCACAACTTTTACCAAGGGAAATAATTGAGGGATTGAGGGCCAGAAGAGATGGATATATAACCCTCTTGGACTAAGTAAATACCAAGGGTGCCAAAACCCCTGGCTATTTTATCTTGTTATGCTTTCCTTACCCAAGCTATTTTGGTTAGGATTTCATCCAATTTTGCCTTCTCCACCTCCCATCCTTCGCATGAATATTCCTTAGGAGGATGTCATAGGTGGTGTCCCAGAGATTGGTTGTTCAATGATTTGAAATAATGGCCCACATTGACCCAACCATGTTTATAGAATACCAATTTTAGGGCATTTAGATGTGGATATTGGACATCCATGGGGGGATATCATTCCCAAGAGTCATCCCAAAATATGGCTTTGCTCTCATCTCCAATTATCTAAAATAAACCCTTCTTAATAACATAAGCTCCTTTCTTCAGTGTTTTACAGATTTATGAACCTTCCTCTATTACTGGGAGTCTAGGAAGGTCATATCCTATGTGATTTGGGTAGTATTTCGCTAGGAGAATCTTGGACCAGAGTTGGTCTAGGTGGCATAACCATCTCTACTAGAGTTTACTAGTTGAAGCTTAGTTGTTTGTTATTGTCGCTCGAATTTCCAAACCTCCATCCTCTTTTGGGCAACAAACTTTTTTATAGCTGGTCAAAGCCATTTTTTACTCCCTTTGACACCGAACCATAAGAATCTCTGCATTATTTTGTTGAGGTCCTTCAACATATCTTTTGGGACTACTAGGACTAAGAATTTTTACACAAGCATTACTTGAAGGACTGGTTTTAGTAATGTAACTTTACCTCCAAAACTTAGCCATTTGTTCATCTAGTCATTTAGCTTAGAGAATATTTTATCTTTTATTGTTCTTCAATCCTTAGCTTTTAGACTTCTTCCTAAGAGAGGGATTCCTAGGTATTTTAAGTGAGGAGAAGCTTCCTAGAATCTTAAGTTTTGGGTAATCCTTTCTTGAACTCTCTTTGTATCATTAAAGAAACATTTATGGATTTATGGTCATTTATGAGTTATCTAGTGGCCTTTATATAGCAATCAAGAAGGTTTCTTATGCTAACTGCTTCTTGAATTATTTCCTCCCCTAAATTCCAGTATCGTCCATAAATTGCAAGTGAGTAAGATCCAAATAAAGGTTGATTCTTATTCCTGTAATGATGTTCTTGTCTTATTTTGTATGATATATCTCCCTAAGCCTTTCGCATAAATAATTAACAAGTACAATGACATAATATCTCCTTGTATGATCCCTCGAAAGGCTTGGAAGGGTTGGGATGAAACTCCATTAATGAGGACAAAGAAGGAAGTCAATGAGACACATTCTAGAACCCACAAAATCTATTATCTTCCAAAACCAAATTTCTCAGGGATTTTGACCATGAAGTCCTAGCTGACCCTGTCATAAGCTTTGGAGAGACCAAGTTTTATGAACATTCCTTTATTCTCTTTCCTGATGAGAGTGTGTAAATATTCCTAAGATAGGATGATTCCATCTAGAATCAATATTCCTTGCACAAATCCCCCTTATTCATGGGATATTATTACTAGGAGGATTTTTTAAACCTTTTTACCATCAGTTTGGTGAGGATTTTGTAGATCACATTGCAGAGAGCAATGGAGCAAAAATTTGTAATGTCCTTCATGTCTTTGTCTTTCAGGATAAAAGCTAGGTGGGTGTGATTGAGGGCTTTGAGTATCCGGCCATTGGATCTGATCTCTTCTAATCCTTTTATAACATATTCTATTATTGTATCCTAGAAAGCTTTGAATAATCCAATAGGAAGATCATATGATCCATGTGATTTATCAGTTTGCATACTAAAGACAATTGATTTGACTTCCTCTATAGTAATTGCCTTCAGAAGTTCCTCGTTTTGGTATTGGGAGACAAAAATTGGGATACTATCCAAAATCTCCTGTTGGTGGGTTAGAGATAAATTTGGGTCTACAATAAACAAAGTACTAAAGATTTTGTTAGCGATTTTATGCATACCTAGTGTCTTGTCTCGAACATTAGTCATCGAGAAAAGTATTATCCAGTTATGAAGATTGCGAGTAGTTGTAGAGTAGTGGAAGAATTTAGTATTCCGATATCGCTACCACAACCATGTTATCCTTTCCCTTTGTTTCTAATAAGATTCTTCCTTTTGGTCTATTTCCTCCTCTTTCTTTAAAAGAGATTCCTCTTGAGAAATAAGCTCTTCTCTAACTTTGATGGTCACCTCTTGCATTTCTACTATGATCTTTATTCGTTGCTTTTGAAAGTCAGTGTGTTGGAGTCGACTCCAATATTTCAAGTTTTGTCTTACATGCTTGAGTTGTAAGTGGAGGTGGAATTGGACCGTCTCATGGGGCAGTTTCCCTTACTACCACCATTGATGAATCAGATCTAGAAGGTCATCATTTTGAAGCCAAAAATTCTCAAATCTGAAAGGCCTTTTAGGATTATGCTTTCTTTTATCTATAAATAGACTAACTAGGAAGTGATCGAAGGTCAAGTGGTTAAGAATATCTTATTGACACTGCCATCAATGGAATGCTTCCTCTCCTACTAGGAATCTATCTAGATTGGATTTATTATATCCCCTTCTTTCCTCTTGTTTTTCCAAGTATTTGTACAACTATCAATAAGCTTCGTTTGGTCTACTTGGGTGATGAGGAGTTTATCCTTGTCATTCAACTGATCAGTAATTGATATTTTACCATTCATATCTCCACCCACTATCCAAAGGTCCTTTGGGTATGCTTCTCTAATAACTAGAACTGCTTTCCATTGGATTTTCTACTCTTTGACATTCTTCATCTCATATATGTTAATAATCATCTATATTTCTCCTATATTCCTATTCTTCTTATAATAACTCCTTTGGTTGTTGCTGAGCTGATTTCCTGGAAAGTATGTTGGTACCATAAGATTAGAGAGCCTCCTAAAAATCCTTACGAGGCATAGGTTGTAGAATCATACTGCTTACAGTTTCTACACTATATGATTCTTATTAATTCGAGAGAAGTCCTAGTTTCCTACGATAACATAACATTCAGATTGGTTTCTAATAGCATTCTTTTGATGACCAATTGTCTAGGGTAATCATTGAGTCCCTTCATATTCCATGTGTGTACTATCATTAGGAATCAATGTTGTAGAAAGTTGTTATTGACTTGACCAATTTTGTTTCTCTTAGTTGTTCTCCTTCTTGTTAAATCTTTTATTTGTTTGGTTTTCTTCCTTCTCCCTATGAAGTTGCATTCTTCTATCTCTTCTAAATTTGGTTGATCTTGAGAGTTGTTTTTTCTATTTTTCTCAACAAGTATCATAATCACATCCTTTGGTTGATGTTGGTCTTAGTTATGGACCACGATGACCTTAGACCATTTGTAAGGTGAAGATGGGAGGGGAGGGCTCAATTGATCAATATGGGAACAAATCAATTGATGTGGGTTATTGGAAGGGGGACAAAGGGACTAGCTGGGGTCAACTAAATCTTATAGATTAGAATCCTTTGATTGTGAAGATAAAGGAGGGTTTGAAGAAGGATGGATCAAATCTACGATTGTGGGATCTAGATTGGGAGGCGAGGAAAACTCTATCAAGTCTTCTTTGTCCATTGTATCATTGAGCCTAAGGAACTTGTATTTGTTTGATATGGCTCTCCCATTTGAGCGATTGTTTAGGTTACCTACTTTTGGTTGGCTGCTTCCTCTATCTTGGAGGTTAGATTTCACATTTCTCCTTGAGATGGTTTGGAGTCCTTCATAATTTTCCTTTTGTGCTAATTGGGTTGTAGTTCCTAGGTTTGGTTGATTTTTTTCCTCAACCATTGTCATCAGTTTTGGGTATTGTCTCACTAGGTGACCATATTCATGACATGCTCTCCATTTGAAGGGGATTGATTCATAGTCCACCTGTTACCTCTAGAAAATCCTCTTCACCCTTAGCTCAATTTTAGTTGAAAGCGGTTTACCCATATCATTCTCAACAAAAATTCTAGCATGCACTACCGAGCCCCCTTCTATTTTTTCTCTATACCATCCTATGTAGGTTTCTAGAAGATCACATATCATCTTGAGGATGTCATATCTTCAAAAATCTAGGGGTAGGGCAAATAATTTGAGGTAAATGGGCGCTACAGATTGTTAGATTTTGATGTAAGGAGTACTGTGAGATAGCAATCACAAGATGCAAAATAATACGAAAGAGAGTAAATCTGCTAGATGACTAAAATATCCAATAAATAGAAATGATATAAATAATACAATATAGCTATAGAGGAAATAAACACTCAATTAATGAATCTACTAAACTAAATTACACCCATCACCAATGGATAGTGATACACACAAGACTACACACTAAGCTACACTATATGATTATGTCCCTCGACTTTATATCTACCTAATAGTGATGTCTTCCTTATATAGGTAAAATAGGTTCCTTGGCCAACACTCTACCTAGTTGTGCAAGGGACAACTTGTACATATATAAATTGCACATTGACACTTGTGCATTTATTACATTGCATGAAGTAACTAGATAACTTCCCCCTAAAGTAATCTAATGTCCTAAGTATGTTTCTTGGAAGATACAATTACATGACCCAAATGATGTAATATATTATATTTTTAACACCCTCGTGTATTATATTATTTGGGTATTGAAGACGTTGGTATTCAATATGGATCTTCTTCTTCTTCATCCTGAACTTTATATTCTTCCTCTACATTATTTGTGTTCAGGTTCAGCAGGTAATTTGTGTCTTCATATGATGCATAGTAAGTTGGAGTTGAGGCTTCATATTTCATTGGATGATCTTTGGCTTGTTCAAATCCGTCTTCTTTATCTTCTATCCAACCACTTTTATAGTTCTTGTTGCAAGTATCTCCATCTAGTTTTGATTGTTGATGAATGAGTTGGGCATGATGCAATTGTCCTCTCATATTTTTATTTTTGATCCTTCTATGCTTACCTTTTTGGTGTACTGGTTCTTCATTTTCTTCAACCTGTTCCTCTGTAAATATGTTAGCATCATTTTGAAACACCACAATGTCTTGTGAGATTTCCATTGAGTCCAAGATGTATGTATTTTCATGAATTGAACCTATTTCTTTTATGCCATATTGATTTATAATGAGACAAGTATTGATCCCATCCATATATCCAAAGTTAATCATATAATTGTTTTCTACTAACTTGCTTACTGAGATGAGATTGAATGTTAATCCAAGAACATACAATACTTTTTGTAGTAGAATATTTGGAAATGATTTGCTTGGAGTTACACATCCATATCCATGTATAGGATATTTTTGGCTATCTGCAATTCTTAGTTTGTAACCTTTAGCAACTTCAAGACAATCAAACCATTGTATATTTCCTGTCATATGATGGATGGCTTCTGAGTCAATATACCACAAGTGTTCATGATTTGTGAACTAGTTTTTTTGGATCAAGTTTTACATTCATTTAATAAAATTCTTTTACCCATTTGAAGAGGTTAAATTTGAAGAAATGAGATAGAACTGCAACTCCCTAATTGAAGTATATAAGTTTGATTTGATGAAACCTTTATGAATCCTTAGATTGTAGGCTTCCTTATGTCCCCCTAATTTTAGGTTTTTGAAGAAAGCTTATATCTTCCCAACTTGATAATTTTTTATGGATATTATTATTATAAATTTTTGTAGAATGCCTTATGACTCCCTAATTTTTTGGAGTATGATATAGTGCTTTTGTAAAATATAGTTCAATTTTTGGTTGATTTTATACAAATTTTGTAAATTTCAAAAATCAACTTCTTAAATCCTTATTACTCCTATTGAACTAAGCACTATTCAATTTTTAAAGAGGTTTTAATGTTGGATTTCTTTTATCCCTTTTGAGAAATTTTTTAGACAAGAATATAAATTTCCAACTTCAACAAAAGATCTAAATAATATATTTTTGTAACCCTTGGGATTTTATTCAAGTGTTTCTAATTTCCATAACCTAGTTTCATGTTGTAACCCTTATCACTCCCAAATTTGGAAAATTAGAACACATTAATATTTACAAACATTAAATGGATCAACCTTAATATATAACCTAGTTTCAAGTAAAGATTGATTTCATTTAATAGATCAACCTTAATATATAACCTTATTACTCCCTTTTTTAAAATGAAAGCAAATTAGATGAGAAAATTTTGATTAAGGATTTGTACCTTTATGAAGCCATGCGTAAATGGTAGTAATATATCCTTCTTGAGCGCGAATTCCTCAAGGTGTGCTTTGGATTTAATGTTATCCTTCAATGCTGGTTGACCGAGAGTGCTTTCAAATGCTCTTGTCTTGCTCCGAATCACTGTTGGATCACTGTCGAACTACCACCATGCTTCTGTCGAATTGTCATCTATCTACAAAATTGTCGTCAAGCTACTATCGAGTAGCTTTCAAACTACTATTATCTTCCTTTTCCAGGGTCCAAGCCGCATTTAATATGTGGTCAATTGAGTGACAAGTGTCATGGCATAATTTTTTTAACACCTCATGGATGCTTTGACTATTTGGTGGAGATGTCAAACTCACTCCATTGCTTGTGACAAATGTCACCTTTTGGTTGAGATATTTTTATTCCCATTTGAGCGTTGTCCAAGAAATGCTTCTTCAACATCTACGAGACTTCCTTGCTGTAACAGATATATATCAAGCTATTAGCTATACCTAACTCCTCTTCTGCATTGAGTATGGATGCCAAGATAGAATTGAAATGTCTTCTTTGTGAGCGTTATTTAGAGTTTCTCTTGAAAAGTGACAAGTGGCGTCTACATGTCCTTGTCTTTATTAATGCTTTCTTGAAGGCTCTCCAACGCATTTTCCACCTTGTTCTTTTTTTTTACTTAGATGTTGAAATATCTCCAACAAAGCAATCTAATGGTGGAGCTATGGTGGAGATATGAAGGAGCTTTAGTGGCCCTCGAGTGGAGTCTAAATGGCAACGCTTGTATGAGGACTCCTTGATGCTCCACTTATAGTAGAAATGTTCCTTAATTAGACGTAGCTTGCTTTGATAGGAATGCACCTTTGATTTGACATATGCTTACTTTGATAGAGGTGCTTTTTGCTTTGACGTATGCTTGCTCTTTTGCTTTATACACTACTTGATTTTCCCCTGTGCCTTGTATTATGCAAGATGCATAGAGGATGAGCCAAAAGAGAGGATCTTTGATGTGCTTGGAAGAGTGATAGTATTTGGTTGCCTTTTGTTGATTCAATATGCTTGTAGTGTGCCTTTGAGGCACTTTCCAATATGCCCTTTTTCCTACGTAGAATGAGTTAGAGTAGTGCAACTCAATGTATCAATATCTATAAATAAGATGCCTTTTTGCACCTTTTCTTGCACTCCCTTTTTGTAGGTCAAGTATTTTGATTTGTATGGCAAAATTCTGAATGCAGTGTAGGGTTTTGAGGTTGTCTTTTTGCTTAGACAACTTCCACCTTTTGCTTGGATATTATGATGACAAATCCAAGCTTAGATAGAAGTAGATATATGATGCAATTTTTTGCACCTTTTTTTTAATCCTTGAAATTAACCTTGTAATGCTTTGGATTTGAGACTCACTGAATCTCAATCTTTGAAGCTTCTACTTCTATTTTTGCTTAGTTGTATTATTCTCCAAGTTTTGGAGGATTCTAACCTATTTTGGTGGCTTCTCTTGGCCACACTGAGTTGTAGATCTTTGTGCTTTAATAGTGTCTTTAGACACTTGATACAAATTAGATTTTGTGCCCTTCAAGAAACACAAAAATAATTTATTTTTTAGAGTAGTATAATAGTGCAAGTATTTCACTTTTAATGCACTAATATTACACCTTATCACTCCAATCAACTCTCAAATTAATGCACTAACAATTTACTGCAACTAATCAAGAATAACCTAAAATGAATCTTTAGGAGTTATTATGCAATTTTAATACAATTAATATTGTAGGACTTAGTCTTCTTCAAAGTAGGTGATAGGTAGTTGATAGAAGAAATTTTAAAATCTAATCAACTCCTAATTAATGTGCAAATTAACGTTAAAAATAACTTTTTCTTTTTGCACTTTTGAAGATTGTAATGTTATTTTCTATTTGCAACTTTAATCCAAATTCAAGTGCTTCTAATAAATTTGATAAGTAAATCAATTAATGAATCTACTTCCACCAATAAGTTGCATACCTTTTTTGTAGCTCTTTTATCACTTCTGTAGAGGATGTAGATCTTGGTGTCTAAGGATCACTAAGTTGCTGCTATGAGTATGACCTTGCATCTCTTTGTAGACTTTCCTAAACAACTCCTTATTCACCAAATGATGGTCTTGAAATTTCTTTCACGAGCCTAGGATTTGATGGCTTGTTCTCCTATTGTGATCTCCTTCTGTTACAGATTTGGATAAGTCTTTGTCTCTAAAGCAATGCCTTCTTACTATGAGAGGCAATCTTCAAATATTCAAGATTTGGTGAGCTTCTTCTATCTTCAAGTCTTCTTATCGAATTTTGACTTCAAGTAGGATCTTCTTCTGAGATCTGGAACTCCTTGCCAAATTCTTCTTCTCTGATTTGGCACTCTTTGCCAAATTCTTCTTCTCTGATTTGGCACTCCTTGCCAAATTCTTCTTCTCTGATTTGACACTCCTTGCCAAATTCTTCTTCTTTGATTTGACACTCCTTGCCAAATTCTTCTTCTCTTGGGCTTGTTGTTGGATGGCGATAATGCCCTAAGTCCTTCACTATCAAGAACTTCTCCTTGGTAGTGGATTTCTCCAATGAGTTCTCTTTTGAGAATATCTTCAGTAAGGCTATCCTATCTTTTTTATGGATGCTCGATAAGACCTTCCCAAGGTCTATGATATTATAGCTTATGATGGTCTTCCTTGAGACTTTCTCTTCAACCTTCTGCTCATGGAAGTGTTGGTGGTGAGATCTACTTTTGGATCTATGATTTTGCTACTTCTGGATTCGAGCAGGACTCACCTAGTGCTTCTTCTTCTTTGACTTCCTTGACCGAAATTTCTTCAATGAGATCTTCTCCTGATCTCCTCGATTTTGCTTCAGGTGCTAAATTTATTCTGAAGAAGATACCCTTCTTAACTTTCTTGTAGGAAGTTTACCAACTCACTAAATCTTCTTTCCCTACAACAAATTATTAGTACTGAAATTTTTAATCTGCATTTAAATCAAATATTCTCTTAGAATTCTTATTCAGAATCAAGGCTTCTATGGCCTTTCTCAATACCAAGGCTTCTATGGCCTTTTTTAGTATGAAGGCTACTATGGTCTTTTTCAATATCAAGGTTCCTGTGGCCTTTTTTCAGTACCAAGGCTTCTATGGCCTTTTTGGTATCAAGACTTATGTGGCTTTTCCTTCAAGGCTCCTATGGCCTTTTCTTCAAGGCTTCTATGGCCTTTTTATGTCAAGGCTTCTATGGACTATTTATGTCAAGGCTTCTATGGCCTGTTCTTCAACTTGTGAAGTTCTTTGATTCAACACTAGAGATCTTTAGTCTCCTGACTTCACCACAACTCTTCACTAGAAGTCTTCTTCCATAGTATTCTTCTCTTGCATAAGGAACTAATATCTATACTAAGAAGTCACATCGAACTTCGAGCAACGAAGTTGGAGTATGCTAGCTTTTTGTTGTAGGAGTCCTAATCCTTTGAGAATTAATTTTTTGTAACAAAAGAAACTTCAGACAAAAATTAGTAAATTCTAGATATCCTAGATGATCTTCACTAGATGATTTATCAATCTAGTGGATTGAATGTTGAGTCCTAGTCTTCATAAGTTTTTCTTGCAACTCTGTGGAAAAGACTCTAGTCAAATTCAATCTCAGTATTTTTGGAACTGAGATTTATTTTAATCCTAACTTTGTGACTCTCCCTAATTCTACCACCTTAATTCTTTTGAGATATTTTGATAGTGGCACGTCATTTTGAGAAAATACTCAAGCTTAATGATAATGGTGGTTTCCCTAGTGACCTACATAGACTAGATAATGGCGCGTCAGTTTGACAAAACACTTAGGATCTAATACCATTATTAGATTTTGATGTAACAAGCACTAGGAGATATCAATCACAAGATGCAAAATAATATGAAAGAGAGTAAATATGCTAGATGACTAAAATATGCAATAAAAAGAAATGATATAAAGAATAGAATGTAGCTATGGAGGAAATGAACACTCCATTAATAAAGCTATTGAACTATATTGCACACATCACCAATGGATGGTGATACACACAAGACTACACACTAAGCTACACTATCTGACTATGTCCCATGACTCTATATCTACCTAATAGTGAGGCCTTCCTTATATAGACAAAATAGGCTACTTGGTTAACACTATACCTACTTGTGCAAGGGACAACTTGCACATATACAACTTGCACATTGACACTTGTGCATTTATTACATTGCATGAAGTAACTAGATAACTTCCCCCTAAAGTAATATAATGTCCTAAGTATGTATCTTGGAAGATACATTTACATGACTGAAATGATGTAATATATTCTATTTCTAACATAGATGGCTCAATGTGTGGGTCAAAAATGACATCTAGGGTTGCATGAAAAGGCCTACTAGACCAATATTATAAGAACTCCCGTAAGAAACCTTGTCTTTATCTGTAGGCATAATGAAATTCGCCACAAAATAACTATTGAGTAGGAGAATTATTTCAAATTCCCCTTGAGGGTCCTAGTGTTTTCAGGCCCAATTATAAAGGAACCTATTTGAGGGCCTTAGACCTACAAATTTGCAGATAAGTGCATGGTTGGATCTATAGACAATATCATCAACTATTAGTTCCTCAACTATCTCCAGAATAGGGGTAGAGTATGTTTGTGGTAAATTTCCATTTTGCCTAGCCTATTCTAGTTCTCTATATTTTCTTTTTTTAGTTTCTTGCATAATCTTATGGGCTTGTGCTTTAGTATTAGTAATTTTGCTATTGGTGCCTTTAACCACCCCTACAAAATTTTGAGTAGTTTAAGGGTTCTTAATCACTGGTATTCCATCATTCATTACTCCCCTAAGAGAAATCTATCTCCCTCACTATATCTGCAAATGATCGCTTGGGAGGAGATAGAGGGAGGACCCCCAAAGGTCCCTCACCAACAACCATGGATAGTAGAAAACAATTTTAATCTGTGATGTTTATATAACAAGATACAAAAAAATAAAATTAGTTGTAGTTTTTCGAATGATGTAGGATAAAGAGAAAACCAAACCTAAGCCATGCAATCCGTATCCATTCCACCTTCTTGAGGCTTCTGCATGCAATGGCAGTGAAACTGTGTGGAAACCATAGTAGAACTTTGCATAAAAATAATCTTAAGTTAAAGATCACTTTTAAGATATAATTTTAGTGATAAATGCCACTTGCAATATAAAAGCACATTATGTATCATTTTAAATTTCATTATTATTTTTTTAATTGTTTATATAGGATTTAAATAGGCCTTACTTGTATTACATCGTGATTTTATAGTGGTATTACAACAACTTGGCTATTATGCATGTATCACTTAGTAAGATTCAAACCTTGGTATTCTCCTTAAAAGTTGAAGAATTTTATTGGTTGAGCTAATGCCATTTGATTCATTTCATTGTTGTTACTAGCACATCATATAAGGTAATTTGCCATCCTCATTCTCATTAGCAAAGGAACACATAACAAAATCATTGACTATCTCCATTAAGCCAAGAATTTTCATAAGAGACCTCCTCCTTGACATAGTGTCCATGTTGTATAAAATTGAATGATTGGCCAAATGTTGCACAAAAATCTTATTTAGAAAGAAGTTACTCATACATAGTGACCTCCATGTAATGGTGAGCTGCCTAAATTTGCATCTCCACAACTTGGATCTCCTCCTCAAGAGTGACATCCTTCAATCCTCTAGTAATACACTGTTATCATCTCCCATCGTTAACATGATGTACTTCATGCAACTATAAATTGGGAAGTCATAAGTTAAGTGGAATGTTTTGCGTCTCTTGGTGAAAGTTTTGGAAGACAAGGACATTCTCTAAGTGGTGGTAATGGAGAATATGTTATCTAGTGCATTTGTTGAATTCCATGGTGGGAGATATTTGGGAACATGTTGTGGCAATGGTAGTACAAGACTACTAGAGGGGCAATTCTTATGTGAGGGTGTGGTGGCATTGTTGGTGCATCTACTGGATGATGACAACATAGAGTTCATGGTAGAGAAGACACTAGAGGTGAGATAAATGTTGATTGCAAATCTCGAGAACGTGTGACAATATTTATCAATGATGTACTAATAATGTTTGTAAGAATTTACCAAAACAAGTTTGAGGAGATCCACACAATAGTTATCAATGTTTTGGTGAATTTATGCTCCATGAAAGAGATAAGGCAAACTCTAGTAGAGGTGCAAGTTCTTATGATGCTCCTGAATTTGGTGATTTGTGGGTCACCACTCATTAAGGAATTTATTGCCATGTGTTTTCATTTGTTGGCTTGTGATAGAGACAAAGTGAGACATATAATCAAGAGTCACAAGGAAGCCCTTGTCATATTTCTAGAAAATTTAGACAACCAAAATAGTTCCACTCAAGCAATGGAGGTTGCCTTTAGAGCAATTCATAGCCACTCTACCTTCCCCATGACTTCCATGCTTATGATTTTATCCCCTAATTCATCTTTGTTCTCATCAACAATAGCCTTATGATTTAGAATTTTGTCATGTAATGTGTAATTTGTTGTGGGAGGAAAAGATGGTCTAACTCTTAGGGTGAGCTAAGTGTTTTGCCCTTCTTGTAAAAATATTATAGGAAAAACAAATTTCCTCTTAAAAAAGTGTTGAGATGGTCCCACCTAGGTTTTTCATCGGGCAAAGTAACAAAAACTTTGTTAGAAAAGAAAAGAGCATTGCTTGTTTGGTGAAATTACTACTTAAAAAATGTACATAAAAAATAGACAAATTTATGACATATAAAATATGTATGAAAAAACCAATATATATCTAACATGATGAAGGTTTATGTATAAACCTTTCAAGAAATTAACAAGAGCTATAAAACCATAGTTTTACAAAATACAATAACTAACTATACCACACTACAAAAATATTTTAGGAGGACTAATACAATACAAACTTAAATTTACATTTCAATATTCTTCATCTTTTTACAAAATATCAACTATAAATTAAATTTACATTTCAACAATCTCCATCTCTTATTCTAATTCATAAATTATCAATTTTTTTAACAAAACTTGCAACAAATATACTAAAAATAATTTTTTTTGATTGACTTTCATTATTTCATTGAATTTTTTATTAATAACTGTAATTCAAGAAGAACTACTAATTTTAATATTAATTTATATCTCAACAATCTCCATCTCTTATTCTAATTCATAAATTATCAATTTTTTTTAACAAAACGTTCAACATATATACTAAAAATAAAATTTGATCACCTTTTAGATTGACTTTCATTACTTCATTGAATTTCCTATTAATAACTATAATTTAAGAAGAACTACTAATTTTAATATTTTACAAGATTTAAATTTATATCGTCTTTTTAATTGAATTCCATTAAATTTCCTATTAATAACTATAATTTATGAGGAGCTACTAACTTTAATATTTTAAAAAATTTAAAATCTATTCCATCAATAATATCGAATTGAATTTATAATTATTTTTAATTAAAATTAATTTATTATAAGGGAAAAAATATTGACCTTCTGTCTGTTCGAAGAGCCGATGCTAGGCACATATATACTATTTGCATAAATCCCTCTTTATGTTAAAGTTTTAATTTCACCTAACCTGACTTTAAAAGAAACAATTAAATAACACACCAAGTTCGATTTGAACCTACAACTTCTTAAGTATTTTTATATAACACAGGAAGCTAGATTTAAACCCATAATTTGACTGTAAAAGAAACAGGAAGTTCGATTTGAACCACAACCTCTTAAGTATTTTTATGTATTTTTATATAACATAATATTAAAAAGTTAGATTTGAACCCATAATCTAATAACATTAAATATTTTTATATATATCATTTTGTCTTTAACAAGTAAGATACCTTCACCAACTCTTCAAACAAAACTCAATCAATTAAACATTAAACCCCCAAAAAGACATTTCTCAGATACGTTTAATCTTCCCTTTCATTTCATTTCATTTCATCCCCGGTTTCTCAAACAAATACTCTATATACTCCACACTTCCTGCGCTGCATCCTCCTTATCCCCAACAATGGCCCTGGCATTCCCGGCTCTCACACTGCCAGGCCAAACCAAACCCCCCTTCTTCTTGCCCCCCCGGTTACATGGCTCCAAACACAGAAAATACACTATAAAAACCAAGAGCCGGAGTCTCCCCAAACTTAGGGTTGCAATAGTGAGAGCAGCTTCAGAGGAGTCCGTCGATGTCGCTACTGCTTCTGGAAGCTTCGAGGAGGTCCTAGAACCTTCTTCCCAGGCAATATTTGGGGGCGAGAAGCAGCTGACAGGGTTCGAGAAGCTTCTGGAAGGTCTCTCGGCCCCGGCCAGGTACGGCACCTGCGCCGCCATTGTAGCGGGGGCTTTAGCGACTGGTTACGCCGTCGGTTCCACGAGGAAGGCGGCGGTAGGGGGCGCTGTGGCCCTCGGAGTTGCAGGAGGGATTACAGCCTATGCCTTAAATTCTACCGCACCGAGGATTGCCGCAGTCAATTTACACAATAAGGTCGCGAGTTGCGAGCATCCGAGCGCTCTCAACAAGGAGGACATTGATTCTATAGTTAACAAGTGAGCAAGTTTTTCGAGAATCGGATAAGTTTTATTTAAATTCTTTTGTGCGCGCCTTTTTTTAATCCAAGCATTGCCCACATGGAGGAAATTGGTATTACAACAGCTTAATCTGGCGTGTTATGTCTTTCGGCACTAAATATTATGGCAATTACGAATTGTGGCAGATATGGAGTCAGCAAACAGGATGAAGCTTTCAATGCTGAGCTACGGGACTTATATGATCGGTTAGTGGACGTGTTGCCTGTTGTTTCCATACCTTTTCATTGGTTGCTTTTAGTGTATATTATATCTGCACATGAAGGCGCATTTAATAATAGGATAAACTCAGCATTTCTTTGTGCAAATCCTTTAAATTTCCTCCAATCTTCATCTGTATCTTTGCAGTGAATAATTGGAATGCTAATACTGATACGTTAGCCGTGAATGCAAAAAAATAGAAAAGCTAAGGTCTTCAAAAAGATAATTTATGATTTAACTTTGATTATTCGACCAAACTTGTTTCGATTTAAAGAAACGAATAAGATAACGACACGAAAATCAGTCATCTAATCTTGTTTCGATTTAAAAAAACAAGATAACAATAGGAAAATCAGTAGCAAAAGATCAGTTCTTTAAAAAGATAACGATGGTTTAACTTTGATTTTTCACCTACTTTTGTTTCGATTACGAAGAAACAAGTAAGCTAACTTATGGTGTTTAATAGCGAATCTTTGCTATTTCATAGGATACTTTGGCCTTCTCAAGGCTAAAAGCCTTCTTTTCTATTCTAGTTTATAAGCATCATATGAGGAGTGCGTACATTTGTCTATTACCTTTTAATTTTTTCATTTGTTATTAGCAAGAGATGCCAAGATAATAATTTCAGTAGTCTATTATCTCCGATTACTCTGGCTTGAGAAAGTGGCAAGGCTTAATGTATTTATCATGAGGTTGGACAAAGTTTGAAATTGAGAAAGGACCACTATTCCAACTATTAATTTAAGTTTAATCTGAACACTCCCCTTTATGTAAGTTCTCTAAATTTCTTAGGAGCTTCATTTGTATCCTTTATATAAGCTTCATTTTTATCCTCGGTATAGGCATAATACAAGGAGTGTGAGGGATACATTGTCTACTACCTTTTAATCCTTTCATTTGTTACTTTCAAAAGATATCAAGAGAATACTTTCAGAAGTCTACTATCGGCCTAAATACAAATAAAAGGATTAAAACCTTTTACCAAGCCGATTGTAGACTACTGAAAGTTTATAGTCAAAATTCAAACAAAGTGTAAATTTATAAATCTGTGATTAAATATTTCTCAAGTAAAGCTGTTTAAAACTTAAGAAACTGTACTAAAAAAATAGAAATATGCGCTTGTTTGTTATAATTTTGTATTACATGAAGTTTGTGCCAAATTCATTCCCATAGTTATATGTCTATGCCAAAAAGATTCCTATAGTTACCTGGCCTTAGTAGGACTAATAAACTACTTAAATTATCATCTTAAAAGGAAAATTTTCAAGTTCAACTTATATTAATAGCTGAATAAGGTACCTCTTGGAATTTTAACCTTTGACCAAGCTCATGATAAATACATTGATATCTATAGTCAGACGTATCCCAAGTTTCTCGCAAAGCTTGAGGGCTTGAAATTGTTGAAAAATGGAAACAAAGGGCATCCCACCTGTTGCAAGAGTTGATTTGCCCTTCATATAAGTGGTACTACCATCCTGTTGTGAGATCCCCTAAGAAACCAATGAGATTGCCTTGATGCATTAGTGGGATTGCCTTGAGAACAGATGGAATTGTCAAAGACAAAAATAAGGTGCCTTGACCAAAATGCTATAGGGGACACTTCATGAACATAGGGGAATTTCAACCTTAGGGGTATCATGATTGTTTGGAAATTGTTAGAAAGCAAGAAAGAAGAGTTACACCTCAAAGAAATCTATCAAATTCTTGATATTGAACATTGTGAAAAAAAGGGGAATCATGGAGAGTCCATAGTCCTTAATACAGCACAATGCGAGTTTGGGTTCAGGATGACAAATTAAAAGTTCCAAAAGTTGAGATGAGCTTCTAGAGCTAGTCTAGTACCTCAAACCATAGCTGAAAGCATTGGCATCTTTGCAATACTTCTAGAAACCAGATTGAATATAGATCTCAATAGATCTCCAAAATAAATCTGCATTAATAGATCACAACAAGGTTTGACTATAGATTAATATAAATTTTAGTAATATCCATAGGAGAATGTCTGGGGCCAAGTGGCCCAGGTTGAAAAACCCTAAGAAGAAGCAGGGTGTTTCCCCTAAGAGCTCTCCTAACACTCAAGTACCATGAGTTTTGTAATACAGAGACAAAATTGATCATACATGCTTGTCTACATGCTCTGGGCTCTGGAGTATAGGCGAAGAGAATTAAGTGGTTCTCAATTTGAAGTAGAAGGAGATCCATGATGCATGGTATGTGGGCAAGAGGGCGTGGATATCAAGAGAAAGTGAACTTGAAAGAGATATAGATTGTTCTAGGATGTTCATATTGAGGAATTTAGTATACAAGTGGCCAAAGACACAATAGACATTGCATGTAATTCATGTGAGCTTGGAATGAACAAATTGGTTGGTTGTTTAATGACCAATAAAAAGAGACATTGAATATGACGGTATCAAGGCAAATTTTTTATGGAAGTGATTGTAAATCTTCCAGCCCTAGATAACTGCTGTCCTGTGTCATTTTAAAATAAATCAGATCTGAGAATAATTTATTCAAACATGCAACAGTCACACAGATGGCTGGAAAATAAATAGCGTGAACAGCAGAAGTTAAATATATTTCTGAACCTGAAATATTACAAATAAAGGAGGCTACAGCTACAACAGAACACTTCTGCTCTCTTGCTGCTTTTCTAGCCAGCAATTTCACTGTTCTTCTCCTCCTAAGCTTGTAGTTTTCCTTCAGCAATCTGTTCTCCTTTTCTTATTTTCTGTGTATCTAAAACACTCTTGATCTTCTTCTTTTATCCTTGAAAAAGGTAACCCTAATCTCTCTAACCCTAAGATTAGATCTCATCTCATCTTGAGATGTAAGGTTAAAAATAAAAAATCATTTAAGTGAATTACAAAATAGAATCACTTAAGTGAATTTAAAAATAGAAAATTACTTAAGTGAATTTCAAAATAGAATCACTTAAGTGAACTACAAAATAGAATCACTTAAGTGAACTTAAAAATAGAAAATCACTTAAGTGAATTTCAAAATAGAATTAGAAATGTCTCGAACCACTTCTAGCACGTTCATACTGAAGCCTGTGCAAGAAGTTCCTGTCCGAGCTACATTTCTCAACACTCCCTCTTAGTGAGGAAGGAATTCTGCACCAATCCAAGTTTGTCTCTGAATGCTTCAAACTTCCCTTTCACTAAGGGCTTGGTCAGAATATCAGCTACCTGCTGATCTGTGGGAATATACTGGAGCTTTACGGTTCCCTTCTGATTCTTGTCTGGTATGAAGTGATATTTGATGTCTATGTATTTGGACTTGTCATGAAATACTGGATTCTTAGAGAGTTTGATACAACTTTGATTATCACAGTATATCATCGTGGGATCCAACAGTATATCCTGTCCGAGCTACATTTCTCAACAGCGATGATATAAATGGATGTGAGCAATGATGTTGTAGATGGCCATGAGGTTGAAGAGAGGTCTTTGTAGGATTTGCCTCCCATTAATTAGTGGAGAGGAAGGGGGTTACTTGATTAGTTGTCCCTAGGAGAAATTGGAAGTATATTTGAAAGGGTAGATTTCAAGGACTAAGCTAGTTAGATTGCTTAGTGATCAATGGACATTCCAGGTGATAGGCCCATTAAGTAATGAGGAGAGGACTGCAACAATGACACATGCCACACTATTCAGCAAGCAAGAAAGAAATAACTCATATTAATGTACATAAGTGATCAAAGTAGGTCAATTGTGTTCAAGACATAGATTTCATTACAATAGCATCGGGGGAACCAAAATAGTACTCCATATTAAAAATTACGAAATATTACGAAGTCCAACTTTGGGGAACATGTGGTGTCATGTGATGCAACTATATCTCATATATCTCAACTATAGTACATGACCATGGGAAACCTACTGATGAGAGAAACAAGTGCTGGAATTGTAGTTAAGACTAATACAAGTCAAGAGAAGGAGAATATTGTAGACTGGCAAAAGAGTAGACATAAAGAGATAACATGGTTTGGTATCTAAGGATAGGTATATAAGGATATGATCTTTTATTGTATATGGGTACTATGGATAGTTGGCATGGGCCACACATAACCCATGGTTTATTGTATTGGGATATTATATTATAATAATGAGTTGGTTAAGGGTTTAGGAGTTGGCTAGGGTTAGGGTTATACCCTTCCCAAAGTAGCATTAGATGATGGGTATATAAAGAAGGGATCTTGTCATTGTAATCATCAATCATCGATCATATCAAGTATTGCTGCCTTTGCCCATGAAGTGGCTTATGAGACTTTGCCCTCTCTAAGTGGTGCTCTCATATTGGGAGATCTTGTGGAGTTATTCCTTACTTAAGGAGTATAATTGGTGTTGCCCTACCTTAAGGGTATTATCTATCTCTGTCTCATTGTGTGGATTATTGCATTGTGGAATATTACTTTGTGGTTGAATTATTTGATATTTCAGTATATTGTGGATGATTTTGTTTATGATAATAAATTTTGGTAATATAAGATAACTCCAATAATGTCTTGGGATGACCAAATTAGTATAACAAGACTCCTCTTAAACAATATGTTACAAAAAATTGTAGAAACCTGAAAGGGGTAACTTCATAAACAAAGAAATTGCTAGCAAGATGAACCAAACTAGGGACAATAAACTAAACTAAAGTGAAACAACAATACAACACCAAATCTCTCATGAGGTGGATTGAAAAATGGGTAAACCCTAAATATGTTGTAAAGTACATAATAAATGAGAGAAGCAACAACCTTGGAAGGAGAGCTCGGTTGTACAAATTCCAATCCTAATCCATGGTGGAATGCAAAGTAGAAATAAGGTTGCTATGATCATCGACTCTCCCAAAAAGGCCTACACAGGATCTAATAATGTTCATATTCAAAATTGTGGCATAAAGCTTAGCAAATATGTAGCCAATCATAATATTTTTTATGTATTAAGATCTGAATACTCTCCAAATTTGTGGATTGTATAGATAGTATGCTGTGACCAAGAAGAAGGGAATCTAGAACAAACAACCTCACTGAATAGTTCAAAGGTTATATGGACAATAGATTTAGCATCATATTTCATGAATTCAGCTTACTTAAAATCCCTCAAAATTGGCTGTTTTGCTGGTGCATAATTTTTGTATAGCTCTTTTGATGTCCCTTGAAGAAAAGAGGTGACATGATGTAGAGGGGATATGAATGGTGGGCTGCCCTATGATATGATATAAAGTACTTGCATGGGAGATCCAGCTTTGTATATCAAAGTGGAAGGGGGCTGTTGAGGAAGGAGGATGTGCCTGAAGGCTTGTGGAGAGTGATGAAGAGCGTTTGTGAGCTCACAACACCCAGCAGCAAGAAACTCTCAGTTCTTGCATTAAATGAGACATTTATATGCCCTTTTGGTTGGAGGATACGGTAGTAGGGTCATGGACAAGAGCGAAGTGGAACCTTTGATGCATAGATTTACATTCTTCATCAAACCAAATGATTCATGGGGTGGGAACCAATGCAACAAGCTGACTATGGTCAGAATGTATGAGAAAAGAAGGCAAGGGCTATGCCCCATAAGATATGAGATAAAAAATTATATCTGGTTGCTGTCGTGGTGGAATTAAGAGAATAATATCTAGACATCAAGTGGGAGAGATAGGTAGTGTAATTTTTTTTTTTGGTTACAATAGGTAGTGTAATTATCAACATATGAACAATCGAAATGGATCATGGGATGGTGCCTAGGACTAGGCAAGGGAGAAAGAGGAGATGGAGATGAAAAAGAGGGAGAATACAAGAAGAAAGTCAACTTTGCATGATCGTCTAAGGAAAGATGACTAGAAACCTTAAGAATATTAGAACGCAAGTCGGTAAGGGCATAGTAAACTGCACTCATACCTCCCTCATTTGGAAAACAAGTGAACATGAAGAATCTGAAAATTGAGGAATCCGATTGAGCACCAATAGGGCAGGTAATTTACAACTGAACAAATGTTTCCTGTAGGCATTAACATGATGTTTCTCATCTGCAGAGGTTCTGCTGAATTCAAGATCCATATGACTAAGTTTGAAGAGATAGAACTTGTCTTCCATGAGGTCTTGAAAATATATTGGAGGGTCCTAGTACATGCATTAAAATCACCCAAGAGAATCACACCACCCAAGAAAGAATACATAGAAATATCTGGATATAGACCCAAGTGAGGGTCACCATCAGAATGGATGACAAAGGATGAGGATGCTGAAAGAAAGTGACATATGATTATATAAATGTCATGGAGAGGGAATGGGCCCTTCTGAATCCAGAACAACATATATATGGAAGGATTATCTAATGCCGTCTAAGACACATCGATGAAGGAAATCATGAATGAGGCGTGTCATGCAACTTGAACTGTGGAAACCACATGATTTGTGTGTTTCATGCTTGGAGGCGGAAACCTAATAGTAACCACGAATAGGTGGGAGGGCTCATTTGAGGCTCTCATGGGTCTCTGTGAAAAAAAGGAGTCCTCGCCAAGAAATAACATCCCAGAATGTACTCGGAGAAGACCATGTCGTCCCATTACAGTTCTGGTGGACAGAGAGGCTGCTGTTACTTATTGGGACCTGAGGACACCTTCATTTTGTAGGCCAAAGATGAGACCGTCATAGAAGAAGGGGGAATCATGAATCACTGCTTTGCGGTTATGAATTATTGCTGACTTACCATTTCCGACAGCTATCACCTATGCATGTGCTTTCTGCAGTTCCTCCATCGTATGATGCATGAGATCCTTATCCAAATAAATTTTATTAGAGAGACTTAAGAAAAACACTATCCGAAGGTAAGAATACTATCCCTGCTACAGTCTTATTTCCTGTTGCTCATTGAATGCTTATTGTCATGCCAAATAAATCCTGTATGGATAGATTAGTAACCAGACAGGAGGCACTTGGTAAAGGCTTTTACAACTATCTTGAAACAGAGCAAAGATTGGTATCTAAAGATTGCACGGATTATTTTTAAACAATAGGAATTGTTAGTAGAAGCATCAGAGAGGAATAAAAGTTGTTGAGTGTAGCAGGATATTTGACAAGATAATATCCAACAGGGAAAGAATTTGTGTAGCTTGCCAATTTGAACTCATGGACATTTATCAATTTAAATGCCCAATGCATAGTTCCCTTTAGATATCTGAGGATTTTGGAACTATTCTTACACCATTTTATAAATCTCGCATGATCAGAGAGATGGATAAAACACCAAATAGATGGCCAACATTTCCTCTACCTCTTTGGGATTTAATTATTTTGTCCTGGGAAATGGTCTATTTAATATTAATATCAATAGTGAATACAATATCTCTTTAGGATTCTATGATTGCATCCTCAGAAGTGTGGTTTACTTAGTTTTAATAATTATAGTGAATACAATTTCAAATGGCATTAGTTCAACCAGTTAAATTCCTCAACTTTCAAGGAGGAGACCCAGGTCCAAATCTTGTGAAACGATACAGGCATTATTGCCAAGCTGTTGTAATACCACTATGTGATCATGATGTAATATGACTGGGGCTGTTTCGATCCTATGTAACCAAATGAAAAGAAAAAAAAATTACAGTACATATAACCATTCATGAACGAAGTTACGAAACATTTTATTTCAAATTTTTGGAAATAAAAAATCTGATGCTTTGTAGGAGGCAATTCTTGATCCATTGCAGTTCAACACAGTAAGACTTTTCCTTCTTTCTAGATTCTCTTTCGAAACTTTTCTTTCCAGAGGTGTTTTGAATTTTTGCTTACGGTTGGATGATGACACACCAACCTCTACATTCATTGAAGTTATCTACCACTTGAAATGAACTTCGACTCTTATTAAACTAAACAGTAATAAACTATTTTTCTTCTGTCAAATTCACATCAGACAAACGTTTTTTAACAGATAGTTATTACACAATTTCATCCTCAGAGCTATTCAGCTGGACTTTTTCTTCTTTCTAGATTCTCTTTGGAAACTTTTCTTTCCAGAGGTGTTCTGAATTTTTGCTTACGTTTGGATGATGACACATCAACCTCTACATTCATTGAAGTTATCTACCACTTGAAATGAACTTCAACTCTTATTAAACTAAACTGTAATAAACTATTTTTCTTCTGTAAAATTCACATCACACACGTTTTTTTACAGATTGTTATTACATAATTTCATCCTCAGAGCTATTCAGCTGGCTTCTGGTCTCTCTACGACTTGAATGGGCCTAACAGTGAAGACTTTGGTTGTACAAATAGGAGGTCCAAGGTTTGAATCCGGAAGGGTGTAGGGTTGTACGCCATACTTCGATAATGGAATTTGGTTTGCTTAACATATATTGGATGAACAACATCATCCCATATGCCTATGGAAAACTACTTTCTTTTTTCTTTTTTATAAGTGAGAGTAGTGGTCAATATGATTGGTCCCTGAGAGTAGTGGTCAATATGATTGGTCCCTCCACTATGCATCCAAATATCTTAGTATGTAGTATTTACATTTGTACTTTTCCTAATTCCACCAAAGGATATATTGATAACTTCGTGAACTTAATTGTTTCGTTGTTTTATCTTTGCTTGCGAAGTCTGTTTATATCTTATATTCTTGAATCAATAGTTTATTTTATTTATTTATTTGAACTGTGTTGTTTAGTCATAGAAAAAACTAGATGGAAGATGCTTTGGTTACTGCTAAAAATTGAAGTGGTTCATATGCTTAGATTATGAATTTTCTTGTGCTTATTGCTTAATTCATTCTTCAGGTATGTCTCCTCTGTTATTCCTCCTGGTAATGAGGAGCTTAAAGGTGATGAGGCAGAAAAAATAACCAAATTTAAAAATGCTCTGGGTATAGATGACCCCGATGCAGCAGCTGTGCACATAGAAGTATGCATGATTTGATCAATTTGTTTATCTTGATAACTTAAAGATTCCTTTTCCTTTTTTAAGTCATATATTGGACGTAAGTGTCGCGACCTGTTACTTCTCTCAACTGGAGTAATGATTCTTTATTTCCTGATATGTAATTCTAAATAGATAGGAAGACGCATGTTTAGGCAGAGGCTTGAAACAGGAGATCGCGAAGCTGTAACAGAGGAACGCAGGGTATGTACATTGTTTTCTGTTATTTAAGCTGTCAACTTGGGCTATCCATTGTGATGGAGAAGTTATGCTATAGCGTTGTAGCTATTGCAAGCCATATATTATGGTGGTTAATAGTCTGTTAGCTGCAAATGTGCATGAGCACGTACTGAGCTCCTTTTATCTCGTTGCAGACATTTCAAAAGTTGGTTTATGTTTCAAACCTTATATTTGGAGATGCATCAAAATTTCTTTTACCCTGGAAACGAGTTTTTAAGGTCACTGATGCTCAGGTATATGGGATATTCTAATTAGTTTTATTCTTATTTTAAAAGTTATTAGCAATGGGAAACACTTGTGATGTCTGCACACTAGAAAAATATGGAAGAAAAATCCATGAGTGGGTTTTGAGTTTTTCCTACACAATCAACCTTTTAAGCTTACACTGTCTTTTTCCTTCTTTTTAAATAAATTGTGGTAGCTGTCTGGTCTATATATTATGTAATAGTTTGAAGAGTCATTTTCCTTATCAAGTTTCTTATTGCATTTAGTCATTAGATTGTGTTCAAAAGTTGTTTACTTGGTTCTTATTGTGGTCTATTTTCAGATTGAGGTTGCTATACGAGACAATGCACAAAGACTTTTCAAGTCCAGATTGAGTTTGCTTGGAAGAGGTGAGTGATCCCATTCATTATATGACCACTTTATGCAGAAGAGATTATTTATTTATTTGTTAACTGGTAATATGGGATCGGTTATATGTGTTTTTAAAATCTACTTGTTTCACTATATATCTAAATTGTTGCATGATTCTATTTCATTCCTCCATGCTTTTGACCACATATAATGCCAACAGTATTATTTTAACATTTGTTGCTGGAAGCATTATCTTATGTAGAAACTTGCATTATGGCTGCATATATATCATCTTCCTCGTAACTAATATCTGTAACAGATGACATGCATAGTGCATTCTATGCCTAAGTAATAGGCTGTGCATGCCCCTTTTTAGTCTTATTATTGGATCAAATATGAATGTGCTCATGTCTTGGAGCTTAATAATATGCTCAGCATGTTTTAGGAATTACATAATATGGCTATGCCTCAATCTTTGGTGGTAAAATGCCTCCAATGCCTCAATCTTTGGTGGTAAAATGCCTCCAACCCTAAACATTATTCTGTTTTTCTGAGTGCCATTTTAGAGACATCTCTCTAGCAAGTGAATTTACCATTGTCCAAGGGTTTGTTCATTGGTGCAAAGTTTGCATGTTGGTGTTCCCTGGCCTTAGCTGAATGGCCATGCTTGTACCAATATGGGCCATATTTTGTGTAGACTGTCAATGAACCTTTTCTTTTCTTGCATTATCATCATAAAGATCATGATCCTCATTGGGACTACCCAACAACACACAAATTCGCAAAAGGAATTTGTTGCAGAGAATAAAAGAACAATAGATTATTCATATAAAAAGAGGAAAAAAACTGAAATATGCACAATGAATCTCTAAGAAGATAAGATAAGATACTTTTATTATGTCCACATATGACCAAAGTAGGCGAATGGGACTCATTGAAAAGAGCTGTTACAAATTACAATGCATCGTAGTAACCACAAAGTACTATGAAAATAAGCTAAACTAGTGTAAACTACTCTAAAGTGGAACAACTGTATGGCATAAAATTACAGCCTCAAGGGTTACCCAAAATGGATAAACCCTAACATTCTAAAAGTAATGATTAAGAGAGAGCTAGAAGTCGAGGTACAACAGAGATAGAAAGGAGCTCTAGTGGATCCAAACACCAACATTAATCTATAATGGGATGTAAAGTAGAAGCATAGTCATTGTCGTCACCAACTATCCCAAAAGGGCCAACATAGGATGTAATGATGCTTCTAGGACAATGGCCAGGACTAAGAGGGCCTGGTTAAATGATCCTGGAGGACAAGGAGTTTGACCCCTCAAGACTCTTCTAGCATCTATGGCTGTGGAACCAATGGAAGAAGACAAAATACTAGTTGGCTGTGGAACCAATGGAAGAAGACAAAATACTAGTAAGCTATGCTTGTCCACAACTCCTCAGTGTGTGAGGTGTGGCTGAAACCACCAAAGAACTGCAGTCTTATTATGTCACAAGCAAGAAGAAAGAACTGAAGTCCTAGTAGCCTCTCTTGTATGTAGACAAGGGTGCACAGATCTGTCATTAACATTTTGGATAGTTGGAACTTTAAATGAGTGCTTATTACTCTTAAATTAGCTTCTCACATTTGAACAATGTGTTTTTTTTTTTTTTTTGGTAAGTTGAAATTATATACAAAATGGGTTTTTTAAGAGGATCCCAAAACCTTATAACAAAAAGGGTCGAAGCCCTAACTTCTTAGGCAGTGCCTTAATACATGAGAATAAACGAAAGCAGAAAGAAAAAACAGGAAAAAACTTTTAGACCAGCGGAAAGACCAGATAACAGAAGCAACAAGTGAAACCCACTTAGCCAAAAACCACCATCCTCCTGTAGGTGACAGTTTGGGATCCACCCTGGGCCGAATACAGCACCCCTTATGTCTTTGTGGTATCCTCCTGATCGGAGGCCTCGCTTTGTTTGCTGACCAGCTGCTTGAGGATTTTTGCAGTGGCATTCGCTGAATTTGCTGTGCTAACCATCGAGTTGATGGCCATCTTCAGGAGGAGCTAGGTCGAGGACGCCGTGGAGTCGGACTCAGAGTCGGATATGATTTCAGGGGAGGACTTCTTTTCCTTCTTGGGCTTCTTCAGCCGGGCCGAGGACCTAGGGTCGGAGGGGGTGTCGCCTGCCACTCTCTGCTTCCTAGTGGGGTTGCGTCTTGCACTCTTGGGGAGGGAGGGTTTGGATTTCTCCTCTGGGCTGCCATTCCCGTCCTTAGAATTGCGGTTTTCAGAGATATCCGGGGAGGCAGGGGGATTAGACGCCAGGGGGGAACTTCCTGGGTAGGGGGGCGGTTGGCCACGACATGGTGGAAGATAACCGCCAGGAGGCCCTGGTGAATGGGCTTGGCTTGCGACTTTTGACATTTTTCAATAGTAATCGTTATGGAGTACAACAAGTAGTCAGGGATGGAAACCTGTCTAGAGTCACGAAGATGGTTGATAAAACTTAGGTGGAAGCTGCGGAGGGGCTTCTTAGGATTGTCGCAGGTGACGAATTGGAGGATAGGGACAATGGCTTCATTCCAGGGGGAGGGCAGGGCAGAGCGGAGCAGCGCAAATTTGTCCCATCCATAGCTTTTGGCTCGGTTCGGGAATTGCTCGAGCTCCTCCTCCCAATTGTGTTTGTCCCGCCGTATAGAACGTCCTTCGGAGGAAATCCTGGTCACCTCACAGAGCAGCTCCTTCGAGAGCCTGAAATGAACACCATGAACTCGGACTTCGCCATTTTGCCAAGTCTCCACGAATTCCTTAGTGATATCGTCATCGGGGCCTTCAAACTTACGCAGAAAAGGGGAAAGTCCTTTCACGTCCATAAAAACTTGCACAGTGTCGCTCATGTTGAGGGAACTCGGCTCCACGTACACAACAGACATTGGGGAGAATGGGGAAGGCCAGGGCCTCGGGGAGAGGTTGGGACCAGAACGACAGAGACCGAGACACAGGGAAATGGCTAGCCTCAAAAAGATGAAGGAGACCAGAATTGAGAAGGGACTGAAGGGGGATGGCAACCAAACAATGGAGATTAAATAGGACGCAGGGGGCGGAAGGGTAGGGGAATCGTCGGTGTGAAGCCACCATTTGCATGGGGACGCAACATCGATAATTATGGCTTGCACGCTTGGAGGGTGGCAGAGAGGGAAACTGGGATGCGTGGACGGTTGGAGTTGGAGAGGGCTGCAGTGCCACGTGTGCCACTTGGAGATCGTGCGGAGAGGTGGTAGAGAATGAGTGGGCCATCAGAAAACGGGGAGAGGCTGACGGGAAAAAGCACCATGAAAATCAATGAAATGAAAAGCCAGATCGTCTGTGGATTTGAAAAGATTACTCACTCGGCAACTTCCGAGACTTGCGGTGGGTCCCAAGCTGTAATTGATGACAACGCTGCTGAAGGCCAATGATCGATTGTCGTGGAATCTGATGTGGATAAAATTGCTAGGAAAACCTGTCGTTTTCCAATGGGGAAAGGCCCCATGAGAGAAAATTGCAATACGTGGGCTCAAGGTAGAAGAAATACCTGTCACTGTGTTAGTTGCTGAAATGAGGTTCGGGGCTCTAGCATTAGATATCATCTTTATGGGAGTCAGTATCACGACTTTAGCTTCTTTCCCGACTTGCCGCCTCGGATAGAACCTTTGGGAAATCATCTTTCCAGATTTTGAGCCCTTTTGACACGGCTGCAATGTTTGCCATGGCATCAGCAAGTTGGTTGCCTTCCCTGAAAATGTGACAGATGGACGCTTGAGGAAGCGTATGAAAGATTTTCTTGGACTCCTGAATAGCGTTGAACACTTTCCATGATGGAGTTTTATGGCTAGTCATGTGGTTGATGATGTTTAGGGAGTCTCCCTCAATGATGGCCCTTCTGGGATCCTCCTGAAGCAGGACTAGACCTCGCCATAGTGCCATAGCTTCTACGAAGTTGTTGGTCTGCGTCCCGAGATATTCAACATAGGCTAGGATTATATTCCCTTCGTGATCTCGGATAACCCCACCTGCACCTGCAAGACCAGGGTTGCCTTTGGAGGCCCCATCAAAGTTCAACTTCACCCATCCTTTCGGGGGAGGCGCCCATCTGAGGTTGGACCTGGGGTTGGGCTTGGGGTGGGGATCCGGGACGTCTTCGAGGATGCCCAGGGATTTGAATAGGGCTAGCTCGCTCGCCTGCGGAAGGGCTGGGGATGGAGGGAAAAGCCGGATATTCTCAATGCCATAGGTGATGGCCTTACCCGCTACAACTATGGGATCCCTGGGGGAGGATGAGAAAGCTCTACTATTGTGCTCTAACCAGATTTTCCAGATCAGGTGATGGAGGTAGAGGGACCAAAGAGAGTGGAGCTTGGGGTGCCAGAACGGATTTGGCCATTGGGAGAACAAATCTATGATGGAGTTGGGTTGGACCCACTGGATGTGGAAAGATTGAAGCAAGTGACCAAGGGCCCCAGAAGAAAAAGCACAGTTGGTGAACAAGTGGTTTGTTGATTCCCAGCTTGACAGGCAAAGGTAGCATCGGTTTGGGATCATGAACCCTCTTCCGGCCAAGTTCCCAATTGTAAGGATCTTGTTCTGAATGGCGGTCCAAGAGAAGAAGCTGATTTTGGGGATGAGTTTCTTTCTCCACACTAGGTTGAAAGGGATGTTGGTCACCTGAGCCATCTCTTGGAGGGAGTAGGCCGACTTGACCGAAAAGGCTCCGTCATTGGTTCCTCGCCAGATGGGCCTGTCCTCCACCTCCCCCATTGGAATGGTGGCTACATTGAGTAAAATGGAGAGGTTGGCAGCTTGGCGGGGGAACCTGGCCTCTTCGATGGGGCTCCAAACGGGCTTCCCGTTGGGCCTGGAGATGAAGTTTGCAACTTTGCTTCCCTTGGTGGCATCCAAGGAAGGCTTAAGGATCCGAAACTCCCTGTGCTCACATAACGGCTCATCTTGAATCCACCTGTCCTGCCAAAATTCAATGGTGCTTCCATCTCCCAGGATCCATCTGCAGCCTTTCTGAATGAGACTTTTGGTCTGGGATATGGATTTCCAGAACGCAGAGCCATTTTGGGGATCTTGATCACTTAAGAAGTGATGGTTTTGAAGGTATTTCCTCTTGATGATCTGAACCCACTCGGTCTCACTGCTGGTGTATACCTTCCACGCGTGCTTGGCCAGGAGGGCAAGGTTCATTCGGGAGACTTTCTTGAGTCCAATGCCCCCCTCATTTTTGTTTTGACATACCAAGTCCCAGGACACCAAAGGGATCCTCTTCTTTTCCTCACTCCCGGACCAGAGAAATCTCTTCTGGATTTGTTCTATCTTGGTGCTCACCGAGGCGGGGATCCTGAATACCGACATGAAATAAACCGGGATACTCTGCAAGCAGGCTGAGGTGAGAGTTGCTTTGGCTGCCTGGGAGAGGAGGTGGCCTTTCCAGGAGGCCAACTTCTTTTGGATCCTCTCAATGACATTGTTCCACATGGATTTGGTGGGCCTGCCCGAGAACAAAGGAAGCCCAAGGTAGGAAGTGGGAAGGACCTCCGGGGAGCACCCAAGAATCCGCGCTATCTTCACTTGTCTGGACTGGGGGGTGTTGATGAAGTAGATCTTGCTTTTGAGAAGGTTGATCTTCTGCCCTAAAACACTGATGTGTCTGATGGTCTTGGCCTGAGCAACAGAAGCTGAGGTGGCCAAGATGGTGTCATCAACAAACTATTGGTGAGTGACTGGGTTAAGACCCGAAGCAGTTTTAATCCCTGTTATGAGCCCACTCCTCCCTGCACTTGAGATGGTCCTCCCTAGAGCTTCGGCCAAAATAATAAACAGAATAGGGGATAGAGGATCACCTTGCCTCAGGCCCCTAGAGCTAGGGAAGAACCCAGCAGGGGACCCATTGACTAGGATGGAAAACCATGGGGAGGAAATGCACCTCTTGATTAGGTCTACCCAGGATGGGTGGAATCCAAATTTGAGGAGGACCTTGATCAAGAAATCCTAGCTGACCCTGTCGAAAGCTTTGTTCATGTCCAGCTTGAGGAGGAAAGTTGGTTTCTTAGCCAAGGTGGCAGAGTGCAGCGCCTCATGGATCGTGATGACCCCATCGGTGATGACTCTCCCTTTGACAGAGCTCCCCTGGCAAGTGTCAATGATGAGGGGGAGGATCCCCTTGAGCCTATTAGCTAGAGCCTTGGTTAAGATTTTGTAAATGACATTGCAGAGGCTGATGGGCCGGAAGTCAGACAAGGATTTGGAAGCTTGGATTTTAGGGACCAAGGCTATAAAGTTTGAGTTGATACCTTGGGGGATGGATTTAGCAGGCTGGAGATCTCGTACAGCTGTGCAAACCTCTGTCCCAATTAGTTCCCAGAACACCTGGAAAAAGCACGGGGGGAAGCCGTCCGGGCCAGGGGAGGTATCAGGCTTCATGGAGAATAGGGCCTCTTTTATCTCTTCGGGCGTTAGGGGCCTTATGAGCATCTCATTAGTATCCGGGGAAATGGTGCAAGGGATGTGCTCAAGGAGGTCTTTAGCCTCCTGGGGGAGGACTGAGATGGGGTGCCTAGAAGGGATTGGAAGAAGTTGGCTGACTCATCCCGGATCTCAGAGATTTCCTTTGTGGTCCTGCCATCACTACAGGTAAGTTTTGAAATCTTGTTGGAGCTCCTATTTCTCAGGGTAGAAGCATGGAAGAACTTGGTGTTCGAATCACTGTCCCTAAGCCATAGGGCTCTAGATTTTTGTCTCCAATACGTTTATTCTCTAGCTAGGATGTTGTGAAACTCTGCTAGGAGCCTGCGCTCTTCAGCCCTGGAGTTGTTGTCCTGAGTGCCTTCCTGGGATAGGCGTTCTATGAGCTCTAATTTTTCTTTAACCAACCTTTTACTTTCAAAAATATTGCCAAAAGTTTCTCTGTTCCACACCCTGAGATTATCCTTGATGAACCTGAGCTTCTGATATAGTTGAGCGGAGGGGGATCCTTTGAAGGGCTGCCTCCACCACTGGGCAACTTGCCCTCTGAAATCTGAGTGGTGGAACCACATAGCCTCGAAGCAGAAGGGCCGCTTGAAAGGGGAAATTTTGCCAGCTTCAAAGAGAAGGGGATTGTGGTCGGAGCCGATTTTGGGGAGGGATTGGAGGGTGGCATCTGCAAACTCCGGGATGGCTTCTTTTGAGAGTAGGACCCTGTCCAGTTTGACTTGGATGAGGTTTGAGCCAGCCCTCCTGTTGCTCCAAGTGTATTTAGCCCCTTTCAGGTGGACATCCATGAGTTCGTTTGCGTCTATGAATGCCCCAAATTCCTCCATGCTTCTGGTGATTAGGGAGGATCCTCCTTGTTTGTCTGAAGGGTATAGGGGACTGTTGAAATCACCTACGAGAATCCAAGGGAGGGTTTTGAACGCATCTCTCATGTGGCTTACCGCTTCCCAAAGCATGGCCCTCTCCATCGGGTTGTTGGGGGCGTAGACATTGGAGAGGATCCAGGTGCGGTTGGAGGTTTTGCAGTGAAACAACATGTTGATGATTCTATTAGATGAGGAAATCAGTCTTCCTTCGATCACGATCGGATCCCACATGCATAGCAGCCCTCCAAAAGTTCCTTGGGCCGGGGTGAAGATGAATTCGCCATTGCTCCAAACTGCTTTGGCAACTCTAGGGGAGGAAGTCTCATCTAGTTTGGTTTCCTGAAGAATGAGGATTGAGGGGTTGTTTTCTTTTTGAAGATGTGCCACTATACGTACCTTGGGGGCTCCATTGAGCCCTCTCACATTCCAAGTGAGGACCTTCATTTGACACTTCTGGAGGGTTTTTTGCCTCCCTTCCCCTGGTGAGAGGGAGGTTTGGATTTTCTCGGTTCCTCTTTCAGCAGGTTGAGAGCATCAGATAGTAAAGTGGACTGGAGGCCATTTGCTATATCATCTTCGACCTCTTTCCTTCTCTGTTCGCCAAGGGTTGGCTGCCCTCTCCTCTTATCATTACCAAAGTCGGTGGTGACTTTTTTGCTTCGGGTCCTCTTGGGGCTGAAGCCTTCTGAGGTTGACTGGGATAGAGTGGGGCTTCCTTCATCATCTTTGTCCGACTGCCCGGAGTTAGGATCAGATGTTGCAAGAGGGGGAAGGGAGGGGCCTGATCTGGGAGGGGAGCTGAACAAGGCGATATCTTCCAGGGGGGTCATCGGGAGGATGGGGGAGGGGGGTTCATAGAGGAATCCGCCAACACAATACTAGGCTCAGGAATGGGATCGGGATGGGGACATACCTGGTCGGGGATAGGATCCAAGGGGGAAGGTTGGTGCGGAGGGGAGCCCGCCTTCTCATTACCAAAATCAGAAGCAGGTTCAGGATGGGGACATACCTGATCGAAATCTAGGATCGGAGGAGGATCAACTTTTTGCTTCCCTTTCTCCTCAGGGTGTTGACTCCTCTGTTGCCAAGGGGTCGTCTGCGCCGGATGTCCATTCCTTCAGGGAGCGGGTCGCCCGTTTCTGGGAAAGACTGTTCTAGGAGGAGGGAACCGGTTCGGGAACCTGGGGGAGCCCTCGAGATAGGGCCACCGTCGTCGGTTTCCTCAGGAGGTTTGAGGAGAGGGCATTGGTTCTGGAGGTGCCCTTGCATGCGACATTGGGCGTAGAAAGCTAGTTTATTTTTGTATTCCAGCGGTTGGTGCCATTTGAAGGATCCCGAGATCAAGTTGACAAAGGATGGGAGCTCAGACTCGAGATTGGCATTCACACAAATGCGTGCATGGATCATTCTGGATCCTAGCTTTGGTTGCAGCGTCGATGGCCACCAGCTCGCCGATTGCTCCCGCGATAGCTTTCAAGACCTCCTCTTGCCAGAGGTGAAAGGGCAAATCTGGGATCCGGACCCAGATTGGGGTGAAGTTTAT
The DNA here is from genome assembly GCA_028583015.1 of Wollemia nobilis. NCBI lineage: Eukaryota > Viridiplantae > Streptophyta > Pinopsida > Araucariales > Araucariaceae > Wollemia > Wollemia nobilis. Next base: position 573,736 of record JAQPPZ010001899.1, on the reverse strand, counting down.
ACTCTGGGTACGAGGGTTGAAATCCACCGCCCACCGCCTGAGGAACAGGCTCCTCCTGCCTAAGAACCAGGGCCCTCCTGTTAGGATCCGGCTTGTGTCATCGCGGTTGCTGAGTTTGATAAGGAAGAAGCCCCTTGAGAGGGCTACGATTTCCATATGGCCTGAGGTTTTCCACTTGGAGAAGGCCCAGCGCCTAATGGTCTCCATGTCTGGATGCCCTCCGACAAACTTCCCGACCAGGGAATAGGAGGCCCCAGAAACATAGTTGGAAAAAGTCTCTCCTAGAATGAAAATGTCAGATCCTACCAGGGATAGGCTGGCGCCTGATGTTTTAGGGGGGATTGCCTCGCCCGAGGTAATCTGCGTGTATGAGGACTTGCTAGGGCTTCCAGAAATGGGGCCCTCGGCCGAAGGTTTTTCGGGGGGCTCCTTGTGCTGGGGTCCCGCATGAGCCGTCTCATGGGATCCCGCCACCCCGTCTCCATCCTTACTTGGAACTGATCCGCTTGCTCCCTGGGATGGGCTTGCTTGCTGCTTGCTGCTTGCTGCTGCCCCCTGCGCTGGAATCTGTCTCCACCTGCTGTTTTTATACAAGTATATATAATGAAATATGAAGAAACATCATTGGGGAAGAAGTGGTTCATATTTCAACAATTACTAGGAGGTTCCGACCAATAGGGCAAGGAAAGAGGGCAATAGGGCAAGCAGGGTTTAGACCAAAGTACTCAGCAATAGATCATTGCATTACTTTAAGGCACCTAATAGAGAGGATATGGAATGAAAAAGGAGAAGCTTATTGTTGTTTTGTGGACTTTAAAAAGGCTTTTGACATAGTACCTAGAGGTACATTGTGGAAAAAAATCGAAGAACTTGGTGTACCAACCAATTATAGAGCAAATGTACACAGACTTTATGAGCAGGTGGTAGCAAAAAGGAGAATTTGAGGAGAACTGTCATAGTGTTTTGGGAGTGATTTCAGGGTGAAACAGGTTTGCCCCTTGTCACCTATTTTATTTGGCCTTTATATTGACAAATTGGAGGAATGTGTGAAAAGGATGGGAGAGGGAATACAATTGGCTAGTATTGTAGTGAAACATCTCTTCTTTGTTGATGATGTCGTCTTGATTGGCAAGACTCTTGAAAGTTTAAAAGAACATCTAAAGGCTTTAAAGCATTTTTGCAAAGAAGTTGGGATGCAATTCAACACTAGCAAGACTAAGATTATGGTATTCTCTACTTGAAGAGAGCATACGCAACCATATATTTTGTTCGAAGGAAATCCTTTAGAGGTAGTAACAGAATAGAAACTCAATTGGGGAACATGCAGGATGAAACAGATATAGGGAGGATGGAGTGCATTATACTCATTGCAAAATATGGGCAGAAAAGCAGAATTGTGGGATTGAAAAATGTTTATGGTCCGTTTTGGGTTATTGGTTATTCCTGTGGTGCCATATGGATGTGAGGTGTGGCTAGCAATACATCAAATTTAAAATGGAGATAAATAGAAAAATTTCAAAAGTGACTGGTTACAAATAGACTCAGAATTAAAGCATTGGACCCATATGACATTTTACATGCTGAAAGGAGGACTTTTCTGCTAGAAGCAAAAGTTATGGTAAGACTATTGGGGTACCTAAAGAAACCAAAAAGATTGGAAGATAGCAGGTTGCCAAAACATGTAATATAAAAAACACTGAATAGAAGAGAAGACACGTGGATGAAAAAAATAACAAATGGAGGAAAAAATGGAGCATTAAATTTCATGAGGTCCCAAACTCCAACAAAGAAATTAAACGGTATGTGAGAGAATAATTCAAACTTCTCATGTGGATTGAAAATTTAGGAAGGAGGAACAATATAATGTCAATGAGTTCAACCCAGACTGTGAGCACAGCCAAAAGAATTACATAGTTGCAAAGATCAAATGGAAAGAAAAAATGCTTACAGGCCAAATAAGATCCAGTTTACATCAACTCAGATGTGAAACTAGGAGATGAACAACACCTCAAGAGGCATGGTCAGAACAGATATGTATCTTTTGCATAGTAGGAGCAGTGGAGACTGAAAAGCATTTTGTTATGGAATGTGAAGCCTACAAGGACATCAGGAATGCATATGAGGAAATTTTAAATGTGAACTTGTTGGTGGAACATTTTGAAGAATTGAGAATAGAAAAAACAGGAGAACTTCTTATCAAAATCAACAACAGAAGAAACACTTCAAAAGATGATAGGAGGATAAGAGGATTTACAGTTTATATATACATATAAATCGTAAACAGTTATATTGTTTTTTGACTTTGCTGAATATATAAATTGTAACAGCTATACTGTTTTTTGACTTTGCTGAACAACTTTTTTCTTGGATGTTGTTAAGACTTTAGAACTCTGAATAGGAGGTCCAAGGTTCAAATCCAATAGGGGTTAGGGTAGTGCATTATCCTCCATCTTGTATTAAAGCTCCTGGTCCCATAGACTGTTTTAGTCTCATGGATGTAATTAATATTATTTCATTTCATTTTTATTTCATTTCTAATGAGTTGAGAAGGTTTTTTTGACAGTTTGAAGTCATATTTGGTGGGGTTGTGGTATTAGGACAGTTTCATTGTTTTACATTTTTTTTGGCCCTTTAGAGTGGATTTTGGGGGTCAAACCTTAAATTTATGTTTCATTCTGGTTTTCGTAAGCTTTCCAATGCTTTTTGGATGGACTTAATTGGTGGTAAAGTTGCAAAGTATCACAAGTTGACCTGTTTGAAATTGAAGTGATCAGTCACACTCCTAGAGAAGCAATGGTCTCTAGTGCATTCAATTCCTGAACTAAATGAGGAAATGTCCTTTACTCAAATCTTGATTTACCACTTTCCTTTGTGACAGAAGTGTCTTGCTTTAATGACTTGAATATTTAATATTACTTGATTTCAAGTGTTCTTGTTTCAATATCCACTATTTGTCATTCTTAGGCTCTTCAAAGTGGAATCTGTGGGTCCAACATTAACTAAACATCATGTTCCATTTTTTTTGCATTCTACTCTTAGTAGGTTGTCCAATGCTTTAGAACGGGCCTAATTGGAGCTACAATTGCAAAGTTATGCTTGTCACAAGTTGACCTATTTGAAATTATTGAATTGTTGCCAAGAGTGTGATCGATAGCCCCCCCTCCTTCAGAAAGAATAGCCTCGATTGCATGCAGTTCTTGAACTAAGCTAGGAAACTTCTTTACTTGAATTCTTGTGTACCTTACCTCCCTTGGTGATAGAGTTGTCGTGCTTTGATGACCCAAAAATTGATATTACTTGAATTCGAGTATTCGCTTGAGTCATAGTAAGAAAACTCGCAACTCGGCAAAAATTTGACACTCCAATTTTGGAGAGTTTCTCAACAACTTGGAAAAACTTGGCAAAAACTTGACAAAAAAAGAACACCAAAGAAAGTAATTTATGAAAAAAACATTTAAATCCAAAATTAGAGAGTTAAGAAGTTGATTTTCTATTAGGTTTTAAAAAAAACAATTTAATTACAATTCATGATCCTGAATGACAATAAAAAAACCAACAAAACACAACATACTAAACATAAAGCAGTTTTATGCTGATTTTTGCTTTTATTTGCTTCCCCTCAAATTGTATGCTCATAGGTTCATCATTTCATGGTTTTTCCAATCCTCAAGTATGTTTTAGTTCTGCCTCCAATTCCTCGATGATCTCTGGAGTGAACAAAATGCCCTGCAGTCCTTCGAAATGGGTTTTTAGATCCCTCAAATAGTCCTCCAAATTTGTTCCACAATCTCCACAAGGCCTTTGAAAAGTTCCAGTCACAAGCAGCAAAAGGGACAAAAAATGCAAAAATGTGGGTGTTCCCACTTTTATCTCCTTTTTCTGTATTCTGGCCTTGGGTGCCAACTTTGAACCAAGGTTTTGCCAAGAAATCGATGAGCTGTTTGCAATTTTCTTGGAGTTTTCTTGGAGCTGAGAAAACTCCTATTTTCTTGCCAACACGAAAAACTTGTGAGAAATTTGACTTCCCATGATAACTCTGCAAATTTTTCCTTCACTGCTTTGCGTATCCACTATTTGACATGTTGCTATTTGGGTGTTGCATTTAGGGCTCAACTTTGAAATTTGTAATTGCTCTAACACATTTGATGTGTATAGCATAGGTGTAGAGTATGGTTGAAGAAGTTTCACATTGAAGAGTTGGATGATGTTTCAAGTAGGGAGGAAGATTTAGTTCAAATATGTTCTCTGTGTTGCCCGAACTTTCTGTTGGGACCCTTTAGTCTCTCCTGAATATGTAGCCACATTCTATCACCCACTTTGTATTGTCGTGGCGCTGGGCACTTATCATGTCTTTGTTTGTACTTGGCATTGTTTCCTTGTTGTATGTCATGAACCTGATGATGGATATGTGGAATCTGCTTAATGAGCTTGCTTGCTTTGTCAACCTATTCTTGGGAGCAGGTGGAATCTCTTGGATAATGCTATTGGAGAAACTATGTTGATTGGAACCAATGGTTGGAATTAGAGGCATACCTAGAAGTGTTGTGGATAGTGGATAGAGGGGCTCTATTGTAGTTGCATTAGAAAATTTGGACAATGAATCTCTGAGAAGAGATGTAGAATGATTAAAGCTAGCCTCTCACATTTAGGTAGTATGTTTTATGTATGTACATTGAAATATAAAGAGACTTCATTGGGAGATGAAGTCTTTCATCTTCCAAAGGGTTACTAAAAAGTTTGATGCCTTTCTTTAGCCACTTGTGGTGAGTTGGTGTTGACAATCATGGAGGCGTAGTGGCAGTTAGGAGTCGTATTTGGTGGGGCCCGCTTTTGGGGTAGCTTCATTTCTTTGCATATTTCAGGCTTCAAGAGTGGATTGTGGGGGTCAAATGTTTATTAAAAATAATGTTAATTTGTTTTTTAATTTTTGAGCATTCTACACTTTTTTTAAGCTTTCCAATGTATTTTAAATAGATTCGGCTGGAGCTACAGTAATGAAGTTATGCCCTTTGCAAGTTGATTTAATCCAAAATTGATGAACTGCTGACCAGATGGTGATCAGACCGAGAAGGTAGATCGATGTGAAAACCACTTACATTTAAAATGATAGGCATGGAGGTCTCTATTATTTTGTTACGAGTTTTTGTAGTTTGTGAAGTACTTTAGTTGTTAGCAGTTGTTGGAGATGGTTGCTTGATTCTATATTGAATTTGAGTGAGATGTTTTTCAAGTTATAAAATTTCAAAAGTTTTGTTGATATTCAACTTCATAGTTGGTGGGCAGTTTACTTAGTCTATTTTCTCTTGGTTTTGTAAGAGTGGTTCATCTGCTTATTTGATTATGCATGTTAAATAAAAATGAGATGGCCATTTAGGTAGAACATTTCTAAAGTTCTGTTTATAGTCAACTCATGGCAGGTGGGAAATTTACTTGGCCTATTTTCTTTTGGTGTATGTATATTCCATCTTACTCTTCTACCATGGTAATGCGTTAGGGGTGTATACACACACACACAGAGGAAGAGTTCTCATATTTGTAGGTGGTTAGATATTCAACGTGGCACCACCTCATTGAGTATGCATGTTCATTTTTAATTATACATAAACAATTTTTTCATATGATTGTTTGTCATGAGTTTTGTTAAATATGTTGATCAATGACTTATAACGAGTGTGTATAAAAGGATTGTCATTTTGTACAACTCACAATGTCGTCCATGTGAATAAGACAATGCGTTGTGTTTATAATTAGTCTGCAATTAGTTTGATAGTTCAGGACAAGAGGGTGACGGTTGGGTTATAATTGTGCAACACCTTTTTCAAATTTTATATATTCCATTGGATGGTAATGGAATGGTGTTGTTGTAGAGATCGTCATTGTGTGATGTTGTTGAGTACGAGAGACATATTGCTATAAATGATGTACATAACAAAATGGTTTTGTTCCTGCATTGTCATTGCTGTTTGTTCCTTGTTGCTTGTTATGTTTGACTTGTTCACTCCATTATTGGGAATAAAATCGATACTACATTTGGCGATGTTACCATAACGTCCTTGGATCAAAGGATGTGTGATGAGAAAAAGTTGCGAAAACAGATCAACAAGGCGAATGAGTGAAGCATTGGAACATGTGCCTAGATGAAAAGGATGTGGAAGGCACATGCAACAGGGACAAAAATCAAATGGAGGTGTGAGCATATTGAATATGGTGAAGATGAAAAATGTGCGTGAAGACGACAAATGTGATGAAAGGAGCACAAAGGCGCCAATTTTTCAAGAGCCCTTTTCACGAGGAGGAAGTGTAGTAAGTATTCTAGAATGAAAACCTTCTACAGAGCCTATCCTTGGATGGAGAAGCTTGGAGATTCCTTGGCTGGCAAAAGTTGAACCCCCAAAGATCCAACTTGTGTGGCCCCCTTGGGATGAGGGAAGGGAAGAGTTGCTTGAGACATTATTGTTAACATTTGGAAAAGATAGAGACTATGATGGTCTTATAGCAAAATATCATGCAACAAAGAGAAGTTGTGTAGGCGAAGGAGTGTTGATGACAATAGTGCTAAAGATGGAGAAGGTCATGCCATTGATGAAAGTTGCAAAGGTGTTGATGAAAGAGTTGACTACGAAGATTGTTGACAAGAGAGGTACTAATGGAGGTTGTGAAGACAAAGAAGTTTGTGGGGACAACAAAAAAGGAAGATGACAAGAGACACTAGTACAAACCCACGAAGAGTAGGAGGGAAAGTGTCGAAGCATACAGGACAAGAGTTTGACGCAAGGACAATTATTGCGGAGAAGTGTTTGCAGGAGGGTGGACTGTTGGAAATTGACTAGAACCTAAACAAGTCAATTGACGAAGACAATCACAAACCAAAAGCACAAGTATTTCAATTGGTAGATAGTTGGACATTGAATTTTAGAAGACAATTCAAGTAGAAGTCAGCCCAACAAAGCCTTTAACATCATCGGAAGGAGTGAGTTAGCCTACAACAAGTCACTCAACGAGTGAGCTGACTTCAAGGCAGCTGACAACTAGACAACCAATAGTCATCGTTGTAGCTGCGAGCAAACAAAAGTGCCCTAATTCAATGGATATGGGAAATAAGACATTGCTAGACATCAGTGCTTGTGAGATGATTTGGAAGTTGAATAGGGTAAGGGACTAGAACACATGGTTAGAGATTTTTCCAGGAACATAATGAGCAATTGTAATGGATTGACAATTGAAATAAGAAAACTTGTTCTGACATGGACAAATTTGAAGAATGAGTTTGAGAAAGAGTTTAAATTTTTGCATGACGACACACAGATCATTGGAGAAATCTATGCCACTTAGCAGGAAAAGGATGAAAATGTCAAGTCCAACCTTCACCTAATAGAACTCATTAGCAAGATGGAGAATAAACCTAGAGATGGACTCCAAAAACTGTGGTTTATGGATGGACTTCTTCCAAGATACAAAGAAGAAGATGAAGGTTGTATTGTTAACGACATGCTAAGAAGTGTTTGTCAGAGGGCTGAATTTGGAGAGTGAGATGAAGATGGCGTCGATAGGGGGAAATTTGAATAAGAAAATGATTTTGACAGTGATCATGATGGCATGGGCACAATATCCAAGTTCTTATAAAAGACTTGGAAAGAGCAATTCATGAAATGAAGTGAGAAAATAAGAGCAACGAAAAGAAAGACATTTGGTGTTCTAATTGTTGGACAGAAGGCCATACAAACACCAGTTCTTTAAAAAAAAGCATACTGCGGCATTTGTGATGTTAATGGCTATTCTATTGTAGATTGCCCATTAACATCAAAAAAGAGAAGACACAGACATTGCTGGTGCAAAAAGAATAGGAAGTTGATCAAAAGCCAAGTTCCTCAAAAAATGAACAAGGTGCAACAAGTGGAGGATTTAAAAACAACCGTTAAGGAAGAAGACTAGGTGGACAAATCGAGGGTGGCAACATGCTTGGTGTCGAAGAAAGACTGCACTATGATTAAGGAAGACTCATTGTGCAATGTAGAAAGTGCCAAGTGTGGGGCCACTTAGCACAAAAATGCATAGACACAACAGTGGGCAACAATGCGTTGATGATGTTGGGCACAAACACAATAGTGGGCAACAAAAGACTGCAAAACATGATCATTTTATTGACCTCGTAGTTTTGATGATTGACAAAGGGAAGCGGCCAACATTGTTGCACATGGAGATATTGGGCCACATATTGACACAAGTCATCGTGGATGGCGTGTCAAGTGTTAATGTACTCCCAGAGAAGACATGAAAGGAGTTGGGAGAATTGACGTTATGGCGACCAAATTTTTGGTTGGTAGGAGTTGTTCAATACAACATCAAGATGAAGGGTGTATTGACAGCGCAAAGAGTAAACATGGTTGACCAAGAATTCATCCTTGATTTCGTCGTCATCAAGATGTAGAAGCCCCTTGTTGGGACGAGGCTAGGTGAGGATGACAAGAGTAGACCACAATTGGGACAAAGATCAACTAATTTTCAAGAAGGAACATTGCAAGATTACAATAAACTTGGGAGATCAGTTAGCTGGCAAAGAAGTCACATTATCATACAAGTCTGAAATTCCTCATTTGACAGATACAAAGGAGAACATGTTGATGAGAAAACAAATGAAGACGATATCTTGCAGAGGGAGCATTGCATAGATGACGAAGGGCACTCCAACATTGGTTGTTATCATTGGTAGATCTGTGACTATGGGCTGATACAAACAAAATGCTTGTGTTTGGAAGTGGAAGAATGTGATGAAGTAGACATAAAAGGGATGTCTATTGTGTAGGATACTCGAGAAGTAGGCAAGGCAAGTGCGACGATAGCAAGTTGAACACTAACACAAGAGGAGAAAAAGATAAGATTTTCTCCTAGCTTTTCAAATTAAACATGACATCTTTCCCTTTTTTTTGTTTGCATTTGGTTTTTTTGCCGCATCATTGGTCTTGCCTATTTCCAGAGTATCTTACACGAGACTTCCCTTTTATGTCCACTAAATCACTTTCTTCCACTTCCAAACACAAGCATTCTGGTTGAAATAGCTTGTAGTCACCCATCTACGAGTGACATAGGGCCCTTTGTCAATTGGAGTGTCTTGCAATTGGAGTGCCCTTTGTCTTCCGTGCACTCCAATTGCAAGACACTGTCAGAGTGCCCTTTGTCTTCCGTGCACTCCAATTGCAAGACACTGTCAGAGTGCCCTTTGTCTTCCGTGCACTCCAATTGCAAGACACTGTCAGAGTGCCCTTTGTCTTTCGTGCACTCCAATTGCAAGACACTGTCTTCATTTAGTTCCTAGTCCGCATGTTCTCCTTTGTCTTTGTCAGACGACGAATTTTTGGAATTGTCTTATGATGTGACTTCTTTGCCATCCGATTGGTCTCCCAAGTTTATTGTAAATTTGTGATGTCCCTTCTTGGAAGTTCTTTGATCTTTCTCTCAGTTGTGCTCTACTCTTGCCATCCTCAACCAATGTTGTCCCAACAAGGCATCATGCACTATCTTCTACATTGTGATCACTAGGTAATCAATGATGAAGGCTTGGTCAGGTGTGCTTACTCTTTGCGCTATCAATAGACCCTTCATATTGATATCTCCTATCAGTTGAAAATCTGGTCACCATAACGTTGATTCTGCCAACTACTTAATGTCTTCTTTGGGAGTACATTAACAATTGACCCGCCATCCACAATGATTTGTGTCAAAATGTTGCCAAATATCTCCATCGGCAACAATGCTGGCCGCTTCCCTTTGTCAATCATGAAGGCTGCGAGGTCAAGAAATTGATCCTGTGTTGCAGTCTTTTGTAGCAATTTTTGTCTTCCCACTTTCTCCTTCAGTCCTTGCAGCATCTCCCTTTCTCCTTCTTTGGTTCTTGCAGCATCTCCCCAATGTTGCATGCAAGGCTAGGACTACCTTAAACGAGGTTGTCATGATCACTAGGATACTTGTTTGGAGCAGTTGAATTGCTAGACTCTGCAATGGCTCTTTAATCATCATACTTCCTTGGTCATTGTCACTATCTGCATCTTGCCTTTTCATCATTTTGTCTTCTATCTCACCTTGAGTTTTTTGCTATCTTTTCCTCTCTGTTGCAGGGTTAGGGTATTCCTTCATCTTCTTTTGCCTACGCATGAGTTACTGCGAGAACATATCTTGTCTTCGCATTGCATTCTTCAATGTCAATTAGATTGGCATTTTGGCTGTTGCAATTGCTGGCTGCCTTAGGGCAATTTGTTTCTTCATGATTTCCTGGTCCATACCATCGACACATCATCATTGTTTTTTCGTGATTTCCCACTTCCTTTGTCGAGCATCAAGAATGTGGGGTGAAGAAATTGTTTCCGTGTTGCAGTATTTTGTGGCACTTTTTGTCTTCCCACTTTCTCCTTTGGTCCTTGCAGCATCTCTCATTCTCCTTCTCTGGTCCTTGCAGCATCTCCCCAACATTGCATGCAAGTCTGGAACTACCTTGAACAAGGTTGCTCTGCTCACTGGGATACTCGTTTGGAGCAATTGACTTTCCAAACTCGGCAATGGCTCTTTCATCATCATACTTGGTCATTGTCATTATCTGCATCTTGCTTTTTCATCATTTCTTCTTCAATCTCATCTTGATTTTTGTGCTATCTTTTCTTATTTGTTGCAGGGTTAGGGTATTCCTTTATCTTCTTTGCCTATACCTGAGTTACTGCGAGAACATCTGTTGTCCTCGCACTGCATTCTTCAATATCAATTAGATTGACATGCTGGCTGTTGCTATTGCTGGCTGCCTTAGGGCAGTTTGTTTATTCATGAATTCCCGGTCCACACCACTGGCACATCATCAATGCATTGTTGCGCACTGCTGCCTTCGTGCAATTTCGGGCAAAGTGGCCTCACTCATGGCACTTCCTATAGTGCATGATGGGTCTTTCTTCAGAGTCATACCGAGTCTTTCTCCATCATGAGGCCTGCTGCCTTTGGTTTTGTCCTCTTGGTCTTCTTCCTTGATGGTTGTTTCTATATCCTCCACTTGTTGCACCTTGTCTTTTTTCTAGGAACTTGGCTTCTAATCAGCTTCCTCCTCTTCTTGCACCACCAGTGTTTGATGTCTTCTGCTTTTCATCTTAAATGGACAATATGCAATAGAATGCAATTGCCATGAAATCAAATAGATCAGTGAAATCCATCCAATGTGGCACCAACTCAGTGACTTTGCATGTTCATCTATAATTATACATAAACAGTTTTGTTGTATGTGTGTTTGTCATGAGTTTTGTTATGTTGATCAATGGCTTGTAGCAAGCGTTGATCAAAGGCTTGTCATTTTGTACACATCATGGAGTCATGCACGAAAATAAGACCATGTGTTGTGTTTGTAATTAGTCTGCAATTAGTTTGATAGTTCTGTACGACAGTGTGGTGTTTGGGTTGTAACCGACCACCCCTTTTTCAAATTTTATATATTCTATTGGATGGTAATGGAAGAATGCTGTTAGGGTTGTAACCGACCACCCCTTTTTCAAATTTTATATATTCTATTGGATGGTAATGGAAGAATGCTGTTATTAAGATCATCATTGTGTCATGCGGTTGACTATGAGAGACTTATTGCTGTAAGTGATGTACATATCAGATTGCACATAATTAAATGGTTCTATTCTTGAATTGTCATAGCTATTTATTCCTTGTTGCTTATTTTGTTTGACGTGTTTGCTTTATTCTTGGGGATAAAATCTATACTAGAATATTGTGATTGGGTCTTGTTTCTTTAGGAAAAACAGTATAGGGGTCAAGTTGGGCAGTTCAACTTCTGTTTTGGATGGCATTTGCTGCTCATGTCATTGATTTAATAAGTAATGTAATTTTATATGCCATTACAAAGCCATAGAGTTTTCACTTTTAGGAATTTAAAAGTTGAAAGGAGGGTTTGAAAAGCTTTATATATATATATATATATATATATATATATATATATATATATATCATTGTATTCCATTAAAATTTATTCTTGAATTAAGGCAACGACTTCACATGAAAATTCTTATATTCATGTGTTTATGTTCTAGCACAATCTTACATAATACCAGAGCTGGAAGGAGTTAGAGGATGAGTCTGATAAGGTGCAAATGTGTGCTGAAAGTTTGCATAAAGCTTGAAAGAGATCAACATTGAGGGACTTGTGAAGTACATGTAAGCCCCTTGCAAAAGGAGTTTATAATACTCCCCTTTGTTGGGATATTATTCTTGGAGTTTGTTAGTTGGACTCATGAAAGTTAGTGACCGTTTTTGATTTGATGGTTACTCACTTCTCTTCATTTTTATTTTACTATGATAACACCAACTCTTTTCCTTTCTTGGTAAACTTGACTTAGCAGGAGGTTATTCTGCACTTTGCAATGTAAGTGCTGCTATAATATTTTTAAATTATTTATCCATATTTAACTTAGTAGGAGTTTATTGTAATATCTTTATGGAACGAATATATTTTTCTGATTTCATAGTATTATTCAATGGGGCTATTGTGATCTAGATCAAAGTTGCTTAGATCTGATTCCTGTCTTAAAAAAGTTCAAAAATCTCACATGGTATCAAAGCTAAGTGGTTTGCTACATTTTGTCAAAACTGTTTTGCAAGGAAACTAAAGATCAGTTCTTGAGTGTATAGATTTCTACTTCAGATCTTGAATATAAGATGCAAGAAGAGTTCTATCGATCTCTAATTTATAACCTTTTCAGATATTATTAGTTATGTGGAGCTCATGCTATTTTTGATGCTCATGCTTTTCACAAATCCAAGTGCCAATGATGTTAGTACTGACAGTTTGGACAGTTTTTTATTTTTTGGAAAATTTCTGGTAATCTGATTTGTCTGTGTTGTGCGGTTGGGTATTCCCTCTGGAAGTTGCTTAAAATAGTATCTTGGATTCCTTTTCTGTGGCAAATCTATTTTTGGTGTTTAGTAGTGGAAACTTAGGCCATATTATTTTGGCCTCACTTCACAATCCATTGTCGTAGTGGACTCTCTTCTGCAGTCAGTTGGCATGTCCATCAATCGATTACCTCCATTTATATGCTCTTTAAATGCTCCTTGCTGCCATCGTCCTAATTTGATTTTTAATATCAGTTGGATATAATCTTCAAGTGTTTGACTGTAATATCTTTATATTTCTCTAATTTTGTTGTCTTATGCAATGAAGTGTTCCAGGGCTAATGTGAGTAATGTTGAGGCTGCTGACATCCGGTCCCTATTTTAAAAGAATTTAGGTCTCTGTAACCTCATCTGTTAAGCTTGTAGGGAATTAAGGCAACGACTTTATGGGAAAATTGCCATAGTCACGTTTTTATGTTCTGGCGCAAGCTTACATAGTGCCAGATAAGATAATTCTATTAATGTCCACAGATGGCCAAAGTAGGCCATTGGGACTCATTGAAAATAGTTGTTGCAATGCACTGTAGTAACCAAAAAGTTCTGCAAAATAAGCTAAACTAGAGTAAACCAGAGCAGGAAGGAGTTAGTGGAGACTCTGAAGTTTAAAATTTGTGCTGAAAGTTTACATGGGCTTGAAGGAGATCTGGCACATGTTTACCTAGTGCCAGAGCAGAAAGGAGTTAGACTGAGAAGTTTAAAATGCGTGCTGTAGGGGATTGGATGGTGCTGTATATAGACATATTTGGTTCAAGGTTGTTTAGAGAAGCCCCATCCTTGTTGAAGTTTGCAGTAAAGGTATAAGTGATGGTAGTAGAGAAGAAGTCAAATGATGCTTCTTTCAGAGTTCATACCTAGTTGTGGGACATGCATTCAGGAATCAGAATAAGATGCACCTAACAGCTGCATAACAATGTTAGCATTATTGCAAAGGGTGTGGAAGGGTTCTTCGGGTTTGTCATGACTGCCTAGAGGGCTTCAATGCAGAATTGGAGGGTAAAAATATGACATGCAGTGGAAGAAAATGTTGGTCTTCATACTATTTAATAACAGTTGGAAGACAGAATGGCCTGCTGGTCCATTCGGGATAGTGAGGTGGTGTAGAGCGGATAGGTATAGACTGGAAATGTTTCCAAGGTCATGAATAACATTCAATTGACTAAATGTTTTAAAACAAATGAAAAATAGGTGATCTCTTCAGGGAAAAAAGAAGAAGCAAAAACTATGGATATTCCAAAATCCTGGGCAATCAGAAAATGGGATTTAGTGGAACTTTGGTAAAAGAGTGAACTGATACAGACCTAGTTGAGTCTCTTTGAAGGACAAAATCAGTCGTGATTGATTTAGACCTGACATGCAAGGTGTATAAATTTAAATTTGCATGAAGTCCCAGTATTTTCTGGTTATTTTAAGCAAATTTAGAATCAGGAAGTTTATAATTTCTTCATCAAAGTTTTCTAGGTGGGTGGTTAGCTGGGAAGGTTTTCTAAAGTTTTTGGTTTTGCTGCTTTGATATTATAAAGATGATACCTTCACTCGTAGAATATTTTTCCAGTGATGCTTCAAAGAATTTAGAATGTTTTTGTGCTCTTCATATTTTTTTTTTTGATTTTGTCAAAATTAACGTTCTTATTGTTCTTACCTTGTCGGCAACTGTGTTTCAAAGTTGGAAGTTACAACAGCTAAGTATGCAGGATTAGATGGTTATTAGTTACTGCTTAACATTGTGCTAATTTTTTTTTCTCATTCTTCTAATATCACCTATAACAATGTTTTTGTGAAATAGGGAAAATGGGCTTATGAATTTTATCTTATTGAGTCTCTTTTAAATAGGACATAAATCATGAAATCAACACCTCCTGACATAAATAATGAAGTCAATACCTTCTGAAAATGTTTTTACTTTCTGATTTTATCTAAGTGTGCTATCATGGTCATTGTTGTAACTTTATTGCTTTGATTTTATGAATCTTATGATCTACCTTATAGAATATACCACAGATGATGATTGAAAGAAGTCAGAATGCATTAATATTTTAGAAATAATATTCTTATTATTATTACTTTTCCAGCGACAGTGTTCCAAAGTTGGAAGACGCAACAACTAAGTAAACAGGCAGACTTAGACTGATATTGGTTACCGTTTTACGTTCTGTCACTTTTTCATCTCATCCTTGTAATATCACCTATAACAATGTATTTATGAAATTAAAAAAAAGGCCTGATATTTAATAATGTCTTCCTGTTGTCATTAATTACGATATAAATAATGATGTCAGCAACTCATGAAATGTTTTAGTTTCTGTTGATTTTCCATGAGCTAATTTCTCAATTAGCTATTGTTGGTTTGTAGATCTTCAGGAAAGTCAACTTATGAATTTGAGGGAGGAACAACTTAGAATTAAGCTTCCTGATGAGGTTTGTGTTTGTATTAAATTCTATAGATCCATAATTGTAAAGGCTTCCGTGAGAAATGACATCAATGGAAAGAAATAGTATTGCCTCATTTGTGTTTTTTGAAGTTTAATTTGGTACATGTTCAACCTTGCAGGCTGCTGCTGAGATGATAAGAGACTATACGCGAAGACAGATAGAAGAGAATATTTCGATAGCTCTTGAAATTATCAAATCCCAGGGGCGAGTAAGGTAAGTCTCTAGTAACATTCCCTGTAAAGAAGGGGAAATGGGATTCTATGTTTATCTTCAGGAAGATGGAAATTAGATGTTATCTGCAGAGTTATTCTTGATATTTATTTGCTCTTTTTTGGCTTGGGGCAAAACTTCTTTTTGTGTAATCATTAAGCACTTTTTACCCTTATTCTTTTGGATAAAACAAAATTGAGCTTAGCTGTCAAAACCAAGACATATGTAGAATATTGTGGTTGAATTTGAGAAAGAATGATGGAAAGAGAATACACAGTGTCTACAGATCACCAGAAAGTAGTCAATAGGGCTGGAATCTCACAAGCATATTAAACATAGTCAAGGTAAAGCTGAAAGGATCTCCACAAAAGACAGGAACATGTACAGAGTACTTATCTCTTACAATGCTGTCAAGGCAGTGGAGCACAGGTGATATACAGTTTGGACCATAGTTGAGAAAATCGGAATCGGATCGAAATTGGCATGGAAAATGAATCGGGAAAACTCGGGAATCGGCAAAAAAAAGGGGGAAAAATAGGACAAAAAAGGGCAAATTTTCATTGAAAAAACCGAAGAAAATGCAAATTTTTACTGGGAAAAAAAGTTTTTTCATGCATATCACAATTTTTTTGGAAAAAAGGGCAAAAATTGGCCAGGCTGTGAATCAGGAAAAATTTGCTCAAATCAGGATTTTTTGCAGATTTTCTCAACTATGGTCTGGATGAGTGCAGGCTCTGCACATGTAGGTTTGCATCGCTGCTGTCAACCTGCTAGAGTCACAAATGCAGTGCATAGATGTTAAATACCAATCGAGTTCAGTATTGATTTAAAATAGGTTGCATGTTTCCCTAGTAGGCCCACTGCAGGTTTGATGAATCGGTATGGATATGTTGGTTGTGAGGCCCATTCTGCACCCCGTTTGCAATCTGATCTGCCATACAAATACATTTATACTAAAATTTACATATAAATTACAAAGTCATCCACAACATTAATAAATCCCCCCCAGTGCACTGATTCATTTCATCATTCCCACTCAATCTGTTGTACAATAAATTTTAAACACTATTATTTGTTAATAATTCAAATTTCTAAACTCAATGTCATAAGCTACAAAACTTGAATACAGAGGATCACTGCAATAATATAAGCTATAATAAAATGTACAGTTATAGTTTATTGTTTAAATTTTCATAATTGAACTAAAATACGATAATAAAAATATTAGGAATAATTCCACGTTTTGTCATAAACATGCATAATTTGAAGGTCAATCTGTCTCTCTCTCTCTCTCTCTATATATATATATAGAGAGAGAGAGAGAGAGAGAGAGTCCTTTTTATCATTAGTTAGTCATAATCAAGCATAAAATCCAAAGACCTGAAATAAAGTTTACATAAAATAAAAACGAAAGGACAAAAATTCGTACAACTTTTCTTTTGTTATCAACAAGTTAATTGAAGTTCATATTTGCATCCATCCATGTATTATCATACCCATTCCTTCTCCAATCTACTTGTTTGCACCCTTCCATGTGTGATCATGCCCATTCCTTCTCCAATCTACTTATGATTCTTGTCCAACCTCATCATACTTGTCCTTGCCTTGATTGGACCTTGTTTGATACTCATTCAATCCCTCCGACCTCCGTTTCAATCTGTGATTTTATTCATATTAATCAGATTTTGTCGCCAATATGTGTTTGATCCATGTGCAAAAACTGGATATTGTAGGTGGCCAATCTGATTAGCATAATCAGTTGGAAGGGGTGCCACCTTAGTGAGTTGTAAATGAATTTTGTATATAAGTAGTTTTGTAAGTGTTATTAGTTGTTGATAGATGTGTTGATCAAGTGTTGTCGTCTTGTACACATCACAAAATTGTGAATGTGAATAAGATAATTTGTTGTGGTTGTGATTAGTTTGTGAGTATTTGGTAGTTCAGGATGAGAGGGTGATATTTGGAGTTGTAACCGTCCACCCCCCTTTCATTTTTGTATATAAATTTCATATGTGAGTAGTAGAATGGTTGTTGTTGTTGGATTACCATCGTGTGGCTGATAATGAAGACAAGAGAACATCATGTGGTTTTGTGACAAAGATCATATTGTTGTAAGTGATGATTATATCAATTGCACATAATGAAATGGTTCTATTCCTATAATTGTTGTTCATTTCTTGTTGCATGCTCAATTTGATCTGTTCTCTCTTATTCTTTGCGAATAAAATCTCTACTGCATTTGGTGCCATTGACGTAATGACCCTGGAGCAAGGACATGTGATCAGAGTGAAGCACCAGGATGTGCACATGGATGTAGAGTACATGGAAGATGCACACAACAAGGACACACACCAATATGGGGGTCCTAGTGTATTGCATATTGTGAAGACAGAAGATGTGTAGACGATGAATGTGGCGATGTGATCACAAAGGCATAGATTTGTCAAGAGCCTGTTTTGCAAGAGGGATTGTGGAGGGAAGTGTTGAAGGTGAACCTTTTACAGAACCCGTCCTTGGATGAAGAGGCTTGAATATTCCTTAGGTGATAGGAGTTGAAACCTTGAAGATTCAACATGTGTGGCCTCGTTGGGAGGAAGGGAGTGAAAATTTGTTTGAGACATTGTTGTTGTCAGTTGGAGATGACAGAGACAATGAAAGTCTTGCAACAGAAGATCTTGTAGTAGAAAGAGGTCTTGTAGGAAAAGGGAGTGATGATGATGAGAGTGCTTAAGAAGGTTGTGATATCAAAGGTAGTGTTGTCGACAAAGGTATTGATGATGATGCCATAGGTGTTGAAGGAGTCGGCAATGAAGGTCATGTCAACGAGAGAGGTGTTGACAAAGGTGTCGATGGAGGAGTTGACAACAAAGATCATGTCGCCAAAAGAGGTGTTGACAAAGGTTGTGGAGACGAGGAAATTGGTAAGGATTTCAAAGTAGGAAGTCGACAAGATACACCAATACAAACACAAAATGAGCGAGAGGGAGAGTCCAGAGGCATACACGATTGGAGATCGATGCAAAGGCTACTGTTGAGAAGCGTGTTTGTAGGAGGGTAGACTTTTGGGACTTGATCAAATCCTACAAAAGTTCACTCATGGAGCATCAAGAACCAAAAGCACAAGTATTCTAACTGGGAGATAGTTGGACATTGAGTTCAAGAGAACAATCAGAGACAAAGAAGTCAATAAAACAAAGCCTTCAACATTGTAGAATAGAGTGAGTTAGTTGAGTTAAATGACTTTGAGTTGGTCTGTAAGTTAGCCAATAGTCATGGTTGTCATTGTGGACAAGCAAAAGTGCCCAAAGTTTCATGGAAATGGGAAAGAAGATCCTATTAGGCATATCGACAATTAGTGACAATATGGAAGTCGAACGGGATAAGAGGTGAAAACACGTGGTTAGAATTGTTTCTAACAATGTTACGAGGGAGCAATTGATTGACATTTGAAATAAGAGAGCTCGTTTACTGCATGAGTAGATTTGAAAAATGAATTCAAGGAGTTCAAGTTGCTTCATGATGACACAAAGATCATTGAAGACATCATGTCAACTAGCAAAAGAATGATGAAAACGTTAAGTCCTACAACTATTGTTGGAAAGAACTCTTTGACGAGATGGAATATAAACTAGGAGATGGACTCTAGAAGAGGTGGTTTATGGACAGACTCTTTCCAAAGTATAATAAGAAGATGAAAGTCGTGCCATTGACATACCAAGAAGCATTTGATAGGGCATTGAACTGGAAAGTGAAATGAAAACGATATTGGCCAGAGGAAGTGTAAGTTGGAATAAGGATGATAGTGATTCCAATAGTGAGTAGGAAGACATGGGTTCAACAATCCAAACGCTCAAGAAAGACTTAGAGAGGGCAATTCATGAGATGAAGGGAGAGAATAAGAGCAAATAAAAAAAAAGACATTTGGCGCTTTGATTGCTAGACAGAAGGGCACACGAATGCTAGCTGTCCAAAGAAAGCATATTGCAACATCTATGAAATCAATGGTCATTTTGCCTCAAATTGCACATTCAACTTGAGAAGCAGAAGGCACTAGACCTTGGTGGTATAGGAGGAGGAAGCTGATCAAAACCCAAGCTCCTTAAAGAATGGACAAGGTGCGATGAGCAAAGGATATTGAAACCATAGTTACGAAATTTGTTCTGTTCAGGATATTTAGCCATTTTTTCCATTTTTCCCAAAAAAATCGGGAATTGCTATTTTTGTTGATGGAAAAAATCCCTAAAAGCCGCAAGCGTAGGAGAAAAGGTATAAACTCATTTTTTTTCACTTTCCTTCATTTTCACCCAAGTTTTTGTAGTTTTTTGGGCGATTTTCGTAACAAAGCATATTAGTAATTGCAGCACCAAAATGCAAACAAGGAGAAAAATTCAGTTCAAATAGTGAAGGTATTAATGGTTTTGTTGTTGAGGTTTCGGGGCGCTGCTCCTTGACCCTACAAGGAGGCACCTGCCCCCTTGACCCCCAATGTAGGTGAGAATAGTGTTAGCAACGAAGGCACAAGAAGAGGCATGATCACAACGACAAAGAGAGACTAGAGATTTTGCTAGGGCTAAAGGCAAAGGCATTCAAAGATCTTGAGACATTGTATTTGTCATGACTCATGACATGTTTTGTAATTTGTACCTTTTTTATATCATAAGAAATACAAGAATATTTGAATTTTGGACGCATTAAAATTTTTTTATTTAGGGTGTGTTTTGTTACTTTAATGTGTAGTTTAAGGCTTTAAGCTTGTATGACTTACATCATTAATATTTGATTTGTATAATGTTAATTCATTGTGATATTCATGAAAAAAACTTTTTTTCAATGAAAAATTGCATTCTCTATGGTTTTTTCTTTTGTTGATTTTTTCCCAATTATTTTTATAGCATGATTCGTAGCCGATTTCGATTTTCTCTACTATGATTGAAATAACCACCAAGGAAGATCTCTTGGGAAGAATGAAGGCGGTAAAAGGGTGGTAGAGAGAGATTGTAGTGACACTTCGAGTCTCCAATAGAAGACCAATCATGTAGTTTATGAATTGCCAAGAGTGGGGCCACTTTCCATGAAATCGTGTGAACACGATAGTGGGGAACAATGCATTGATGATGTGTCAATGGTGTGGACCGGGAAACCACAAGGATGCAAATTGCCCAAAGGCTATCGATAGTAGGAATATTTTAAATGTCAATTTAATTGATGTTGAAGAACAAAATGTGAGGATGAGAGATGTTCTCGTAGTGACTTGGCAAAGGCAACAGAGAGGAAGAGATGGCAAGAAGCATGAGATGAAATTGAAAGTGGGATGGTGAGAGAGCAAGATGCAAATAGCAAAATTGATCATGAACAAGGAAAAGTAATGATGATGGAGGCATCGTCGTTATCACTTACATTGTTTCCAAACTTTGCTAGCTGTTGCAGACTAGTGTACCATTAAATGTGGCAATCTTGTTAAAGGCGGTTCTAGAATTGCATGCAATAGGCGGGAAGATGTTGCAAGAAATAGAGAAGAACTTATGGACGAACAACTTGAAGAGTGAAGAATGCATGGGGATATACAAGTTGTGGAGGATTTTCACCTACATAGCTAGGAGAGGTTGGAGGAAGAACAACTTGAGGGGACTCCTCTGTAGCATGATGCATGCAAAGAAAAGCCATTGTCGAGGATGAAGTAAAAGATAAAGCGAAGGATCGTCCTTGGGGTGATGAACATTTTGATAGATTAGGGTTGCATACACATGTAGTACCAGCTGACCTGCCAGAATTACACATGAAGGATACATTGCGAGGAATAGATGAGGATGGAATTGCAGGATGGTGATCCTATATAAAGAATCCTCTATGGTGTGCTCGATAGAAGAGAAGGAAAAGAAGATTGTTACACCACCAAAAGCCTGGATATATTGAATGCCTTACGTTAATTGAATTACTTGTCTTTGGCAATTCAGTATCTAGCAACATGCATTTGTAATTGTTGAGAGCAAATTACAAGTACAGGGGCATTGTTCAAAACAGTAAAAGAGAAGTCACAATGCCTGGAGGAAGAATTGGCACGTATTCACTAGTAGGTAGAAGAAGCGATTGCTCATCACAAAAGGAATTGCAGAGAGCTTGAAATATGCATCAAGAGCAGATGGCCCAGAAAAATCAGTGCATTGCTGATCTTGAGGGGAAGTTGAGCACAATTGAGAAGTTTACTGTTGCATTTCACTAGTGAGAAAATTTGTAGGTGCAGTTGGATGAAGTTGAACATGAGTGGATGAGGTATAGTGATTTTGCAAAAGGATTGCAAAAAAAAGTATCTAGAAGCCTGATAGGAAAACCAATAGTTGATGACATGGCTTGCTCAGCCTCATATTCAGTTACCCAGTTTCAGTAAGTGATGAATATGTTTTTGGCACATGATGAAATGGTTATTTTCGTATAGTTTATGTTCATTTCTTGTTGCATGTTCTGTTTGATCTGTTTGCTCTAATTGTTTGGGAATAAAATTTATACTACAGACTTGGTTTCAGCCTGCTTCAAATCCATTTTCCCTCGAAGATCATAACAAAACAATTGTGTAGGGGTCAAATCTGATAGTGGAAACTTAGGGCATTGGGGCAAGTGAATGCGATAATGACCTGGTTGCATTCATAATTATATGAAATGGAAACTTGAATTTATTGAAACATATGATGTCAATCCTCTTATTGTATGTCAAAATATGTCATGCAATTCAAAATTACCTGACATGTAAACTTATAAGAATGTTTTAGAGTTTCAGAAGCATGTACATTTTCAGAAATGACATTTCACTGTTTTAGGAAATCTAGAAACTCCTGAATTATATATAGATATGTACGCATGTCTTTGTTAACTGTTTAAATGTGTAAACCTTTTGGAGTTACATTGGAAAGTAGTACAATACCATGATAAAATGACATTGGCTATGCAATGAATAATAGGACTGATTCATATTAATCCATAATAGGTCATTCACAAGCATAACAAGTAGGCAACAAGAAAGAACATCCAAGTGACAGTGACCTGGCAATACAGTCATTATTTCTCTTAAATGTTCTCTACAGGTTTCTGCCAAATTTCAGCCCCAAAATCATCCATTTGCACCTTCAAAAGTCCCAAAACAGTCCATCCAACAAGCTTGCAGGAAATGGACTGAATGGCACATGTCAAGTGTCATCTCTACATTTGGAAGGAACCTCAGTAACCAGAACACATCAGTTTCACTTCCAGATCCCAAGAGGAAGAGACTAGATGAAGTATTTCTCAGCCATGACTAGGAGGGGGGAGGTAGTTTTGAGATCCAGGAATAGGAGCAAATTGTTCCAGCAAAAAGAGTGCAAGGAAACCATTGAGAGGAACAATGTAAGACTGCAACAAAGAGTATTGTAGCTGTGCATCTCACTAAGGGCCAATTTGTGACAAATAACTCTTTTAGTGTCTGCAAGGAATATGAAGCTTGACCAATTTAACCAGGGTTTTTCTTTCTTAAGAGGGCTGTCCATGTTACATCACTGTGCTGCTTGCTGCTTTATAGGTGTTCTTATTTGAGCATTTCAGAAGATTATGCACATTGTTATTTTTCAATGTGATTTGCAAAGTTTATATAGTTTTTCATGCTTCGAAATTAGCAAGTTTGATCTAGAAATGGGCACTAGTTTGACAGAGCAAAAAGATGTTGCATTTTTTGTAGATTTCAGTCTTCTTTAATACTTGTCTCAAGATCTTTGTAAATTATTTATACTCTATTCTGATCATACAAATAGAGTTTGGGGCCAAGAAAAGTAATTTTGATTTAAGATGGAGTGTTTCACTAGCAGCTGGTTCGTAGTTTCACAGGAGTCCAAATGAAACTAAACCAAAAAACACTACAAGTTTTCAAAAGGATCTGTTTAAGGTTCCATAAGAGGGAATTACATGAAAGTCCACTCCATGCAAAAGTGATGTAGGTAAGCAAAAGTACTGGATGCAAGAGGTGGAAGGTTTTGAAAGTAATTTAACTACGCAAGACATCTTGGAATGACCAAAGGAGGTCAACAACACTTAAAAAGGTATACTTGGTTACAACAGCATCGAGGGAGCCAAAGATGGTGCTCCAAAGTGAAAAATACTAAATATAACAAAGCCCACCCCAAATTGGGAGGGTCATGTTACTTCTTTGTGTAACATGTAACACAATAACATCACAAACATATTAGAAATACAATGTAGTAGTGAAACAGCTGAGGCTCAATTAGCAATAGGAGATCCTCTCTCAAGTAGAAAAATTTGTTTAAAATTCCTGACAAAGAGGTCTATCTTGACCCTTTTGAAAGCATTCTACCTTTCCTGTGTTTGGCATAAGTAGTCCCTTAAATCAACACAGAAAGTTTTTACTTGATTTTTGTTGTAGTTTCATTTTTCATTCCATCCTTGCACTTTCTACAAGAAGTTCCAAAAATAGAACTTTCCTTTTGTTGAGATAAAAGGCTATGGGGCGTAACAACCTCCAACCTGTATCTCTCTAGGGTAGTTCTTTGAGGTTCAGAACCTGGTGAAAAACCCACATGGCAGACATTGTCACACCCTAGCAGAGGAGGGATCACCTCAACCCATACGCTACAGCTGGTTCCTGTTGGTCACAAATCTGCCACAGGAAAGGATTTTGTATGTCTACGCGCCCTAGACCTGGACCAACATTGAAAGGCCGGAGGGAAGGAATGCCCTCCGTGCCAATCTCCGGAGAAGGCCGGCTCCTATACTAAACTACTTGGGGATTTTAAGATAAGAGTGCAGGAAAGAGATTAAAAAGAGTCAAGGGTACAAGAAAGAGATAAAAAGTACAGAAAGGAACAGAAATAACTGGATATTTCAATGGGCAAGAACAAGCAGCACAATAACTTAACTGTAACTAAACCAGCAGCATTCAACATAGAAGATGTAACAGAAACTGAAACTGCAAATGTCTCTCTATGTATCCTCTAACAGAATTCCAGACACATTTATCTCCACATGCTAAAATCCAGATAGCAGAATTACAGCAATTAGAAAAATAAATGAAAGCAGAAATACTTGCCACAGGCAGCATAAAAAGAGACACAGATTCAGAGCCAAAAGATCTCCAGTGTTGATAGCAGAATGTTTAATTACAACAGCTTCTTAAGCAATATGTTCCCCCCCTTTTTTCATTACAATGCGTGGGTTTTTATAGAGGACCCAACCCTCTGAGCCATTAATGAACTGGGTTTACAAGGATGCTCCGGCGGCCGAAAAAATCGTGCTTGCCTTCTTATGCAAATGAGATTTCACATCCCATTTCTATAACTAGTTGCAGGGCCGCGTTAGACGGGGAAAGTGGTAATTATGTGCCGCGGGCGTGTCTCGGACTCATACCCAGCCTTGGTATGTGTGCCCCTCGAAGGAAGCACTATCGTTGATCGTGCCCTGGGAGGAACTTTGCCAGATTTCAAATCAGAGCGTCGCTTCGCAATGGACTTGAGCCGAAGCAGGGGGAGAATGATAAACAAGCATTGATGGTTCGCCGGAAAACGCCCCTGAAAATGGCTTCGCTAGGTGTTTAGGCCGAAGTGGATGCTGCTTGTGAAAGGCATGGCCTCTAGCTACGCTGCTTCGCTCAGGAGGTGAGCAAAAATGTTGCTTCGCAAAGAATTTGCCCGAAGCGGCTGGCTGTTGGCAACGGGTTATGAAACTACTTCGCAGCGAACCGTCTAAAAGATGGCAGTTCGGAGAAGTTTTGGCCGAAGCTGGCTCCCTGCCTTAGAACATTTTCCTTTTCCTTTCCTGGTGCTTTGGCGAAGCGATGGTTCAATTGGGAGCTTCGCTGGGGGGATGGCCGAAGTGGATGCTTCGCTAGGATCTGAAGCGAACTAGCTCCTGCCAAAGAAATGGTTTGCTAAAGGAGAGGGCCGAAGTGAATGCTTCGCTAAAATCCTAGCGAAGTGACCCCGCTGACTTAGAAAATCCTGACAACTTACAATCGCAGCTTCGCAACTTTTCTGCCCGAAGTAGGTGCTTTGGCAGCTTCGCGAGCGAAGCTCCTTCCATGCCTTAGAAATTTTCCGGGCTCGAACTTAGGCTTTCCTGTCCCTTCTTTGTGAAGCTGCCCCTTTCCTTCTCTTTGTTCAGCAAAGCTTCTTATCTTACCCTGTTTTGCTGGCGAAGTTCTTATATACATGGATAATATACAAGGCGGGCAAAATGGAAACCAAAATCGCTGTAATGCCTTGAAATACAATAAAAAGCAAGGGAACAAATTCATGAAAAATAAGAAAATACTTTACAAAATTATAGTTTTCTCTACCCCTTTAGGCAATGTGACAAAATTGTCAACAGTTCCCTTCAATATGTTTCGGGTCAATCAATGGTAGGGCCCACAATCCCATGTGTGTTGCCAAAGTCCTGGTTGTTTAATACAGTACTGGTTGCATAGCCGACAGAAGGTTTGATCCACCCATATGGGTGTTGGCTCCATATGCTAGTTGAGACTGTAGGTGAAACTAATCCTTGTCCATATGTGGAAACGAACCGTGAGCAATTACTGTGAACAGACCGATGCAAGTGCTGATGATGTCCAAGAGGGAATGATTGAGGGTAGATCGTTCCCTCTCCACAAGTGATGATGATGTCAAAGAGGGAATGATCGAGGGTGAATGGGATTATATTAAACAAAGATAAATGAAAGCTTGAAAAAATGCATGCATGGAAATAGAACTGAAAGAGATTGGGAATAGAGAGGTTATGTGTGCAGAATTGTACCAGTCTGCCATGCACCATGACCAAAATGTCCTATTAGAATTGTTTTATCTCAGAACAAATGGATAAATCTCAATGGAGACTAGGGACAGGAAGTCTCAAGATAAACCGTAGACAAGTTAGGATTGGAACATTGCCAGTGATTTAAAAGGATAATTGGATTTTTTGTAGGATTTTGTGTGCTTTCTGAGAAATGAAATGAAATATTATTAATGTCCAAAGTGGGCCAAAAAAGACCCAAGGGACTATAAAACGGACAACAATAACTACCATATTATTGATTTTTAGCTTTCGTTTTGTTCAACATCTTCTCATAATCTGGTTTGGAAAGAAACATTTTATCTAATTATGCAATGTAGAACATTCCAAATATGGAGAGACTGCTGCACTTTTGTCTATTGTATTATATTTTATCCTTTTTTTTAATAGGATTTCTTGTACAGGATTCTTTCTAGTGAAAATAAACGCATGCAGGTTTTTAAATTAGCGATATGTTTCTCCTTGTGACACTTAGGATGTATCTCTGCTTTTAAATTCATGCAACCGAATAAAGTTATGGATGTTTCTCTTGTTTTTACTTCAATGTGTATTGAGTTTTAAAATGTGAATGTGTATTGAATCTTAATTTTATTCCAATATCTTAATTTATTTAATACTAATTCATGATAGGATGGCCCCAAGTTCTCTTTCTATGAGACCTCTACTTTTTGATTTTCAATACGATCATCTTTGTTAATGCCTAAAACATGTTATCCTGTGCATGTAGGGGGTCATCAATAAAGGTGGTGGAGGAGCTTGATAAAATTTTGTTATACAATCAAACTCTCACAGCACTGTCTCAACATCCAGATAATGAGAAATTTCCTGCGGGCATTGGACCTGTTTCTATGATGGGTAATGTGCATTTCTTTTTGGCCAGCATTGAAGAATGCGTTGTTGTTCATGGCATGTAATTTTATTTTATTGTTTCCTTTTCTATGTTTAGGATATCAGTTCAAATTATATAATATATGAGATTGAATTTTTATGTGATAGGTGGTGAGTATGACACTGACCGCAAAATAGATGATCTGAAGCAACTTTATAGAGTGTACCTAACAGAAGCATTTTCTAGTGGCCGTATTGAGGATGAAAAGGTGAAGGAGTCTATATTTTTACACTATTAATGTGTTTCTCTCGCAGAAGGTGGTGACAGTTTTTGTTGCCTCTCTTCATCTTGCCTTGTGTTACTTATGGCATCTTTAATAGTATTTCTGTTTATTTTAGACAGAAACAAATAAATTGCACTGTTTGTTATAGAGATTCACTTATTTAGGAGCATAATGTGTGCATCACAGGTATACTGTTATTGTGTTCAGTGTCCGGTTTTCTTGTTGCTGCTATTGGATGAATAAAGAGCACTGGGATTTCTTTGTTGCATATATCTTCTTGTTTTTTGTTTAATGGTATAATGAAATACTGTAAAAAATTCATCAGAAGTAGTTGAGGCCCTGGTCTGGGTTTGTCCATATTGTTTCGATGAGGAAACTCCATATTATTCAGCCCTAATTGTTAAATGCTTGGTAAAAGTGGGTGGAATTTATAAAGATGTAGTAGCATGATGTTTGACAACTTATATTTGGTAGAGAAGTCAACTCCGTAGTAAGGGAGGTTTTTCATGCAAGGGCTCATGGGGTATTAAATGTACATAAAATTTTTCCAATCTAAAAACCGTATTGGGATGAATGTCCTCTGTTTGATGTGTTAGCATACTCCTATTTGATATCGACATTGGTTTAGGTACTTTTATGCTTTGTGGGTCTTTCTAACTAAATTGCGTGAGATTTGAAATAAACATTGAAGTGGATGACAACTTGTGAAAAAGTCATTGGAATAATGGATAATGTTAGTGTAATGGAAATTTCATAGTTTTCATAATTAATGAAGCTGACCAATTATTATGAATTTGATGCAATGTTAATGTGTATGTAAAGTCATGATGCTTTTACTGCAAAAATGGAGTTACTTATCAATGAGTCAAGCAAGAAGAGAATAAGAATGTGTCTTGGACTGAGATTGGAAGCATAGAACCTTAAAGGATTGAGAGAGGATTTCAAGGATGGAATCTCTAGGATTTGGAAGGATAAAATTGTGACCAAAACTACAGCCAAAGCTGCCAGTGAGTCCAATATCTAGGTTATTGTAATCAATCATTAAGTTTTGTTTAAATGGCAAGGCCATCGCTAGATTATATACAGGTGTCTTCTGAAATTAATTTATCAAGAAAAAGAAAAGAGTAATTTTGTGTGAATGTTTTGGGCTGAACACAAAGGAACATGTATCTAATTTAGGATGTAATTATTGTGATGGCATTGAGAGAAGCTAATAACTCAAGGATAATTTAGGAGCACGTTGTTAGAGTCCCATCCATACTGTACCCATAACAACCTTGATTAAAGTCTGAGTAGTGTGAGCATGCTAATTATTATGAGGAATTTCCAGCAAAGTATGGGAGGAAGGTTTGCATTCCGTTTGATGGCAGTGGAAATGATACAGTTAGTTGTAAATGGTGAGAGGTCTGGTTATTAGACACTAACTGTCAGAGTCTTGTGCCTTTCAAGAGTGGAATTAAGCCCTACAGTGGTCAGAGACAGAAATGGAGGGTGAAGCTGTTTCCGTATTTCAAAATCTAACTGTCAAGCATTCTTGTTGTAAGGAGCATGTTTCATTGCAGTGAGAAATTGAATAGTTGTGCTTACTGAAGGAAGGAATCTTACAGTACTTTTTGCTAGTTTTAGTGGCAATTAGCAAATTTATGACCTTTATATTACAAGGTCCACTGTTTTATTTTCATGACTACTTCCTGGAGCAAGAGAGTGCTTAGTGTGCTTCTGCTCCTATGGGCTTCAGGAGTTCAAATTAATTAGTTTCTAAGGTTGATTTAGCTTAATAAATTTATTGGACACGTCTGTCCTTATTCTCGTCTCCTTTACTTAATCTCGTTATATGATCTTGGATATCTCCTATAGGTTTTCGGAGTTCAAGTCCTTATTCTCGTCTCCTTTACTTAATCTCGTTATATGATCTTGGATATCTCCTATAGGTTTTCGGAGTTCAAGCTTGGATTAACAGGTTGTATATCTTAGTTGGTCAAGACATATTGCGTGTTCCCTATGTAGATTAATTGTTTTGTGTATCCATATCATCTACTATGGTATGGACACTTTTTTATGTCATACAGGGGATGGTTGCCTTCTTCACCATGTGTTGATTTCTATTCTTCTCTTTGCTGATGATGTTGTTCTTTTGGCCTCATCCCCTGAGGGGCTTCAGCGTCATCTGGACACACTTGCCGCTTTTTGTGACTCGAGACAGTTGATGGTGAATCTTTCTAAGACCAAGGTTATGGTATTCAATACTACCAAAGAGGCCCTATCCCATCTCCACTTCCTTTTCCAGGGCCAGGAGGTCGAAATCACCACCTCTTATGTGTATTTGGGGGTTCTTTTCACTGGTCCCACTTTTGGTATGAAACTTGCCGCCCAGGTCCAGGTGTGTAAGGGGTATGCAACTCTGTCTTTGCTAGAGAGGAATTGCTTCAAAGCACATTTTCAGGATATACCTGTGAAGATGAGGATCTTTGACGCTTTGGTCAAGCCAATTATTACTTATGGGTCAGTGGTTTGGTGTCCTAGTCTTGGCTCGACTGAGTGGTCACGGGTTGAACGAGTGCAGACACTCTTTCTTGGACGATTCATTCGTTGCAAGTGAACAGTCCCTCGTTCTATTATTTTGGCAGATTTTGGGGCTTCTCCTCTCCAACTTGAGATTATCTTCCTGATTATCGGTTATCTTCACAGGATCCGTACTTTCGGAGATACCCCTGAGGGTTGCAGGCGGTACCCTTACCTCGCCCTTCGCTCCTCCTTGGAACTCTCTCCGAGTTCTCGGGGATGCCGGAGGAGCTGATATTTTTAGGTTTCTACTCTCTTGGCCAGCATTCAGATACAGATAGACAGGCTGCCCCCTTATTCTTTGGGGGTTCTCCCTCCCTCTCGGCTTACTAAGGAGAAGATGCTCCACGAGATTCGGAATAATGTTAGTCTCCATTACACTAGATGCACATGGATCTCTCCTGTTGCCCCTCTTTCCCCCAAGCTGTCTTTCTACCATGAGCACTTCTTACAGATACAGGAGGGCAAAATAGTTCCTCCACAATACCTTCAGCAGCACACAATGCATAGTCTTCAGATCACTATTGGGCAACTCAGGGTGTGTTCTCACCAAATCCGGATTGAGTCAGATCACCATCTTCTGATGGAAGAGCGGACTTGCTTGTTTTGCTCCTTGGGTGAAGTTGAGACCCTGCATCACTTCTTTTTTTGTTGTCCCATTTATTATGAGATCCGGGGTAGGTTCCATTGCCTTTTCAGGGACAACTCTCGATGTGTTTATACCTTCTTCAGATTCCCGGACCAATGTTGTCTCGCACTCTTTCTTAGGGAGATAACTCAACTTCGACGACATAAAAGTTCTCCAAATGGATCTCACCCTCCTCAACATCGGCTCATCACAACATACTTCACCGACTCCGACGGACCGGGTGACTTCGACCGGAAATGCCCCACACCATCCAGTTTGAACAGAAGCAGGGTCACTAGACAACGCACCAACAATTTGTCAGGGTTCCAAACTAGCAATGGGCAGAGACATATCATGGACTTCTTCAGCTCCGGTACTTCGGCCTCGACTGTTACGAGAGATTAGTTTTTGGGGGATTCTCGGAGCTTGCCCCTCCTGGGCTGCTCCCTCCCCCTCCTTCTCTCTCTCCGTTCTTCTTGGCATGCACTTCACTCTGTTGAACTGCAGCCCTCCCCCCCTTTGCTCTCCCTTTTATTTTATTTCCCCTTTCTCTTTGGCCCGTTTGTCGTGTTTGATCTTGTATTTTTCTTAGTTCTTTTCTTTGTTGGGCTTTTTAGCCTACTAGCTGGTAGTCATTATTGTACTTCTTATAGTCCCTTGGGTCTTATTTTGGCCCACCGCGGACATTAATAATATTTCATTTCATTTCATACAAACTATTAAACTTAAAAGTGATGGCATTCCACCCAGGTGTTGGAGGTGAGTTGGAGAGGAGAGGGCAATCCTCCAAGGGAGGTCCCAGGTTCGAATCTCCACCCTACCAAAAAGTTGAATTGGGTACCCAAAATCCAATTGATAATGTTGGTGCGGGTAGGGCTGGGCGCGACTCCCGGGTGACTTTGACGGTGTAGAACCCCTTGGTCGTGGTCTCTCAGACCAAGGCAGCCCTGCAAGGGGTTTTTCGCTTAAAAAATAAAAAAAAAACGTGATGGCATTCCAACTGAACTATTTCCTTGTATTTGAAGGAATGTAGATAAATGTCTGACTCATAGATGGAGTTCCTTCTGTTGTCTGTCCTCTAACTTGTGTGATTTGCATACCAGCCCAGCCCAGCCCAGCCCAAAACAACCAATCCCGTTGACCGTAGTTATGAAACTTGGCAAGTCTCTCAATCCAATTTTTTTGGACCTGGCTCGGCGATTTTTCTTTTATTTGGAAAAAACTTGGACTCTGCGGACTTGGCAAAACTTGTGAGTCCGACAAGAAAACTTGCTGCAGTGCAAAAATTCCAGCAAATGACATAAAAGCTTTCTCTTAACTGTTTGGGCTCATTTTTACTGTTCTCAGTGACATAGAGAGATAAAAGAAGATGAAGGAAGCCCAAACAAAACATACATTTGCATCCTAAACAGTGTGTTTCCTCTTGTTTGTATGGAAAATTAAGAGATGAAATTTTTTGTATCATTTCGTTGTTTGATTGAAATTTATCTACTGAAGTTTACAGTGT
The DNA here is from genome assembly GCA_028583015.1 of Wollemia nobilis. Classification (NCBI taxonomy): domain Eukaryota; kingdom Viridiplantae; phylum Streptophyta; class Pinopsida; order Araucariales; family Araucariaceae; genus Wollemia; species Wollemia nobilis. Next base: position 541,560 of record JAQPPZ010001899.1, on the reverse strand, counting down.
TGTTTCCTCTTGTTTGCCAATTCCTTCCATTTCCTTGAGCAGTATATGCCAAGGCTTCCACCACTTTGTGATCTACTCTTCCCTACTTCTGATACTAGCATTTCCAGAGTTTCCAAGTACCTCTTTTCAACATTTGGTATAATATAAATTAATACTATTCCACAATTCAGTTATTCTGAACCCAAACAAATCTAAATAGAGCTTTGGTCAAGTCTCTTTGCTCTTTGTCAATATAAAATTCACATACAAAAATCTTAAATGATAGACTTCATTATCATCACTAGTGTTAATTACCAAGCAACTGTTGCCTATAAAGGCATTGATTTACTGCAACATTAAACTTCAATTGTACTCCAGATCTCAAAATTCAATTTCCACAAGCACTACTTGAAAAAGCTTCTCAAAACCTTCTTTCTTTAAGGGTTGAAGTTTTTCATGTGGGACTGCCTGACAGACAAATACATTCTTTTTGTTCGTAGGAATGGTGAAAAAGCTACATATAATCAATAGTAGGTCAACATTCTTGATGTGAAATTAGAAATTAGAAAGGAGAAAAATGTAACATGCCAAATTTATGGAAAAATAAAGATCCAGTCCAAACAAAAACAAACTCTGCCTAAGGCATATTCAATTGGGCATTTGTTTGATTGTTTCCTGTCAGATTTGAAGCCAAAAAGTATATAATGAAGGTGCACCAAACTGGCAAAGTCACTTTCATGTGGAGTTTAAGGTGGTATTGCTTACAGTAGTATAATGTAATTAATTCTGATATGAATGAAAACAATATTTTTTTCCAATAATTTTTTTTTTTTTTCTTCAGTTTCTATTTATATGGCTGAGCTTTTGCTGAGTTTTTTTTCTATGGCCGAGTCCGAGTCAAAAGTTGGCATTGCCAAGTATGTGCCGAGTTCAAGTTTCCCTCTATATCATCCCTAATCAGCCTCCTATTACTGTTCTCTCCCCTCCCCCTTTGTGCCACCTCTTTTCTACTGGTCTTGTCAGGCAAGCTATCAAGAAACTTTGTACGAGCAAAGCAGCAGATTTGGATGGGTTACAGGTGGAATTTCTGAAGCATGGTATTGACCCTCTTGTTGGGCCCCTCATTGATCTCTTTAATCTCTCTATCTGTTTTGGGTTTCCTGATTCTTGGACTCAGCATATCATTCACCCCATTCATAAGGCAGGTGATCCCCATGAACCCAATAACTACATGACTATCATGATTGGGCATATCTTTGCCAAGATTTATGCCACAACATTGAATGTGCTTCTCTCTCGAAGGTTGGAGGACAAAGGTTTCAGGGCTCTTGGCCAAGCTAGTTTTCGGCAAGATCACAAAACCAAAGATCACATTCTAGTCCTCACAACTATTATTGAGGAGGCACGTTCCAGTTCCTCGAAGGTTTATTGTTACTTTGTTGACTTTAGGAAAGCCTTTGATGCAGTGCCTCGACATTTACTTCTTGAGAGACTTCGGTCAGTTGGCATCTCTGGGCAACTTTTGACAACGGTTACATGGTTATATGAGACTGTGAAAGGTCGGTTTTGCTCCCCTCAAGGGTTTTCAGATAGTATTCTTAACACCATAGGAGTGAAACAGGGGTGCCCCCTTTCCCCAACACTTTTTGGGATCTTCATCGACGAGCTTGAGACTTTTATTAAGGAGAATGCTCACGCAGAGGATGGTTGCCTTCTTCACTATGTGCTGATTTCTATTCTCTTGTTTGTTGATGATGTTGTTCTTTTGGCCTCTTCCCCTGAGGGGCTTTAGCACCATCTTAACAAGCTTGCTGCTTTTTGTGACTTAAGACAGTTGACAGTGAATCTTTCTAAGACCAAGGTTATGGTATTCAATACTACCAAAGAGGCTCTATCTCATCTCCACTTCTCTTTCCAAGGTGGAGATGTCGAGATCACCACCTCTTATGTGTACTTGGGGGTTCTTTTCAGAAATTCACGAGTATTCCTCAGGTCCTTTAGCCTTTCGTCGAATGAGATATTCTTTGTACTCGCTTCGCTGAGTTTTCTTGCCAATGCGCGAATCCAATATTTGTGCTATTTCCTCTCGTTGCTTCTCATGTATCTATTTGGTGCTTCCTCCATCTGTGCTTCTATAGAATCTTAGGGCGCATGGAATGAATACAAATCAGATTTATTGAATATCGATGAGATATCCAACCCTCTAGGCAATTCGATTTCATAGTCGTTCTTAGAAAAATGACGCCAAATGTGACAAGGACCTATCTTCTTGGGTTTCAACTTTTTGTATGTGTTGTGCGGGAACCTATCCTTTCTTAGATGCGCCATGACTAACTCCCCCTCTAAGTAGGTCTTTTCTCTGCGACAAATATTTGCGCGCTACTTATCCTTAACATTGCTCTCCTCAAGCTGTTTCTTTACTTGCGCATGCACCTCTTGCATATGTTGCTCAAAGCCTTCTGCCTCAACGCTGACGCGGGTACCAACTTCCACCTCCAATAGATCTGTGACTCCACGAGGAGACAATCCATACACCACTTGAAATGGCGTCCTTCCAATCGGCTTGTTCACCGAATTGTTGTACACAAAATCTGCTTCCGCCAACTTAGAGTCCCACTGCGCAGGGTGCTCTCCTATGAGACATCGCAATAGATTGCTAACACTCCGACTGACAACCTTCGTCTTTCCATCCGTTTGAGGATGACATGCTGAATTGTAGTTGAGTTGCGCAGCCAAATTTTCTAAAGAGTGTGCTAAAAGTGGCTAAGGAACTTTGTGTTGTGATCAAACGTAATGCTATGCGACAACCCATGCAATGCCACCATCTCCTTGAAGAACAAATTTGCTATCCTGGATGCGTCATTTGACTTCTGACATGGAAAGAAATGCACCATTTTAGAGAATCGGTCCACCACTACGAAGATAGAATCATGACCTCTCTGCGTGCACAACAATCCAAGAACAAAGTCCATGGACAGTTCCTCCCATGGTTTGTTTGGTGTTCGCAAAGGCTTGTACAACCTTGTGTTTTGTGCCACTCCCTTAGCTGTCTAGCAGATTCTACACCTTTCCAAAAATCTGCGCACATCCTTGCCCAAACTAGGCTAATAGTACCTCTCTTCCACCATCGCTTGTGTCTTGTTTGCGCCGAAGTGCCCTTCAAGTCCACCTCCGTGTAACTTCTTGATGAGATTCTCCCTCATCGAACTGTCTGGGACACACAATTGCTTTCTCCTAAATAGGTATCCCTCTTGCGCAAAGAAATCTGCAAATGGACCTCTATCTCTAGCCCATGGCTCCATGCATGTGCGCCATGCATCAACAAAATCTAGATCTATGCCATACAAATCCTTCATCCCCTCCATGCCCACTAGTTTAACTGTCATTTCGGACAACAACACGTGCCTTCTACTCAAGGCATCCGCGACCTTGTTCGTACTTCCTATGCGATGCTTCAACACAAAAGAGTAACCCTGCAGATATTTCACTTGCTTGTTCAACTTTGCACTCATGACTCATCCTGTGCGGTGTCTTGTTAGGCAAACTAGAACTTGGAATCAGATCAATGCAATGTGAGATTGCACGCGCGGGTGGCAAATCCATCTAGCATTCCTTCGCCAACTACATCTGTGAACTCTTCTAGCAGTGCGCCAATATTTGGCCTCTCAAAGTTGCACGACTCTAACTGCTCTACTTGCGAGAGTGTGACTACTAGCGCATAGCAGTCCTGCAAGTCTTCTACCTCCTTGAGAAACTCCTTTGTTGACAACATCGTCACTTCACCCTTTTGCACACCTTCCTTCACTCTCATTGGAGTGAACTCATACTTCTTCCCATCCTTTCTGATGGTGAAGGTGTTCTTGTGCCCATCATGGATAGCTCTAACATCATATTGCCAAGGCCTTCCCAACAATATATGGCATGCATCCATTGGAATCACGTTGCACCAAACCGTATCTGCATATCCTCATATACTAAAGGCAATTAGACTTTGCTTCGTCACAGTCAACTGCTGTCCCTTATACAACCAAGAGACCTTGTACGACATTGGGTGCGTGACCTTCTTCAATCCCAACTTCTGCACCATCTTCGTGGACACCAAGTTGTTTGTGCTGCCTCCATCAATGATCAACTTGCAACACTTTTCTCGACTTACACTTGGTGCGGAAGAGGCTCCTTCTCAACCACGACTTCTCTTCGCACGCGGGCTTTAGTAGGACCTTGCACCCCATCAAGTTTTCCTCGTCCTTTGGGCATGCACTTTCTGCTTCACTACCTGACTCACCATATTTGCGCGTGCTATAGTGTTTCTCTGCGCGACCCCCATCTTGCGCTTTCAGACATTTGAATGCCCGATGCCTTGCTTGACCACATCTAAAGCAGGTCCCTTCGAAACCCTTCACATGGCTTCAAGACTTGTCTCCACCTTTGCCCAAGTTTTGTTTGCGATCAACACCTTGTGCGCTGCCACTCACACCAACGCCTTACTTGCGCGGGCTAGTCTGCCTCATCCCTTGCTTGCTTCGTTCGCCATCCTTGCCCTTACCACCACTGTTGTGCACGCTTGTTGTCTACGAGATAACTTCTCCTCTGCACGTAGCGCCAACTGGTAGGCTTCTTCGACGGAGTTTATCGTCAAAAAACACATCTCATCTTGAATCGAGATGCGCAATCCATTCACATACCTCGACACCTTCTCTGTGTCGTCCTCTGTTTTTCCTATGCGAATGCACAATGTATAGAACTCTGTCTATGCTTGCACGGAGGTCTCTCTTTGCCGTAGATTTTGGAGTTTCTTGAACAAATCATGCGCATAGTTAGATGGTAGGAATTTTCATTTGATCTTCGCCACCATCTTATCCCATGTGGATATTTTACGCTTGTTCCTCTGCACACAACTCTTCTGGACTGAGTCCCACCACAAGGCAACATGCCCTTTCAACTTTGTGGCGACGCACTTGACTCTTTTAGGGTCCTCGATTGTTTCGAACTCAAAGTATCTCTCTAGCTCGATGATCCAATCCTTGAAGTCTTCTGGATTCAAGCTCAATACATAGCTCGGAAGTTCAAACCTTAGCTTCTTCCAGCCTTCACTATGGCCGTTGCAAATGTTTCTTCCATTGTGAGGTTTTGTGTGAACTCACCCTCGTCCTCAACACCATCCCTTTAATCGCGATCATCCCTCTCATCTTCACCGATATCCCCCGTCACTACAACACCTTTGTGTTGCTCGGACTCAATAGTCTCCAATCTTGCTAGGACGACTCCCATCGTATCGGTTAGGTCAGCGATGTGTGGGCCAGGATTTTTTTTCCACTTCCTCTTCCAAGTCTGCGAGCCATCTCTATGGTTCGCTTGCAATGCAGTCACAACCGCACAAATACTTCAGATCGAACAACACTTGCGAGCCAACACCATAGAACATGAGCCTAAGCTCTAATACCAACTGATGTAACACTGTATACTGTTTGAATTAACAACTGACACGCGGGTGCAAAGTAAACAACGGAAGTAGGAAGAACTGTGAAAGTCAAAACAAAAAACTCTCTTTTTTCTTTATATAATTATTAAGGAAAAATTGCAATAATTGCACGTAGATCTACAGTCGAGCCTCTCCACGTTACAATCAAGCCTATCTCCCCAAAACTCGCTTCCCCAATAGAATCTGCTCTAACTTTAATATCAAAATTACAAATAACATTTTACTGCCCAAACTAGGAAACACGGAACCGCTCCAAGGAAATTCAAAAAATTCAGATTTACAATTTCTTGCCCGATCCATTAATGTAACGGTCATAAAGATCATAGAACTATGTGCGCAAAGACCACAAAATAATTTCCTGCTCGCGTAATTAATGCAACGGTCATAAAGACCTCAAAACTGCTTGCGCAAAAACCACAACAATTTCTTGCCCAAGCCGTTGGTGCAACAGTCATAAAGACCACAACAATTTCTTGCCCAAGCCATTGGTGCAACAGTAAAAAAGACCACAACAATTTCTTGCCCAAGCCATTGGTGCAGCAGTCATAAAGACCACAGAATTGCGTGCACAAAGACAAAACAATTTCCTACCCGAGCCATTAATGCAACGGTCATAAAGACCATAGAACTGCGTGAGCAAAGACCATAGAACTATGTGCGCAAAGAGCACGAAATTGCGTGGCGCCTATCACAACACTACAAATGTTTTTATTTTTTAATTTTTATTTATTTTTGGTCGATGCAAGATTGTGCGAACACAAGGATGCTCCTGCATCACAAGATCATGCATAGCTTGTAGCTAGTAGGAAAGACGTAAATAGGTTAGAGTACGCAACCTCAAAGCATTGATTTAAGAGCCCCTTCTTCAAGATGGACATGTGCTGCACTATTTAAATGATGGTGTTTGTAGATCCTAGAGAGGATTGGTAATCTTTCCATAGCTGTCTGAAATTGCAGTGGTTAAGTGTGGTTAGTGGTCAACTCACCAAGACACATGAGAGCCTTGATGGATTTTTACCACCAATTCTTGGATATCAACTTTTAGACACAAGGCATTCTATCATTCGACATTTGTGGCCTTGGAGGGGTAGCATCCTTCATACAAGATTGATATCTATTTAGGGTTTCATGAATGGATTTAGATGAACACTCCAAATGCACATGGAATTCAAATGAATCCTTACCTTCTTGGAGATGTTATCATCATCCTTTGTCATTTACATAGATGGTGTTTTGTTCCTCAACTTGTACTTAGAGAGTTGTACAAACTTTTCTTTGAGCGACATTCTCTTGGATTATTTCAATGTCAATATTGGGAGCTTCTAGATACCTATTCATGATTGGATAGAGTATGAGCTTTGTTTTTTGAGCTAAGATGTTGAAGACCTTGAGATTTAGAGAGATTTAGCCAATTGGGATGTTTCTATTAGTGTTTATGATAGACACTTCTTCTAGCTCTACGAGTCACATTCTCTCTTGATATTCAATGGGATCTCTTGCTTCATACATTCAAGCAGATTCACTTTGCTTCTCACATTGCCAGGAAGGGGGTGGGTAAAATTGATTTGTTTTCATGTCTTTTGTCAAATCCTTGTAATTGACTATGCATTGTTAGCATTTGCTATTTCCTCATCGTTCTCCCCTTGGGGATTGTGTGAACTCTTAGATGATATCACTTCCTTCCCACATTGTCAGTTGTGAGAAAATGATTTTCATTCGCATGTTCTTTGGGAGACTTCCCTTGAGTCTTTTCCTCACATAGTCTACCCATGACCATTGTGCATACATGGATCTTGTATTTGTAGTTGGCATCACGAGGATAGTAAAACCATGTGTAGGAGAGTTTGTTTTGTCCTGAGACATGACACTACCTATGTTCCATCCACCTATGGAGAGCACTATTGTTTTGTTAGACAAGAAACAAGCATTTCTAATATTTAGAAGAGGTGAGCTACTTGATACCATGCATAATTTCCCTAAGTCTTTTGGCATACCTTCCTTCCAATGAAATTCCATCTATTTGGCATTGATAGTTTGACTTGGGTTATTCATGCCACCTTGCTCTTTGATATCTTGTCCCAGCTCAACATCTTGGTGTCATCCTCACATTTTGCTACATTGTTTTGCCTAGGCCATAATACAAGAGTTAAGTGCAAGTTGTGTACTAAGAAAGCAACTGATTGTGAAGTGTTTGGGGTTGAATGTTCAATTATGAGATTGAATCTCATCCATCCTAGTAAATTATTATTCAATGTGGTTATTTGTTGTCGTTTCTTGCCCTCTTGGTCTCAACATATTATTCATTTCATTCATAAAGTGAGAGATATCTAAGAGATGAAAAATTCTGGGACCATAGTCATTGGGAATATAATACTGTAGGTTAAATGCTACAACCTTAGACATGAAGCTCTTAGAAGGACCTCAGTCATGGCTTTGGGTGTGGCTTTCTTTTTGAACTGGAATGCCAATATTTCTAGTAATTTTTTTAAAATTTCCCTTTGAAGATGTGGCGTTCAGGCTGTATTATTTGTTAGAAATATAGCAAAATTATGTGCAAGCAGAAAAACACAATAACACAGGGAAAAACAGTAACACAGATTTTACGTGGAAAACCTGCAATGTGCAGGAAAAACCACGGCAATGGCAGCTTGATTTTTTATTGATTTTGGCAGAATTACATTCAATCAACATTTACATGCAAGGGGTCATTCCCCTTTTATAGAAAAAACAAACTGTTCGTTTCCTCTCCCAAAGGCAGACTCCAAAAACTGTTCGTTTCCTCTTCCAAAGGAAGAGTCCAAAAAACTGTTCGTTTACTCTTCCAAAGGAAGAGTCCAAAAAACTGTTCGTTTCCTCTTCCAAAGGAAGAGTCCAAAAAACTGTTCGTTTCCTCTTCCAAAGGAAGAGTCCAAAAAACTGTTTGTTTCCTCTCCCAAAGGAAGACTATAGAAAACTGTTTGTTTCCTCTCCATAAGCTGCACCACCATGCACCTCTCTGCTGAAGAACATTGGAGATCTGGATATTGAATTCACCTTTTAACATTATTTAGCCTATAGTTTTCTATTGAATATAGGCGAGTATTTGAGTACACATACAACATACCACATAATTACAGTTAGTGATTTATGATATAACTAAAATTAGTGATGTAATATGGTAATATGCAAATGAAAAGCCATGCAATGGTAATAAAGGCCATACAATAGGTATTAATACATATACACAACCAACAACACAGTCAAGGCATAATGCTGTTATTTTTACAATTTGGGAGTAGTTGTGCCTGAGCATGCATGCTGCTTTAGATTGGACAAAAAGCTATATAAAAATCATGGATGGAGGGTGGCAGATTGCAACCATCGCACCCATCCCATTACTTGCATACATTAACTAAAATCAAATGCACCCCAAACAACTATATGAGGCACATGATATTCTTGTATCTTTTGTTGTCAACAGAACAATACCACAATCATATAACATATGCTCGAAGATCTGGGACTTATATGGGCCAACCTGGTTGCCTACATCTATCCCCTTCTTTAAATTCATTGGCATCCCTGTTGATGAGCCAACTAATTAAGCAAGTGGGGTAGACATGCTATCTCCTCCTCCTGCTTCTTAATGTATCTTAAGATATGCAAATTTGGAATCTACAATTACCCAATAATACCTCCATTTTGGATTGGTGGCCAGCAAACTGGTCCAAGCTTTATAACACTTTGCATATTGGTTCAACCAAACTTTTGATTCTTTTCCTATGGTAGGGGTCAATGCAAAGTTGAGGAGAGACTTCCTTTGATGTCTTTGGTGCGTTTCAAGAGGGTAGGAGCCCTCATGCAGGGTTGGTGGAAAATGCCTCCTGTGCGCCCCTTAACATGTTGTAGGGTAGGGAGGAGGGGCAACCCTTCCTCAAAAGTGTGGCAGTGCCTTGACAACCCTTGACCCACTTAATATTTTAGTTGTCTTGAAGACCTTGTAGTGACTTGTACTGTTGTTGGCATTTTGGCAGCTGCCCTCAATGACGCTTCTGGGATGACTCTTACTTAGACATCATGAATGAGTTGCAATGACTTAGACATTGCAGCACCTCTGGGAGTCTTCCTTGGTTCATATATCTTGCTGTCTCCCTATGTCTACCTACTTTACAACTTAGTTTATGAGACTGGTATCTTTTTGGTGTTGAGGCTGATGGTATCTTGTTGAATGACATTCCTCATTTGCTTGCAAGATGATTTACTTGGTTAAAGTTGAAAGTATGGTCCATTCCTCAGATGACATGCATAGGATGAATAGCTTGTTGGACTGCTAGAAGGCTTCACCTTTTTGTTTATTCTTCCACATGCAGACAACACTCCTTTTGAAGTATGAGATGGCAACCCTGTCTTTCTCTTCGACTCCAATTGCTTCTACCTAAATGACATTACCCTCCTAGACAACTCTCAATGGTTATGTTAGGATCCTCAATCCTAACATTATTAGTTAGTATTATTAATCATTTAATTATTATATTATTAACTTATAAAGTGAACCATCACAACCCTTCATAACGTGAACCATCACGTCTCTTCATACGTGAACCATCATGTCTCTTCACCAACGTAGCTTTAGGGTAGATATATATATTAGGTTGGCCATCCATATCAAATCATCCAAGAAGAAGAATAATAAGCATAGATTCTAAGGAGGGAGCCCCCTATAGTGGCAAAGCGATTACAAGGGAGCCCCCTTTGAGTGGCTTGCGATTACATTTACATTAATTTGTTAATAATTTTATAGTAAGACCTTGGGGTCTTACCATTTGGTATCAGAGCCATGTGGGACCCAGTCATGTGGGAATTGCTCAAAGATCTTCATCAAATCACTTATGTGCGTGAGTATCAAACTCGGTTTGAGGATATCACCAAACACAACACAAGATTGGATGAATCAATTCTCATCAATGGCTTCATTAGGGGATTAAAAGAGGAAATTAGAATGGAGGTGACAAGGTTCAATCCCTATACCATGATGCAGACCTATGGATTGGCAAAATTAGCTGAAGATAAAATCAATGCACAACAACGATTAGAGAAATCACTTATGGAAAAATCGTCGACCACTTACATCGCTCCCAAACCTATGCATAATGGAAGGGCACAAAGCACTTACACAACCCCCAAATCTAACCGAACTTTACGAATTAAACATCTTAGCTTTGAGGAGATGAAGGAACGACGAGCAAAAGGACTCTGTGATAATTGTGATGAACAATTTGGACCCCACCATAAATGTGCTACACTAACATTGTATTTATTGAAGGAAGTTGATCCCTGTCTCTCCATAGAGCAAGCAGATGAGGTAGTTGTGTCCGAAGCGACCAAGTGCACCTACTCACCGCAATGAAGACAATGAGGTCGATGTGCAAGAAGTGATTGATGTACCAAGCAAGGATGAGGTAGACATACCCAAAGTGATCAATGCTAGCCAAACATGCACTCTACAAGACCTACACATACCTTCCTCACCAATAGTGAGTTCTTGCCATATGACCAAACCTATTCGGAACCAACGCAGAGTGACTACACACTCCTTCTCCGTTGGCTCTACCAAGGAACCAAAAAAGGATATGAAATCATTACCATCACTTTTGATGCATCATTATGAAGTATTTGAGGAACCCCAAGGGTTGCCCTCCCATCGTCATCATGATTTTCCTAAGGAAGATTCTACTATTGTTCTTGGCAACCCCCGCTAATGCTTCATCCTTCTCGATATCCCTGCCTACGAAAGGATGCCATTAAAAGAGTCCAAGAACTTACACAAATCCTTCTTGGAAAACAAAGGACAAAGCTTCTCACTTTGAGCTTTGAGGACAAAGCTCTTTTTAAGGAGGGTGGCATGTTAGGATCCTCAATCCTAACATTATTAGTTAGTATTAGTTAGTATTATTAATCATTTAATTATTATATTATTAACTTATAAAGTGAACCATCACAACCCTTCATAACGTGAACCATCACGTCTCTTCATACGTGAACCATCATGTCTCTTCACCAACGTAGCTTTAGGGTAGATATATATATTAGGTTGGCCATCCATATCAAATCATCCAAGAAGAAGAATAATAAGCATAGATTCTAAAGGAGGGAGCCCCCTATAGTGGCAAAGCGATTACAAGGGAGCCCCCTTTGAGTGGCCTGCGATTACATTTACATTAATTTGTTAATAATTTTATAGTAAGACCTTGGGGTCTTACCAGGTTATTTGATGACATGAACTCGTTGGCAGAAAACATTCATTTCCTGCAATGAGATTGATCATGTGGATTACACCCATTAATTGTCTCTTATCCCAAATTATAAGATGCTCTTGTTTGATGATACCTTTCAATTGTTTCTCTTCCTAGACAACATGGATGACATACTTCATTAGTTTTCCCCTCCTTGATGACATGTTTGATGACACACTTAATGAGGGACACATGATTGATGATATATTGTTCTATCCCAATGTGATTAGTGGGATCCTCTAAGAACCAAATGGCTTCTCTCTTTTCTATCCTCTTCCTGATGACACTTAGACTTGAATGGACAAATTAGACAATGTTCATTCTCATTTTTTAGATGATGACACCTTTGTAGATTAAATCCATATTCTAGTAGATGACTACTTGTTGGCAATTGTATCAAACTCAAGCAAATAGTCTTCCTACTTTGATTGACAACACGTTTAACCTAAGGTTTACAAACACCAAGGCAAATGATTTATTCCTTTAGGAATGACCTCTTCGGCAATATAAATTTGTCTCCTCATTTTTCAGGATGGTGGCCTTTTGAATTACTAGCTTTGAATAACACCTTCAGATAAAGGGTCTTGGCTGACAACCGTAGATGACTGATCTTACATGACATGCCCAAGCAAACTCCCCAAGGCGACCTTTATAGTCAAGACCTTAGACGGTTTACCCTAGACAATCTATTTGGACTATAAGGTCTTTAATAGCAACGAGTTGGATTGTACTCCTCTAGATTGCACTTCCTTGAACTATAATCTTTGAGATTGCAATCTTCTCTACACTTTTTGAGATTGCACTCTGCAAGATAGCCCTCAAGTGCCAGATGATCCTCCTTGAGCAGCCAATGGCTTTCTTTGGAAACCAACTTTTTAGACTTTGCAAAATCAATCAGCTTCACTTGAGGTACAAAAAATAAATTACTTCCACAAGATCAATTAACTTCACTTGAGGTTGCTTGACTAATTCATAATACAACTTATCATTCTCAAATTGCATACTCGTTTTACGCAGGTGCTTATATTTTGGCCTACCAGGCCTGCCTGATCTTTATTACCCATTGCACTATCTCTAGATTGTGGATGTTAGATTGCTCTTATTTATATTGTTTCATCTCAAAGCTTGCCTTTATTTCTCTTTATCGTGACTCCATCTAAGATTGGTTGACCCTCTCTCAAACTTTCGTATGCAGAACAAGAAATGATTATTGTCTTTTAGATGTCACTTCATGTTGGATCCTACCTTATAGCACTCTAGCAATCACTTCCATAGTTGGGTTTTATGTCATGTACCATTGGATAAACTATAGTCACTCCACTGTTGGACTTCCGTTTCGTAGACGGTGTGATACCTTGCCTTGTAGTCGTTGCTTTGCAAGACTTCCCATTGTTTGCATTTGCATCACCACTTCTTATACTCATATTTAGTTCCCAAGTGAATCTCTGCACATTCTTTCGACTCTTGGATTTCCCATCAAAGATTATCAACATGTCTAGTCGAATCCTTTTACATCCAAGTCTTTGACTTAACTCATCTTGAGGGGGCATCGTGGAAGTAACCCCTTCTATGCATTCTTTGTGATGGGGAAGGGGCAACTCATGTGGCATTATCTGACTTCTTCGATTTGTGGTGTGTGCTCTGTCATCAACCACGTTGCTGGTTGCTCTACATATGATCCTATGTTTTGTCGGTTTGCATCATCATAGATCATTTACCTCCATTCAAATATGCTTTAAATGCTTCTCCCAACCCTCTTCTAAGAGAGTGAGTAATCAAGCAGTTGGAGATGATGTTTATCAACAATATATTTGAATCACTTGGCTCACTCCATCTTAGTCTCTTAGTCCTAAATTGCTTTCTACACTAAACATTTCATGAGAATTGAGAATGGCATTTTTACTTGTCGTGATTATATTTAATGACATTGGAGACTCAGCCGTAGGATTCCTCTGGGCCAGCTTATAGTGTGCTTACATCAGTTGTGAGTGTGGACAGACCACCATATTCCTTGAGAGAATAGGATGTTGTCTTTGCCCTCTTTGGGAGGTGGAGACTAAAGAACATTTCATCTTCAAGTGTGCTATTTATTATTGTTTATGCTGTCTTTGCTTTGTTTGGAGACTAAAGAACATTCTAGGGATATAGTATTATATAGAGACTCAGATGATTGCTTGCCACTTTATTCAGCTATCCTAAACAAAGATGTTTGGCTCTGTACTTTCGAGAAGCTTTCACTCTTTGGTGTTAGTAATTATAGGGGAGACTGGCTACTACTCAAGTTATCACCTCACTCTTTCACTCTATCCTTCTTGTTGAGAGTAACAAGCATTCTATAACTTTCTACAGGTCTGTATGCCCATGTTTGCATATAATATTGGCTGCTAGGGCACTGATTCTTTCTTTTTCTTGCATGTAGTAAGATAGGACTGCAGTTTTCAGGCATCAGGTTCTGGCCATGCCTCATGTACTATCTTCTATATGGACACAATTTAGTAGTTTCCTATCTTCTATTGGTTCCATGATGATGGATGCTAGTAGAATCTTTAGGGGTCAAAGTTGATGTCCTCCTAGGATTATCCAACTAGGACCCCTTATTCCTTACCATTCTCCTTGTAGCATCATTATATTTGATGTTGGCCATTTAGGGATAGTTGTTGTTGATGATGATTATGCTACTTTCCATCGCATTACAAATTAGTGTTTGCATATGGAGCCATTGGAGCTCCTTTTTGTCTCTCTTTTACCTTGATTGATGGCTCCTTCTTCATCATCACTTTTAGGATGTTAGGGTTCAGATGTAGTTGATGCTAGTTTCTTTACTGTAGTTTAGCCTATATTCCTTGTACTTTTTTGTTACTATAATGCATAGTAATAGCTCTTTTTGACAAGTCCCATTGGCCTAGTTTGGCCATCTATGGACATTGATAAATAATATTATCTCTTTGTGTCTTGGTCTCACCACTATCATTATTGTCTTCATAATTGTGCAAGATGGCTCTCTTGGCTATCTCCCCTCAACTTGTAAGTCATTGACCCAAATTTGTGTCGACAATGCTAAAAATGTAACATGTTGAGTATTCAAGTTATGCAATACCACATACCACATTATATGACGACAAGTGCAACATTTGGTGAGAGAATGATATTGAATCCATAGATATGCTTTTGTACAACCCTTAGAAAATTCTAGTCATATGAGGTTGTCATGACACCATAGTTAGAAAAATCATTGGTTTCTAGTGAAACTTGCAAAAAATTGCGGGCGTCGAGTTTCTTTTTAATTTTCTTGGTGCCGAGAATATCGCCTACTTTGGCGATATTTCTTGTTGTTTTCTCATGGGAAACTTAACAAACCAAAGACAATTAGCAAAAAATGGCAGGAAAAATAAAATTTTAAAAGGCCATTTGGCCTTATTTTTGCATTTTTTCTTCTCTTTGACTATGAACAATTTTTTTATAGTTTCATTATTAATAATTTTGAAAATAATGTGTTTTCTATATTTAGAGGAGTTTCAAAATTTCAACTACATCCACTTGAATCTCCAAGAAAGTGACCATGGTATTTATGGTAAGCTTAAGTTCTTAAATGCAATAGAAATATAGAGATCTCTTAATAGTTCCATGTACTCTTGGGGAAAGAGACTAATTGATGAAATAGGCAAAATATTTGTAATTGCATTTGATTAAAAATCTAGTATGTTGAATGTTGATCGCCATTCTTTTTATTATTATACCAAACAGATTCTACTTGTCACCTGTTCCTAATATAATACTACTAGAATTTAAGTTTGGGAAAATTTAAAGAAAATGAACGAGGACGAAGAAAGGGAATATGAAGCTAAGAGTGGTAGTAGGTTTCATTAAAAGCTTGTTCATTTTTCGAGGCACTTGAGGAGGAAGCAGAACATTTGAGAGGATTGGAGGAGATATACCATGATGATCTTGTACCTAAGAAGCCTCCAATTCAACCACCTGTTCAAAGCCAAGGCCAACCATCTAGTTCAAGGGGGAGGAGGGGAAAACAAAAAACAGTTTAAAAACTGCTTTATATTTTTGAAATTTTGCATTTGTATGATACTATGACCTATTTGGTTGGATTTGATTATCATGATTTGTAATTATCCTCTTTTTTATGAATATATAATATAAAATCAGCTTTTTGGCTCTCCAATTGTTGTTTAAAATGTTCTTTTTTTTAATTGAAAAAATTCTTTGTTTTTTTTTGGCCGAGTTTTTACCAAGTTTTTCCGAGTTGCTAATAAAATCTTCAAAATTGGGGTGCCAAATTTATCATGACTTGTGAGTTTTCCAACAATGCTTGAAACCAATGACATTCTCATGATGAGCAGATAGGATTGCTACAAATGGTTTCTTTGCATCCCTAAGTAAACTTGCTTAGTGAGTCTAGAAATTTGCCCCGCACAGTTGAGTAATTATGTATCTTTTCATGATATGCATTGAAAGCTGAAAGCATTATAGTAATTGAAATGAACTTTGTACATCAAAATTATTGTAATTTGACTCCCTCTCATAGCATATGGCAGTATAGACCCATTTTGTGCTTGATGGTTTCATGATCCTTAAAAACCCACTGAATAGATATTTCAGTTTTTATGATGTGCAGAATTGGTCTGATGAATATGCATTTTGGTGAACCATCATTAGATATTCTTTAGAACTTGACTTATTTTTTTGCATTGAGTTATTACAAAAAGGTGTTTTTTGAATGTTTTATATAGTGGGCTATTATGCTGTTGGTTTCTCTTTTGTAAATATCATTATCTGAGTCCTATAATGTGTGTTTTTTATTACCTGAAACGAGGTTTAAGAATCTATTTATCTCTGCTTTATCTTGCTGATTCACACCCTTGCTGGTTTCTTTTTTTGCATTTATGTTTATTCTATTATGAGTTTTGGTTTTTACTTATAGTTTTGTATAGCTCTGTAGGTTGCAGCAATGAACAAGTTAAAGAACATATTTGGTTTGGGAAAACGTGAAGCTGAGCAGATAACATTGGAAGTTACAACGAAGGTGTATCGGCGAAGGCTTTCACAGGCTGTTAAAGGGGGTGATTTAGAAGCTGCACCTAGCAAAGCAACCTTTCTTCAAAATCTCTGTGATGAGCTACATTTCGATGCGCAGAAAGCAAATGAAGTGCATGAAGGTATTTCACTTTCTGGTTACTTGGTTTGATCTTCTTTTAAAATTCTGAAATATTATCTCTTCGAAGGCAAAATTTCATTTGACATCATAAAGATGTATAGACACAGAACTAGGTCCCAATTGGCATTCCCTTCTTTTCGATAATAGATAACAAGCCTTGAACGATTTCTAAACAAATGGCATTTGCTGTTATTATGCTTACTCATTTAGATAACAAGCCTTGACCTTCTGTTATGTGGATACACCACCCTGCATATTTTTTGCCCCTCTTGTCTTTCCGTACTTAATTTACGTAGTTGAATCATATTTTTGATGAGGAACTTGCCATTCCTTTTGATCTTATCAATTAAAATTTCACTAGAGATTTTCACATTTTTATTACATTATGGGCCTAATGGATTTCTGAGAAGGAATAGAGACTTATGAGTTGGTATGCCAACTGCTGGAGTATTTTTCAAATGTTGTCAAATTCAATTTTCTTTCTAGGAACTCAATAGCAGGTCTTCTTTAAATATGAGCTCTATATTTGGTTTGTGCTTGTTTTATTTCAGACAAAGGTTGTTCAGTAAAAGCTTTTTGTCTGTAGTAAAATTTGCTGTCCATGCTTTCCTTTCCTAACCATCTTGTAGGCGGTTGTTTTGATCATACTCTATCTCAGTTGTGGAGCCAATGATGAGTTAATTTACATATTGCGTTGTCCTTTGTATAGGTGTTCATGATGTTGTGTGATATAATAAAGTAGTATGTCATGTGCTATCAGGTACTTTGGTTGTTTTCAAATATATAGGCAATGAGGTGATTGAGTAGCTATGGCAGTTGCCAATTGCTTATGTTTTCTTGTGTTATCTTTGTATTCCATTCACGCTAATTGCATGGTTGTTGTCTCTGTTGTTGCTATTGCTGTTGTGTGTGATGTTGTCAGAGTATTGTACACTCTACCAGATTGATTGTTTATATGTATTGACGATCCAAATATTAAGAAGACATGTTGGTACTATTCCACGTTCTTTGTTGCATCTGATTTACATTTTTGTCCTTTGATTGCATCAAGTAGATATTTATTGCAGTTCCATTTCTGTTCTATATTAATGCATTGCTTTTATTTATGCATGATTGGTCTACTCCATGGTATTGCTTTTTGGTGTCATCATCAACATGAAGTTGGGTTAGCGACATGAGTGGATGAGTGAGAATCCACACCTTGGTGGTGAAGGAAGGCAATGATGATATTGGGTTGAACCCACTTGCAGGTTAGAAAGAATTTTGCAAAGATTGACCACCATGGCCGATGGCATACATGGGATTTGGTGAAGAAGAGCACATGGTAGAACCATGATGAACTCAATGTCTACCATGAGACTTGCACCTTCCTCCACAGGAAGTGTGGAAGGTGGAATCTTTACATTGCCCCCTAATGAGGGAAGAGAGGGTGTGTAGATACCTTTGCTTATTCAAACTTTATGGAGACTTAATGATCCGGACAATTAACCCAACCCTATTGATGACCGATAGGAAATCTCATAACCTATAATCAAATGGATGTGGCCCCCTCAAGATGATGGAAGTCCTTACTTATAGGATCATCTGGTCTTTGATGAGGAAATAATTCATACCATTTGAACCAGGTTTGGTTACTCAAGATGATGGAAGTCCTCACTTATAGGATCATTTGGTCTTAAATGAGGAAATGAGTCATACCATTTGAACCAAGCTTGGTTAAATATGTTGTTGACAGTGGAAGAGCAACACAAGCAACAATATCATGAACAACAAGCATGATAATCTAGGATTACCAAAGAAGTTGAAGCCATAGGAAACTAGAGTAGTGGTCTAGAAACTATGCAAGGAAATCCAATGCGGGAAAAAGTGCAAAAAGGTGCATTCCACAATGATGGGATGGGAGGTTGACATGACAACAATAGTATTAGATTCCGTCAAACAATGAGTGGAGTGCGGATGCCATCGACTAATAACCCAAAGCATTAGGTTGAACTAGAGAACTAGGCTGAAATACTAGTAAACTAGGCTCAACCATCAAAGAAGTAGACTAGTTCAAATGCCAAAAGAACACAAAGGGCCATGGGTATGGCGGAAAGAAAGCAAAAATGTCCCAAGTTCTATGACAATAGAAAAGAAGACCTAATGCAACATTGCAGATCATGTGCCGCAATCTGGCATGCAAATGATTGGGATGATGAGGCGTGTTGAATTTGAGTGTTTTCTACAACACTAGAGTTGTTGAAGTGGATTGGTACACTGAGTTACCAACTCTTTACACCGTTTGGGATGGGTTGCAAGATGCATATGAGGAGTTTAGACTCTTGTACAATGATAATGAGATAATTGCCAAGGTATATATATATATATATATATATGACAACAAAAAACCAAGATTGTGCGATCTAATATTGTCGCTTGAAGTACTTGCTAGGTAAACTGAGAAGGAACCGGTAGAGGGACTTAAGAAGTGATGGTTCATGGAGGGATGCCTTCCATGGTGTCACAAGAAGATTAGTATTGTACGAACCACAATGTATTAGGAAATGTTGGATAGAGTGTTAATCTTGGAGGTGAGTACAAGGCATTGGGGTGGGCAGGGTTGATCGATTATTGATTCCAATAGTGATAGGAAAGGGAAGTGAGTGTCAATTGATGCTTCTAGGGAAAGAGTAAATTTGGTGTTTGAAGCGTAAGATTACAACATTCCAAGAATGCCTACTCTAACATTTTTCTTGTACATGAACACTACCTTAAGGGAGGCTTGTTTAACATAAAAAACAAGAAGAATTAGGTACTATCGTTTAGATGGAGACTATGGAGAAATTGGCGACCTTGAAAGGGAGCGGTGCCATGAGCTGTGACTATTGGAATAACTGCCAAGGAAACAAGAAGAATGATAGTAGTGGGGGAAACAGTAGCAGAATTCAGTACGACATACATGGCTGACATGTTGTACCATAGTAGAGAAACTTGGAATTGGATTGGAATCGGCAAATGATAGACTCGGAAAAAAAATCGATGAAAAATCCGGCAAAAAAAACCTGAAGAAAACGCAGTTTTCATTGGGAAAAAGTTTTTTTCATGCGTATCACAATGAATTAACATAATGCAAATAAAATATTATTGATGTAAGACTGTAAGCTTAAACTACACATGAAAGTGGCAAGTGATATAAACTTGAAGCCTTAAACTACACTTGAAAGTGACAAAACACATCTTAAATAAAGAAATTTTAATGCTTTCAAAATTTAAATATTCTTGTATTGCTTATAAGATAAAAAGGTGTAAATTACAAAATGTTTCATGAATCATGACAAATACAATGTCTCAAGATCTTTAAATGCTTTCGCCCTTTGCCTTAGCAGAAGTTATAATCTCTCTTTTTTGCTGTGTCTTTGCCTCTTTTTGTGCCTTGGTTGCTAACGCCAGTTTACACCTATGTCGGGGGTCGAGGGGCAGCACAACCTCAACAACAATATCATTAATCCCTTCACTATTTGAACTAAATTTTTCAATAAACAAGCATACAATCATATCATTTGTGGTTTTAAATATTACTCCTATATACAAGCGATTGAGCAATAAGTTTGGATTAATAGTTCAACATCTTTTTATGGAAAATTTCATCAGTTAATAATGTATAACATTGTTGCTGGTGGCCATTGCTGGCTTCCGGATCTCTTCAAACTGCAATCCGATCACTCTTAGGATGCCCTAGCTTGTTTGGGTTGGGGTGGTAGCAGGTAGGCAGAGTCTTTTTCTTGTTTAGAAGAGCTTACATTGGAAAAATAAGTAAAAAAGTGATCGACTGTAGCCTCTACCTGTGCGGTTGTGGCCGATTTTTTGGCATTTTTTTGCCGAAAGAATCGTTGATTCAGCATAACGGTCCGATTTGACTCGGTAAATTTTTTTTGCCAATTTTTGCTACTATGTGTTGTACATTGTTGCAAGTGCTAGCAATGGGGTGCTTTGCTCGAGATTGCTCTAACTTTGTGGCTTAAAATGTGCCTACAATGTGTAGATGGTGTGGCATGAAAAAGCTATAAAAGGAAAAGTTAGGAGTAGAAGCCATTATATTTTAAATTTTTTATCAACATCGAGTCTTGAGTGATGCCTTTTTGCATCTAAAGTTGTGTCTCTTCATATCTTGCAACTATTGACTTTAGGAAGTGTCGTATTGGATCTTAGATTGTTTCTTTTATGTTTGTAGTTGCACCCTTTTGTATCATGAGTGACACGCTTTTGATTTGAAGTTGCACCATTTCATATCTCAGGTCACACACTTTCTCTAGAGAGTCGCACCTTTTTGTTATCTCAAGTCCCACCCTTTCATTTTATTGATTGCACTCTTTCGTTCTAGGATTGCAGCCGTTCATATCTCGGTTTGCACCCTTTCACTCGAGTCACACTTTTTTGTATCTTAGATGACACCCTTTTGTATCTTGAGTTGCATCCTCTCACTTTCGGTTTGCACCTTTTTGGGATGCACCCTTTTACTTTCAGATCACACCCCTTTGCTCTTGGGTTGCAACCTTTGTAGCCGTTCATATCTCAGTTTGCACCCTTTCACTCGAGTCACACTTTTTTGTATCTTAGATGACACCCTTTTGTATCTTGAGTTGCATCCTCTCACTTTCGGTTTGCACCTTTTTGGGATGCACCCTTTTACTTCCAGATCACACCCCTTTCCTCTTGGGTTGCAACCCTTCATGTCTCAGGTTGAACTCTTTTTTGTCTCAGGTAGGAAAATGTTACATACTGGGAAAGGATTGAGTGGGCGAGCTGAATACCAGCAAGAATTGGTTGAAGATATTTACTCAAAAACATTGATGGAATGAAATTGTCTTGGTCATAAACCAAAACAACTGTAGGCTACAAGCCACAAAAGGTTCTGGTTAATGATGAGAAGTTGAACTGCACGTTCAAAAGCATGGCTGTGGTACCACTTGTAAGGGACCAATAGGTCTCTTATACGAAATCCATGGACGATTCGATATGCAGCATAGCATATAAAAGAGAGATGAATAGATGGATACTATCTCTACCAAATGGTATATACACATATATATATATATATATATATATATAATCCATGGGGTATAATATAGTCTTAATCCCTCCTACGTACCTCTTGGTAAATAACTATTGAGTTATTAATAAGGATATGCATGCATGCGTGCACACACATTAGAGTAAAGAATATTATAACATAAATAAAGATATTATGAGCAACACAATACGGCAGTGGTTAGGTCCACTGCACTAGCTTATGTCTCCAATCTATTGGGATTTTTTTAGATTGTCTTGCCCCTTTCAGTATTCATTGAATATCTAGTGAAAATGTACTAGTTACATCCCATTCTGTTCATGCCTTTATAGCCCTCCTTTGTGAATAGAATACTTTTACAATTGTAACAAAACTTTTTCATTACTTCCATATTTGTTGCAATCCATCCACTTTGGTGAATTGCAGAGGGGTGATGCATGTGTGTGTTTTGCATATTTGGCATTACCATTTGATTTATTCATGCTATCATTGAGTAACAGTCATATGTTTAAATTCTTTTTCCAGAAATATATAGGCAAAAGCTTCAGCAATGCATTGCGGATGGTACACTGAGCGAGGAAGATGCTGCTTCATTACTACGACTGAGAGTGTTGCTCTGCATTCCACAGCAAACAGTTGATGCTGCACATACAGAGATCTGTGGTCGTATATTCGAGAAGGTGACATTCTTTCCCAGAGGAGTTTTTCAGAACTCATTTTGTGTTAAGCTGTTTTAATTATTTATCACAAGCTTGCATTTATTTACTAGAAAAATGGATAGTAATAGTAAATGCGTAACCTCAAGATATCCAATTGATGACTTTGGAAATATTTTTGTAGATCTAAAATGGATGTTTTCTTTAGATTCAGACAGGAGTTGCTTGCAGAATATGCCACTTAAAATAAGCTTGATATATTCCACGTAGACAACCTTTGTATGTGGTAAATGCCAGTTCGGTTTGGAGATACCTACTAAAGTGCAAAATAAGAAATAAGTTGTCTGTGGAATTAGTCTTAGTGCCATTTCCCTATGCCCAATTTTTTCAATGCATCCTATGCAGTGAAGATTATTCAGTCATGCTATGTGCTAAATATGCTGCAGATTCTAGATGCTTTCTCTTCTTTCATGCACAAACAGACGGAGCCTCTATGTGTGCTTCTCACTGCAAGTAGTTGTAATTGTAAAATCTATGTAGCTTTCCATCATATCAAAACATGTGGTTTTATAGGTCATAATTAGTTTGGCTTGTTAAAGTATTTGATGGAATTTAAAAGGTCAAACGACATAGCCTATGCAAAATTCTTCTTCCCTTCTTTTTCTGTAGGATGCTAATTCTTAAGTTTTTGCAGTTTTTGATAATAGCTTCTGATGGATTTCAGTTCATCATCATTTGGCTTAGAGTCTCCTGTGAGCTTTTCGTACTTCATATAATATTGTACCCAATGCCCCATTTTATTATATAAGAACACGTGGAAGTATAATTGTTTTCAATTATTTAAGTATTCAAAGGGATAATGAAAGCCAAAGAACTTATTCCCTTGATTTTGTCTAATATGTGGGTTCTAGTTTTAATAGTTTTTGATAGTAGCTTTTGATAGATTTTGTTTTATAATTTGACCTTTTGGTTCGTGAGTTTCTTTGGTCTTTAACATTTAGTTTCCTAATCAAGCCATGGTACGGTAGTAACTAAATGCTTTTGTAGTAGATTGAAGCTAAAATTTTATCCTAGTTTATGAAATTTTCCTACAAACAGAAGGGGAGAATGTAGAATGGCCTTAGTGAGATAATCGATATGATGATAGTAATATAGAATGAACAAACTTGTGAGATTACTCACAAACTACTAAGATCTCAATCTGAAACCAACTTTTGGCATGCAGATTACATCCCCATTCATTAGATATTTTCTGTTACATGGAGTACCCTTTTGCTAGGGACAGGAAAACGCAAGGACTCAAAAAAGGGATGGCTAGAAGAAATCCCTAAAGCTTGGCAAAAAAGGGATGGCAAAGGGGATGACTATATAAAAATATTAAAAAAAATTAGAAATATAAAAAATTAAAATTACAAATGAAAAACATTTTAAAATGCACAAATTTGATTTAATTTTTGGTTTTCTCATTACTAGTAAGCAATCATAGACAAAAAGGATTTACAATGATGCATTATTTGGAGGGTATAGTGACAGGTTCAATGAGATTGGGCTAGTGACTGGACTGCCAAGGATGCACTTCAAAGTATTGTTTTCAATTTCTTGTTTTCAACGAGTCATTTTTTTTTTTTTTTTTATTTGTGGAAAACATCCCAAAAGGGATGCCACTTTCGGGTAAGACCCAAGGAGGCAGGGGTATCCATTCCGCCAAAAACGCCCAGGACTCGGACCTGGCCTACCACCTTTGACATACTCAAGGAGCAAACAAACACACAAAACCAATTTAAAAATAAGTAAATAACAACAAAAATAATAAAATAAAATAAAAAACATGCTCCTTGAGTGTGTCAAAAACAAAAGCACAACCAAACACGCACAATAAGATAAAAGAAACCACAACACAAACCACATAGAAAAACACAAGAACCACATAACAAAACACAAACAAGACAAAAACAACAGAACACTACAAAGACATAACCCAAAAAAAACATGAAAAATAAACACAACCAAAACCTAAAAAATTAAAAAATAAAATAAAAATAAAAATAAAAAACAACCAACAATGAGACAATAAACAAAAACAAAAAACATAGAAAACACTCACACATAAAAACATGAAATAACACAAACAAAGAGAAACCCAAGAACAAGAACAAAAAAAAACACAAGAACAATAACAAAAAACATAAAAAAAAACAAAACAACAAAAACACAAGAACAACAAAAAACAACACAAAGAACACAAAAACAAAACAAAATAAAAAAACCCACCCACCTTAAAAAACTAAACAAAAAAAAAAAAAAAAAGAAATAAAAAATGAACAAAACAATGACCTATCTAGACCAGGAAGACTATTAAGGCAAGAATCAACAGAGGAAACAAAATAAAGAATAGAATGAGCTAGGGAACTAAAAAAAACTGAATGAACCAAAGAGAAGCAAAAAAAAAAAACAAGAAGAAACTAGGTACCTTGAGCTGGAGCCATCCAAAGAAATGATAGAAAGAAGAGCTTCCCTAATTTGAGAAGCCCACCATATAGGAGGGTGGCCATAACAAGTAAGATCACCTTTGTCCAAAGCCCAATTAGCTAAAGCATCAACACTCTTGTTTTGATCTCTAACCACATGATTGTAATCAACTTTCAAAAATCCCATCCGGATTAATTGAATCTTCTCAATAATTCTTTTTATTCTCCAATCCACCTTATGATTCTTAGAAGGATTCTTCAAGAGATTAATCATAAGTTGAGAGTCGAGACTCAACTAACACCTTTTCCCATCCAACCTTAGTAGCCTCCTGAAGGCCTCACGAGGATACCATACCCCTCGGCAAGGTTATTGGAAAGAATACCCAAATTCTCGGCAAAAGTAAAAACCAGGGAGCCATACGAAAGTCTACCAATTCCTCCCACCTTGGCTTTTCCGGGGTTCCCTCTAGAGGCTCCATCGGTATTGACTTTTCCAAAATCCTTAGGAGGAGGTTGCCAATTTCTATTCCTATCCATCTTACTAATACTCACATTCCCTTTAAGTTGGTTGCCCTTAGAAGGTTTAATCTTCAATCTTTGCATCACTTGATCCCATCTTTGGTGGGAGTTTTGGGGGTGATTAAGGAGATGATGGACTGATTCAACTAAGTTGGCTATGGTCTTTTGCCAAATATAGTGAATATCCTTCCTATCTTGATTAAAAATTTGGTTGTTCCTTTCATTCCAAATATTCCAAAGAAGAATGGTAGAACCCATCCAAACTAAGTGCCTAATAAAATGATCAACACCCTCTTGATTAGGCCAATCCCTCCAAAGCTGTTCAAAAGTAAAAAAATTGGACCATTGTAAGCCAAGTAAAGTGGCCATTCTCCTCCATAGCTGAGAGGCTAAAGTACACTCAATAAAAATATGGTTGATATTTTCTACATTCTCTTCACACATTTCACATCTAAAAGGGCCATGAAAACCACGCTTCATAAGTTGCTCACCGGTAAGCACCCTACGATGCAATAAAAGCCAATTAAAGAACCTCACCTTAGGCCAGAGCTTTTGAGCCCACAATCGAGAAAATATGTCAGAAGAATGGTTGGGATTATTATGGCATAAGGTCAAATAACCTTGAGCAACTGAATACTCACCCTTAGTAGTGTTGTTCCATCCAAAACAATCTTTTTCATGGGACCAAGAGAGGGATCTCATATGAAGGATGCCTTGGATATCTTGTCTTTGCCTTTACGGGATTTGAATAGGCCAGTCCTCAATAGGGATCCAATATCTACCAACCTTTGAATTACCGGTATGGTACAGACGGTAATTAGCCACCTTTATCCAATTAGCTCGGTGAAGCTCCTCCATCCAAGGCCTCCAATCGGAAGCGAGTTATCAAAGGCTTGTGACCATCCCAAGAATCTGTCCAAAAATTTGCATGTTGACCATTATGAATGATCCAAAATAATTTTTCTTTATCAAATCCTCACCGAGTCTTAAGAGCTGCTAAAATGGGAGAACCTTTGGTAGGAAGTTGATAGCGAACAAGGTCTTCGGGACTTTTGTTCTCGGCATATTTAGCACGGAGATTATTGGCCCAAAGAGCATTGGGGTTATGCAACATCCTCCAATATAATTTAGCGGCTAAAGCTTTGTTGTTATTAATTGAAGACCGTAATCCTAACCCCCTTCACTCTTAGGAAGACATAAAGTATCCCATTTCACCAAGGCCCATTTTCTTTTCTCCTTAGTACCACTCCAAAGGAAACGATGACTGATTTGATCCAATTCTCGAAGAACAGCCTTTGGGATATTCAAAACGGAAGAAACATAAATAGGAATAGCTTGAAGGACTGATTTTACCAAGGTGATTCTACCCCCAGAAGAAAGCCACTTGTTGGTCCACTTTCCAATTTTCTTCTTGACTTTGTCCAACAACCAATTCCAATCTTTATTTTTCTGCCTTTGAATATTTATGGGAATACCTAAATAAGTGATTGGAAGAGAGGTCTTCTTATATCTTAGTTTATCCAAGACCATGGATTCCTGTCTAGCGAGAGCGGTGAAAGAAAATAACTTTAGATTTGTCTTCATTGATCAATGCCCGATAGCCTTAGAAAAATAGCTAATGATTTGCTTAATTTTAGAAGCTTCCTTAGCGTAGCTTTACCTAAAAGAGTAGAGTCATCCACAAATTGAAGATGAGAGATAGGTCTAGCTCCATGAGCAATGGTAACTCCCTCAAGGGTTTTGTTTTCCCTCTTTTTGGTTATAGTCCTACCCAAGCATTCAGCAAGAATGATGAATAAATAAGGGGATAGCGGGTCACCTTGCCTAATACCTCTGGAAGGTAGGAAAGACTGAGAAGGCCTGCCATTGATAAGAACTAAGTAGGAAACTGAAGAGATACATCCCATAATCCAATCCATCCAATCCTTAGAGAAACCAAATTGCCTCAAAACTTTGATAAGGAAGTGCCAATCCACTCTGTCATAAGCTTTGGATAAGTCTAACCGAATGAACATGGAAGGAGAATTTTGCATATCCATGGAATGGATGGCTTCCTGAGCAAGAACTATCTCATCTACTATTTGACGTCCTTCCACATAACCCCCTTGCTCTGGGAAATAATCTTATGCAAAAGAGGCTTCAACCTTTATGCCATGATTTTAGTAATGATTTTGAGAAGAACATTACATAAAGCAATAGGTCTAAAAGCTGAGATATGATCAACCTCTTGAGCTTTTGGAACAAGAGTAATATAAGTTTTATTGATAACCTTCAAAATTTCTTTGGCTTTCCTGGCTTCTTCCACCACCTCTAATAAATCAACATGAAGGATATCCCAGAACTCTTGGTAGAACTCAATAGGAAAACCATCGGGACACAGGGTTTTCCCTTTTTGCATTTTAAAAACTACTTGTTGAAGCTCATTGATAGTAACGAGGAGCAGTCAAAATAGAGTTCTCCTCGAAGTGATAAGAGAAGGGATTGCTTGAAGAACATTATATTGTGAAGCTGAGTCAAGAGGAGTAGCAACAAAAATATTGGAAAAGTAATCAACAACAATAGAGTTCATGCCATCCCAAGTATAAACAACATCTCCAGAATCTGATTTTAAGGAAGAAATAAAGTTGTGAGATCTTCGAGCTAGAAGAGATTTGTGGAAGAAATTTGTGTTTCGATCTCCTTCTTTGAGCCATTGAATTCTAGATTTTTGCTTCCATAAGATTTCTTCTCTTTTTTCCCATTCCTCTAAGCGAGTTGTGAGTTTAATTTCATCTGCACTTCTCTTCTCTGTGAGGCCATCTAAACGGATTTTCTTATTCAAATTTTCAAGATGAGCAATAACTTCATGTTTTTTTATGAACATCCCCAAACTCTTTCAGTTCCAAGTCTTGATTTTGGATTTAATGTATTGCGGTCTTTTGGCAAAACAGAACATCTTAGTCCCATGCCTAGGTTTACCTTCCTTCCACCATTGTTGCACATGAGGTCTGAAGGAAATGTCTCTAAGCCACATTAATTGAAAACGAAAAGGAGAGAAACTCACATTGGTTTTCCACATTTCCACCATGGTGGCCAATGATCCGAACCAGCATTATTAAGAGTCTTCACTTTAGGAATGTGACCATGGATTAAGAAATTTTCAGAGAGCAAAAACCTATCCAATCTCTCCATTATACAAGCTAAGCCTTGCCTTCGTTAGACCAAGTCATAAGGCCATTATCCGGTTGGATATCCACAAGATGGAGGTTTGCAATATATTCGCTCATGAGGTCAGTGCTTTTGTCCAAATTTCTATTTCCCCCCTTTTCTCATCCAGAGAGAGGATGGTATTGAAATCTCCTCCGATCAAGATCCAAGCTTTAGGAAAATGAGAGATAATATGAGTAATATCCTTCCATTGTCTTCTTTTTCCTCCAAAGAAGTCGGAGCATAAACAGTAATGCAGAGCATAATCCGGTTGGAATGTCTACTTTGAATAGCTATAGCCAACAAACCCCAACTGCCAACCATATGGTGAATAACTACCTCTTTTGGATCCCAAAGACAAGCAATGCCACCCGAAGTCCCTTGGGAGCTGGGGAAACCACTTTTCAGCTGGCCAAATTTTCTTGGCAATTAAGTCCATATCCTCCATTGACATCTTTGTTTCTTGAAGGAAAACAAGATGTGGATGATTTACCTGAATCATTCTTCTAATTTCATTTTGTTTTGAAAGACTCCCTTTGAGTCCTCTAATATTCCAAGTGATGATCTTCATTAATACCAGGGCTAAAAAAGTTGGGAAGGGCATTAATCTTACCTTCCTCTACAAGCTTTTCACCTTCTTTTACCATATGATATTGATTGGTCTTGCGACCTACTTTTTGATTAGAATCCATCTTCAATTTTTTTCCCTGTTTCTTGACTTATTCCAATTGAATCCGAGATGGCTTCTAACCTTGAAGAATGCTCGTACACAGCCAAAATTTTACTAGATGGTTCAACGGAGTCTATATTGGGACCTGCATTATTTGAAGTTTTGACATTTGAAATATTGTTTTTCTTGTGTAAATTTTCTCCTTTTTTTTTTTTGAAAACCTTTGATTTGTTGGTTTGTCTCTGAGTTCTTCCCTTCATATTTAAATTGTGTTTCTAAGATTTCAGTTTCCATTATTTCCTCTTCCTCACTTGGGACATCATTTGTGGAAAGGATTTCAAACATATTAGCAGATGACTTTGATTGATCCTTCATAACTGGTTTTTTGAGTGTTCTTCTTCTTAGGTATTTGGAAACCTGCTGAGTTTATATCTTCTTTCTTTTGATCAAGAATTTTATTTGGGCAAGCATGGCCAAATGACCATATTCATGGCAAATTCTACAACGAAAAGGAATGTTCTCATAGTCCACTACTTGCTCCCAAGTGTCTTCCCCAAATTGTAATGTGATATTTTTAGGTAGGGGTTTGTCAAAATCCATTAAAACACAAATCCGAGCATAAATAATATGTTCAAAATTTTGAGTACAATCATGAGTCATCATAAAAGTTCCTAAAGAGTTTCCAATTGAAGAAAAAATAGTAGGATTCCAAAATTCAATAGGGAGGCCAAAGAGTCTAACCCACACGGGAGCTATAGAAGGCATCTCTTCTTCGGCTTTAAATTTAGTATGCCGGGGCTTCATGAAAAGCCCTGCCCTTCCAAAAAACCAAGGACCCCCTTGAAAAGTTTTCTCTCTATCTTCATTATTAGCAAATAAAACAAGAAAATAACCATTTGGATAAATAGAGATTTGTAACTCACCTTTAGTTTTCCAGCTTTTTGCAGCCCGAGACTTTGAAAGCGAGATAGACTCGGACGAAAACCCACGAACCGAGCAAATTAGTCCTCTTTTTTCCAAATCTTCAATGCCGGTCTGAATGTTACCCATATCAAGCTTAACAATAGGAGTTCCATCGAGTTGCTTTAAGACATCCCGACTCCGTTTTCCTGGGATCAATCTTAGGCATTCTTAGAGGTTTATGGGAAGCCCTAATATTGATATTAGCATTGGGCTTGAGGCTTGTCCACCACGAAGGGCATCCCTAAAATTCATTTTTGGGACCGAGTCTTCGAAATTCTTACCCTTGATAGGGGTTTTCACAGGTAGAATTATTTTGTGGGTGCACCTTAGCACCAGATTCACTTGAGATATGAGCCATTTTTTGATCAACTGCTTGAAACTTGTTTCGTGATCTCTTTAATCCTTGCCCTAGACGTCGTGGAAAGGTATGGTTTTCACTTTTCTTTTGTGCAGCAAATTGGAAGCCGTTGTCACTCAAGTTCACGGTATGATCTGTTGAAAGACAAATTTCTAACCCATCTTGTATCCCCTGCAACATTTCCTTGCTAAAATATTGAGCATAAACCACAAAAATATTGGCCGCTAGGGCCCGAAGGCCCTAAAAACCAACCTTTGGAGCTGCTTGCACTCAACCCAGATGAAACCCTCGCATAGCCGCTTGCCAAATATGTCGTTCACACATAGGGATGCGCTAGGATCTGTGTTGCTCCAAATGATATGAAAATTGGTGGAGACGTTCTAGGGTTTTTCGGGCATCTACCCTCAAAATTTCAGCTCAATCCGAGTCCGGATGAGTGAGATATGGCCGAAACGAGTTCGGTAGTTTGGGAAGTCCTGCGAAAAACGTCTCATCTATCTTTTCATCCCTTCTTATTTTGAAATTCTCTTCAACGAGTCACTTTTCAATTATCTGTAGCTGTCCCAAAACATCCAAAAATAGTATATGGCAATGTTATGGATTACGTGCATAAGTGGATTGCAGAACTTCTTTAGAGATGCTAGAGTCACATGTTTTAACTTTCAATAGAAGCTATGCTGGAATTCGTATGTTTGCATTCTAGTCTCACTAAAACGTTTTTGGAATATGGGAGGAATTATTTTTCTAGATTTCAGTTGTTCATCCAATCTGACAACTCTCTATCTTATGCAAACGACTCTACATATTTCAGTTGTGCAAGGACCCATTCATTTGTATTTTTGTCTCTTTATATTAAGTTTCCAGATTTAATCCGTAAAACGCTGTGTATTATGTAGGGGATTCATATGTGTCCCCCTATCCCTCTAGGGGATGTGTGCGTCCTTGCACAAATGAAGGGGAAACATCATGGGGACATCCCACAGCCGTTCCCTCCATCCCATAAGGGGACAGAACCTCACAAATGAGAGTAAGGGGGAATGCGATGGGGATGTCCCTCACCTGTCCCTCCATTTGTCAAGGGGATGCCTAGGTGTCCCTGTGCATCCTTGCCACTTTTTTCAAGTTTATTTGCTGAGAGAATACAAGTCTTACCTAGTTTTTACCGAGGGTATCCTAAATCTATGTGGTGCATGTGCGTTTCATGTCTTTTGCATAAGCAATGCCAATGCCACAAAAACACATGATGTCAACTAGTGCAATGTTGACCTTAATAACTGGATGTGGACCTTGAAAAGGGCATGAAAAGGGCCGTATAACATCTTTTTTTTTTTTTTAATTTCGGGGAGGGGGTTATTTTATAACTTAGTTGATGGTGTCTGGCCTTTGTTGTGCAATTAATCTCTTGTGCACTTTTTCAACATTTGTCCTCCCAGCCTTGAGTAAATTCATTTTAATACACACAGACACATGTGCATCCTTTCACAAATGAGGGTAAGGGGAAACATGATGGGGACATCCCACAGCTGTTCCCTCCATCCCTTAAGGGGACATGCAGCCTCACAAATGAGAGTAAGGGGGAATGTGATGGGGATGTCCCTTACCTGTCCCTCCATTTGTCAAGGGGATGCCTAGGTGTCCCTGTGCATCCCTGCCACTTTTTTCAACTTTAATTGCTGAGAGAATACTAGTCTTACCTAATTTTTACTGAGGGTATCCTGAATCTATGTGGTGCAGGTGTGTTTCATGTCTTTTGCCTAAGCAATGCTAGTCCAACGGAAATGCCAGCGTCTGCACTCCTCCTGCGGATCTAATGTCACCAGGTCCAGTCAGATCTCGCAGTGGAATTGGGTGTTTTTATCTGTGTGGTTGGGAATTAGATAGGACAGAAAGCGTCTTCCCGCGCATCAGTTTCTCCCATGCGATTGTTTCCAGCTACGCAATGACTGGTGTCTTCTGGATTTTTTTTCTTGGAAACCGTGGGAGATATGGCCAATATTATGAGCTAATGGCTGTAGTCTCACAATCCTCTAACCTTCGTAAACAAAATCTTCAAACATCAATCCGATGACAAGAATGGCCAACAAACGACTTCTTTGTTGGCTGCTCCGCTGGACATCGAGTTTTCTTTATTATCCGAACTCAAAATTGCAATGAACAAACAACGCGGATGTGTTGCAAGATAAATCATCGACAATCGACAGCGGTGGAATTCCTCGAGCTACAGTCGGACTGTGCAACTTTAATCGCGTTTTGTATTTGGAAGAAAAATCCCACATGCAAGGCGCAGGAGACTATATAGTGTTATAAAAACAAATACTGTGCACTATATAAAATGACTACCTTATGGTAGTCAAGGCTCCCCAGTGTACCTTTTGCCTGTCAATTCATGGACAGGAGGCCACGTTGCTTCCTTAGTGCCGCGGGAGGCAATGTCCAGATCTCCATTTAGCACCCACGTCAGGTCTGAGCCTCCATAAGGAATGCGTCCAAAGTCCACCTTAGGTCGTCACATCATCTAGGGTCCACTAGTGTGTAGTTTGAGTCCGCCTAGGTCCCACGTTAAGTGTCACCGGTTTCGGTCTGGATTGTCCAGCCGCCAGTGCAATCTGTCGGCTATCCTCAGCCTCGGGAATCCGACCAGTCCTCAGCCTACCTAGGCCAGATATGTCCAGGTGGCTCTCAGGCTACGGATGAGCCGTCGCTCTTATACTAGGTCAGAGAATACTATTGCTTTACATTAATCAAGTGAAGCTTAAATATTACAATATAGGCCTAGATTAGCCCGTAACTACCGGAGCTAACTGGCCGACTTTAGGTAGGCGTTGGAATGGAATAACCTACTAATATACGCTAACAATATATGTGCTAACAATAGATGTTAGCGTAACTAACCTAGGATAGGAGATTATTACCAAATGAGGTAATAATAGATTTACCATAGAATGGTAACTCTAACAATGTGGAGTCTAGAAGTCCAAAAGATTATTACCAAATGAGGTAATAATAGATTTACCATAGAATGGTAACTCTAACAATGTGGAGTCTAGAAGTCCAAAAATATTGAAATGTGGTCTTAAGGAAATCATATGTGAAAAGTTTGGTATAGTTTACTGAGATTTTTCTCTCTCCTGCTTTCTCTTCATGTGCTTGTTTTCTGAATGTTAGTATTTTATCTAAGAATACAATGATTTTTCAAATATTAGATGGAAATAGTCATCATTTAATGAAGGTCACTGGTGCATTTGTAAAGTGGAAGGGTATAACTACAAATTTCTATTGAGCATTAACAATTGTGAAGGTTCTCTTGGAAGTTGGGACTATATGTTTCTCTAATTCTGATTAATGGTATCTAGTTCTCAAGTCTATTTTGGAGAAGACAATGTCATCTTTACAGGCATCTAATAGGTCATTCTCAGGAGTCTTTCTTTTTAATTAAGAGGATGGATGCACCATAGTTGGATTTTGATGGATGTATTTATACATCTTTTTCCAACTGTTGTATATCCTCTTCAGTTTCTTGTTTTTCGACATAAAAGGTGCCAGAATGTTGGTTTTATGCTTGGATTGAGTTCTATCTCGTGGTCTATGATGGGATTTGTTGTGGCAAGACATGTTGAAAAAGATCCTTACATTTGTTTATGGTGTTTAAACTTGTTTTTTGTTTTTTTATGGTTACTTTTTTTCTTCCTTTGCGAATGTTGCATAACATAGGCTACACATACTGGCTGGCCTTTTTAGTTGAATGTGAGCGATTAAAGGTGTTATAGATCGTCTTTGTTTTTCCAAAAGCTCATTCTCGTGCTCTTTTGGGTTTTGACACACATGATAATGGTATGGACTATTACATCAATTTAACTAAGAATTACATCATATCTTTTTATTTTGACTATCTCAAAAATCAAAGTGATCAATTATTGGATTTGTATTTGAATCTCAGAAGCATAGGTATCGCATTTTTGAACTTTATTTGAGTTTGCTTATTTGACCTTTCAGGTGGAATTTGCTTGTCTATTGGGATGTTTGCATTTCAAGTGAAATTGTTGGACATGAATTTGTGGGTCAAACTTAAATCTAACATGATGCATGTCTCCACTCTGTTTATGTTGGATGTAACAAGAAGGATTTTGACTGGTGCGAATCTTCTGAAGTTTTTTGTTGGATGGCATTTGATTTCTTAGTCTTTGTTCTTTGCAAACGACACATGTTATTGTTTTCTCTGTTTTGGGATTGGTTTGTGACCCCTTCTGTTGTTTATTGCCTATATTTCTCTGGTCCCTAGTTTGGGAAAGAATATCTAGGTTTCACTTTGTATGTCCCTGGTTATTGTTCTGGTTAAATTGCTTCTTATGTTGAATTTCTTCTTTCTTGCCATGAAGTGAGGTTCAGTGGTTGCTTTGATATTTCTGTCCAAAGGACTAATGATATGGCTATTACAAAGGCATGTGGGAATTACTGGTTCCAAAATCTGAGGTCATGCAAACCATGCCTGATATGTCATGTTGGGGATATAAGTCTAGCAAGTTGCCCTTCGTAGGTCGTGCAAGCCATGCTTGATATGTCACTCTTGGGTTTAAGTGCTGCATGTTGCTCTTTGTTGGTCTATTTTAGGAGAATTGTTTTAGGCGTGGTTTCTGTTTCTCCACTAGTATGGCTTACCATATCTTCTGAGGTTTCTTTTCTATTGTCTATTGAAAAAAAATGCACATTATTTTCTTCACTGAAGAAAAATTCACATCAAGTGCACATTGAGATTACTTGGACAATCTCTTTCTATATAGACAGGGAAAGAAAGCACCTGAGCCTTTTTTTTCTGTGGGTAAAGGCAAAAAATGTATATCCTTATATATATCTACTGTTGCTTGAATCTTGATGAGATGGGATAAATCTTTGTCTAAAACTTTCTTTTTGTTTATTTTTATTGGAGATGTATCTTCTTGGAACATTAATCAACATGGTTCTTCCACATGGAGGACAAAGCCCTAGCCCAATCATCTCCCCACTCCCCACCCCCTCCTCCCCCCACCGGGTCTTTTAATGGCTCTATCATATCATTTAAGTCTTCAAGCAACACTTCTCGTTAAAATCCCATCTCTTATGGTTCTTTTTGCAACGGTGATACTTTTGTAAGGTCTTAATCCTGGCATAGTTTTGCTCCAATTTTTTTAATTATACTGAACTGAAAGTAGTCCCCAATGAATTGTTTTTGTTATAGTGAACGATATATTATGTTGTGAAGATGATCACCGATTGCAGAGATCTAGTTTGCTTCCTCAGAGGCAAATGTCCATTTTTACAAGGAGTTGAGAAGACTCAGAATGCTATAGTTGAAGGGGAAAGAATATTTTTTTAGTGAGAAACATATAATCTCTTTGGGTCTTATTTTGGCCCACTGTGGACATTAATAATATTTCATTTCATTTCATTTCTACCAGGTTTTCTTCCCACACAAATTTTCTTTTATTAAATTGGGGCCGTTTTCTACCATGCCTTGAAATTTTTGTCTTCGTTACATGAGGTGGCTATTATGTACCCTTTTTGCTATATGCTGATTTGATAAAAAGAAACAAGAGGAAATGAATTTTATTTGTTAGATTCACATAAATATACTGTTGAGATGTGAGTGTTCTAATTTTTGTCTGGTGCAGATTGTCGATGAGGCCATTTCACGCGGTGTAGAAGGATATGATACTTTTCAGAGAGCTGCAGTACAAAAGGCTGCCCGAGGATTACGCCTGACCAAGGACATAGCTATGTCCATTGCAAGCAAGGCGGTATGATATCAGTAAACTTCTAGTGGTTTAACCTGAAGCTTGATCGGGTCTTTATGATATAGTGAGATTAATATAATAATTGGTACTTGCTTTCATTGTTTGGAGTTTCATGGTTTCTGTTTTGTACTCTATTCAACCTTTCTCTCTCTCTCTCACACACACACACAAGTAGCACATTGTATTCATAACAGAATGTGAGCCCACATGACTAGGACATACTTCATAGTAAGAAATTAAAATGAAATTAAAAAAAAAACATGAATCAGAAGCATGTTGCAATTGTAGACAACCAGAAAGCTTCTTGATGAATGCAGGTGACAAAAAAATAGAAAATGCAGTGTGATCTACCAATGGGGAGATATCAAGTATAGGTAGAGAATTAGTACGTGCTAGCTTTAATATTCATGCCTAATGTGACAAACTATTCAATTTCATACTTGATATAGCAACTACAGATCTTATTGTAATGAATTTCTGCTCTCATTTTAGGTAAACACTGCAAAAATATGAACAAACATTAGTGTACAAGTTGTTAGTTCCAGCATTAGGGTAAGAGCTATCGGTGCCCTTATTGATGGTATGGACATATTTTTAGTGTATATGATAGCAAATGTTTTTCTAAACATAACCGTGGAAGATGAGACTGTTTCCATTGAATGGTATTGCTTCTTCCTGAGGGGTTTATTTGGGAAATTAACTTTGTGCAAATTGAGGGGTGTTGCTTCTTCCAGGGAGACACCTGTTCTATTGGAAGTTATTCTTTATCTAATCATTCTAGGAAAGAAACATTATGCACTTGACTTTATCAATAGGTAGCTTACATGAAAAGAAGTTTTAGTTAAGCAATGCTCTCTTTTTCTCTTAAAGTCAAGATTGCTGAAATGGATTTCTGCTTACACAAATTCATGCCTTTGCAGGTAAGGAAGGTCTGTATGATTTATTTGAAGAGGGCAAAGGCAGCTGGAGATCCGACTGAATCCGCAAAGGAGCTAAAGAAGCTAATTATTTTCAATAAAATTGCAATCACGAAGTTGGTTGCAGATGTAAAGGGGGAGTCCCCTGTTGTGTCTTCTGACGAAGAGTCTAGAATGAAAGAGTTGGATGAATCGGAAATTCGAACATTGAGGCAGGAAAAGGCTGCCAAGAGGATTGAGGACAATCTAGATGGACAGGCACAAACCGAGATCACCTTAACAGATGATCTTACCCTCAGTGAAAGAATTGACCTATATCGGAGCTACCTTCTTTATTGCATTACCGGTGAGGGTGTTCGAATGCCAATGGGAAATAAGATGACAGTACGGACTGATCCAAGTGAGTTTTTAAGACTGGAAGAGCTGAGAGGGATTTTGGGTTTGAGTTCAAAAGAGGTAGCTGATGTACGCAACAGCTTAGCTGAGCAAGCTTTCAGGAAACAAGCTGAAGTCATTTTGGCAGATGGACAGCTTTCAAAGGCAAGGATAGAACAACTAAATGAGCTTCAGAAACAGGTTGGGATTCCGTCAGAGTTAGCGCAGAAGATAATTAAAAGAATAACAGCAACAAAGATAGGTGGTGCCATAGAGTCAGCTTTGAGCCAGGGGAAAATAACAATTGAGCAAATTAGGGAATTGAGAGCAGCAAATGTGGATCTGGATAACATGATCTCAAAAGGGGCTCGGGAACATCTTTTGAAGAAGACAATTGATGGAATATTTTCTTCTGGAACTGGAGAATTCAATGAAGAAGAAGTCTATGAGAGACTTCCTGCAGACCTTGGAATGGATGCAAGCAAAGCCAAGAAAGTGGTTCAAAACCGTGCTAAAGAAAGATTATCAAATTCTTTACTGCAAGCTGTAGCATTACTTCGGCAAAGAAATACATCTGGAGTGGTAAGCAACTAGATGATAGTTATAATCTTCCTCTGTACCTTCTCTCCTCTAATTCTGAATTCCAAACTCACTTTTATGCAGCTATTTCTTCTCAAGTCAAGAATCAGAGAATACTATTTCATCATCTTGGATTCCAATATATTGTTCTTGCTATTGATGTTTATGTTAGTATTCTCCTACATGATCTGACACAGCTTCAACTCACCATAAGGTGTGATTGCTAACATTGTGCTGTGGTGTTAATGAAGGTTTCATCTCTTAATGATTTGCTGGCATGTGACAAGGCTGTCCCCTCTGAACCTTTATCATGGTCAATGAAAGAAGAACTTGCTGACCTTTACTGTATCTACCTTAAGAGCAATCCCAATGAAGAAAATGTTTCTCGCTTGCAGTATCTTTTGGGCATTGATGAATCCAAGGCTTCATCGCTGCAAGAATCTGTGAAGGCAGGCAATGTAACCTTGGGAGCAGAAGAAGAAGAGGAAGAATTTGTATTTTAGCCTGAATGAAGTCTCGGATTTTAGTTCTCTCTCTCTCTCTCTCTCTCTCTCTCTCTCTCTTGTTGAGATGTGACATTAAGTTTTAGCTGTAATGGTATTCTACCATTATAGCCATGAGGCATTAGGGAACTCTTTTTTCTTTTTACCTTGACGAGAGGAGGAAACATAATTGGGCTTGTGTTGTGAATAATGCAATGCTCACAGGTCTGGTATCCATGAAATGGAGGCTGAATCTGCAGAGAAAAGGAATGCATAACTGCAGGTTGAGGCTTTTGTATTGGCAGTGCTGCTCGGGCTTGTCTTTTCAATTGTAAACAATGAAGTCATAATTGTGTGTTGCTTTATGGGTACCTCCTTGTTTTTGGTAGTGGGCCATCTAAAGGCCTCTTAGGGATCCTAAACTCTGCAGACATTAAAGATCATAACAGGAGTATAAACAATTCAAAAATCTTTACTTGATTGGAAATTGATCAAAATTTATGAATTGAACAAGCTTATATCATCTTGGGTCTTAACACCTCAAAACCAATTTTGAATGGTTCCCTGGTAGCTATTAGTGGTCATTGATGCACATTTAAACTTTGCAGTTGATGGACAATGGTGTGCCGTTGCACAACATTCCATGGACCTCTAGGACCTTATTCTTGCCATTTTCCAACTGATTGATAGCCAGAATCCAGGTATTCACCATCCTAATGGTGCTTTTGCCCAAGCGTAAAAAAATTGCCAACCTTTGCTTGGTTCGATCATTGAGCTTACAAATGGCTTTTGCATGGTTATTTTGCGTAGCAGGAAGCTTTTGCCATATGAAAAGATCAAACTTTAAGATGAAGTATTTTTATTATTATCTTGGCGATGCCTTCTTGCTGCTTCTTAGAAGTGGCAATTACATGTTTTCAACTTGTCATATGGTTTAAATAGATATGCCGTTATATCTAGTTGAGTTATTTCTTCCTTGGAATTGATTCTTGGTAAAGTGAAGTCTACTTCATTTCCTGCATGCTTAGTGTCTCTGTCCTTTTCTGCGTGGTCAGTTTGCTTCCAAACTTATCACCCCAAGATTTGCACCTGCACTATTATGATCAGTCAACCTAATACTCTTTGATGATTTTATAATATGGTTGGTTGCTTTTTTTTTTTCACTAGAAGGTTCTTCCTCAAGTAGCTCTCTCCATGTTTCCAACATGAAGATGTTTTTATTGGATGTTTTATCATTTTTTTCTAATGCTTGAGTGCAGGTTTCATGAGCCAATTGTACCTCTTTTAACAACCTGTTTAATCTGATTGGGAACCAAGATGACCATTCTTTCCATTAACTATGCAAAGCTACATGGATACTCTTATTGAATTGATGATAAGTGGCCATAAAGAGTATTACCTCTTGATAATAAATGTATGCAACTCTAGCATATAGAATTAAATATATGCAAGGTCTTTTCGAACCGGTTGGATGCTTGATTTGGTGTGTTTATATGATGGTGGATAAAATATGGTGTAGTATGCTTTGGCATCCTTCATTTTTTACATGGTGATTAAATCTACTTTTGAGTCCTTGTATGTTCCTTAAAAGCTAAGTTTGAAGCAATTCAGAGCGTCTCCTACATGAGAATAACCAGTGTCTTGAGTTATATTCCAATCAAATGATAAAATCAACACACTTTACTTACTAGCATGAATCCCCAATTCACACAAGCTGGCATATGTTGTTTGATTATTCCTCAAAAATTATATAACAGTCCATGGCTGATAAAGTTTTATTCGTAATACCCAACACTGTTATGCTGATTTAGTCTACTTGCCTTTTACCTCTTCACGCAAGCACCTTGCTGAGTCTCCTTGTATCTTGTATTGATATATTGATGCTTAAATACCCTGTTGCTTACTCAACCTATGCTAAGGTTCGTTCAATTTGATAAAAAATAATCTTTTAACAAAGTGTGTTTTCAGTTACCTATTAGCTGGCATCTTTTCCAACCTTCATTTTTTAAAATAATTTTTTTTTTATTTTTAAATCCTAGTCTGATATGTATAGATTTTGTTATCTAGTTCTTTTATCGAGTTCATGCCATGCCACGTGATGGCAACCATGGTTGCATTGCCCCCTTTAGAAACATTCACCTCATATGTATATTTGGTCAAACTAGATGAGAACCTCCATGGCTACTATGGAAATAACACAATACATAACCTCTTGCTCAAGAACACCAAATGATGGAATTTTTTTGGGAATGTGCTTTGCATGCCTCTTAGTTGTCTTTTAATAAAGTTTGTTTTCAGTTACCTATTAGCTGGCATCTTTTCCAACCTTCATTTTTAAAAAATAATTTTGTTTTTAAATCCTTGTCTGATATGTATAGATTTTGTTATCTAGTTCTTTTATCAAGTTCATGCCATGCCACGTGATGGCAACCACGGTTGCATTTCCCCCTAAATGTTTGGTCAAACTAGATGAGAACCTCCATGGCTACTATGGAAATAATACAATACATAACCTCTTGCTCAAGAATACCAAATGATGGAATTTTTTTGGGAATGTGCTTTGCATGCCTCTTAGTTGTCTTTTCTTTTGTTGCTGTGTCTGGAAACAGGGCTTTGCCTTGAATCGTCCTACATGATATTAGCTAGGAATTTATACATGATAGTTGTGACGGATTTAAAGTGTATTAAAGGCGAAAAAAAACAAATGGAGGCACTTAAGTATCCAATGGTGGGTTTGTACATGTGAATTCGATCAAGATTACAAAAAGAGGAAATAATGGCAGCTCTTTGCTATAAAGGGTAAATTATACAAGGGTATATAATGCAGGGGTTCTTTTCCTTACAGTTAAGGAGGAAGGACATTTTGGTTACATTATATGCCAATATGTTATTAGGGCCTTAATAGTACAATAATTGGGGCTTAGAAACATTGCAAAAGATCACTTTACTATGTTGTGATTATGTTAAAATATTTAATAATCTATATATTGTAGAACATTAGTGTTGTTTTTATTTGATTAAGGTACTATCATAACAGTTGGTCACACTTTGGAATAGGCCTGTGTAAATTGTAGATATTGAAAAGCAATAAAAGTTAATGTCAAGGACATGGTACTTTATCATTCTTATTAGTATCATTTTGTGGAAATGAATTTTGTATGGTAAGTGGTATTAAAACATCTCATGATTGTGGGTTTGACCTATGGTGTTTGACATAATTTACCATAAAGTCTAGGCCATAGGGGTTGAAGGCAGATGTTTGAAACTAAAGGGATAAAAGAAGATTTCAGACATTGTTGCAGTTAGATGTTATAAAATCATGGCCTAACCTGGATAGAGGAAGGTCGATCATCAATGACCATGACAAACACAACTATATTCATACACAAGGAGATTAAAGATTAATATTATATTTATCTAGTGAGTAGTTGAAAACCTATTCAAGTACATGCTCAATATCCTATATAGGGTTAAAAATAAAAATCGAGTGACACCAATATAACGAGAATGTAGATAGATTTTTTTGTGGTCCAAGACGAAAGATAAGTGGCTGAAATGGCAGGCAGGGTGAGGTGGACACCATATTTATGGTACAATAATGGGTTTGACCACTCAAGTTTCTGCAAATCATCAAACTGTTGGTTTGACTACTCAAGTTTCTTCAAATCATCAAACTGTTGGTTTGACTACTCAAGTTTCTTCAAATCATCAAACTGTTGGATCAAGCAGGCACACAGTCAGACTTGGCGAGTAACAGATTCTAGAGTGAATAAAAACGTAATATGTGGCACAATCAAGTTCATCATTACATTATCCAGTGGCACATATTCTTGTGTGTTGTTTCTTTGTCCAGTCAATACCTAGTGGACACCTCAACCACTCATGTAGCGACACGTGGCAACCTTATGATCATTGCAGATATTGACATGATTTTCTGATTTTTAAAGGTTGTGTGTTGTTTCTTTGTCCAGTAAATACCTAGTGGACACCTCAACCACTCATGTAGCGACATGTGGCAACCTTATGATCATTGCAGATATTGACATGATTTTCTGATTTCTAAAGGTTCTAGAGGCATTTTGTATGATTTTAGGACCAAACTTTTGGGGGCCATAACTTTTGCATATGAAAGCATTTTGAGGTTTTTTTATTTTCAAATTGCACAATTTTTGTTTTTGGATACAATTGCACTCAAAAATTTGTTTTTGAACATGAATGTTATGGATTAACATGTGCCTTTGCAAAATGGTCCAAATTATGCCACTTGGAAAATCAAGATTGAAGCTTTGCTTTGGAGTAGGACAACTCAAATATGTGAATGAGGTCCCTTAAAGCATTGGTTCTAAAAAAAGACACTAATTGTTAGGGATAAGAAGGATGAAACCCTTAATGTGATAGCTCTTCATATTGACAAGATCTATGATATTCATTGTAGCAACATTATGGATCCCAAGAAATTGCTTTGACAAATTTTAGGGTTTGTGTGATCGCGTTGATTTTACACAAATCAATAATGGAGGTAGAGCTTGTTACCATTGACTATGGATTCTTTTGAGACCATTTGTCAGTTCAAGAAGTTAGGAAATGATATTTACACTGCTCGAGGAATTTTGAAAGAAAAGGAAATTATTGATAATGACAAGAAAAATATTGAGCATCTTAATGTTTTTTTTGAAAAAGAGGGTAAAAATTTATTAACTCAGCAAAACATCCAAGATACAAAGAAAAAGAAGAAGCTATTCAGACATATCAACTCTCAATAAAGAAGAGAGAGATTGAGAGCAATTAGAAGAAAGTTGAGACCAATTTTGAACATCCCAACCATCCTGAAACTCAAAAGCCCATTTAGCTAACAAATCTGCTACCCCATTCCACTCTTGGGGAATATGCACAAAAGAAATGAACTCCAAGTGAGCAGAGATATTGAGAATTTTCCAAGCAATCAAACTCAACCGCCAACTCCCATGAAGACTATCCCCAGAATTCAACAAATTTATAACAATCTGAGAATCGATTCACAAACAATCCGACGCCAACCCAAAGCATACCCTTGCTCCAAAGCATATAAAATCGCAATAGCTTCCATGAAGTTATTAGAATGATATCCCTTAAAGCAAGAGAAAAAAATCGGACAGTACCACTACTGTCCCGGCCCACACCACCAATACCAGCATTACTCGGATTACCCCGGGAAGATCCATCCGTATTAATCTTCAGCACTCCCAGAGGAGGCAGATTCCATTTACCAGCCCTCCGCACCTGATTACTTTGACCCATCCGTCTACAAGAGACATTAGGACCAGGCCCATTAACCAACAAACCTAATCTTTCCATGATCTTCTTAATGTTATGTTCAACAATATATCCAAGTTATATGAGATAGTTGTATTTGAGATGCTTTCATCCTAAATTATTCTCCTCCACTTGATGAAGTGGGCAAGTACGTTCTTCATTACTAGGCTCAAAGACAATGGCATAAAATTTGTCCTCTCACCACCATGGCTTATGCAAAAGAAGTGATCAAGATTGAGGTTAGTAAAAAACCAAAGCAAGATGAGAAGAAAACTTAGAAGCTCTTTAAGAAGCCAATTTGCACTTTTTGTAAGAAGGAAGGACAATGCAAAATTTTGCCATACACAAATTGAAAAGCTTGAGGAAGCAACCAA
This sequence comes from Wollemia nobilis, assembly GCA_028583015.1. Taxonomy (NCBI): domain Eukaryota; kingdom Viridiplantae; phylum Streptophyta; class Pinopsida; order Araucariales; family Araucariaceae; genus Wollemia; species Wollemia nobilis. The sequence goes on along the minus strand of JAQPPZ010001899.1, from coordinate 497,006 downwards.
AAAGAGGGATGCTAATGTTGCTCTCTTCTATGCTATAATGTTGCTCTCTTCTATGCTCTGGATGAGGAAGATCATGATGGTGAAACCTCACAAGCACATGTACTTGTTCATTCCACATATTGGACATCAATTGTTTTTGATGAGTGGATTGTAGATTTAGGGCAACTTGACATGTGAACAAACACTAATACCACCTACATGATTGCAACACAACATTCTAGAGAGTGAATTGTCATTGTGGATGATTCGTCCTTACAAATAGTTGAATGTGGTGTTGTTAATATTGGTTCTTCCTCCTTTGATGAGGTTCTTCATGTTCCAAGTGTGGGACCCAACCTTAAGTCTATATATTGCATCACCCATACAAATAAGAAGATGAAGTTTTGGTCTAACTAATGGATGATCAAGGATATTGATGATGACTTCAAGACAATTACCTCAAGGTGTTGTGATGGGTCATATCACATATATAGGTTGGACGAGTGAGATGGGTCATATCACATATATAGGTTGGACGAGTGACTGACTCATCTCTCTTCCTCTTCTAAGAAGAAAGATCTTGTGGCTATGGTGGTACAGGATGATGATGTTAGCCAATAATAACATCACAAACTTAGACATCTTGGCTATGGGTCATTGAAGCATAAGTCATTGTCAATTGGCTATTAGGCATCTTCCTATTTCTCCCCCTCATGGTGTTTGTGAGGGGTGTGTTTTGGCAAAGTATTATGGAGAGTCCTTTCCAAAAGGCACTACCAGGTGTGTCAAACAATCCTTGGAGCACATTCACAATGATATTTGTATACCCATGGGTACACCATCTCTATCCAAAAAAATATTTTTTCTTCTTTTAATTGATGTTTCCTCCTGGTATGTATGGTTCTATACTATTTATACTAAAGGTGAATATTTTGGGAAGCTCAAAGGACTTCAAAGCACTAGTGGAGAATTAGTTTGAATGGAAGATCAAGTGCCTTAAGACAAATGGAGCAGTGAGTACATAAGCAATGGTACTTCCTTTTAGAGGATTGTCCATTATACTCTAGAGCCGAATGAGGTACTTAAGTGGAATAACAAGATGATTATGGAGATGGCTTGATGTGTGTTGCATGTTAAGGGGATGGAGCCCAAGCTTTGAGGCAAAATAGTCGTTTGTGCAACACATGATCGATTGAATTTCAACCCCAGTTGTTCATGGGGTAACTCTTCTTGAGAGTTTGATAGGCAACAAGCTTGGTGTGTCATGCTTTCGTATCTTTGGATCCACAACATGGGTCATACACCCAAAGATATTCAATATAAAGAGGCACTAAAGTGTCACAAATGCATCTTTGTGAGGTATTCTAATACCTCTAAGGACTCTTGTCTTTATGATTCTGAGATATGGGAGGTCCTCATTCCATGATATGTGATTTTTGATGGAGGTTCTTCTAGTATCTCCTTTAAGCCTTCCTCTTGCTCTTTTGGACAAATATTCTTTAATCTCTTTTATCGCTCCAGATCCTCCCTTAGATTTTCCTTGGTACCATTCTAATTGTTCTTGCATCTTCACACTCTAGTGGAGATTCTACTGCTAAACCTATTGATTCGAATCCTTAGGCAATACCCTATTCAACATCATTAGTTTTTTATTCGAGGAGCGATGAGCTTGATTCTCTAAGTTGTGTGTAACTATACTAGATGTTGATGTAAATGGTGAGTATGATTTGGATGCTTTAGTTTTTGCTTCTGATATTGCTCCTTCTCAGGATGTGCCTCGATATTTCGAGGATTGTCTAACACCCAAGTGGTTTTGTATTCTCCTTTAGGATGGTCAACCTATTCTTTCTAAGGTGCATCATCGAAAGGGTCCCTCTTGAGCCTTGCTCTCAAAGGTTGATGGTTTTGAAGATCCTCTCATCTATTTCTAGGCCATGGGTTGACCAAAGTGGGAAGATGACAGGCTTGCTGAGTATGAATCTTTGATGAATAATTAGACATGGAAGCTTGCTTTTCTTCTAGAAGGGAAGATTGATTTTGGGTGTAAATGGATCTACAAGACCAAGTATGCTTTTGATTGTCAGGTGGAGAAGCACAAGGTACGCCTTGTTGCTAAAGAATTATCTTAGGAGGAAATTGACTCCTCAAAGAGATTTGCACTAGTTGCTTGGATGGGCTCTATTTAGATAATTTTGTTCATAGTTGCTTCCTATAGTTGAAAGGTACATCATATGGATGTGAAAAATGAATTTCTTCATGGTCAGATTTATGAGAAGATCTACATAGAGCAACCTTTTGGTTTTGAGCTTCAGGTTTTGACCTCTTAGTGTGTCATTTGACCAAGTCCATATATAGGGTTAAGTAGGACTCACATATTTGGTATGAAGATCCATTCATTCTTTCTTGTGGGTTTCAACGGTGTGAGACAAAGCATGATGTCTAAATAAAAAATAAGAATGGTCAAATATTGGTGATCTTCTTATCATAGGAAGCTCACACTCTTTGATTTAGGATATGACTCATGACTTCATGGTACCTTTGAGATGATATATTTGGGGCTTTTGCATTACTTATTGGATGTTCAGATTGATCAAACTTCTTCAAGGATCACCATCTTACAAGCAAAGTGTGCCTTGGACCTTTCACAATGTTTCAATATGGAGGATTGCAAGTCCATTCAAACTCCTTTTGCTTTTGGCTTGAAGCTCTGAGCAAATAACACTACCCCTTTGGTAGATGCTACTTTATATTATTCGCTTGTGGGAGGTATTATTTTTCTCACTCTTTTGTTACTAATTATTATTCCAAGTATAGGAAGGCACCTCAGGGGAGTAAATTCTTCAATAAAGGTACATACCAAAGGGGTATTCACTACTAGATGCATCTTCAAAATTAGTAGGCTTCTCAGATGTAGATTGGGCTAGTGATTTGGATCAATGAAGATCCACTACTAGGTTTGTCTTCTATCTTGGATTTGACCCCTTTCTTGGTATTGTAGATGGTAGTCCACTATTTCTCAGTCTTCTATGAAAGTTGAATATTGTGCTATCAACAAGGCCATAAGCACCTTTGATGGATGCTCATTATTTTGAAGCAGATGGACATTCCTTATTCATTCCTAACAACTCTTTATTGTGTCAATCAAAGCAACTTCAAGCTTGTTCACAATCTAATGTTCCATCAATGGACCAACCATATTAAGATTTGGATGCATTGTGTGATGGTTATATGCCTATGGGATGTTGATGTAGTTTTATGCCATCATACCAAAGTCATGCCCAAGGTACCATTTGTGTTCATGTGGGAGTGTCTTGGCATAGGAGAGTGTCCTTTAAGGGAGGATGATTGATAAGGGTCTCTTTCTATGTCTCCCATCCAACTTAAGAAGGGATGTTGGAATAAGTGGTAGTTAGTTTTCATTTAAGATCATGACCAAATTTTGTGTTATACTCTTTGTATAAGCCCTTTAGGTCCTTGTACACCTTTTTTTAATAGGTTATATGGGATTTAAATCAATCCCACCCATATTACATCATGACCACAATGCTGTATTACAACTTGGCAGTTATGCATGTATCGCTTGGCAAGATTTAAACTTGAGTCTCCTCCTTGAAAGTTGAGGAATATAACTGGTTGAGCTAATGCCATTTGATAGATTGTTATGTTATTATCATGAATATATTTGCATTTAATAAATCCATTTTTCTCTATTATAACCATTGTATAAGAATGATGGTATTGTAAGAATTCCAAGAATTCCTTAAGAACTTACCAAATATCTCATAATATGCTCCAAATCACCTAGCTTAGGTATGAACTTGATATTTTAACGATTAATACTATTGACAAGAAATTATTTTGAGATTTATTTTTTTAAATTGGTTATATGAGATTGAAATGGGCCCCAACTATATATGTATTACGTGACAAGATTTGAATTCGAGTCTCCTTGAAAGTAGAGGAATTTAACTAGTTGAGCTAATGTATTTTTAATAATAGACAAAACATAATAATATTGGTTTATTTATTTATTTATTTTTTTATAATTTATTTATTTTTACGTATAACTATAGTTTCAAGCAAGCTTCGTGCACAACTGTAGTTACAACCTCAATTGAGAATCTATAAAGCTGAGAATATTTTTACTATATAATTTATGTATTATGATGGGTCAAATGAATTTTATATATTTTTAAATAAATCCTTAAATACATGGGTCTTGTAACTAATTTGTCCCAAGCTGCATTAAAAATTATATCCAAATAAAGTACACTATTGGATGTGTCCTTTTAGGAATTTAAAAAACTAGTTGAGAACCATAAGAGAATAAAGATAAAAGAAAAAACAATCTCATGTGTTTAATGAAAGCTTAAGCTATATTATGTAGTTTTATTACATGTATGCATAACACTCAACATGGGTGGTCACTTATAAAAATTGGTAAATATTATGTGAACCTACATAATAGGACACTTTTATTTTTAATTCTTATATATGTAATTTGGTATTAATAAAATTGGTAGTATAAAAGTTCAATAAAATTATTGAATTGCTTACATTAAACTTATACTATTTGCTTCCATTGTTGAAGATAATTAGTATGAGCAATGACATTATTCCACTTTTCAAACAAACTTTGAATTCTACAAAATGATCGTTGAATTGCATACTTGTGTTATGACATATTAGAAGCTTGTTAAAATAGAAAGCATGCATTTACAATTGGATACATGGTATTTTTAACAATTAAAATATACACAAAAGAATACAAAAAATAATTTGACAATTATGATGAAAACAACATTTGAGATAACTTCAATAGGTTCTTTAGATAAAATGGATAATGAAATGATGTATTTATTTTCTAAATTATCATAGTTCCATCTATATTATTAAATATGATGAACAATTTCTTGTTATCAACGTTAAATAAATAAATAAAATCATGATTGATTTAGAGTGACAATTTAAGTAAAAAATTATAATTATTGAGAGGATATATGTTAGGTCACCAAACATGAATAGATTTTTACAATTTTTAAATAGAAATAAAAGAAAATTAATTATAATGAAATAAAAATAAACTTATATGCTAAGAATTCACATTCAAACACCTAATTTTCATTGTAAAGTGATATGATTTAACATGTATGAGGCCTCAACAAAAGTGTTCGTAAACATGTTAGCACAAAATTTGATAAAATCATAAACATATAAATATGTAACTATAATAAATATAAATAAAATTTATATATTTTAAATTAAAATTCCAATACCTACCTCTCCATAAGTTTTCATTACAAAATGATATAACTTAACCTAATTTTGAGGCCTTTAAATTCATATAGTGACATGTTAGCAATAAAACTTGGTGTCGCTAAAGTACCTTGTACATAGATAAACACATATCCTTAGTGTTAACTGTATTTTCATAGATAGACTTTAATATTCAAGCACTATTTGATGTATATTGATATGCTTTGTGTCCTTTTCCATCATGCAAAAGACACTTATGGTACACTTCTCTACATTCACAATTCAAGATCACAATTTAGTCATGAATAATATGCTTAATCCTCAATTAATGGAATATTTACAATCTTTTACTTTCTAGAACATTTCAACAACATATTAACAAATTTTCATCCACGCATCATGATGACAAGATTGTCCATGAGGATTCTTGGTCATAAACAAGCTAGTTTCTCACAATTTCAAAGATAATATTTTCAACAAATATGGTCAACTCCATCTTGACAATGTTTTAAAACATTTTTGTCCTTATGATACAATCTTGTTGGTAGAAATTCATATACATACTATACAAGATACTAAAAAAGATATAAATCCATAAGGACAATTATCATAACCTTTATAAGTTCTATTTGGATCCTTAAATCACTTCAAGCAAGCATCTCAAACTTTAGATACTTACTCAAACATCAAATACATTATATCTAATGGATTTTATTTGATTTTTTAAATCAATTTTGATAGTGTTACCATATATGTTTTATTATATTTGTACTTTTTATGAAAATTTTTGAACACAAGATCCTATTGGTGGAAAAAAAATTGCTTCAAAGAGAAGGTTCACTTATTCAAGGAGCAATGTGGTTGTCACACGAATACTTGAAGTTATAAGGACCTAAAAATCTATGATTGGAAACTCATTGAACACATGATTGACTTTGAGCTTGAAGCTAGGCTATTCCACCAAAAATAAGAACTTATCAATAAAAAATTTAGACATTGAAGAAAAAGGAGGTTCTAAAGTTATTACAAGTTCACTATAAAGCATTCAACATTGGTGGCTAATTTGAGACCTGTTTGTAAGGATAATACAAATATTAGATTATGTGTTAATTTTAGAAATCTAAACAGGACACCCCTAAATGATCAACACTCATTACAACCCATGTATTATATCTTGCAAAAATTAGGAAGTTCTCTAATGTTACTATTACAAGATGATTTTAGAAGGTATCACCAAATTTAGGTTAAATATTATGACCAACATAATACTATATTTACTATTAAATAGGGCACCTTTGCTTACCAAAGAATGCGTTTCAAACTATCTAATGTAGGTGTAGCTTTTTGAAGAGTGATAAATGTTGCATTTGTAGAGTAGCTATTAAAGAGATAATACTCACTTATCCTGATGATTTAACTATATTTTCTAATAACAGGTAAAACATATAGAGCATCTAGAGGTAGTCTTTAAGAGATGCAAGGAATATGACATATTTTTGAATCACAAGAAGTCTATATTCTTTATATATAAAGGAAAGCTACTAGAATATGTGGTATCAAAATATGGCCTCAATATGGATCTAGGTTGTGTTAAGGCAATTAAGGAGTTACCATTACCCTTATAAGTTAAAGATACCAAATCCATCCTTGACTAAATCCACTTTCCCTTCAAGTTCATGACCAATTTTACACAAATGAATAGGATTGTTACAAAATATTGAAGGAGGGTGTTGCTTTCAATTGGAGTGCAAAAGAAAAGAAACCATTTAAGAAAATAAAGGAAGTCATCACTAAGCCACTCACTCCCATTAATCCAAATTTCTCAAAAAATTATAAATTCTATGTGGTTGGCATTAATGAATGTGTAAGGGTGGTGTTAACCCTTGAGGATTATAAGGATGAAGAACACTCAATATTGTTTGAGTCAAACCCTTCATAGCTATGAGGAATGCTATGCTCTCATTGAAAAATAGGTGTTTGCTATGATGAAGGCACTTAGGAAATTTAGGTATTATCTATCCCAAATTAAGAAAATAGTCTTGATAGTACACCTGAATGTAATATTAATTGTTCTACATGGGAAATTAGGTGAGTTATGAGTCAAATGGACTTACAACATACAGGAGTTTGACATAGACATCAAACCACCAAAATTGATGAGAGGTAGATATTTTTATGTGAATCTACATATGGATCACTCATGAACAACTAGCCTTAATAGAAGAAATTGAAGGGATGTCAAGTCATGGATTCTAATACCAATAAAATTTATATTATCCAAGATATTGTGTTTTATGTGCAAAGCAAGTGTACCTCTTCTTTGAAGCCACGTGTTGCTAGTAAACACATACTGTTTTGTTACTTGACGATGATGATGACACCTCAAAGAGGGGATGTTGAATTGGATGGATATTTTCCTATCGATGTTTATGACCCAAGACCATCCACTTCAAGTATTATCCATAAGCCAAAGTGGTATATCAACACAGTTGATGATGCCAACCCAAATGTTATCCTAGACACAACTAGTACAAGGACAAGAACTTGCAATAGAGTTTAAAATGATGTTAACCTAACCCTTATTAGCATTATGGTACAAAAATTTGAAACTTAAATGGTTCAAGAATATCTTGCATTAAAAGAATGAAAAAATGCCATGAATGAGAAATATCAAACATTGACGAAGAACAAGACATTGTAACCTGTTGATATTCCACCTTGAAGAAAATATTTTGGTTGTAAGTGGGAATTAAAGTCCAATACAAAGTTCATGAAAACATAAAAATCTAAGGTAAGGTTTTTTAGAAGTGTTATTCACTAAAATAAGGAATCTATTATGATGAGACCTTTTCACTCACAACAAAGATCAAACCATTTGGATGGTTTTTATAATAACTATATAATTTGGATGTAACTTGCATAAAATGGATATGAAGATTGCATTCCTCAATGGTGATATCAATTAATAAATATGCATGATTTCTATGTGCCTTGTGTGAAGAGGATCTAGATATGTGAGATCATTTACTTATTCATTATCCCTTTCCTTACATCATTTAGGTCCATGTTTTAAAAATATAATAATATATTGGTAAACTCCATCAACATTAAAAGAGTTGATGAATTGTTGCATTCATTGTTTTCAAGGCTAAAGCACTATGAGTTTTTTTGAGAATTGCTCTTGTCATTATTTTTTGAAATTTGTGGCATTAAAGAAATGATATAATTCTTAAAAAAAATTCTAATATCATGCTCATATTTATAATCATATTATTATCTCTTGTAGAATGCTTAAAAACATGGTGCTCATCATGGGAAGTCTCAAATGTAGAGGAGATACTAGTCTCATGTTTACAAGATTTGAATATACATGGAAGGGTTATTGTGACATTGGAGTTAAAAGAAAGGATCTTCTTTAATATTTGGTAAAATAAAAATATCTAAAACTTGGGTTTATTAAAATTAACTTTTATGGTGTTTCTAAAGGAAAAAGCAGAGTAACTTTTTAATATCCATAAGAACATGGACTATATGGGATGATGTTAAGATTAATATGCAAATCACTAGAGCATGATGTACTACCCTAACATGTATTGGATGTTGTAACAACCCAACTAAACCAACCCATGAGAGAGATATTGTTTTCAAGTAAGGTTCACAAAGATGTCCCAATATTTTTCAACAACAAAAGGCATAACCACATTTTGATATCTTGTCACTACTAACGACTCTCAAGTGGACAGGAGTGTTCAACATCCCATAATTTTGGGATTCACATTTATAAACCTTTTTGGTTGGTCCCCCCACATTTCTTATACTGTCCACAGATATAAGACAATTTGACCACAATGTAGGGATTATCTCTTTTAAGTCCATTTTACAGAAAATGGGATGCCATTTTCCCAACTCTACACAAGTCTATCTATGTAGGGTTACTCTAACATAATGCCTAAAAGCCTAGTTATCAAACCTTTGCAGTGAGTTAACTAGTGCCTTAGTCCTTAGTTAGCACACCTATGGTGTGCTAACTAAGGCTATTACCACTCCCCCTAATAATAAGCATGGCCACCTGATATTCATCGTTCAAATTACCATCACTCTATTGACTTGTGAATGATTCCTAGTCCTCACCACTAGGAATAATAGCCCAATCCTCATTGCTTAAGACTTTCCAATAGCCTCACCGCTTTGGGTACACCTGAGCCTCACCGTTCAAGGTGTAACATTCACAACAATATGGGTATTGCATCACCGCAACTCCTCCTAGGAATTGGGGTTCATATTTTTTAAGGGAATCTAATATAGCTACCACATTTATGCCCTCCAAATATACCATTTTTTATCCCATGAATACATATTTTTTCTTAAAGATCAATAACTCTCTCTTAGAAAGGAAATGAACTATTAAATCATAACATAATAATTCAAATGCTTCCATTTTACACTTTCAACATTTATTTTTCATTTCCTTTATAACAATGATTAAAGAATATCCAAGAGGAACAACTATAACTCAAATTCATAAATTACTACACCATTTCCATTTGCAAGTATTTAAACTATCATAATAACCATAAGTTCCTCCATAATCACAAATCATAATACACCTTTCTTATTTATATAATTCACAATTGACAATCTCTTAAAATAGAAAGCTTCTATACAAGGGATCATTACATTTCAAATATACAAATATGTAATCTATACTTCCCTTAACATCAAATTTGGTTATTCCTTCTTTCCAATGCACAATGATGATGAAGTAAGGGATCAGGGCAACCCCCTTGGGATTCATATGCAACCTACATGCTTATGCTATCCTCATACTAACATGCAAGTTCATCAATACAATTTTTCATAAACAATTTAGGAGAGAATCCCATACTTCTCTCCGAAATGGATTAGCTCCCATAGACTCATCCAAATTTTTACAATCACATTAAGAAATAGCCAAATATAAACAATTAACAAATCACTTCTTGCTTAATTTCTTTCAATAATTAATCTGTTACTAAACCCTTAATTACTTGATTTCATAATATCACAATAACAACTTTTATTTAATAACAATTAATATTATTTTTCATAAAACTATCGTTACTAACAAAATGAAATTTTCTCCATATTTTAAACAAACCATAAAATCAACATATAAATCAAAGTAAGTCATTAAGATGACTTATTCCTTCTTTTTTTCAACAACAATAAGTATTAATTTATAATAAAGCACATTCCTTTCTAAGTAGTTTCCTTATAATAAAGTAAGTGTTCAATATTAAATATTTCATAAATATTATTCCAGCAACCCTGCATTCCATTCGACATCCCTTTGCTATTACAAAGCTACTACAATGAATGGATGGCTCAAAGGTGAATGGGGATGCCAAACGAACTCTATGGTGCCTGATTTCTTCGAGTTGACCCTACAAAAATTTGTTGCACATGATTCTATTCACTTTTATGGCCGTTAGTCTACTAGTGGAGTTAATATTTGGATTATCTCCCTTCTGCTCATTGTTTAAATACATATAGTTTCATTTTCTAAAAGGGAAGCCATGTACTTTGACTACTGTGATAAACCTATTATTTACAAAGATCCAAGGAAATTAGTGTTGAATGTTTGAATAAAACTACCTCATTCCTTGATCTTACAGGTCTTGAATATATACTAGAGTCACCACAATAACTCTAATTAAAGGAAATCAAATTCATACTATTGCAACGTTAAAAAGAATGAATTTCCCTTCAAAATATATCTAGAAAGTTAAAAAAACATAGATATGGATTTCGTATTAAAGGTATTATTTCAATAGCTTTAAGTTCAATAGAGAATAAACAATCCTCATTTATTAGCACCGGTCCTTAGGTGTTTTCCAGGTTTAACACAAAAATGGATTGGATTTGGACGTAAAGCATTGTTTTACTAATACTCAATATAATCCTTAGCATGGTTCTCAAAATTAATTGTGAGGAAATGACTTGCACTAATAAACTTGGACGGTATATTTTGTTCAATATTAATTCCATGTAATATATTTTACTTTGCTGCCATAGACGTAATTAAAACCTAGATGCTACCCTAAACTGGAAAATGGTTCCCCATATTTTCTATTAATCCACATATATATGTTAACCAACCCCAGATTAGTGACAAGCATAAATGAGAAGGCAAAACCAGTAAAAACAAGTATATATTTATCCAGAAGGAGAATACCTTCACAAAAGCAAATTCTCAAAAACTTGCTCCTTCCTTTCTTGGTGGTAATACCTCCAACCAACAATTCAGGTTTTTTTTTTTTTTTCCTTTTACGTTCCTAATCCTTCATTTTATTACCCTCTAAGCCATCAAAGAAGAAGATGAAACCTTAACCGTATCCCTCAACTTCTTTTGCTCGTTAGGGCACATTTTTTTTTTAATTAATGATCCAAATTTGGTTGTTGAATGCATTTCTATGAAAATTTTAAAATACATTTATTAATTTACCATTCACACATGAATACACCATACTCAATCTTACATTATTAATTTTCTAATGTTAATGTAAAATATAACATTAGGAAAATATGGCAATTAAATTAATTATCCCTTAATTAATTAAATTAATATCTAATGTTAATATTAATTATTAACATTGATATTAAGCATTTAGGTATTAATAAAACCTCTATATTTATTAATACCTTCTTTAATGAATCCTTTGCATTTCATGAAATAAACACATGCATATTTAAAAAAAATGCTTATAAACCAAACAATTGTATTATACCATCTTTTGTCTTTAAGTAGCAGGTTTTATGATGACTTCCATGTCATAGTATGTCTATTAAGAATTGCTCCTTTGCTTAAACAATATCCCAATCGATGGTTAATGTAAACAAGCACACAATTATGCAATGCATCTACATGAGGGTACCATTTTAGCCTAGGGCTATCGATGAGCACATCATTAACCATCATTTCTCTTTTGATCTCTCAATACTGATGGTTGTCCCATATCAATCCACTCGGGAGAGTACCTGGTCCTACAACCATAAATACCATATTCTAAACATAATATAATCAAAGCATAAAATGAAATTAACCACCTTTATTGATAATAAAAAATAAGATTAAGCATCAAATATTGCACACATCAATACATAATCAATTTTTCAAGAACGAGTCCTGCTAAAGAGGGCCATGACAGATTTAATATTTGGATTCTCTATATAGAAATATGACAAAAATACGTGGAGGTGATGTTTTTCAAAATAATGGTATTTTTCTCCTCATTTACTCAAACTCATATGGAACTTCAACCAACAACTATATAAAGCCTAGGTTCTTGTAGGGATTAAATTTGTCATATAAAAAACATGGTTATATATTTCAATTTAGCATAATTCATAAATTATTATAAATACCATCAAGAAATGGACATAGGACTTGATTTTAAAAACATCATTTTAATGTCTTTCAATTAGTTCTAGAGGAAGTACCTTGAAAATTCCAACATATCTATGGAGAAGAAAACTAAGTAGCAAATAAATTCACCAATCGTAATGTTAAAATGCAAGAACATCTACTTGTTAATTGTCCCTTTGCTTACACCATTTTGGAGATACTTTTTAAAATATAAAAATTATTTGGAAGATATACCAACATTGAAAGAGTTGATGAACTATTGGATTAAGAATTTTTAAAGGTAAAATATTTTTGTTTGTTTGTTGGAGAACAAGGGGTTGTACTTGGGTTTCCCACCCTTGAAAAATCACAACTCTCTCATTTAGAGCTTGAAATTTTACAAAATGATTCAATTCTCATCTCAATTGAGTTACTATAGCTAGCTAACTACATCTTTTTCATAAAAATTCTGAAATCTTGATTTTCATTTTTTGGATCTTCTTCAATTTTCTTTGTAAATTTAATATCCATCTTCTGGACATTTTTCTACAATAGCCATCACAATACCAAAACTCCACCTCTAATGTCTATACATTACATCTTAGTAGAGTAATATTTCCAAAACTTCATGGTATTATGGTTTGCTTTACCATATTTGGACTACTATTTTTCTTTCTGAAGCATAAGTGCAACCATAAGAATTATAATAAATAGTTTATACGAAAACCCGTTAATGTTATAAAATACAACAAATATTACCAAGAAAAAATATTAAAGTAAATCTTATTCATTATTTTATTTGGGAGTCAACATTTTCTTGTCAACTTACTACTTCCTCTAACCATGGAAAATAGAATTTAACTTCAAGATCCTCTATTAAAACCACTCTACTGCCTAGCCTATCTACACAGTTTTTCCCTTCCCTTAATGTACATGTAAAATTGATTTCTTCAAATTTTGTAGTAAAGTCTTGTATTTCCACAATTATCTCTTGAATGTTCCATGGAGCCTTTGCTTTCCTTAAAACTGTATTTATTACTATTGGTGAATCATCTTTCATCCATACTCTGTTCCATTTCATTTGTATGTATATTTTTAACCCTTCCAAAGTTTCCCAAGCTTCATCTTCATTATTTATCTTAAATCCACTATTAAAAATGTAATGAGACAAAATATCTCTCCTATTATTTCTAATTATTCCTCCTCTTGCTATTGGTCCTATATTTTCTTTAGATGTTCCATAAAAATTTAGTTTGACCAACTCTACTTCCAATGGTTTCCACTTTATAATGTTTGCCTTCTATTTATTTCTCTTATACCCAATATCATAATTCCATTTGATGACTTGAATCCATATATCGAGGCTCATTGCTTCAATATTAAGGTTTGGAAGATTTGATAGGGTTAGTTTAGACTCCTCTAAGGCTAAAAAAATATTTCTTTTATTACCTTTAAATTTATTTCCTTTCCTTTCAATATTATTCTATTCCTTTCCAGTAATATAATCCAAAGTATTGTATCTTTCGATATATCCTAGATTATTTGTAATACCTCACTTTTAAAAGTTCTTTGCCATTGCTTTAACCATTCTTCAATTCTACCATTCATCACCATGCATTTACCAAATATTAAGAATCCATTACCATAGTTCCAAGACTATAAAACGGTGTCCCAAAAGATAGTCTATACTCTCCTCCTCTATTTTACATAGAACACATTATGAGGGGTCATGAAACCCATTTTCACTAGGCTATCCCAATATAAAATTTTCCTTGACCTACTAGCCATACAAACATTTTGACTTTTGGAATGCTAGGGCTATCCCAAACACCTCTATATTTTTGTGTTGCTTTACATTATATTCATTTCTTATTGTGTATTCTCTTGAAATACTAAAATCCCAAATCAACTTATCCTCGACTTCCCTCAAAATAATCATTGTTATAATTTTGCTCAACTGCCTCCTAGCAACAATGTCCAATATACTTGTAAAAAAATATTCTTTCCATTTGTATCTTCCTTCTTGATCCTTGTACATAATGTTTGAAACCCTATCGCCATATTTGTATTGGAGTCATTCATCCATGGTTTTAAAATTGAATCTAGATTGAGTGGTTTTCTATCGCATCAAGTATTCATCCTAATAGATTTTTTTCCCCATTTCTCACCATTATCTTAGACCTTTAATCACTAAATCAATTGATTTTTTAAATTTTTTCCATAGTGTAAAACCATATGGTAGTGAGAATACAATAAATATTAAGCTTGGATCATTGGGCTCAACATACTCACTTAGAAGAATTCTATGCCATTATCTTTGACTCTCTTTGTACAATCTTGAAATTACTTTTCCTCATAGAGTGAAGTTTGCATCCGTAAGAACTCTTAAAACAAGACCTCCCATAGTTTTATCATAAAACACCTTGCTCTATTTCACCAAAGGAAATTTTCCTTTATTATGTAATCCTAACCACAAAAATGATAGATTTATATATATTAAACATTTTTCTATTGATTTTAGCAAAATATAGAAGGATATAATATGTTGGAATGATTTGTAAGACTAATTTACTTAGTTCCACTATTCCTGCTAACCATAACCATATATATTTCCATACGGGTAGTTTATTCTGAACTTTACTTACAACTAGATACCACAATTCTATCCTTATTATCCCCTCAAATGAGGGTATCCCTAGATAAATTGTTGGTAAATTTACCTTTCCATTTAAAGTAACCTGCATATCCCTGCTTTGATTCTAGCTAGAGTGTTTAGGAAGTAAATTTTAGATTTTGTCCTATTAACGTTTTGACCTAATGCTCTTTAATATTTCTTTAATAAGTTATTCAAAACTATGACCTCACTTATCCATACCCTTCCAAAAAAAGTTATATCATCTACAAACTGTTGATGGGTAATGTTATCGATGTTATTACTAGACTTAAGTTTGCTTATTAGTTCATATTTGTATACCTTCAAGTTCCTTATCAATACCTTTGCCATACTAATGAAAAAATATGGTGATCAAGGATCTCCCTATCTAAATCCCCTCTTCACTTTAAATGTTTTTGTTACTAGCTCATTGAAAACATTGAATATGATACTGTGGAGACACAAACCTTAATCCATCTAACCAATTTCTTTTCAAATCCAAACTTTGCTAATACTACAAAAAGAAAATCCCTTTTAATTCTATCATGGGCTTTACTCATATCAAGTTTTAAGATCATTGCTCTTTTTTTTTGAAGCTATAGAATTCATTACTTCATGAGCTACTATGATCCCAACCAAAATCTATCTCCCTTTCACAAATCGTTCTTGCTCTTTTAAAATAATTTTGTCTAAAAATGGTCTTAACCAATTTTACATTACTTTGGAGATTATCTTATATGCCATATTACATAGGCTTATGGGCCTAAAAGAATAAAAAATTAAGCATCCTTATATTTTGAAATCAAGATAAGATATGTTGCATTTATTTTATAAGGTATGTATTGTTTTACCCTAGATTGTTCCACTACCACCAATAAAAATCCTTTACTACTTTCCAGTTATGCTGATAGAATATTGTTGAGAGCCCATATGAACCTTGGGATTTATCCTTATCAAAAGATGAAAAATCTAATTGAAATTCCTCTAGAGTAATAGGCTTCATCAATTTGATATGGTCTTGCTCTATTATAATTGAAGGTACTTCTTGTAGTAGTCTATCATTAAGAGCTTCAAACTCCTCCCATCCAAGAATATTTTGGTAAAAAAAACCTTACCTCCTTTCTAATTTATCTCATGTCTTAAATCCAAACCCCATTCTATTGATTTAATTCTATTAATTCTAGATGTTGATCTTTGTACTATTGCCATCCTATGAAAAAACTATGTTTTTATCTCCTTTTTACTAAGTTTATCTCGATTTTGATCTTCAAAATTTCTCTTCCTTACTCAAAATATTTTGATCTTCTCTAAGAAACTTCCTTTCCTTTGAGCTTGGATTATTGTACTCACATTTTTGTACTTTTAAAAGTTTCTCTTTTAGTTCTTTCTTCTAAAAAATATTCCAAATGTATTATTGTTCCATTATTTTAATCTAGATGTCATTGTAATTTGATTTGGAAGAGCATACAATGCACCTTTTCCTAAAAAATTCCACGTTTGCACTATCATATCAATAAATTGAGGATGCTCTTCCCACATCTGCTCATATTTAAATATGATGTATTTTTGAATTCACTTACCACCATTTTTAACTCTTATTGGCCAGTGATATGAACCAATCCTTATCAAGGCATTAATTTTAGCATAAGTCCCTTCATCTAGACAATGATTTGAGAGTATATGCATTTGTCTAATTTTTTGCTATTAGGTTTTGTCCTATCCTATAATTATTCCATGTATAGTTGTCCTCTTCAAACTCAACCTCCCATAGATTATTGTTTTGAACAAAAACTAGGAAATATATCATACTATGGGTTATTTTTCTAGTTCCTCAAAAATTTTCATCCAGCTTGGTTATGGCATTAAAATCTCCTATAATCATGAGTAAGGTTTCTTGGCCTTTACTTATCATAAAGGCTTTAATCTCACTCCATAATTCTATTATGTCTGTCTAAGTTATAGGTCCTTAGACATTGATAAGGACGAGATGAATATCTACAAAGTAGTAGGTGACTAATGAGGCTATCCAAAGCCTAGTTTTATGAAAGGTTTCCAAGGAGGTTCTAGCTAGATTCCAATATATTAGATTTCTCTTTCTTTTCCCTTTTGAATCCACATCATCCCATTCACATATTGCCAATATTGCTTTCATAGATTTGGAAACTTATTCCTTTGTCATTTTAGGTTTTTGGATACAAAGAATATTAGTCTTATCACTTAAACAAATGTCCTTGATAAACCTATGCTTTGAGGGGTATTAGCACCCCTAATATTATATTAGATGATAATCATGTCTTATTAGGGGTTGTTGGCCTCACCTAAAAATTACCAATATCATTTTGCTATTGGTAAAGAGAAGTTCAACCAACTTAGATTATGTTATTTTCTTTATGTTTGCTCTTACTTGATAATTTGATGGTTTTTATTTATTTTTCTTGCCAATATTGAGAGTAGGTCTTATTATTCTATTCCTCAATATTCTTTTAAATTTTTTTCATTAGATTTATCCTCTCTTGGCTCTGCTAAGGAAAATTTTGATTTATCTTGCTCATTTTCTAGTATTTCCTTGTTAATGGTAGAGGTATTAATATATAACACTATATTTTTTCTACCACTTTTTTTTTTCTCTTGAATAGTGTATGGTACTTCAGGAGAGTATTCAAAGTTTGGTAAGGCATATTCCTTAGGTTCAGTGAGAATGTTCATACCTAAATAAGGATCATATTGAGTAGACTATTTTTTGTGAATATTCTAATCCTGTTGTACTGTGTATTCTAAGCATTAATCTTCTTTTTCTTCATAGGCGAAATCCTCAAAAGAATTGGTATTTCTTATAATATCCTTCCTTATTGGTCTCCATTTTCTATTTACTTTCATATGTTTGGACCTATTTTATGAAAGTTGAAAACCATCCTCATCGATATCCATTTATAAGTTTCTCTCATGGTTTTATACACATGTTTCTACTGGAATCTTCTTAGAGCATGATATCTAAATATGCCCCATCTCATGACATCTTATACATCTAAAATATATGTTTTCATAATCCATGTTTTGGGTTCACAACTTACCCTCATACTTAATAATGATTAATGATAAAATCACGCTTGGAGATTTCCATCTCCTATCAATCCATTTTATCATAGACAAAGCCCTTGGCTAGGACCTATTAAATTTACTAATGACTACCTTGTATTTGAGCGATAAGGATTGTTGCTCTATGATGCCCTCCCTAACCTCTACTACTAGGGATGATTCTAAGGATTTAGCTATAAATCTATCCATGGGAAGAAAACTATAGCTCAATATCTAATGAAATTTACTAGTATAATCTATAGCAATTATAGTATTTGAAAATAAACCTACAATAACTTGAATGCAAGATTTCTAAAATAATAAAGGGAAAAATGAAAGTTAGCTAAAAAATAGTTGAAAAACTCTATGCTTAGACTGAATGTCTAGCCTCACTGATACCTTAGCCCTTTATTGCTCCTCCCATCATCCAAACTATGGCTAGAAAATTTTTGCAATTTTATTTTTGGTGACTTGAAAATCATCAACACCCTTGTTCTAGATTGCTAACTTCACATGGTCGTATTGTTATAGTCTATTACATTATTTGGTACCTTCCATGATTACATGACCATTGTAAAATATTTTACAAATAGTTTGTAATTAGTTGGATTCTAGAGTCCTGTAAATACGAGTCATTTAGAGATTTTATCATTTAGTAATCATTAGAGGTTTGTCATTATTAGGAGTCAATAAAATATATTTCTCTTATGAGAAATATAAAGAGCAAAACATTAAGAACTCAATATATTTATCTTATGAGAAATATATTTCTCAATATTTTAAAGGTAACATTATGAACTTATTATAAATATATAAATATATTAAGTACAATCTATTATTTTAAATTTATACAAAGAATTTTTTTAACATTTTTTTTGCTTAAGAAAAAGAGGTATTTGGGTCCCCCGCCCTAGATAAATCACAACTCTCTCCTTTAGAGCTTCATAATATATAAATAAATTCAATTCTTATCACAATTGAGTTGCTATAGCTAGATACCTACATCTTTTTCATAAAAAAATTTGATTAATTGATTTTTATTTTTTTTATCTTCTTCAATTTTCTTTGCAAATACAACTTTTTTAAAATTCAACATCATTCTTCTTGATGTTTTCTTGCAACAACCTTCACAATACAAAAAATTTGCCTCTACTGTCTATGAATTACATCTCAGTAGAGTAATATTTCTAAAACTTCATGCTATCGTAGTCCTCTTTACCATATTTGGACAGCTAGTTTCCTTCCTGAAGCATAAGTGCAACCACAAGTTTTTTTTTTTTTTTTTGTATTTACATGGTGGAATTGGTAGCCGCCACGAATTCGGGTAGGCTGTCCAGCTTTTATGGCTGCCATAGTATTCTGTGCTATCCACCCCGAAAGCCGCCACATAGATCTTCGCGCAGTCCGCCCCTATAACCACCATGCCACAATCATTTTAAACCTTTTACATTGCTAAAAACACCAGGAAAGGGACAAGCATTCAGTTCGGCGAGGCTCGATATTTGAACCTTGGACCTCCGCCCCTCTTATGGGGTTTGGATGAACCAATTGGTATACACCTCAGACCTCAACCACAAGAATTTTAATAAATAGTTTATATGAAAACACATTAATGTTATAAAATATAGTAAATATTACCAATGAAAAACATTAAAGTAAATCTTAATCATTATTTGATTCAAGCAATCAACAATTTATTGTCAACTTTAGCAAAACTTACTACTTTCTCTAATCATGGAAAAAAGAATTTAACTTCACAATCCTATATTAAAACCCCTCTATTAGCTAGCCTATTTGAACATTTGTTCCCTTCACTTAACATGTGTGAAACCTAATTTTTTCAAACTCTATAGCAAGGTCTTATATTTCCACAATGATCTCTTGTATGTTCCATGGAGCCTTTGCTTTCCTCAACATTGAATTTATTACTATTAACGAATTGTCTTCCATCCATACTTTGTTCCATTTCATTGGTTTGTTTTCACCCCTTCCAAAGCTGCCTAATATTCAACTTCATTATTTCTTAAATCCACTATTGAAAGCATCACTTGATAAAATATTACCCCTTTTATTTCTAATTATTCCTCCTCTTGCTAGTTTTACCTCCTCCTATTGGTATTGAATTTCCTTTAAATGCTCCATTAAAATTTAATTTGATCAAATCCAATTTTAGTGGTTTTCACTTTATGTTCTTTGCATTCGTATTTTTTCTCCTATACCCAACATCATAATTCCATTTTATGACTTGACACCATCTATCAAGGCTCTTTGCTTCAATATTAGGGATTGGGTGAGTTGATAGGGTTGGTTTAGAATACTCCATGGCCAAAAAATCTTCCTTTTCATTACCTCTAAACTGCTTTCCTTTCATTTAAATATTATTTTATTTGTTTCTAGTCATATAGTCCAAAGTATTATATCTTTTGATATATTGTATACTATCCATAATGCCTCACTTCTAAAAATATTCTGCCATTTCTTTAACGATTCATAAATTCTGCCATTTATCACTATAGATTTACCAAATATATTAAGAATCCATTGCCATAATTTCCATACTGTTGAACAATAATGGTCTATAATCTCCTCCTCCATTTTGCCTAGAACACATTGCAAGGGGCCATGAAAACCTCTTTTCATTAGGTTGTCTTAGAATAAAATTTTCCTATGACCTACTAGCCATACAAACATTTTGACTTTTGTAATTCTTGGGCTATCCCAAATATCTCTTCGTATTCTTGTGGTATTCCCATTTTGTTAGTGCTTTACATTATATTCACTTCTTGCTATGTATTATCCTAATCTATTCAACTCCCAAATCAACTTATCGTTGGCTCCCCATGGAATAATCACCGTTATATGTTTTCTCAATTTTCTCCTAGCATCAATGTCTGGTATATTTATAAAGTTGCATTCTTTCCATTTTTATCTTCCTTCTTGATCCTTGTACATAATTTTTGAAACCCTATCATTGTATTTATCTTGAAGTAATCTCATATGTGGTTTCAAAATTGGATCTAGATTGAGTGGTCCAAGTAATTATAACAAAATTGAAAGTGATTTACTATTTCTCTATTTACATTTCTATGTAGCCTCTTGCATGTCAAAAATAATTCTTGCATCAATTATTTGGATCAAATTCACCATATGAATAATAGTATCGTTATATAACAATACTTATATTAGCACTAACATGATTATGTTAGCTTGATTAGCCTTTTGTGGTTCTATCATATTTAGAATTTCCCAAATGGAATGTTGTCTTAACTCCAAGCATGCAAACACTTTAGGATTTGGTTAACATGTCAAAAAATCTAAAATTAAATCAACCACCAAGATTTCCACTTAAGGTGGAGATTTCAACATCATTAATATTTGACTCATAGTTTAAAGGACTTGTTTTTTTTTTTTGGTAAGCAGATTAATTTATATACAAAACGGGTTTTTAAAGAGGATACCAAAACCTTAAAACATGAGAGGCCGAAGCCTTTACCAATAGAAGGGGCCCCTTCGGCTAATACATTAGGTACCATATGAAAAATTTCCAAAAAAAACAAACCCCAAAGTGATGCCCATGAAGGCTACATCAAACCCTCCCAACGGGGGTCAAAACAACTGAAAAAACCATAAAAAACACATAAGAATCCATTATATAGATCGCTGCCACCAGATGAAAAAAAGGATCACGTCCCAAGAACCTTCCTTACATGTCCGAATCCTCCTGATCCTCCTACTGGACCACCTTCCGAGGGCCTTTGGAAAAGGATCATTCTCGTTATGCCTGCCACGAACCATCATGATGGAAGTGCCAATTGGACCTGGTGGCACAAGTGTCATGGATATCCCCAATCCCGTCCACATAGGCCCAGTCCTTTCATCACTCTTATGTGGAGACATTAATAATATCCTAGCTGGTGATCTTATCAATGTCTGCTGGGAAACACTGACGCCACACCACAAGACATGTGGACTTTAAAACGTTATTTGCTAAGTGGTCAACTAGACCATTGCCCTCAATGTAGGTATGCTTGATCTAGACCTGGTTCCTCCGAAGTAGGATGCTCCTGGCCTCAGTGATGATATTGTAAATCTTCCATGCTAGATACTTGGAAGTCGTCATGTATTTTATGATGTTCAAAGAGTCTCATTCAACAACCAAGGGATGGGGATACTCCGTCATGAGCTTGAGTCCTCTTAGCAGTCCTATAGCCTCTACGACATGATTGGTTTGATACCCTAAGTTAAAAAAAAATCCATAACAAGATTTCCATTGTGATCTCAAACTGACCCCCCCACAGCGGCAGCCCCCTGGGTTGCCATGAGATGCCCCATCAAAATTTAGCTTCAACCACCCGTGAGGAGGCCTGACCCACTTGACGTTCTTCCTGGAGACCCGCAGATCCTCCCGCTCCTTACTCTCCCTGGATAGCTTCAAGGATTTGAACAATCCTTCTTCGAACACATGTTTGGGCCAAGGGCTGGGGATAAGCTTGGCATTCTCAATGGAAAAGGTGATGACCCTATGAGCGACTGAGGGAGGATCCCTGGGGGGTGATCAAAGACCCGACCATTGCATTCCAACCATACCTACCATAGAAAGTGGTGGAAGCAAGCATTCCATAGGAAATGAAGCTTAGGGTTTTTAAAAGGATTGACCCATTGGAAGAAAGCCTCCTTGATGGTCTTGGGGGAGATCCATTGGATCTAGAATGTGGAAAAGATGGCACCAAGGACCAAACCAGTGTAGCCATAGTGCAGGAAGAGATGGTCAGAGGACTCACAGGCAGACTCGCACAAGTAGCATCTATTGGCCAAAGCAAAACCCCTCTTATGAAGATTGTCAATAGTGAGGGCTTTGTTTTGAAAAGCAATCCAAGAAAAGAAATTTACCTTTGAGATCACTCCTTTCCTCCAGACCACGTTGAAAGGAAAGTCCAAATTTAGCCCTTTGCACTGAAAACCATAGGTAGTTTTGACAGAAAAACCCCCGTCATCGGTCCCCCTCCAAATCAATCTGTCCGGTCCTCTGCTAGTGGGGATGATGATGTCCTTGAGGATGGAGGTCAGGAAGCCGACATCCATCTCTAGCCCTTATGCATTGATGAATTTCCATTGTAGGGAGCCATTTCTCCATTCAATGAAATCGACCACTTTCTGCCCAACATTGTTATCTAGGAAACTTTTAAGTTGAACCAGCCCGGTTAATTCTGACAGAGGATCCTCTAGAGCCCACTTGTCCTTCCAAAAGTCTATACTTTGACCATCCCCAAGGATCCACCTGATGCCATTTTGGATCAACTATCTGGATTTGCCAATGGCTTTCCAAAAAGCTGACCCCCCGGTGGGTATTCACCCTAAAAAAGGGGAGTGTTGTTGAGATATTTCCTCCTAAAAATCCTAACCCATTCAACCGGTTCTTCTACTAGGATCCTCCAAGTGTGTTTGGCGATGAGCACTAGGTTCATCATGGCCATCATTATGAGCCCTAATCCACCTTGCTTTTTGCTTCTGCACACTTTGTCCTAGGTTACTAGAGGAATCCTGGACTTATTTTTATTGCCTGACCAAAAGAAATTCAGTTGAGCCTGCTCGATCTTGAGAAGAATTGAGGTAGGCAATCTGAAAATAGACATGAAGAAGGTCGAAATCCCTTGGAGGCATGCCATGGTAAGGGTTGCCTTGGTAGCTTGGGACAGGAGCTTGCCTTTCCATGACACCAACTTTTTGTGGATACTCTCAATCACCATATTCCACATCCCTTCCTTTGCACTTCCACGAAAAAGAGGGAGGCCAAGATAGGTGGTGGGAAGGTAGTCAATAGAGCATCCGAAGATCCTTGCAATATGAAATTGATACCTGACCAGGGTGTTGATGAAAAATATATTGCTTTTGATGTAATTTAATTTTTGGTCGACAACCTTCTCATAGAGTCCAAGTATTCGTTTGATAGATTTAGCTTGAGCTACTGATGCAATGGTGGACAAAAGTATGTCATCCACAAACTGCTAATGGGTGATCGAATCAATATCTGAGGCAGGGAGGATACCTGTCACCTTATTTCGATGTTGGCCATCCTTGAGAGCTCTTCCCAATGCTTCTGCAAGGATAATGAAAAGGATAGGGGACAAAGGATCTCCTTAGCGTAAACCTCTTGAGCTCTGAAAGAAACCGGTGGGAGAGCCATTGACTAGGACCGAGAACCAGGGAGAGGAAATGTAGCCCTGGATGAGATCGACCCACAGGGGGTGGAAGCCAAACTTGAGAAGGATCTTCTGGAGGAAACATCTGTCAACCCTATCGAAGGCTTTGTTCATATCCAGCTTAAGAAACAAGGTAACCTTCTTAGACATTGAGGCCGAATGTAGGGTTTCATGGATTGAGATGACCCCATCCAAGATGTTCCTCCCTTTTACCGAGCTGCATTGGGATTGATCAATGATGAGGGGAAGTATGGCCTTCAACATTTTGGCCATAACCTTGGTCAAAACTTTGTAGATGACATTGCATAGGCTAATGGGCCTATAATTAGAGATGGATTTGCAAGCAGAGACTTTCGGGATGAGGGCCAAGAAGGTGGAATTGAAACTGCGAGGGATGACTTTGGTTTCCTGAATTTCTCTAATAGCCTTACATACATCATTCCCCACCACATCCCACATAGTTTGGAAGAACCTTGGAGAGAAACCATATGGTATTGGGTTGCATTGAAAAAAAGGCCTCTTTAACTTCACCGCAGGTGAAGGGATCCACCATTTTGGAGTTCAAGTCCTAAGGAACGATGCAGGGGATATTAGCAAGAGTATCCTGAGCTTGATAGTCACCCTCCGAGGCAATTCCCAAGAGGTTCTAGAAGAAATACACTGCTTCGGTCTTGATCTCCATAATGTCAGTGGAAGATGATTCGTTGCTGCGCACGATCTCCCTAATCTTGTTGGATGCTCTGTGTCGCATGGTGGAGGCATGAAAGAACCTTGTATTGGCATCACCTTCCTTGACCCATAGGTCTCTTGACTTTTGCCTCTAGAAGGTTTCCTCTCTAGCCAAGATATTATGGAATTTTTCTAGGAGGTTCCTTTCCTCCTCCCTAGTGGGGCTGTTGTGATCCCCTGCTTCGATTCTCCTTTTTATCTCCTAAAGTTTCTCAGTATTTGCTTTCTTATTGGAAAAAAGGTTGCCAAAGACCTACCTATTCTAGATTTGCAGGTTTTCTTTGACCATATTCAGCTTCTGAACCAACTAAGAAGTGGTAGACCCTCTGACATTTTGATGCCACCAAGAGGACACTTGATTTTTGAAATCCTTGTGTTGGGTCCACATGGCTTTGAAACGAAAAGGCATTTTTAAGGAGGGAGGCCTACTAGATTCAAGGAGGATGGGATTGTGGTTTGATCCAATCTGTGGTAAGGCCAACAGAGTGCCATCGCCAAACCATGGGATAGCTTCTTGAGAAATTAGGAACCTATCCAACTTCACCTAGATGAGTCCGCTATCAATCCTCCTGTTGCTCCAAGTAAAAGAGGATCCTTTGAGCTGAAAATACATGAGCTCATTGGTATTGACAAACCCTATGAAATCCTCCATGATTTTTTTTTAAGAGTTGTTGCCTCCTCTATTTTTATATGGATGCAAAGGACTGTTGAAGTCCCCTACTAAGATCCAAAGAAAAGTGTTAAAGGTGGTCCTCATTTGAGTTACTGTTTTCCACATCGCGACCTGCTCAATGGGTGAGTTTGGGGTGTAAATATTTGATAGAATCCAAGACTGCTTACTGGTCTTGGAATGAAAAAAAATGTTTAGGATCCTATTCGAGGATGACATAAGCCTTCCTTCAACTAGGGTAGGGTCCCAAAGACACATAAGCCCCCCTGACGTGCCTTGAGCAGGACTAATAAGGCAATATCCATTGGACCAAATGGCCTTGACTGCATTTCGATAATAGAATTCATCAATCTTGGTTTCTTGCATAATGAAGATGGAAGGATTGATCCTTTTCCTTAGGTTAGCCACCAACCTCTGCTTGGCTGCATCATTTAGGCCCCTCACGTTCCATGAGAGGACCTTCATATCAAGGGTTTAGGGTTTTTCCTACCTCCCTTCACCATATGGAAGGGGGGTTTGGTTCCTTGCTTGTCGTTGTTGGACTCATCAGAGAAAAGCGTTGACTAGGTCCCATTTGTGATATCCTCTACCGTTTCCTTGTTTATTTTCTCATCGTCAATGGGTCTCCCTCTTTTAATTTCACTGCCATAGTCTATTGCCTATTTCTTGCTCCTGGTGTTCCTGGGGCTAATCCTTCCCAAGAGAGATGGACCTTATTTTTCAGATGAAGGAGAAGGGGGTGCCTCTCCCCTATTCGAGCAATCTGGGGATTTTTTATTGCTCACGAGGTACTCATCCATTTAATAATTTGGAAAAACAATTTTGGGAGGGGGCTGTACCTGGGCCTCTAGATCCTCTATGTTAGGACTAGTGAGAACCAAATATTTTGGGAGTGCCTCCTACTCCTTTTGGCCTGGAAGGGATCCTTATCCTTGCTATTGGTTTGCTTGCCTTGTTATGTAGTGGCACTCTGGCCAGCCTCTTGAGGTGCTCGATGAGCAGGATTATACAAGATGTGTTTCAGGCCTACCGATAGTTCCTTGTTGAGAGGGGGGATACCCTGGTTCCTCTACATGCCCTTGGTTGGACCTATCACATTTTGGTTCTATGTCCTCAAACCAGGGCACTGGTTTGGTAGATGACCTTGGGTGCAATAGTGAGTACAAAAGGAAGGCTTGTTTTCATACTCGATGGGTTGCCTTCTGACCATATGGGATCTTTTGTACAAATTGATGGAGGGTAGCTCTATTTCAAAGTTAGCAGAGACACAAAATCAGGCATGGACCATCCTGTATCAGACTTTGGTGGAAGGATTGATGGCAATGAGCTCACCTATGGAGCAGGTTATCCCTTGAATGACATCCTCATGCCAGAACTAGAAAGGGAGGTTTGGAAACTGAACCCACAGAGGAGCTACGTTTATGTTTTGAGTTTTAGGATTAAAATTATCCCCCCAATTTCAGAGAAAGAGGCTCCTACGTCTGAGAAACCAGGGTCCCCCAGCTAAGATGTTGCAATAGTACTCGAGTATTGAGTCTGATGGCGAAGAAAACTCGAGAGAGAGCAACGATTTCCATGTTTTCATTGGTTTTCCACTTGGAAAATGCCCATTTTCATATGGTCTCCATGTCTGGTCTCCCTCCTACAAAATTGCCAATCAAAGTGAAATGCTTAAGCTCCATGTAGCTATCCATTAGGTCTTTAGGGATTACCATGTCTATTCCAAAAGGAAGCAGTTCCTGGGAGGGTTACTTTGTTGAGGATCCTGGCCTTAGGACTTGAGCGTAGGACCCTTTTTGGTTTAGGTTTAGCCCACCCTTTTGTCCCTCCTTGTAAGGAGGGTCTTTACCACGCCTGTCCGACCCATCCACCTGGGTCCCTAATGCATCAGCCACTACTCCATCAACCGTACCATGACTGGTCCCTTCAATACTCTCGCTTGATCGTCCTGCCTCCTTTTTGCCGTATCCTCCCGGTCACTCTCCATCCGCCGCTCGATCGCTACCTTTCCCGCTCTCCATGTTAAAGGACTTGTTTTAACATGGACCTCATAACTCATTTTTTTAGGGATTGTTCATGAATGAAATTGCTAAGAAAATTAATAAAAATTAATAAAGAAGGATATTCAAAGGGAATAAAGCTTCTTGGTTGATTGATTCACCACTATCCTACATAAGTACTAATAAAGTTAGTCCACCCCTATCTCATATTAGGTGATGAATCTCTCTATCACTACATTTTAGTTGCTAGTGCTATTTTTCTAAATAAATATTACCCCTCCTTAAGGACCATGGATGATACCATATAGGATAATCAATTGTGAGTCCTTAAGGATAAATACAATAAACAATAAACAATAGCCAAAGCAACTTGAATGAAATTTTGTGCTAAAATTTAAATATTTTGTAAATTTTAATTCTTAATATCTATGCAATACGGAGTATCTTCAAAATAAACAATAGAAAATATAAAATAAATCCAAAAAATGTAAAAACCAATGAAAACATACATGATACTTACGTATTTTTGCTTCTTGATTTTTTGTGGGTGGAATTGATTTTTTATCCCATGTGGTTTAACGGTAATATATCTATAAAAAACACCAAAATTTTAAAATGTTATTTGGGTGACAAATGAGTAAAACTATAGTGCATAAAAGAGTATGAAGTGAGCCAAAACTCTTAGAAGCATCCCCCTATAATATTCCTACAAATTTTAGCAAAAAATTATGTAGAAAACTAATTTTGAAAATAAATAATTTGAAAAGACAAATGGGAGGTATGAATCTTATGTTTAATTTTATTTTCATGTGCACACATAACCTTCTCATTATCTCTACACATATATTGGAGGTTGGATTTCAACATAGAGATAGTCAATGGTGAGTAGATGAAGAGATGGTGTAACCAAGTAGGCCCATATACATTTATTTATTTATTTTTGACTAAAATGAACCATCACCTAAGAAAAGGTAAAATGACCAAATAGTTAGTCTAGCTAGGAAGTAGTGAAGGTAGCACAAGAAGTGCCACTAAGACCACCACATGACATGAGTGAGTGGGGTATAGACAAGATGGATAAAAATGGCCCCAAAATAACCACATAGAGGATTGTAGATATGAGATAGACCAAGATTGATTCTTTAAAAAAGTGATTATTAGGTTCAACACCAACAATTAAAATGATAAAAAAGAGGTAATATGTCCATTAGTGATGATCAATACTAAGTATGGTAGTCATGGTTAGACAAAAATAAAGGGTGATATTGAACCTAAACAAATATCATAGAAAATATTGACGATCAAGGTCACACTACAAGAGAAGTGGAAACACTGACCCTTAAATTAGTCTTTTAGAACTAAACTTATAGGGTGACACTATTCATGGTAGATATTAGAGCCAAGGATGCAATTGAGATTGACATGATGCCAAGACCAACATCAACAAAACATCACATGATGACCATATCTAGAAAATAAGGATCCCGTATAGCTATGTGAGTGGACCTAAGAGCACTTCAATATGGAGGATAAGGCCCTCTTGATTGAGATTGGACTAGACACACTCACAGATATGCCTTACATTAGGTATTACAGGTCATTATGTTATAACCTATGCTATTTCAAAACACAATGACTAAAATATTTTTGTGAAGGATTGCACTAGATGAGGGGACAAAGATCATCATTACTCTAATGGATGTATAGTCATTTATGGGACTATATATTCTTAGATAGATACCCTATATGGTAACAACCAATGATACCTAACACATGTTAGCAAAGTGGGCTACTATGGATAAATAATTAGACCTATAAAGAATAATCCTACTAGAGAGGATCTAATATATGATTTTCATCCCATTCATGCAATGCATGAGGGTCATCCTATTATTCACCTTTGTGTACTATCACAAAGAAATGAATAAGATCATGGTATCATTGATCTATCCTCTTACCCTAGAATTAGGTGAGGGAAATAAAGGGGCTAAAGAGGGGGTTTTCTATTGGTTGAGCACTTTTTGATCTATTATACCATGACCTATTTTAGATCCAAGACCAATATGTGTAAATGATTAAACAATTATTTTTACTTGAGGCTGAGCATTTTATGATATAATTACCACTAGGGATCCCCACTAGATATAATTTAACAAGATCTTAGCGAGATGTTGGGAACACATCTAGAGAGTATCAAGATATAAGTGCCACACTTAATGCATATCCCATGACACAAGATTCTATGTACTTTCTATGACCACTTGCATTACACAAAGTTGATGGATCTTCACCAAGTGATAATAGTGTAGATGATGGTCATGTTGTAAGATCATTGTGGTGAGACGGTAGAGCCACACATTATTGAAAGAACTTCTAGGTAATACAAAGAGGCACATCTAGAAAGGAAAATTCTACTACCAATGACTTTATACCACCATAGGAGAGGGAGGAATATAGACATGGTAAGCAACCCCCATCAATAGAAACATGCATGACTTCCATAGGAGAACAATATTATCAACAAAAAGGAAAAGATAAGGGTCTTGCCTAGACCAAATAGTAGAGATCAAGGTAGGTTATCAAGATAGCCCTATTATTACAAGTATAAAATAGTACCACTATGATAGAGATATATTCCCCCATCATACATATGTGGGTTATTGAATAGGGATTATGTACAAACGTTGGGATGTAGTGAGCAACAATTATGAGGATCCTAAGGAGGAGAAAATGATAGAGGAGGCAACAAGAGAGGAGATCATCAAGGTCTATAATATCATATTTAACACTATCAACTTGATGTTCAACTCAAATAAAACATAAAGGATGAGACATGATAGGCAAAGGACCAAGGTACACCCTGTAGACCTAATATTGTAGTTATTTTCCTTTACATGATTTTAATCTATCATGCATAGTTGGATGATGATTATGATGCATATGATGAATGATATTTAATTTTAATTTATGATTGTAGAGGTATTCTAGGTATGGATAGATCTAAATAGGTAGCCATAGGCTCATCCTACATGTAGTCATCAATTTTGATAGTTTATCATTGATGTTACTATACCTCATGGCCTATTAGAGGAGTATACAAATTTTGTATATCTAGGCTTACCACATTAGTTCTATTTTATCATAGATTCCAAGCAATGATCGAATTACATGCTAGTTTCAATAGGGGGATCTAGAGTTGAGATGATGACAAGAGGTATGAAAGGCAAAAGATAGAGATTGCACTCAAGAACATGCTATGCAATAATAATTGACTCATATTCAACTCAATCTAGAATGAGTATATGAGAATTCAAATATCCTATGTTTTCCCATGTCTAGAAAGTATAATTTTAGCAACTAGGACCATGCATTGAAACCTAGGATATTGACAGATAGTTAGAGTTAAACAAAGATAAATTTTGTAGTTAGAGTCGTATCTTGTACAATATAATTTTTTAGCCATCATAACACCATAGAGATGCATTACAGATACTAGAACATGGGGTTATGTACATGGGCTGCTAGGTAGCTTAATATTATGGTTGAAAATGCTAAAAAAGAGATCATACACCTATACAATGAAATAGAGAATAAACTAGATAGCAAACTATGTAACCATAATGACAAAAGCAAGATATGAAATAATGGTGCCCTTTTATTAATATCAATTATATCCTTTAAGAGGGTTACAATGGAATCCCATTGAGGGATTTGCTACCAATATGACATAAGTTTATAGTAAAAAAGTAATCCAAGGTGCATCTCATAGGATCTCTCTTGCATCTCACTAACTTATTATTGATAAGTTTTTAGTGACTATTGCGAGTATGATGATGTGTAAAAATTTATGCCATTTTCTCCATGTAAATATCTGTAATCTGCACACAAGAAAACCAAAAGAGAATTAAAAGTATATGAAGAGCCTTCCAAGATAAGACCCATAGTAATGATAAAGAAATCAATAAAGAAGCTAAAATGTGACAAGTAGATGCATGAAAAATCAAATATAACTATGTTAAGAAGTAAAATACTGCTAAATCTAATGAAAGCAATAAAATAGGAAAATTGATTTCTATCGGGAGGCCGTCTCTGTGCAGGAGGATATTGCCTATGAGCCATCTTAGGGTGATATGATCATGCCTACAAGCTGTATTTGAGCAATACGATCGCTAAACTGTGAGTGAAATCCTTGTGATCGATGCAAGGTAATGCCAGGTTTGATCTGTGGATTGATTGATGTTATTGGTGCACTCGTGAGGAATGACTTAGGGGTAGAATATACACCGAAGCAAGGGTGTTGGATGATGCAAGTAGTACGAATTCAATATTCAACCTTTGAGACGATTCATTGGCATGCTTTGAAGCTCCATGGTTGAATTTTGGTAGCAAAACTTCATTGTTTATGAGAGTGATATCTCTCTGGTTATTCAATACGATAACACTTCAACGCATAAATTTTTTAGGTATTTTAATGAAGGCTAAGTGCTTTTTTAAAGACTTCCAAATGGGATTCCAAAGATTATTGGATAAGCCAAGAAGTGGTTAGGATCAAGAAACCATTATCAAGAAACCGTTGTGCTTGGCTGGTGTGTAACTGTTTGAATTGTAGCACGAGAACTTGCTTCTGGTGCAGTTGTCTCGAGCTGAGATGGTCATGAATGTGGACCTTCTCAGGGTGAGACAGTCATGGTTAGGGGCCATCTTGGGGTAAGACGATCACTGTGGAGGTCATCCTTTGGTAGGATAGTTATGGTTGCAAAAGAAAATTCCTTCAGGTTTGAGTGGTGAGAACCACTATTAAGTCCTAAAACTGCCCAATATGGGTCATATGACCTTAAAGGAGTCCATATAGGTAGTCTCCTCAATATGATGTGTTTTAGGTGTCTACATATAAACCTTTTTGGGATGAATTGTGTGAAGGCACAATGTGGAAAAAAATAGATGACGTAAAGTCAAATTGAGGGTTGATTGTGTTCATTGATCTAATCAATATTAAATATCCCAATCATGAAAAGAGCATGCATTTTTAAATCATTGATTTAAACTCATTAAAGAAATTGGTCTTGGTTTCTCTTTAGCTTCTAGGTGGCTCATGGGACTTACAACCCTAGGTTTTGGAGAATACCAAGTAATTTTATAACCTTTGGGGTCTACCAAACAAGCAATTTTGGTTGTCTTGTTATGTATTTGATTGAAATGTTTTCTTGTTTTTCGTCCCAAGAAAAATAGGAATGATTTTATTTGGAAATATTTCTTGAACAAATGCAATCCACATGATTAAGTGTTTGATTATTGATTTGATTATGAATGTTGTGATTATTGACTACCCCCTCAAGCGACGAGTCAATGAGGAGATGGAAAATGATGAAAGCAATGAGTCACTTGACCAAGATGACTTGTTTAGATTTTGTAGGAATTTTTTGAATGTGAAAGGGGGAAAATCCCATTACAACTATGATTTCGACCATTATTGGTAATTGTACATCTCTATCCCTTGGAGCAATCCAACCGCATGGCTTTCTTAGGGAATTGAGATGATAGCAATTCATTTCTTGTGAGAGGTAAATCATTGTTCAAGTGGCCTTATGGTAACCTACCCATATGCCCAAATTTCATGGATAATTAGTCGTTGTAACCTTTAGGTGTATAGGGTAAATCACTGTATACGAGGATCACTCAATATTTTTGACTTGATATGACCAAAGGGGTTAGGTGCCTTTTGAAATGGATTTGACCAAAGGGATTGAGGTATGTTTGGAGCCTTTTGGATTGGATTGACCAAAGGTGTTAGGGATCTTTGGAGATTTTTTGAAATTGACCAAAAGGATTAGGCATCTTTGGAGCCTTTTGGGTTGGATTGACCAAAGGGATTAGGCATATTTGGAGCTCTTTTAGATTTGACCAAAGGGATTAGGCATATTTGGAGCTCATTTGTATTTGACCAAAGGGATTAGGCATCTTTGGAGCCTTTTGAAGTGGTTTGGAAATAGCAAGACAAAGGGCATAACCTTTGAAAAAGGACACAATATTTTGAACTTGGTACTTGATATGTTGATTGATTGAATGTGAGGTAAAGAGCCCAAACTTTTAAACCTAGTAGTTGAATTTTTGATAGATGATTGAATTGTATTAGATGTTAGGTGGGTACGCTACCATAACTGTACCATGTTGTTTAATTGTTTGATTGATCATTGGGGAAGGTGTGATACCTTTAGTGCCTCAATTGCTATTGAAAATATTTGTGTAATGTTTGCAATTTTAGGGCCATCCCATGGTAGGATGGTTGCGCTTTACAAATTTTAGGGCCATATCGAGGTAGGACGATCACACTGAATGCGACTATCTACCATAGAGATGATCACAAAAATTGGAAAATATAAAAGCAAATTTTCCAAATTTTTGATGTTATGTTGACAGCTGGTAGGGAGTAAATGAGAGGTGAGGAGGAGAAGAGAAATTTGTGAAGTGGAGCGCTGTTGAAATTCTACATGTTGAGAGAATGGATCAACCCGGGACCTTGAAAGGTAGAGGAGTCGAAGCAAGGAAGGTAGTTCCTTTGTTATCTACTACATTATTCTACAAAATAAAACACACCTCACTAATTAATGTAGGATAATGAACTTCACCTAAAATTTAAGGTAAAGAACACACCCTAGATTAGGATGTAGTGTAGGTTAGTAGTTTTTCTTTTTGCATTATTTTTTTTTTGGTTTTTGGCATGTACGTACCCTAATTTTGGGACCGTTTCACAAAGGGATAATCCCTCTTATGGCATTTGGGGCCCATATCAGGGTGGGATGACAATGTTTGAACAATTTTTGACTGTTTTGATGAACATATCGATCTGAGAGAACCTCACATGCAGACCATCTCTGCCCAAAACAACCACATTACCATGTTGATTTTTTTATTTGTTTGCTTGATTTTTTTTGAGACTTGATTGTCTGATTGTTTAGCTTATTAGGGCACACCACAAAGTTTCAATAGTCTTTGAGATAACACAAGCATAAATATTAAGGGTTGATTGGAAATGGATTAAGGTGATTGGCCTTAAGCAGTTGACGAGGCTAGAGGCAGTGATGGCAGACAAAACCTATTTGAATGCCTTGATTGATTGGTAGGATAGCTGTACCAACACCTTCCATCCCTAGAATAGCAAGATGATGGTCACATTGGAGGACGTGTACAAGATTTTGCACATTCTAATTAAGGTATACCCTATCATTTCCACTCACACTAGTCAGTAGGACATAGTTCTCCAGAGAGTCTTTCAAGATGAGTGGAAGGTCATGAGACAACACATGGACAATGGCAGGATCCTCGTTGAGCCATGGTAAACCACATGAATATTCACTAGTAGACATGTAGTGCTTATGTCGCTCATGTATAACTTCCTACTACCTGATTCTTCATGCATGAGGTACCCATGGAACCTCCTTGAGGTAGTACATGACTTGATAGAGTATAGTATTATTGAGCAAGGTGTTGTCATTGTTGTCAACACACTTAGTTGGACTTGGTTGATGCAACGGTAAGGTGTTAGGAGCTTGTACAAAAATTTTTGGTGCTTGTGAGGATGTGTTTGATGCTCGGGTGAAGGTATTGCAAGTGGTTTGCGCCAAATTGTAAAAGTTGCAAAAGTTATCAAAAAGTTGCAAATGTTGTTTATAAGTGCCAATGGACTGTGTTGGATAGCTCGACACATTGTTTGGAGCATTGTTTGATAGTAGTGAGTGTAGTCGCAGTGTTGGTGCAGTGTTGAACGAAAGATAATACAATGTTGGACCGCTTGACAACTTTGTTGGAACATGACGATTTTGTACTTTGTGACAGGTGTAAAATCAGCGTCGAAGGCCACTTTGTCGGAGGTATATTAAGCAATACGTGAGGAATCAAAATTTGAAATTTTTACTGGAGGTAGTCGGATGTACCGAGAGCATACATTTTAAATTTTAGTCCAAACGGAGATCTGAGGAGGAAATGGTAATAGTTGCAAAATGGCTCCAGAGCACTTTTTCTAGTTTTTGGCAGTTTTAGACGTGTCAAATCTGCGTAAAAGGCCATATTTTTGGAGGTACTATGAATAATATGTGAAGAGTTAAAATCTAAAATTTAAACTGGAGGTATTCGGTTTATCCAAGAATATATGTTTCAACTTTTAGCCTGTTTGGAAATTTGAGGAGGTAGTTATGACTGTTACAAAAAGCCCTGTCAGCTCTTTTTGGTAATTTTGGCAGTTTCTAAGAATATAACGGTGGAGTGGTGCTTTTGTGTAATTGAAAGATAAAGAGCTACGTTTTTCAATGTGAAGAATATATATGTTTTAAAATAAAATGGAGATGACTATTTTTAGTAGAAAGGACTGCCAGCGCATGTTGTGAAGAATTTTTTTTGGCATTCTAATTGAAAAAGTGTGTAGTGTATGAGACTGTCAATGTGCAAGGTGTGAGATTATCAATGTGTAGAGTTGAGAAGATTGAAAATGTTAGATAAAATATTTTAGAGGAGAATATTTGTGAGCTAGACCACTCAGGGTCTTTTGACAGGATTTCAAATTTTTATCAGAGCTTTTTAAATTTGTCGGGTCGGTGCTTGGCAATAGGGGTCGGTGCTCCTTGCAGTTGGTGCTGCTAAAGTCCGGGTTGGTTGGTGCCATTCCCTGTAGTTGGTGTTACAAAAATATTGTAAAGACCAAACATTTTTGAGGTTAGATTTGGATGGGAGTCCAAATAGTCCATTGGCACAGTGGTTTTTCCCACATCGGGTTTCCACTATAAATCTGGTGTTATGTGATGCATGTTTGTGTGATTGCTCATTTTGATTTGATTTCGTAGTTGGATTAAATTTTTAATACACACTGATTCACCCCCCTCTTAGTGTCATGCTTAGTTCAACAATTGGTATCAGAGCAAGGTTCTTGAATAGGCTTAATCGGCTAGGGTGATCTTGGAAGTGACACAATGGCAAGTGGTGAAGGCTTCTCCTCAAACAAAGCATCGCTATTTGATGGAACCAACTATGATTTTTGGAGACTTAGAATGTAGACATATATTTGTGCTTTGGGATATGATATTTGGGATTCAATAAATAGTGGATATACAATACCCTCTGCTCCTTCGGCTGATGTTGCAGCTAAGAAACTTTTTGAGAATGATTCAAAGGCCAAAAATGCTATCATGTGTGGATTAGTGGACAGTGAACTGGTAAAGGTCATGGGATGCAAGACTGCTAAGAAAATATGGGATAAGTTGAAGAGTATTCATGAAGGAGATGACAAAATTAAGGAAGCCAAATTGCAGACACATCGAGCACAATTTGAAGGACTGAAAATGAATGAAGATGAAAATATAGAGGCTTACATGTTGAGAGTAAATGAAGTCATCAATGCTATTAGAGGACTTGGTGAGGAAATCAAAGACTCGGTTATCGTTAAAAAGGTATTAAGATCTCTTCCTCAAAGGTTTGATTCTAAAGTTTTTGCAATAGAAGAAGCTAAGGATTTAAATACTCTTACTATGGATGAGTTGCATGGTTCTTTGACTGCTTATGAAATGAGAATAGGAAAAGCTAAATCTATAGACAGAGAAGCTGCCTTCAAAGCTCCAAAAAATACAAAAACCAAACCAGAGTCCGATGAAGATGAAATGTCAGATGAGATGGAAGCTAACTTTGTGCAAAAACTGAAAAGAGGTAAAGGAAAATACAAGGGAAAATTGTCGTTCAAATGTTTCAACTATGGAGGTGTTGGACATTTTGCAGCTAAATGTTCATACAATGAAAATAATAATAATGATGAAAGATCACATAGTGAAAGAGGTGACTGGAAAAAGATGTCGAATTTTAGAAAAGGCAAATCCAAGAAGAAAAGTTTCATTTCCAAGAATGTCAGTTCATCCGAAGACAACTCCAGTGAGAACCCTGAGGAAGAAACAAGCGAAGCTCTTTTCATGGCACTTGAAGAAGAAAAGCTGAAAGAAGAAGAGGAATTCGATGAAGAAGAAATAGATGCAGAAGTTAATCTGGAAGCAGAATTGGTTGCAACTCTAGATGAATTGAAGGCAGAAAGAAAAAGGCACAAGAAAACTTCAAGAAAGCTTGAGGATGCAAATGAAATCATAGCAACTTTGAAGGTGCAAATAGAAGAATTCAGAAAGATCTCCGAAGATCTTGAAGTGCAATTAACCATGAAAGTAGAAAATTGCAGCAAATTAGAAGAAGAGATTGTTGGTTTAAGGATGCAGTTAGAAGAGATGAATCAGAAAATCAGTTCTTATCACAAACTTGAAGGGAGTTCTATGAAGCTGGATGAGATCATAAAGAACCAGAGAACTACACCCATTAGATTCGGTTTGGGTTTTGAAGAAGGAGAAACGTCAAATAAACCAAAAGCAACCAATGCAAAATCTACAAAGACTGAAGAAAAGAAAACACAAGCTGATCAAGCAAAGCCGAATCCAGTAAGAAAAGACAACAATGCAAGGCATGAGAAGAAAGTTGATAATGATGGCTTCACCAATGTCATGCATCAAAGGAGAAGAGGATTCATGGCACCTACGACTACATGGCAAAGACCACAAACCAGGTTCAATTATTTTTTTTTTGGTTATTGTTTTAAATGCAATGCTTATGGTCACAAGATTTTAGATTGCAAGTTTAATGTCGCACCAAGAAATTTTGTGAGTAAGAATTTCTTTGCACCATTGGTGGACTATTCTGTGGAATGTTATAAATGTCATAATTTCGGGCACATTGCAAAATTTTGTAGAAGTGTGTTTGCATCAAATATTTTTCAGGAAAGAAGATTTCAGCTAGACTCAAGGAAACAAAATAGAAAAATATCAAACAATCATGATCAATCAGCTGAAAATCATAAGACAATACAAGAATCCAAGGCAAAGGACAAACAAGTTTGGAAAGAGAAAGAACAACCAAAGGAAGACAAGGAGTCTTTAATTGTACATATAACATTCAAGGCATAGAATAAACACGCACCATGGATACTTGATAGTGGATGTTCTAGTCACATGACCAGGGACAAACAGAAATTTGAAAAATTGCAGCAATATGAAGGTGGCTCAGTCAAATTCAGAAACAATGATGGAGCTAAGATAGTTGGCAGAGGCACGGTTAATATCAGCAACGGAAAAATCAAGTCAGAAGAAGTCTTGTTTGTGGTTGGACTAAAGCATAATCTGTTGAGCGTGAGTCAAATTTGTGACAGAGGTCATGATGTGATTTTTAAAATGCAGGGATGTGAAATCAAAAAGGCAAACAGTGGTAAATTGATAGCAGTTGGAACAAGAACATCTGGCAATTTGTACACTCTCACAGAGACCTTAGAAGGATCTTGCTTGCTTGGACATGAAAATGAAAATTGGTTGTGGCACAAGAGACTTGGTCATATCAGCTTCGACAATTTAGTAAAAATCAGCTCGAAGAAAGCGGTAAGAGACATTCCCAACATTTCCAAGCCATCAAACAATATTTGTGCATCATGTCAGAAAGGTAAGCAAACTAGAACATCTTTCAAGGTAAAAGAACACTATACTAGAAAACCATTGGAGCTGGTGCATACTGATTTGTGTGGGCCTATGAGAACTCAGAGTATAAACGGTGACAAATACTTCATGTTGTGCATAGATGATTACTCCAAAATGACATGGGTACTATTCTTGAAACATAAATCGGAAGCCCTTGAAATGTTTAAAATATTCAAAAACTTGGTTGAAAATCAGACTGGAAGAAGAATTAAATGCCTAAGATCAGATAGAGGAGGTGAATTCATTTCTGAAGAGTTTACAGATTATTGTGAGAAATTTGGTATCAGGAGATAATTTTCAGCTGCAAGAACACCTCAACAAAATGGTGTTGTGGAGAGAAAGAATAGAGCAGTGCAGGAAATGGCTAGAACTATGCTAACCGAGAGCAAAGTAGCTGACAGGTTCTGGAAAGAGGTAGTCCATACAACGGTCTACATACAAAATAGGTGCATGCTAAGGCCAAATGAAAGCAAAACACCATATGAGATGTGGTTCAGTAGAAAAGCGACAACAAAACATTTTAAGGTATTTGGCAGCAAGTGTTACATAAGAAGAACTTAAGACAATCTTGGAAAATTCGAGGATAGAGCGGATGAAGGTATTTTTCTTGGCTATTCTACTAAAAGCAAAGCTTATAAATGTTATAATAAGAGGCTAAGAAAAATTGTTGAAAGTGTTGATGTTAAAGTTGATGAAGGAAGAGAACATGTAACTAGCAATGAAGAGAACTTTCCTATTTATGAAGAGACAATTGAAAGAGAAAAGGAAGAGAAGGAAGATGAGGAGTCAAGAAGTGAATCAAAAGAAGAAGAATTGGAGAAAGACAAGAAATCCAAATCAGCAACATGGAAAAAAGACCATCCCCAAGAATAGATAATTGGAGACCCCGAAGTTGGTGTTCAGACAAGAAGAAGAATAACCAAAACTTACTCTCTTTTGTCTAACATAGAGCCCAAAAATGTTGTAGAAGCAAGTAAAGATGAAAATTGGGTAAAGGCAATGGAAGAAGAGTTGAACCAGATTGAAAAGAACAAGACTTGGGAGCTAGTGCCAAGACCAGCGAACAAGAACGTGATTGGTACCAAGTGGGTTTTTCGGAACAAGCTTAATGAAGATGGACAGGTTGTAAGAAATAAAGCAAGGTTAGTTTGCAAAGGATATGCACAAGTTGAAGGTATTGATTTTGAAGAAACTTTTGCACCTGTAGCCAGGCTAGAAGCAATAAGGATGTTTCTTGCATTAGCGGTTTACAAAAATTTTAGAGTTTATCAAATGGATGTAAAGTCAGCTTTTCTGAATGGTAAGCTTGAAGAAGAGGTATACATTGAGCAACCAAATGGTTTTCAGCTAGGAGATGATCCTAATATGGTTTTCAGGTTGAAGAAAGCATTATATGGTTTGAAACAAGCACCCCGAGCTTGGTATGCAAGGCTAGACACCTATCTCTAGCAGCAAGGTTTCAAGAAAGGTATGGTGGACAACAATTTGTATGTTAAATCTGAAAAATATTATCAAATTATTGTTGTCGTGTACGTAGATGATATCATTTTTGGAGGTTGCAAGGATAAGTTATGCAAATATTTCACCAATAAGATGCAAAATGAGTTCGAGATGTCTATGATTGGTGAGCTTGCTTATTTTCTTGGTTTGCAAATTAATCAGTTAGAAAAAGGCATATTCATTTCTCAAATCAAATATATGAAAGAGATGTTAAAGAAGTTTACAATGGAAGATTGCAAACCAGTCAGTACTCCCATGACAACAGGTTGTAAGTTGAGCAAGGATGACAAATCACCACCTGTAGATCAAACCATGTATAGATCCATGATTGGGAGCTTATTGTACTTGACTGCTACAAGACCAGATATTTTGTAGGCAGTGTGTATGGTGGCAATATTTCAGGCCAATCCTAAGGAAACTCATGTTACAACGGTAAAGAGAATTTTTTGATATCTTAAGGGTACAATGGAGTACGGTTTATGGTATCCGAAAGGTAAGGACTTCACTCTTATTGCTTATTCAGATGCATATTGGGCAGGTTGTGTAGATGACAGGAAGAGTACCAGTGGTGGTGCATTTTATCTTGGTGATAATCTTGTGGCGTGGCATAGCAAAAAGTAGGAATCAGTTTCCTTGTCCACAATAGAGGCAGAGTACATTGCAATGACATCATCTTGCACACAGGTATTATGGATGAAACAAACCTTGAAAGATCTTGGCATTCATTTTAGTGAGCCTATTTTAGTTATGTGTGATAATACCAGTGCAATTAATATCTCAAAGAACCCAGTTATGCATTCCCGCACAAAGCACATAGCTATCAGGTACCATTTCTTGAAAGAGAAAGTTGCAGAAGGAGAGGTCAAGTAGGATTTTGTTCCTATGACAGAGCAAGTAGCGGATATCTTCACAAAACCATTGCCCAAGGAATTTTTTGAATATCTTCACAAAAAATTGGGAGTGGTTACACTTCCCAAGCACTAGACTGTTACCAAGTGCACATTCTCAAGGGGAGCATTTTTGTCTTTGTCTTATCTTTTTGCTCCTATTAGTGATTATTGCTATTTTTTTCTAATAGTTGCCTGAGAATGTTGTGTATGGACTCAGGGGGAGTTTGCAACAGCCCTTTGTCATTGTTTTCAAAGGGGGAGAAGAGTTACAGGAAAATGTTCGTGTGTTGCCAACAATTCCAAAGGGGGAGATTGTTGAGCAAGGTGTTGTCATTGTTGTCAACACACTTAGTTGGACATGGTTGGTGCAGCGGTAAGGTGTTCGGAGCTTGTACAAAATATTTGGTGCTTTTGAGGATGTTTTCGATGCTCGGGTGAAGGTGTTGCAAGTGGTTTGTGCGAAATTGCAAAAGTTGTCAAAAATTTGCAAATGTTGTTCATAAGTGCCAATGGACTGTGTTGGATAGCTCGACACATTGTTTGGAGTATTGTTTGATAGTAGTGAGTGTCTTGGTGCAATGTTGAATGGAATATGGTATAGTGTTGGACCGCTTGACAACTTTGTTGGAATAGGACAATTTTGTACTTTATGTGACAGGTGTAAAATCAGCGTCGGAGGCCACTTTGTCGGAGGTATATTAAGCAATCCATGAGGAATCAGAATTTGAAATTTTTATTGGAGGTAGTCGGATGTACCGAGAGCATACATTTTAAATTTTAGTCCAAATGGAGATTTGAGGAGGAAACGGTAACAGTTGCAAAATGGCTCTAGAGCACTTTTTCCAGTTTTTGGCAGTTTTAGACATGTCAAATCTGCGTAAAAGGCCATCTTGTCGGAGGTACTGCGAATAATACATGAAGATTTAAAATCTGAAATTTAAACTGGAGGTAGTCGGTTTATCCAAGAATATATGTTTCAACTTTTAGCCCGTTTGGAAATTTGAGGAGGTAGTTATGACTGTTACAAAAAGCCTTGTCAGCTCTTTTTGGCAATTTTGGTAGTTTCTAAGAATATAATGGAGTGGTGCTTTTGTGTAACTGAAATATAAAGAGCTGCGTTTTTCAATGTGAAGAATATATATGTTTTAAAATAAAATGGAGATGACTATTTTTTTTGGAGAAAGGACTGCCAGCGCATGTTGTGAAGAATTTTTTTTGGCATTCTGATTGAAAAAGTGTGCAGTGTATGAGACTGTCAATGTGCAAGGTGTGAGATTATCAGTGTGTAGAGTTGAGAAGATTGAAAAGGTTAGACAGAATATTTTAGAGGAGAATATTTGTGAGCTAGACCACTTAGGGTCTTTTGATAGGATTTCAAACTTTTATCAGAGCTTTTTAAATTTGTCGGGTCGGTGCTTGGCAACAGGGGTCGGTGCTCCTTGCAGTTGGTGCTGCTAAAGTCTGGGTTGGTTGGTGCCATTCCCTACAGTTGGTGCTGCAAAAATATTGTAAAGACCAAACATTTTTGAGGCTGGATTTGGATGGGAGTCCAAACAGTCCATTGGCATAGTGGTTTTTCCCACATCGGGTTTCCACTATAAATTTGGTGTTATGTGATGCATGTTTGTGTGATTGCTCATTTTGATTTGATTTCGTAGTTGGATTAAATTTTTAATACACACTGATTCACCCCCCCTCTCAGTGTCATGCTTAGTTCAACAAGTATTATGGAGCCAATGATCATGGCATGGGGGAGCACTCTACTTGCACATCTATATGATGATCTGTATGAGATCTAACATTGGGGTAGGTACATACTAGGTTGTTGCTTCCTACTACAGATATGGGGTTAGGAGTATATCAGAGTGGACAAAATAGATGGGCTTTCTCGGTTAGGGAAAGCTCAGATGGAGGATTAGAAGATAGAATATGTGGCTCGATAGAGATGATTTTAGGAGGTGGGTCATACTCGTTCGCATATAGGCTGATTGGTACATTACATAGTGTCCTTTAATGGACTGAGAGCAAGACATGTTATATGGAGATCTTATATGGATTGTACACATTGGCTAGAGATAGTAGATCATCTAAGGTGTGTGAGTTGCAAGTGGTGGTTGATTGGATGACATGGCACAAAGAAGGAGTACTTCTAGTACTCTCATGTTACTCGGTAGTTCGAGGTTCACCAGGGGATACTTGAGGAGTCTATAATTTACCAGCATCGAGGGGAAAATACTCAGCTAAAGTGACCTCAAGTGGTTCCTTTGGGGGATAATTTGGATCAGATGTTAGCGAATCCAAATGTGGAGGATGCAAGAACTACAATAGAGTATGATGCTTGGTGGATGACTTGGTTGTGGTAGGGAGGTGGACCTATGGGTAGGCCGATTAGGGGTGTAGTAGGGGAGGCCTAAAGAGATGAGGTAGGGGATGGAGGGTGACAAGTGCATCACCATACAGAGGGGGAGAGGGGTTAGACCATCAAGGGAGTCAAGGAGCCATAGGATGAGGGTGTTAATGATGAGGAGGATCCTTAGGATGGGATGTGTAGCTTAGGGTACATATGCAATATTTGCAGGTGCAGTTGGTAGAGAGGGATAC
Source organism: Wollemia nobilis (assembly GCA_028583015.1). Classification (NCBI taxonomy): domain Eukaryota; kingdom Viridiplantae; phylum Streptophyta; class Pinopsida; order Araucariales; family Araucariaceae; genus Wollemia; species Wollemia nobilis. The sequence goes on along the minus strand of JAQPPZ010001899.1, from coordinate 452,529 downwards.
TATTATGGTAGTGTTGTAAATCCAGTTCGCTAGAGAGTAGTATACGAGTAGGGGTTTCTATAAAGAGAAGGATATGTTGACAGCTCAGCTGTAGAGTTCCTAGAAGGAGGTAGGTAGGATTTAGGTATAGTTGGTGGCTACGATCATAGCTCAAGAGGAAGCAAGTTTAGGTAGATAGGTCATAAGGGATATAGCAGGGCTATAGACCAAGGTGAGAAGATTATGGAACTTATTGGATAACTAACAAGTATGATGTCTATTTGATGGGGCTTACATATTGAGTTTGGAGGGTCAAATAGGGTTACTTGGCGGTCATATGCTTGAGTGCTCTTCAAAAAGAGTATCCTAGTGGAGCTGGCATAGTGAGTCAGGATAGCCATGTGGGAGATAGAGTCATAGATCATCAGCTAGACCAGAGAGGTCAGTGGCCAGTGGATTTATTCATCCTCATTAGAGTAGGGCCAAGGGTGGAGGTGAGAGTAGTGGTGCAGGGCTAGCCTAACTCGTCTATCTATGCTCATTTTTTTTAGAGTGTGGGGTTCGAGGACCCACTCTATTGTAGCCTATGGGTATTTTTATATCATGATGTACCAGAATTTATTTATGATATATATATGATATCATGTTTTCATTATGGCTTATTATGTGTTTTTATAGTGTTTTTTATTTTATGTTATGGATGTAATTATGGATGATGGATGTATACCTAGACATTGTAGTGTAGATGCATAGATGTATGCCTAGATATGTGTATGTATAGATGCAATATCAAATGTTAGATGCATGTTTTAGATTTTTTTATTTAATTATGAATGTGAATTCACGATGTTGTTATTACAAATCTAGTGTATATAAGATGCATTAAATTTTATATGGATGTTCTAATGCAAATTGTGGATGTATGTTTTAATTTATTAAAACATAATAAATGAATCTAAATGTGTTTAAAAAAATAATGCTAGACACCATAGAATGTATAAATATCATGAATTAAAATCTTAACCTTAACATAAAAGTTATACATTTGTATGTGGATGTGTGAGATGATATATGTGTGGGATGTGGGGGGTTTAACTATGTTCTTTTGCAAACTAAAAGGTATGTGTAAAATAGTCAGTGGTCATCTAAATATCCTTTTTGATATTCATCCGATATCTATCCTATCTTACGAGGACCCTTGAATAAGCGAAAGTTCATAAGGAAAACTACCAATCATTAATGAGATATTTAAGTGCTATGAGGGAATTTTAAGATTTTCCATGGGACTCAAACACCCTAGTTGACTAATAAAAAGTTGTATACTGGCTACACAATACTATGAAAGCTATAAGTATGTTAAGAAGACCCAGATATTCAATATCCCTTTGTGTGCAAAGTAAGTGTATTAGATGATGCATAAGACTACCTCATTGTTAGGCGGGTTTCATTCAATCCATTGCTATAATGAGGATTACTCTATGGTCATTTTATCCTGATTTTGGATGTAGTTGGACTAGACTACTATGCAATACAAGCCACCAAAAGCTATCTCAACCATAAGCTGACATTGGTCTATACAAAATAAGGTCACTAATGTGACATACATATTGCTACGCATAAGGCTACTCCATTGCCAGGCGGGTTTCATTAAACCCATTTCTGTAATGGATATTGCCCTATGAATTTTGAATAACTGAGGATTCTAGGGATTCAATCTCATTATCCCCTTATTTTATTTTGATTTCTTGGGATACTTGCTCATTCTTAGTGGTGAAAACCACTTTTATTTTGTTTTGTTTTGGAAACTTGCTTATTTTGTGGAAGAGCAAAGGGGAATGCTTGGGTAGGGGGGAGCTTGTACTTTTGTCAATTATCAAAAACCTAAACTAGGTGCATAATAGGATGAGCAAGGGAAGCCTTTCACTCAAGGTGACAAGGACTACGTTGTAGTGTCATCATTCCTTGTTCAAAATTGGATTATAATGTGTGAAATTGTATTGGGATTTTGACATATGCAAGGTACTATCAAAGCAAGACCTTACCTTATAAAAGCCAAGGTAGCTATCTACAAAATTTGAAAAGAGAACTAGGGATGGCTGAATGACCAAAAACCCTAGTGAAAACCCTATAGCAACTTATTGGTTGTGTTGAAAAACATAGTTACTTACAAAGGGGAATGTGGATGGTAGTGATATATGGTATGTGGGGGTTTTCCCTATGATATTTTGTAAACTAAAAGGTGTGCGTAAAATATTTAGTGGCCATATAAATATCATTTCTTATATTCATCTAATATCTAACCCATCTTAGGAGGACCCTTTAATTAGAAAAATCTCATAAATAAAATCACAAATGATGATGATGGATAAGGTTGATTTAAGACTCATGGTTGACATACAAACATGGTGTCATTCATAAGAATGTAAACACAACTTGTCATCGTGCAAGTGTAATCGATTAATATACGTAATGGAACAAATCAATGAATGCAATGAAATGCATGATGACACAATGCACATATTTTTTTTTATTTTTGAGGTTTTGTATTGTTTTTTGTGGTTTTAAGATTTTAATATATTTTTTATTGTTTTTGTTTTTGGGAGGGAAGGTGTGATACCTTAAGTACCCCCACAATATGTGATGATTGGAGAGTGTGGGGGAGGTGTGATACCTTCAAAATCCCTAACTTGCTTCATTGGTTGTGATGTGGATGATGGGGAAGGTGTAAGACCTTGAGCACCCCCAGTATGCACTATGCTTGATGTGATGTGATTGGCTTGAGTGGAAGGAGTGATGACAATTGAACCCCTATTGTGACAAGGAGTCTTGTGCCTTATCGATGCCTTTATGAGGTAAGGTGGGTGAACCGTCTATTTGGATCTCATTTCGTTCCATCATGTCTTGAACAAGATTCTTGAATAAGTACCATATTTGAATATCGTGCCCATTCTATCTATGGTAAATATAGTAGAGGTTTCTATTTTGAGATCTAGATTTAGGTCTACTTGGTCTTATTATCGATAATGTCATTACTTGCACCTCATAAAGCCTTTGAAATAGGACTAAAGAAGGTATTGGAAGTTTTAAGTAACAGTGAGGTAACTTGTCACACTTATCAGGTTGCGACTGATCCTAAGGTTGCAACAGATGTGGTGTGGCCTGAATTATGGCTTGGTGGGGTGAAGTGGGTGAGCTATTTATGGGAAAAGCCTCCCTATCGATAAGGTCTTGAAACACATTTTTAAATGCAACACAACCACTAATTTTTTGACCCTCTATATTATGGTATAGGTAAAAGTGATCCTCCCTATAATTCTTAGGCTTAGTTGTGTTCAGGTTGAGAGGGTGCATGCTGTGTAAGGCAATTGTTTTTGCCTCCTACAACTTTTGAAAAATGGTCAACATGGGCTCAGATAATGGAGTACAGGTACAAGGTTGGCATCTTAAATGAGGTGGATGTAGTGGGCCAGTTTTGTGAGGTGGCAGGGCTATGTGTATCTCATTCACATGCCTAGGTTGCTCTGCTTGATTTGTCGACATAGGTAACGACTCATTAACTATGCTTATTTTTTGATTTAGTAGTGAGAGGATTGTCAATTTGAAGTTGATTTTTCTCGAGCATGTCCTATATTATGTTCTTAAATGAGTAACATGATTGAATGTCATGACCATTTTGTTGATAATAAGGATAGTACAAGCCCTCTTGATATCGTTTAGGCTTTGGCTTATTAGGATCTGAAGGGTGGATCTTTGGTATGGTGATAGCCTTTAACTCACATAATAAATTAAAAATTGATGCTAAATATTCATATAGTAGCATATGATCGTGAGGCTAGAGATGTTGTTGCTTTTGCCCCTGATCCTATTGGGGTTTGTTTTGTAATTACAGAGGAGGCAGTTTGGTCTTGGATGTGGTTTGCTGCTATAGCTTAATGTTTGTGAGTTGATTTGTGATTTGTTGTAAAGCATCATTTTGGTGATTCATTTATATCTCAATTTTGGCTAGTCGATCCAAGATATGTTGCAAGAATATCAAGGGTGGTAATTGTATGGATGTTGATGAAGTTGGATGGTAAATAACAAGTGGTGGAAGTAGATTGGGTGCAGGTGCCATAAGATAATTAAGCAGGTGTGGGTTAAAGATCCTCAACATATAAGGAGATGTGGATGGTTTATGATGATATTATCTAGTGAGTATATCCACATGCTCTTGTTCTTGATTCAGCTCATGCTCTTATTCCAACTTAGGGTGCTTAGTTATGATAGATTGGTTTTCCTCATTTTGGTTTAACAGATACGCCTGCTATTTATTTTGTGAAGATGTTAGGTAAGATGGGGTAGGTGTGACTAGATTCAATGGTGGTAGTAGTTGTGGTGTAGAGGGAATGTTAAATGGATCCACACATTGTGTAGATTGATTTGGAGAGCCTTGGTTATCTGTCACAATATTGATAATTCCTACAAACTCATGGGAAGGTGGATCAGAATTTGGACAAGTCATGTATACCTCATTAACACACCTAGGGTGCTCTACTTGTATCCCATGTTTGGGTAATAAATCAAGAATGGTACCGATAGGTAATGACTTGACAGGAGAGCAACCTAGATCTTTGCATAACTTGATGATAGGTGTAAAATTAATATGTTGTGCTATATGCTCATCAAGTTTAGGATTGGTCAAATGAACCATGACCCATGGTGGGGTGGATGAAGATTGTATGGTGTGATCTGTTTCATCCATAACAACAACATATTATTCCTCATTGATAGGATTGAGAATGTCCTCTACCAAAATGGTCAAAGTGGATGTGGGAGTCTCCTCGATTGGTTCCATCAACATTTTCATACTTAGGATATCTAAGGATGTAGAAGGGATATCAGGAGAAACTGATCGTGATAGGAGATATGGAAAAGGTGGTGATTATTTAGTGCATAGTTATAATGGTGGAGCTAGAAATTTGATGGTGACATTTTGTTGGATGTCCAGGTGAATGGATGGCAAGGTGGATTCTTGTAGATAATCAATCATACTATAATTTTTGAAGGGATATGGATCAACGTGAACCACATGGACTTGAAATTCATGTATGAACTTGAGATGCTAATGCACTATGGATGGGACACACTTCACATATCTCATCCAAGGACTTCCAAGTAGTATATTGTACTGTCTTGCACCCTCCAAGATGTGGCACAATGTAGGTATAGTCTTTAGCCCAACCTGACTATTATGCCAACAGTGGAGGATAAAGCATCATTAAATGCTTGCAAGGTGAATGTGGATGTTGTAATGTGTGAAGGAAGAAGGTTGAGATGTTTTAGTGCAACTATGGTGATGATATTTATGGAGGATCCCATGTAAATCAACACCCGCTTATAAGGAATTCTATTTATGCACACAATGATGTGCAATGGCTGATCAACTATGTTAGAAGACACTAATTTTATCTCATGATATTGGAAGGTTATAATGGGATTCTTACATGTTTGAATATACCCCATGAAATTGGTAAAAGCATTGGGATTTTGGGGTTGTAATTCAATCGATATCAAAATTTCCATAAAGGCTTCTTGATGTCTTGGCGATTGCTATATTAACTTGTAGATGGACATTTTAGCTGATGTCATACATAGACTTTGAGTAAGCCTACTTCTGATCGTCATCACTGATTGAGGTGGTGGACCTTGGTCAAGATTTTAGGATAAAAAAGACTATGATGTAGAAGGAATGTGGAATCCCCTATTAGGTCCCTTAGTGGGTGGATTATGTCTAGCAGTAGTACGGGCTCAATTTTGATCAAGAAGAGAATATTCTTGATTGTATGGAAGACCCATATATGCCTCCTAGGTTGGGAGATCTTAGAGGTTATATTCCCTGTAAGTGGTGTCAATATTGTAACGAAGGCTAGGATACCATTTTGGGATAACCAAATCCTCAAAACTAAAGCAGAGAAATTTTGGTTCTCCTTGTAAATTTTCTACATCGCCAGCTCATGACTGAGCTTGACTGCGTGTAGTTACCATGATCTTGATTATGTGAACAATAAAGAAACAAACAAGGTATATAATGTGATTATATTTTTTATTTTTCTTTATGAATCCCTATACTATTTTGTGCATTTTAATGTTGAAATACCCCTATCTCCTATGGAACCAAGGGTAAATAAAATAGAAAACACTAGAAGGTAATTCAAGAACACCTCCATGACGAAGAATGTATCCAAATGGAAAATACTGGTTTATTATTGGATGTTAAATCAAGGTAACCTAAGGAACTAAAATCACTCCACTAGGGAGGTTGCACTATCTGAGTCCTACTACTAGCCCAAGAAGGAGTTTGCTTCATCACTCGGGTTTGTCTTGGATAACAATGATAGCTGTGTTCCACTGATTATTTCATCCCATGGTAAAAAGGCACTACTAATCCTTCCTACTCCAAGAAAACCCAAGAGTAGGGGACCTTCTAGTGATGAAGTCAAAAGAATCCACTCACTTTGGCCAACTAGGTGTCTAGGGTGCGAGCCAATGGATGGAGATGAAGCCAACCATGGCTCGTCTCGATTAATGACTGGGGATGAAGTCCAACTCGTTAGTGTTAAAGTAGTATGTGGTGTGTGGGATTATTTTTATTTTATGCAAAGGAAAGTAAAAGTAAGAAGCCTTCCATGATTTTTTACTAATGCATAAATAACATTTCAAATTTAGATTTATAAATAATAAACATTTTAATTTTAGAAACTTTAAGTAGCCTATAAACAATCAAACCATGATAGCAATCAAACAAAGGCCATATCCATGTAGGGTAGTCTATAGAAGAGACCGTATGATACAAGGACAATTAGAAAAATGGGCCATCTATGACAAGAAAATCCATAGATAGAGGCCATTTGATCTAGGGATGGTCATAGATAAAATATTTTAAAGCTGAAAGATCTTCTGTAATTCCTCTACTTAAGCATAAAATTTTTAATTTTATTTACTAGAAATAGGAAAGGAAGGATATAATAACTCACAGGTGTAGCCTAAGTTTGCTGTAGATGTTGTTTCTGATTTTGTGGACTTCTACTCTGAGGTCATCTCTGGGAGGGATGATGGCACCTGATGGTTGTCTCGGGGTGAGATGGTTGCAGTTGCAGACCATATATATCAGGGATGACAGTACCTGCAAATCAAAAATACCAAGAAAGACAACAATTAGCAATAAATGTACAAAATATGAAAAAGTCGTGATCACCACTAAAAATGCTAAAAAAGATATTGTACACCTATGCAATGAACTAGAGAAAAAATTAGATAGCAAACTATGTTATTGTAATAACAAAAGCAAGATATGAAATAATGATGCCCTTTTATTAATATCAATTATGTCCTTCAAGAATGTTACAATGGAATCCCATTGAGGGATTTGCTGCCAATCTGATACAAATTTACAATAAGAAAAGTAATCCAAGGTGCATCTCGTAAGATCTCTCTGGCATCTCACAAACTGATTATTGATAGGTTTTTTGTGACTATTGTGATGTATGATGATAAGGTGTAAATATTTATGCCATTTACTCCATGTAAAGACCTATAATATGCACACAAGAAGACCAAAAGAGCATCAAAAGCATATGAAAAGCCTCCCAAGATAAGGCCCATAGTAATGATAAAGAAAGCAATAAAGAAGCTAAAATGTGACAAATAGATGCATGAAAAATTAAATCTAACTATGTTAAGAAGTAATTAAAATACTGCTAAACCTAATGAAAGTTAGAAAATAGAGAAACATATCTCTATCGGGAGGCTATCTCTATGTAGGACAGTCTCACTTGTGGGCCATATCGGGGTGAGACGATCATGCCTATGGGCCATCTCTGAGTGAGACAAATGTTAAAATATGAATGAAATCATTGTGGCCGATGCGAGGCGATGTCGGGTTTGATCCATAGATTGATTGACATTCTTGGTGTGCTCATGAGGAATGAATTAGGGGTAAAATATACATCGAAGCAAGGGCATTGGATGATTAAAGGAGTATGAATTTCATCTTCAACCTTTGAGCCATTGGCATGCTTTGAAGCTCCATGATTGAATTTTGGTAGCACTTCATTGCTTATGAGAGTGAGATCTCTCTTGTTATTCAATTCGATAGCACTTCTATGCATAAAAATTTCAAGGCTTTTTATGAAGGCTAATTACATTTTTATAGATTTCTAAATGGGAGTCCAAATCTTGTTGAAGAAGCCAAGAAGCGGTTAGGATCAAGAAACCATTATCAAGAAATTGTTGTGCTTGGCTGGCGTGTAACCATTTAAATTGTAGTGTGAGCACTTACTTCTGGTGCGATTGTATTGAGGTGAGATGATCATGATTGGGCCATATTAGGGTGTGATGATCATGGTTAGGGGTCATCTTAGGGTAATACGATCACTGTGGAGGCCATCCTTTTATGGGATGGTTGTGGCTGCAAAGGAAAATTATTTCATGTTTGAGTAGTGAGAACCATTGATAAGTCCTATAGTTGCCCAAGGTGGGTCATATGGCCTTAAAGGAGTCCATATATGTAGTCTCCTCAATATGACTTGTTTTAGGTGTCTACAATAACACATAGTTCTTGTTTTATAAATTGGAATGTAACATTGATGTATAGACATTAATTGATATATATGAGATAAGCTTATGGATTTCACTCTATGTTACACTTGTGATGTATGATTTTATTTTAACTACTTCTTACTTATATGAGTCATATGATATTAATTTACTTTTGATGTATGCTAATTATAAAATTTTATTTCCTGCATGACATTATATATTGATTGTGTAACATTTTGTGTGAGATTTTAACCTCATGAATCGCCATGTTGCATTTGAGCTAATATGTATGACTACTATATTATAATTTTTTTATTCCCAAAAATATTTCTATAAAACCCTACCAAGTATATACAGGATTTAAATTCTTCCACTAATACAAAATGCAAGTGATATATACCTCAACCAAGAGCAATTGAAGCACCCTAGGAGCATGAAATCTTTGAAAGAACTAGACATGCTCACCATGATAGTAAAAACAATATGCACTATAATACTCGTGGAGTGTGAAGTTAAATTAGAGAGATCTAGACATGCACCATTATGGTGGAGAGGAAAAATACATACGATAGTGTGCCTAGGGTGTGAAGTCCAATAAATGAAAAATAGATATTCCCACCACTATAGTAGAAAAAACATGCACTATATCATCCATAAGAAATGTAGTCAAATAAGAGAAGGCTAGACACACACCACCATAATTGGAGGTCTTCCCTTGGGAGAAAAAAATAATCTCTAGAGATATTCAATGTCATCAAAGGTCAAAACATGTATTGTAGTGCACATGGTGCATGAAATCATATAATATAGAATATGCACGCCCATACTAGAATAAGGGAGGAAAATAAAATTATCTACAATGCCCTCACTATATATGGATAGAGAAGAACACACTCTATAGCACCCTTGTTACAAAGGGATAGAAAAATAACATGCTATATAACACCTCTACTATAGAATGACAAGAAATAATTCTTGCAAATAATTTTAAAGTCATTAAGAGGGAAAATACACATTCCAACATGCCTAGGGTATACAAATTCATAATAGAGAAAAAATATACCCCTACTGCAATTTTAAATGGGAAATCACATGATTGGTAGCACCCCTAGTACATGAAGTTATGCAAGAATAAAAGCATAATCTCATTACAAAGGGATAGGGAAAAACTCAAGTTTTGTAGTAACCCCAAAACATGAAGCTTTGCAATATAAAACAAGCACATCCCCAATAAAAATGGATAGGGAAATAATACACTCTATAGCACCCTCACGACATGAATTATTTAAGACAAAATAATCACATCATCACTATACAAGGATAAGAAAAAAATGTGCTCTGCAATACACCTCCTATAGAGGGAGATAAAACAACATTTTGACTTTATTTTGAAATTAGTATTTGATTACGAATTCACTTTACTTCCAACAGTTGGATTTACTTGAGATTGATTGATTTTGAAATTTAGTTTTGAGTTTTTAATGAAGATGAGATTGAATTGCCTTAGTGTTCGTGTATATACCATATGTGAAATAGCATGGACATGAACTAAGATGAGATGGTTTATTGCTATTAAAAAACTTGGTATTAACATAGAAAGACACAAAAAATAAAAATGAAAGACCCTAAAGAGAACATGAATGTCTTGTATTGAAAAAGAATTTTTTTTTAGAGAATAAGAAAATAAATTGTAGATGAATTTCATGACAATCAATACTAGCAAAAATGACAAAAAACACAAGGCAAACAAAATTACCACTTTTTGAACCTAAATTGCTAAAAATGCTAATATCAGTGCTTAAATTAATAATCATTACAATTGGAGGAAAGTTTTGAAAATGATGAACTAGACATAGAAAAATGTGCCAAATATCAAGAATGTAAATAATTCAAGCAGAATAAATGCTAAAAGCAAGCAAACAAAGAAAACAAAAACAAAGTCAAGTAAGAAATCCATGCATAAAAGCATTTAATATACATAAAGTTGGTAGGTTAATCCAACTCAACACTACATGATCTTTGCCTTCCTCACTATGCTACTCTCTGTTGACTTTGTGCTTCATTCCAGAATGCTACCCAACATTGCTTCAACCCTGCTCAATGTAGGACACCATAGGATCTTGCCATTTGATGCTTGGATGTCTAGAACACTGCACTCTATCCACTATCTAGGGCATTATCTATTGCTTATAATACTTTGTCCAAAGTATTGTCATTATCTCAGGCACCGTTCAATATCCACTAATTAGGATGTTGTCCAATACCTTTGATCAGAGTGCTATCCAATACTCCGAGCACTGTCCAATATTCTAAGCATTGTCCAATACTCTCGGTGTTGTCCAAAATATTTTATTCAAGGTTTTTCCAAATTTACCTTTGAATGCTATCCACCCTGCATTGCTCTAGCTTGTTGTTCAATATATTCTTGATGTTCTTCCTTGCTCTTAGCTCAATGTTCTAGGACTCTAAGACTAGTTATGTTCATACTTTTATGCTTCTATTTAGCTCTATGTTGAACATAATAGCACTTTCTTCTAGAGATAAATACCACTATCTACTAGAGCCGTATTATTCTACCTTCTAGAGTAGCATGATGTTGCCTTCTAGAGTTGTATAATGCTCCCTTTATTGAGGTGTATGAGGTTATCTTTCTTGAGCTAAACGAGGCTACCTTTCTATTATTTTAAAATATGTTATTTTGCTTTGAATAAATTTCTCTTTATTATTATTTGAATTGAATCACTATGTATTGAGTTGAATATGATTGAAGATATTTTCTCACAATGCTTGTTTACTTCTAATGATTGCACTATAGGATATTTTCAAGAGCCGAATCCCTTCCACTATATCTTGCTACCTTTATACCTAAAAATTTCTTATGTCAAGGTCTATCTTCGAGGCCTGAAACTCTTTTTATGTCAAGGTCCATATCCAAGACCTACAACTCTCTCTTTCTTTGTCAAGGTCTATTTCCAAGACTTGTATTCTCTCTCTTTCTATGTCAAGGTCTATCTCCAAGAGTTGAATGCTTTATGTCATGGTCTATCTTCAAGACTTGAATGCAATATTGTCAAGGCCAATTTATCTGTGATCTAAAACTCCAATGTCAAGGCTTCTAAAACTTGAATATTCAATATCAAGGTCAATTTATCTATGAACTAAAACTTTAATATCTTGCAACTCTAATTAATCAACTACTTTATGAAAGCTTTCTTTAACTTTCTTGATATATCCTTCTACTAGTATGCTTTATCTTTCACTTAGAAGATGAAATTATTATCTATCTATTGTAGGAATATTCTCACTCTTCTAAAGACTAATTTTTGTTGCAACCTATAAGAACTCAATAATATTCTCCTCCTTGCTAGAGAAGTTACTATTATATCTAGGTGACTTTGAATGTCCCTAAATCCTTCTCAATGTCAATATGACTTTAATGGTTCTGAATTATTTAATATCTAAAATCAATGTTAAGGGTTGGCAAGACCTTGAATGATCAACTATCTTGAAGTTGATTTTGCCTTCCAATATTTAATGTCAAGGGTTGTCTATGACCATTAATGATCAACTATCTCAAAGTTGATACACCTTCCAAAATAACTACGTCCTAGTCTATACTGGTTATAACCATGGGAAGACTCTATAGATGAGTCCTGGTATTCATTGGTTATTATTCAACCATGGAAATACTATATAGATAAGTCTTGGTCTTCACTGGTTATTATTCAACCATGGAAAGACTCTATAGTTGAGTCTTGGTCTTCATTTTTTATTCTTTAACTATGGAAAGAAAGACTTTCTACTCACTGTGATATTCAAAAAACATTTTTGTAATAGTGGATAAATTAATGTGATCAACCTATGTAGGTGATAGCTTGATGGATTTTTAATCCTTAATACTTCTAGAATAATTACAAGTTAAATATCACATGATCAAATATAATATAGCCACAATATGATAATATCATAATAAAAATGAAAGTAGACAATATGAGCAAATTAATATGTATGTAAAGGCTAATAATATATCAACGAACATTTAGTAATAATCTAAAATATGAATGTAAATAGCCCGAATCATACAAATACAAAGTATGTAGTACAACTTACAATATTAATTGCTCAAAGTGTATGCACTTTTTATTACTTCACATTCTCTTACAAATATGATACTGATAATTTGATGATATTATTTGATTTATATTCATATTGGAGTACTATATAGCCATATTAGAAGGACCCTTTGGTTATTTAACTATTCCTTTCCATATGCCAAGTCTCATGACTCTTGGCTTGTCTACTTTACACTTATACACATGACTCTATATTGTATGCACACCTAGACATGACTCTTGACCTTCACTTTACACACTCTAATATAAGATACTTGTGCACATATTTACATTACATATTTGATCTCATACATACAAGATACTTGTGCACATAGACTCAACTTACATTTGCACACACACTCACATGAAACTTGTGCATTTCCTACACATACACACTTACATGAAAGGGGAAATAATACTCACACTCTAAACTATGACTCAACCCTAATCTAATATTTACAAGTTGTACCATGAAGGTACCATGGGGGTACATTAGCATGTACCAAATAATGTAATATAATCCAATAGTTTGAAACCATAGGATTAATCTTTCTATGTTACACCCTTCAACATAATTTTATGATTTCTCCTTGGAAGCCCTATGGCTCATGTGATAAATAGAAGTGAAGTCAATTTTATTTTGTATAAAAATAGTCCCCATAACTAGTCAAATATATCTATGCATCAATATCTCATCTTCCAAAAGGATGGTCGGTATTTTTCTATGACTTTAGGAGTAAGAGAATTAGGTTTTACCAAGTAATAATAGAAAAGCATAGCAAAAATTTTAAGGTTGGATTATCTTTTCTAATGCTTTGGGGTATTTTATTAAAGATAAACTTTCAAAAGTCATAAATATTACATATTCAATCAGATTGAGCCTATTTTTATTTTTTAAAATGTTTATATATATATATATATATAGTAAGGTTATTTAAACTTGTTTGTTATCCTTAAGACAAAAAGATCTAAGAAATTGATGGAATGCAAACTATTGATACCTAGTCTAAATTGGTTACATTATTATAAGTGGGTAACCTAAATAGCTAATTTACTCAAAGAAGAGTGTCATGGATATACATGAAACCTAAAAATACTCCAATTAATAACACTAATGAAAAGGAGAAAATATTATAGCTTAAGAAGGAGGAATTTTATGGGATAATAACCTTTAATGCTAAATTATAGATAATTGTGAATCATAAGGATAAAACTCAAGTCTCTATTTAGAAATGGAAACAACGTTCAAATCAGTAGAATATAAACAAATCTCACTAATATTAAGATGGAAAAATTTGATAGTGAGGGACTATAGTGTGAATTTTAATAATGTTAAAATTTATATTTCTATTATAAGAAAACACATGAAGAATATTTTTAGGTATATAATACAAATAATCTATATATATGTTTTATATAAAATATTTATTGTCATTTTGCAATATCTTGTGATTTTGGGAGAAGTAGAGGTACCTACACTTGATGAGGTATTTATTATTCTTATTTGACATAAAGTACTCCAAGGCATATATGAAATGTATGGCCCAAATAATAGGATAGTAAACAAGGTGCTCTAAGTGTCGTTTCTTTAAATAATGTATTGGATAAGTCTAAGCAATTATCATAAATCATTAAAAAAGAATCTCAAAGAAGCTATCTTATGACTTTTTTAAAAAGGGGTCACAAGACCTAGACTTGGCATGCATCAATTTGAAAGTTTGATGAGATATCTAAGGATTTGAATTTGATATGGAAGTTCTTAGGGCCTCACATGAATAAATAATAATAACTTTAATCATGTAAATGTGATTTTGTGCTTAATATATTCATCTTCTTATCATATCTAGAATGCATTGTTGAATCTAGAGATACAGAGCATATGTTCAAGCATAACTATCATTTTTAATTATGTCCAATTACATAGTGAAGAAATGTTATTATTAGTAATGATTCAACTTTAGAAGTATAGGTTGTCACGACATCAATGCTTTTTTTTATATAAAAAAGGGGTAAATTTTTTATTGAAATCAGAAAGGCATACAAAACACAAGAATCATATTACAACAAAATTGCCTCATCCAGGCATATCGTATTTCAGCAAACTAGTAAGATATTGAGAGCATGCTAAAGGAAGTTGATGCCACTCCCTAACATCCCAAACTTTTTGAAATTCAGAGACCCATTTAGCCAAACAATCAACAACACCATTCCACTCCCTTGGAATATGAGTAAAAGCGATGAAATCCAGATGACAACAAAAATGGAGAATATACCTAACCATCCCGACCAACCTTCAATTAACATTGGTAAGATTACAGATATTCAACAAATTAATGAGAATTTTAGAATCCGATTCACAAATTATCCTACACCAACCCAAATCATATCCTTGTTCCAATGCATAAATAATAGCAAGGGCTTCCATATAATTATTGGTATGTCTTCCTTTAAAACATGAGAAAAAGAAACATACCGCACCACTTCAATCACATCCCACTCCACCAATACCAATATTTCCAGGATTACCTCTTGAAGACCCATCAATATTAATCTTAAGAACCCCCCTAGGAGGCGGGTGCCATCTACCCTCTCTTTGCACTCTGTTATCAAATCCCCTCATGCTAAAAGAAATAGTAGCATGTGGACTAGACACCGTCAAACCCAAACTATGCATAATATGGACCTCCATTGTGTCCACAGGAATAATAATCTCACATTTGGTAGACACAGTTTCCTGGAGAATTCTCAAAATTCTCTGCCAGACTTGATAAGTAGATAATTGTTTCCCTTGAATTTTTTTTTGATTCCTTTCAATCCAGATTTACCAGAAAATGCATGAGGGACGAATATGCCAAGAAACCTGTAAAAATAAGACCTTAGCCGGAGGCCTTCTAAAACTCCTCCAGAAATCCAAAAGAGAATAAGAATGAACACAAGACCTAACCTTATCTCCATTCTCTTGCATCACTCATACTAGTAAAAAGATGAAATCAGTTACATAAACTTGTCAAAGGAATTAGTGGTGATTTTAAAGGTGTTTCTTCAATATGTTTTTATTAGAAAGATCATATGCATAAGCTTTTTGAGGCTCTTGAATATTCAAATTAGAAATAATTTATTGTTGTGGTGGCTAAGGATGATAATACTAGTGAGATGTGGTACCAATGTTTGGGTGAAAATAATTTTAGATCCATAAGGAACATGATTCTTCATCATGTGTTTGATGATATGTTACTTGTTGATTCACTTAGTGGTATGTAAAGGATGTACACTATAGAAAAATTGGTACATGAATACTTTATTAAGGATTAAGCTTGACATGCTTATCAACCTTTCCATTTAATTCATAATGTCATTTTCAATCCTATGTATAAAATTACAAATTCTATTTTTATATATTTGATCTCATTTATTAACTTGTCTAAGCATATTTGATTATTGAAACATCAAATCCAAAAACGAAACTTTTGTAAAGTTTGAATATTCCAAATATTTTATGGAAAATTAGAGTAGGATAGAAACAAAGTATATAAGGATTGAATATAGGAAGAGTACATGAGTAATGAGTTTCAATAATTTCTCACCACTCTTAAAAACATCTATTCACTACATAGCGTAATTATGTACATGAATGAAAAGATAGAACTACCATACAAATGGATCTATGCAAGATTCATGTGGAGTAATAGATGTTATATTTTGAGAAAAAAAAAATATTATGCAACTTACATTATCAATAGGACTCTTACTTACATAATAAAAAAGATGACATCTTATGAGAGGTGGACATGAGAGTGGCCTTCAATTATGCTCTTCAATATATTTGATTAAGTAGCATGGGAACTTATTTTGATTAAATGGTTAATAAAATTTGAAACTAAATTCAGTTTTTATTGGGTATAGTGAAGAGTTAAAGGATTATCAAATCTATGATTTAGTTCTATACACTTTGATAATTTGAAATACATTCATTTTAAGGAGGTTTTCAATCATGGACCTTCTTGATATCATTTGTCTCTTCCTACAAATATTCCTCCGCTATGTTTGGTTCCTATCTATAGTCACCCGTGACATGTCAATATTATTCATTATATTCTTCATCATGTTTGGTCCTATTGATAGTTAATTTTGATATATTCATAATATTTTTTATTTTAATTATGAGGGTATTTATTTAATTGAGGTTACCACTTATTTTCCTACCACTTTAAAGTGGATGTTTCTTTATTCTTTGATGTTTCATGCCTTCTTCCAATTCTTGATGTATTTTTTTAGATGAGTTACCACCTTTAAGCACTTATTTGATTGAGAAAAACACTCTTCCTAAGGTGTCATGACCCACGCATGGCCAAATTTTTCATATATTGATTTATGAAATTTGTGATTGTTTTAAGAGATTGACTATATTGCTTTATGATGCATAAATGATAAAGAAGAAATGTTAGTAATGGATGTACGTGTTTGTAGGAATAGACATCTTTGCAAGTGGGCTGAGAACTGATGGCTATTAGAGTCAAAATGATCTGACAAATGATTTACCTATTTTGAAATTAGTCTATGCCTTTGCAATTTGTCATGTTATTGCTGCACTTACATGTTAGGTGGTGTTAAGTTGACCTTACTAATGTGTTTTATGAAGGTTTAATATTGCTTTATTAAAAAGGATATAATGTTTAATATTGCTTTATTAACATTATTATTAATATGCTAAAGCATTGAAATAAATGAAAATACAACATTTATTAAACAACAATGCAATAGCTTTAAAATTAAAATAAAATCTATCTTAATGGGTTGTTATGTTTGGGTAGTTTGGAAGTTCATTTTTTAAAGTGAACCTCTTGGGGTTGTCCTTTAAACCCTTATGGAAAAAGAAAGAAGAGGGGGGCTGTTGGTTTATGGGAGATCTAAGAACATAAGATTTTAGGAGTCTTACCATTACGTACTAGAGGAGCAAAAGATTGTTTTAGAATCAAGAGGAACCAGACAATGAAGATTACACCATTGGAGTGCAGTTGACTTGCTTTTCCAAATGAATAGTTCTCACATTGAGGTGCTCTGTGATATTTCTTTTGAATGGAGTCAGTGTTTGCTTGGAAATAATGCAGTGTTAAGATTATATTCTTTGACCAACAAATTGATGTCTCGAGATTTAACCTCCTCCTTGAATGACAAAATATATGTATTCTATTATAACCCTTGAAGTGTTATTTTTTTCACCTATCTGTTTGTATTTATTTATAAATAGTTGATTGCTCTGGAAGTTACATATAGTGGTATCACTATTCGAAATACATAAATTTAGACTATGTTTATCATCTTCCCTATGCTATCAATATGTGGTGTTCAGCAGCAAATGTTCGACGTTCGCGGGCCCTGTTCGGTGCAGGAGAAAACTATTCACGCTGCACAAAGCCGTGAAGAGCAAAAACCTGAAATAAAAAGTTTAACTTTTATTTTTAATAGTCTCTTACCATATGTTTGAAACACCTCTCAAATGGTAAACTTGGATGTGCCCCACGTTTAGGCTATTAGTTGACTAGATGCGTGACGAGTCAATTGTGTGCTTTATGTAGTAGTTCGTGCAATCTCTATATAGACAACACACAAAATTTAAATGGAGACTTAATATTTTATGAATGAATTTATAAAAGGCGACCCACACATATTTAAAAAAGTAGCCTAATTTTTAATTAAATTAGAGTGGAGAAAAAGAATAATGTAGAGACTAATTTATGTTCGAGTATCTTCTCTATAAACTCCTAAAAATGAAAATATGATTTGTTGATACTGTATATGGAAGATAATGAAGTACATACATACTTTGTATTAAGAAATAAATTACAAAGAATATCCTCATAATAAGTAGACATTATATTTATTTATTTTATTATAGACATGCTTATATTATTAAAAAATAAAAATATAAGAGGTTAGGATTACTTTGAAATGTTTTATTATTGCAAAAAGGGGTTTTGTAATGATATATGGCATGTATTTGTTTATGACACTTTAAGAAAAAAAAAAAAAAAAAAAAATATATATATATATATATATATATATATATATATATATATATATATATATATATATATATAGAGGTTAGAAGGAAATGACCTATAGGTAAAAGATAATTCATTTCATCTAAAAATGAATTTAATCTTTAGAATAAATATATTACATGCTAGGTAAATATGAATTAATATTATGATCAATCTATTATGGATTAGATGATCATTAATTAAAGGATAAGTTATTTTAATGAAATATTGAATTGATATTTATATTGTGATTAAGTTGTTGCTTGATTCATTTTGGAATTATGTAATTATATGGTTGAAATATATTTTGAAATTGAAATAGTCTATGTACTATGCTTATTTAATGACTTTATGAAAATATTAATTCATTATTCAAATTGAACAAGTCTAGTTGGTTGTTGCTTATGTATATTTATTTTGTAATATTATGTTATAAATTTTGGGAAGGATTAGTAATGTTTTGTAGACTTTGCAAAAAGTCTAGCTCATTTCTAGTAAATGAATAACTAGGTTGATGTTTTGGAAATGGAATCATGTACCATTTGAAATTTGATGTATTTATGTTGAATTGGTATTCTTATTATGAAAAGAAGAATATTTTGTATTATATAAATAAATGATGGATTGGGTATGGGACCCAATAAATAGAAAGGAACTTATGGGGGTTCCACAATTACTCTTTTGTAAGAAATTACTCAAGGAGAGGACTCTTGAGTATTAGTGGATTGATGAATGAATGGGGTTTAATGAGAGGGAATTATGGGGTTCCCTCACTTTTGTAAAAAGGAATTTACAAATTCTTGTAATGCAAGTACATAAGAATTGTGAAGATTCTTATGCAATAGATTGAAATTGTGGTAAAAGGAATAATGGATTCCTTTTTGTAGATTGGCTAATAGACTTGCAATAAAAATAAATATGGACTATTTAAGGCTGGGTTTTTCTCGAAAGGGTTTCCTAGGATACATGATGTGTCATTTGTGTATATTTTGTAGAACTTGTTATGGAATTATATTAAGCATTTATAGATCTATTGCTATGAATTGTATATGAAGAAGAAATGGATTTGTTTATTTTATTATGCTTTTTATGGAAAGTAACATTGTAAAGAAAGGTAAATGATTAGCTTTCCTTTATCTCTTGCAATAGAATATGGATTATGAAATTGTGGATTTTAAATTTGAAATGAATGAAATAAAAGGATAAAGTTATTTCTTAGATTCACCTTAGGGTTTGGGGATTCTTCCTTAAGAGGATTTATCCATAGAATGCCAACCTAATTAGACCCCTAAGGTTAGGACCATAACTAAGGGAGATGTGATGTGATAATCCCTTAGGGTTACAATGGGAACTTTAGTAATAGATCATTGAAGTGTGCTTTGAAAGATGGTGAGCTTAGAATTCCATTGTAACTAAATTTTTGTGATGGGTTCTCCAATAGACAGTGAGATACCCATGTGAGATATGTCATGCAAATGATAGTCATAGGAACTTGAATGACTATGGAAGAATTCCTATGGGGATATCATTTGGTGTGGTAGTCATTGGAAACCTCGATTGATTGATGGGCGACTATATGGGAGATGCCACACGGGTGATAGTCACCTCCATTAAGCTATCAGAGGGATAGTTTAATGGTGCATAATAGTTTTATACTAAATTAAGTGTGTGTAAAACTATAAGAAGCTTACACCTAAGTACTAGTAAGGAATGATTAACACTAGTAAGGGATTTGATATCCCTTTTCTCAAATGAATAGGATAGGGTTAACCCACACACTATGGTCAAAATGTCCTTCAAAAGAGATAAAGGAAATGGGGTGACCACTCAAAGGTGTCCTTTAAGTTGTATGGGTAGTGTACAAGGTAAACCCCAAAATTGTTGTGGGAGTTTGGCCACTCCTGTCCACTCGAGGGATGCTGCAACATCTGGAACTTAGAATGTGGTAGAAGATTTTGTGGAATTTATCTGGATTATCTTGGTTAAACTTGAACCTTAAAAAAAAATTGGGTTAGATTTTATATTATTACAATTGGTATCAGAGCATGGTCGTAGGACTCTGAGCTTTCCTAGGTGAAAATATAAGGAATAGGATTGTAAGATTTCCTAGGGGTGAACCTAACCATGACTACATTTGATGTGCATCTTAGAAGAAAAGAACCTTCCCATCGGTATGGTAAGTAAAGCTAGCCATTAATATAATGATTGAATATACTCTTAGTAGGGCACCTTACGTGGAGTAAGTGTGACCAATGATATTATTGAAGGACTGATAATACTCTTGAAATAACACCTCATGTAGAGGTAAGTGAGATTATTGATATCATCAATGGATGATGATACTAGTCATTAGTTTATATGAAGGATATAACTAGCTTAGATAATATATCTATAAACGTCGAGAGTTATCAATCTTGGGGTGCCTATCTCATTTCTTGGGGGTGTGATAGAAAGTTTGGGCACCATTTTAGTTTAAACAGTTTAAATATTTTTTATCCACTGTAACCCTTAATGTCGACGGATAATTTTTTTAATGTTGGATTTTTTAATAAAATAGTAATATTGTTTATGACGTGGCTGACCTTCCTGGATGCCATTGTAGGATGCCTATCAGCGTAACTAACTAGTGGTTACAAGTACAATTCAAGGATAAAATTGTAACCTAACTTAACTTCCTTTGTGGCTGAGGAAAAAGGGGTACTTTTTAGGAAGGGACAAGCGAGACCCTGATCATTATCAACTAAGTGATAACGATCCTATTAGATATGACACCTTGCGGGTAGATAAGTGTGACCATAATTATTATTTGATGACCATCATAGAGGTGGTATATTATGGAAAGATAAGTATGACCATGATTTATATCAAGAAGTGATAATGATCTAAGTTAGTTCATGGAGAAATGAAACTAACTAATGATAAGTGCAATTTGGAACCCTTTTCATGGATAAGAGATGATACTTGTTGAAAAATGATTATTTGAAAAGGTAGGGTTAACTACATGAGAAAGAGTTGTAGTATGCTCCCAAAAGTGGTCTAGAAAGAATGAAGGAATATCCAAGCACTAAAAGGCTAGTAGTTCACCGCAAAGATGCAACTATATAGACATAAAGGTATTATACCCAGAGGAACCATCATGGAGTAACATATGATGGGTATTGAGGATTGACACTTATATGTAGCCTTGCTACATGCATTTGATATTATTTTAGGGATGGATTGGTTGAAAGCTCATGAGGCTATAATCAATTTCCATGATAGATGAATTGATTACACTGATAATGATAAGAAAAGATGATGAAATTATCAATGAGCAAGGATCTTTTTGACCTCAGTTGCTATTAATAATGCAACTAAAGAAGATGATGACAAAGGGTGGAATGTTTTTTTGTGATCAAGTTTAATAAAGTAGAGATAGATAAAAAGGAAGAGGTGTTTGGGAAACACCTAATATTGCAAGAATATAGGGATGTGTTTTCTAAAGATTTACTTGGATTTATGTCGAAGGGAGAATTTTAATTCACTATAGAATTGATGTCCAAAATGGAGCCAATACATAGAATCCCATATAGGATGAATCCTCTAGAGATGTAGGATTTGAATGTACAACTCCAAGGATTAATAGAGAAATAGGTGATAAAATCTAGTGTGTCACCATGGGGTGCACTTGTTCTATTTGTAAATAAGGATGGATCACTGAGATTATATGAACAAAGATACCATCAAGAATAGATATCTCTTACCCAAAATAGAGGATTTTTTTGACCAATTGAAAGGGAAACCATATTCTATAAAATTTACTTGAAATCAAGGTATCACCAATTGAGAATTCATGAGGAAGATACTCACAAATATACCTTTAATACTCAATATGGGGACTTTGAATTCATAGTGCTACCATTTGGGATGACTAATATACCATCGACGTTCATGAAATTGATGAAAAATGTGTTTAGAAGATAGATCAATTTGTTTTGATCTTTTTGGATGACATTCTGATATATTCCAAGAATAAGGAAGAGCATGACAAGCATTTAAGGATAGTACTTGATATATTAAGGGAAAACCAACTTTATGGTAACCTCTCAAAATGTGACTTTTATGTCTTTGAGGTACAATATATTGGGCATATTATTTTTTTTGAAGGAATATAAGTAGATCCAAAGAAGATAGAGGCCATTTTGAGTTGGCCACAACCCACCAATGTGACTAAAGTACGAAGTTTTATGGGCATCATAGGATATTATAGATGCTTTGTGAAAAACTACTCTAAGATTGCCTACCCTATAACCAATATTTAGAGGAAATGAAAATAATTTAAATGGACAAATAAGTGTGAGATAAATTTTGAGTTATTAAAACAAAAACTCACTACAACACCTATTTTGAAAATTCTAGACCCATAGGGGAACTTATTAGTACACACAAATGCATCATTGGAAGGGTTAGGAGGGGTCTTATCCCAAGAGGAATCAATGGTAGCGTACGAGTCAAGGAAACTCAAGAAAAATGAAGTGAATTATGCCACTCATGACTTGGAACTTGTAGTAGTGGTGCATACCCTTAATATGTGGTGACACTATCTGTTAGGTAAACCATTTGAGCTTAGGACCAATCACTAGAGTTTGAAGTATATCTTCACTCAACCAATGCTAAATGCAATATAGAGAAGGTAGATTGAGTTCTTAGTAGAATATAACTTTGGTATAGAGCATATCAAAGGTAAGAAAAATAAAGTTGTATATACCTTGAGAAGATGAAGGTATATAAGCTGCTATAACCCATAGCCATGTAGACTTGATGGACCAAGTCAGAGAGATGCAAACATTGAATCGGCTTTGCAATGATATTCAAGAATAGTTGGCAAGAACTCCTGAAGAAAATAAAGATTATAGCATTAAGGATGGACTTTTATGCTTTAAAGATAGGGTTGTCATACCAGAAATTGGTGACTTAAGGAGAATGATTATGCAGGAGGCGCATAGATCTCCTTACTCTACTCATCCTAGAGGGGCCAAAATGAGGGAAAATATGAAAAATACAGTCTTTTGGATAGGGATGAAGAAGGACAAATGAATTTATCGCTATATGCATAGAATATCAAAAGGTGAAGGTGGAACACCAACATATAATAGGATTTTTATACCCACATGATATACCTATTCAGAAATGGTAGATAATATCCATGGATTTTATTGTGGAGCTACCTAAGAATAGATTCAAACATGATGCAATCCTGGTTGTAGTGGAAAAATTGATCAAGGTTTCACACTTCATTCTAGGGAGTACAAAGGACAATGCATTTGTGGTCACTAACAATTTTTCCAAAGAAATATTTCCATGAAGTAGCTGATATGCAAAAATATTTCCCATATTAATTTGAATGAATAAAATGTAATGTTGGTCTTATTGCAGGATTCTGGTGAAACACAAAGGACTATGTTTAGTCCAAGGGGGGTAGTATGTCATGACCCACCCTTGGCCAACTTTTTCATAGATTGATTTATGAAATTTGTGATTGTTTTAAGAGATTGACTATATTGCTTTATGATGCATAAATGATGAAGAATTGTTACTAATGGATGTATGTGCTTGCAGGAATAAATATCTTTGCAAGTGGGCTAAGAACTGATGGCTATTAGAGTCAAAATGATCTAAAAAATAATTTACCTATTTTAAAATTAGTCTATGCCTTTGCAATTTGTCATGTTATTGTTGCACTTACATGTTAGGTGGTGTTAAGTTGACATTACTAACATGTTTTTATGAAGATTTAATATTGCTTTATTAAAAAGGATATAATGTTTAATATTGCTTTATTAAAAAGGATATAATGTTTAATATTGCTTTATTAACATTATTATTAATATGCTAAATAATTTAAATAAATGAAAATGTGACATTTATTAAACGACAATGCAATGGCTTTAAAGTTAAAAGAAAATCTATCTTAACAGGTTGTTATGTTCGGGTAGTTTGGAAGTTTGTTTCTTTTGAGCGAATCTCTTTGGGGTGTCCTTTAAATCCTTATGGAAAAAGAAAGAAGAGGGGGGTTGTTGGCTTATGGGAGATCTAAGAACATAGGATTTTGGGAGTCTCACCATTATGCATTAGAGGAGTGAAAAAATATTTTGAAATCAAGAGGAACCAGGCAATGAAGGTTACACTATTTGAGTGCAGTTAACTTGCTTTTCCAAATGAATAGTTATCACATTGAGGTACTAACATTTATTTTGAATGTAATCTGTGTTTGGTTGGAAATAATGTAGTGTTAAGATTGTATTCTATAATGAATGGATTGATATCTTGAGGTTTAACCTCCTCCTTGAATTATGAAATGTATTTATTCTGTTATAACTCTAGAAGTGTTATTTTGTTTTCATCTATCTGTTTGTATTTTGACTACTCTGGAAGTTACATACAGTGGTATCACTATTTGAAATACAAATTTAGACTATGTCTACCATCTTTCCCATGCCTATAAAAGTGTGCATATCAGTGTGTGGCATTCAGAAGTGAACATTCCACATTCATAAGCCCTATTCGATGCAGGAGAACACTTTTAGCACGCGTAGAGCCAAGAAGAGCAAAAACCTAAAATCAAATGTTAAATTTAATTTTTATTGAACTCAAACCATATGTTTGAAACACCTCAAAAATGGCAAACGTGGATGCACCACATGTTCAGGTTGTGAACTGACTGGATGCATGACGAGTCAACTGTGTGCTTTCTATAATCTTCAAGCAATCTCTATTTCAATAGTGTGCATACTTTAAATGGAGACTTAATATTTTATGAATGAATTTTATATAAGGCCTTAATATGCTTTATGAAAAGGTAGGACCCATGTGCCTTTTGGAAAGCAACCTAATTTTTAATTAAATTAGAGTGGAGAAAAATAATAATGTAGAGATAAACTTATATTCAAGTATTTTCTGTATAAAATCCTAAAAATGAAAATAGGATTTGTTGATATTGTATATGGAAGATAATGAAGTTCATACATACTTTGTATTAATAAATAAATTACAAAGAATGTCCTCATAATAAGTAGACATTATATTTATTCCTTTTATTATAGACATGCTTATATTATTTAAAAGGAAAATACAAGAGGTTAGGATTACTTTGAAATGTTTTATTATTGCGAAAAGGGGGTTTTGTAATGATATATGACAAGTATTTGTTTATGACACTTAAAGAAGAAAATATATATATATATATATATATATATATAAAAGTTAGAAGGAAATGACCTATAGGTAAAAGATAATTCATTTCATGTAAAAATGAATTTAATATTTGAATTGGAA
Organism: Wollemia nobilis; assembly: GCA_028583015.1. Taxonomy (NCBI): domain Eukaryota; kingdom Viridiplantae; phylum Streptophyta; class Pinopsida; order Araucariales; family Araucariaceae; genus Wollemia; species Wollemia nobilis. The sequence continues at coordinate 426,506 of JAQPPZ010001899.1, read as the reverse complement.
CTATAGATTATAAGAAAGTAATCTTTAGAATAAAAATATTACATGCTAGGTAAATATGAATTAATATTATGATTAATATATTATGGATTAGATGATCATTAATTAAAGGATAAGTTATTATAATGAAATATTGAATTGATCTTTATATTGTGATTAAGTTGTTGCTTGATTCATTTTGGAATTATGTAATTATATGGTTGAAATATATAGATTGAAATTGAAATAGTCTATGTACTATGCTTATTTAATGACTCTATGAAAATATTAATTCATTATTGAAAAATGAACAAGTCTAGTTGGTTTTTGCTTATGTATATTTCTTTTGTAAGATTATGTTATGGATTTTGGGAAGGATTAGTAATGTTTTGTAGACTTTACAAAAGTCTATCTCATTTCTAGTAAATGAATAACTAGGTTGATGTTTTGGAAATGAAATCATGTACCATTTGAAATTTGATTTGTTTATCTTAAATTAGTATTCTTATTATGAAAATAATTTTTTGTATTATATAAATAAATGATGGATTGGGCATGGGGCCTAATAAGTAGAAAGGAACTTATGGGGGTTCCAAAATTACTCTTTTGTAAGAAATTACTCAAGGAGAGGACTCTTGAGTATTAGTGGATTGATGAATGAATGGGGTTTAATGAGAGGAAATTATGGGGTTCCCTCGCTTTTGTAAAAAGGAATTTACAAATTCTTGTAATGCAAGTACATAAGAATTGTGAAAATAGAGGGTGCAGGGTCCCAACAAGACAGAAAAACAACAGGTTATTGGCAACCAAAATACTCAGGTAAGTTCCAATCCTCTAGTTTCAAATAAATTTTCAATTCTATCCAATATGGGAGTAGGAGTATTATCAGAAGATATGGAAGCCTAGAACCTTCAGGCTAACCTTTTTGACTCTCTAGAATCCCCATCCAAGTTAGGATCCTCAAACCCTAATGCTAAAATTACTGTAAGCCCCGTGGGCATCACAAAGCCAAACCCTAATGCCCGATCTCTAGAATACCCATCCAAGTCGGGATCCTTAAACCCCAATGCTAAAAATACTTCAAGCCCAGTGGGCATCCCAAAGCCAAACCCTAATTTTGAAGAACTTAGGAAGAAAGTTGAGGCATTGGAAAATAAAAATCTCATCTCCCTAACATCATCACTAAGAGCCAGGTGAATCCTACTGAGGGGCCATCCCACAGACTAGGGGAATACATGAAAAAAGGAGAATATTTGGATGTAGGGGTGGAGATATGTGAAACTCTTCAGACTGAGGAATATGGCAGTTCGATTTTGCAACAAATTGCTTCCCCCTAGTTTAGTCCTAAACAAACCAAGAGAACTGTGAAGTCCCCTATATATTTTGGCAGTGAAAAAAGAAGAGGGAGAATATCAAATACTGAGCATCAAAAAATTAAAACTGATAATGATATTGCTAATGGAAAATAGAAAACCTTGTTTCAACAGGTTATTCCAGGTTTTGAAGACAACAAATTAGGAAAACCCCCTCAAGGGAGGGGGAGAGGAAGAAATCCCAAACAATCTAAATGAAGTTCCTCTCATGGAATGTGAGAGACATCAATGGCCTGCCCAAACACAGGGAAGTCAGTGCAATAATAAATCAAGTGAATCCAACTATTATCATGTTGCAAGAAACAAAAAATGATGATATTCAGTCAAAAAAAGTAGCAAAAAAAATCTAGAATAAAGGGGAGATGGTTTGCAAATCAGCCAGAGGAGTGTCTAGAGGCCTTATGACTTTGTGGGATCCCCAGATAGTAGAAGACACCATTATTCATAAATATGATAGGGTTCTTAGTGTTTTATTTAAGGAAATAAACAACAACGGGTCATGGATCCTTTCAAATATTTATGCCTTGACTTCAATTCAAGGCAATCTGAGTGAAATATTCCATAATATCCCTTGGATTCTGGCAAGGGATTTTAACACTCCTCTTTACCCTCAGACAAAATGGGTGGAAATGGACCACCTATCAGGAGCATGGATGAGTTCAATTACTTTGTGAACTCCAACATGTTGATGGATGTAAAACTTAGAGGAGCGAATTATACCTGGAGCAATCGACGGATAGGGTGTCATCTCATTCAAGAAAGGCTTGACAAATTTTTTCTATCAAAGGAGGCTACAACTCTATTTGGTGATTCTACCCTGCAAGCCCTTCCTAAAATTTCCTCTGATCATAATCCAATTTTATTGGAGATACCTAACTCTCTGTCCTTCAAGAAGCCTTTCAGATTTCAATCTATGTGGATCAAACATTCTAGTTTTAGAGATAACTTAATTCAGTGGTGGTAGCAGCCTGTCAGGGGTAGTGCAGCTTTTAAACTTGCTGGCAAATTAAAGTTTGTTAAGGAAAAGCTTTGAAATTGGAATAAAGAGGTCTTTGGGAAACTATTTGAAAATAAAAAACATGTTGTTGAAAGTTTGAAGATAATTGATTAGAGGATTCAACATGGTGATGCTAATGAAACTACTAGGCAAGATGAATAGACAAAACTAGTAGTGTTTCATAATAATTTGGCCTGTGAGAAAATCTATTGGAGGTAAAAATCAAGGGCTCTTTGGTTGAAATATTAATATTAAAATTCCAAGTTTTTTCATGTCACCGCGCTTAGAAATAGAAGCAATAACAAGATAAAATTAAAAAAAAATCAGATGGTTCTATTACTCAGAACTTAACAAAAATCAGAAAGGAGGTAGTAACTTATTTCAATTCTATCATTGGTCAGGAATTGTAGTGCAATGAGGAGGCCAAATATATTCTCTTGCAATCCATTCATAGCATAATAAATGAGGATATAAAACTTAAGCTTCTAGCTCCATTTTATGATGAGGAAATTAAGGAAGCCTTGTTTAGCATGGAGCCAGAAAAAGCCCCGGGACCCGATGGCTTTCTCCCTCGTTTCTATCAAGCTTTTTGGGACATCGTAAGTGAGGATGTAATTTCTACTGTCAAAGAATTCCAAGAAAGCAATCATATCCCAAAAGGTCTCAACTCTACTTTTATTTCTCTAATTCCTAAGAAGCAAACCCCTGAATCTATGGCCGACTTTAGGCCAATTAGTCTGTGCATGTTTCTTACAAGATCCTAACTAAAGCCATTGCAAATAGAATGAGAGATTTTTTACCCTGCATCATAGATCCATGCCAGAGAAGCTTTGTCTAGGGCAGGTCAATATTGGATGGAGTTATCACAGTTCATGAAGCTCTGCACTCTGCTCATAAGACTAACAAATATGTTTTTGCCCTCAAGATTGATATGAACAAAGCATTTGACAGGCTAAATTGGGACTTTCTGATTGATGTCCTCCTTAAGTTTGGTTTTCACCACCAATGGGTTAATTTGATCAAAGAATGCATTTCTAAAGCATGGTTCTCAATTTTGGTTAATGGAACAACTGCTGGTTACTTTCAAAGTAGGAGAGGAATTTGGTAGGGGGACCCTATCAGCCCCATTTTATTCATCATTGTGGCAGAAGCTTTAGGCAGAACCATAAAAAATGCTTGTAGTTCAAGGCTAATATCAGGAATCAAGACAACATCTCTCACTAGGGTTGTTTCTCACCAACAATTTATCGATGATACCCTTCTATTGACTAAGGCATCGGTGGTTGAGGTCAAAAGAATTAAATACATTCTATAACTCTACGAGGATGCTGCTAGTCAAAAATTTAATTTCAGTAAAAGCAAGTTATATTTCTTGAACACCCCCATTCAGAGGCAAGGAAGGATTGCAAAAAATTTAGGGTGTGATATAGCAAACCTCCCCACTTCGTATATTGGTCTCCCTCTTTTCATTGGTTCTCCGAGAGAGTCAATGTTGGACAGGGTTATTGAAAGAATTCAAAAAAAACTTGTTGGATGGAAAGGTCATCTTCTATCTCTAGCAGGAAAGCTGACCCTCACTAAGGCCTCTCTTTAGAGCATTCCAGTCTATTTCCTCTCCATTTTCAAAGCTCTTGTGAAGGTTTTCCAAAAAATTGAGAAACTCCAAAAATAATTTCTATGGACTGGATCAGAGGAAAAAAAAAGGATACACCTAATAGGATGGACCAAAGTGTGCAGACCCAGGGAAAATGGGGGCTTAAGTCTAAGGAGAATTGCTCATATGAATTTAGATTTACTAGCTAAGCAGGCGTGGCGTCTCATTTCTAGTGAAGAAAATGAATGGACAACTATCATCAAACAAAAGTATCTTCAAAATATGGAATTTCTAAGTGACTCAGTTCCAATCAAAGGTTCTGCTTTTTGGAAAGCAATTCTCAGTTGTAAGGAAATCATTAAAAAAGGTTTAAGATGGGTTTTAGGCAATGGTGAGAGGATAAATTGTTGGAATTATAGGTGGGCTAAGGACGAACCACTGATGCAATATCATAACTTAGCCTGAATCAGAGATATCACAGAAAAACCTATTGGCAGAAAAGTCTCTGATTATATGGTTGAGGACAAAGGCAGAATGAAGTGGAAAAAAATAAGGATTTAGGGATTTCAAGCAAAATCAAATGATATTTGTAACATTCTCGAGAAAAAATTTATCCCCATGAGACCCAAGGAAGATCAAGTGACCTGGGCTCCTACAAAAAATGGGCAGTTCACTGTTAAATCAACTTACAAGCTTCTGCTTGATGACGAAGATTTTGTCCTCCAAAAGGACTTAGTTTGGATAAAAAATTTAATTCCAAAAATTGCAGTCTTTTAATGGTTGGTTATCCAAGGAAGAATTCTAACCATTAATAATATGATGCATAAAGGTATTTGTATCACTAATCATTGTTATCTGTGTAGGGCTAATTAGGAGACCATTTATCATATTTTCCTTGAGTGCCATTTTTTCGTGACTATCCTAAGTAAGGTTTTTCAGGCCTTCAATATTTTCTGGGTTAAACCAACCACCATACTTGATTTGTTCGTCCAGTGGCCTTGCCCATTTTCAAGCCAAAGACTTAGATACATGTGGAAAATTTGTCTTAATCACTATCTTTGGCAGGTGTGGTTAGAAAGAAACCATAGAGTCTTTAATGAGTCTATCCATGATCATCAAACTATCATTGCCAAGATCCTATCCTTTGCTAACGAGAATGTGAACCTTATCCCTTTTGATAGCCGTAAACCTCATCTATAAGAGACCACGATTGCTCAATATTTAAGCTTGACCTTGTTAGATGAGTCTGTGCCTAGGGTAGTCAACCCTAGAGCCAATGTTAAGTGGTCCCCACCTCCTACGAGTTGGTTTAATCTTAATTTTAATGGAGTGGCTAAGAAAAATCCTAGCAGAGCAAGTGCTGATGACATTGTGCGAGATCATAATGGGAATATGATGCTTGCGTTATCCGAATATTTGGGAATAAGGACAAACAACGAAGCTGAAGCTAGAGCTATGTGGAGAGGCCTTCAAATGACTCAAGACTTAGAAGGCAATTTGATCATAGAAGGAGACTCTATGCATGTTATAAATATCCTAAATAATTGGAAAACACCTCCTTGGAGGATTAAAACAATTTTTGAAGAGGCTAGGATCCTTTTATAGGAAATATAGGACAGAAAATCCCAACATGTCTTTCGGGAAGCTAAAAAAGTTGCTGATAAGCTGGCCAATTTGGGTGTCGATGGTGACGGACTTTTCAAATGGGAACATAGTGTCTCGAGTGAAGTAGAGGAGCTTATTCAACAAGAATGCCAAGAATTATAGTTGAATTTACCAATAGGGAAGGCATTATAAGTTCGAAGACTATAAGTATTCCCATCTATTTTTTGAAATGGACTCACAATAAAAATTATCCGAGTTGTCAGTCTTGGTGGATGCTTCTTGGAAATACCACAAAGACAAATGGGGACAGTCACATGTCAGATAACATGGCTCCTAGTCATCTTAGTAATTTGAGGTTTTTTGATAATCACAGGGTAGGAAAGAAATAACAATATAAGACTTCAAACCAGAGCCACGTGGACCACTAGATACCCACCACCATAAATCTAGCCAGCAGATTCACTTATCCAAGGCTGATTGGCCAAGACGGGATGTGGTCCCAAAGCATGTCATATATGGAAGAAAGAAATTACCAAAGAATTATTAAGAGTAACTGTCAATACAGAGCTTGTGGGAGTTTTTTTGTACTTTGCTATGTGTGTCTACAACTTTTTGTTTCTCCACTGTTTCAAGGAAGGGATCTATGTCTGTTTATTTTTTTGTAATTATGATGTAGGTGTGTTTTCTCGGGGTATACCCAAAATGTTGTATGGGAAGTTTCTTTTTGATAACATGCTATGTGCCTTACCGGATGTAATGGCTTTGGCGGCATGTAGATTTTACATATATAGTATCCTTAGTAAGGACATGTTCATCAACAACCTTGGGCTGATTTTTGTAAAAGATTTTGGGTCAACTTGTAAAACCCGGTATTAATGCTATAGTATCTTATCTACCAAAAAAAAAATTCTTATGTAATAGATTGAAATAATGGTAAAAGGAATAATGAATTTCTTTTTGTAGATTGGCTAATAGACTTGCAATGAAAATAAACATGGACTATTTAAGGCTAGGTTTTTCCTGATAGGGTTTCCTAGGATATATGACATGTCATTTGTGTATATTTTGTAGAACTTGTTATGGAATCATAGTAAGCACTTATATATCTATTTCTATGAATTGTAGATGAAGAAGAAATGGATTTGTTTAATATATTATTATTTTTATGGAAAGTAGAATTTTAAATAAATGTAATTGATTAGCTTTCCTTTATCTCTTGCAATAGAATATAAATTATGCAATTGTGGATTTTAAATTTGAAATGAATAAAGTTATTCTTAGATTCACCTTAGGGTTTGGGGATTCTTCCTTAAGATAATTTTTCCATAGAACACCAACCTAATCTAATTATACCCCTAAGGTTAGGACCAAAACTAAGGGAGATGTGATGTGACAATCCCTTAGGGTTACAATGGGAACTTTAGTAAGAGATCATTGAAGTGTGCTCCGAAATATGGTAATATTAGAATTCCATTGTAACTAAATTCTTGTGATGGATTCTCCAATAGATAGTGAGATACCCATGTGAGAGATGTCATGCAAATGATAGTCATAGGAACCCAAATTATTGTGGAAGAATTCCTATGGGGGATGTCATTTGGTGTTGTAGTCATTGAAAAACTTGATTGACTGATTGACGACCATATGGGAGATGGCACACGAGTGATATTCATCTTCATTAAGCTATCATGGGGATATTTTAATGGTGCACAAATGTGTGTAAAACTATAAGAAGCTTACACCTAAATACTAGTAAGGAATGATTGACACTAGTAAGGGATTTGGCATCCCTTTTCTCAAATGAATGAGATAGGGTTAACCCACATACTATGGTCAAAATGTCCTTCAAAAGAGAGAAAGAAAATGGGGTGACCACTCAAATGTGTCCTTTAAGTTGTATGGACAGTGTACAAGGTAAACCCCAAAATTTTTGTAGGAGTTTGGCCACTCCTGTCCACCTAAGGGATGCTGCAGCATCTGGAACTTAGAATGTGGTAGAGGCTTATGTGGAATTTATTTGGATTATCTTGGTTAAACTTGAACCTTAATTTTTTTTGGGTTAGATTTTAGACTATTACATAAGGGGAATATAACCACACTAAAAAACTTAAAGGATTTCCTTCTATAGGAACTTTATTTGAATCCCCTACCCCATTAATATTCTTCTCATCAAGGTGTATGTAGATTCTAGACAATTATTTTTCTCAATTCCTCCATTTTGTCTACTAGAATGTTTGTATTAATTACATATAAGTAGATATCTCAATGGAGGTAGGTAGTTGGATGAGACAACTACAAAACCAACTTAATTCAATATCCATCTGTGAGAAACTCAATTAATATTTATTATATTTGCAGGTAAATTGTAGCAAACTTTAAATATTTATTTTTGTCGTCTTCTCCATAATTATTTTATATGCATGCTATGCCATTGCTTGTGGAATATAGTATAAATTTCCATCTCATCATGGATAGATAAGTGAATCTAAAGGAGAAAAATAGTAATTATAGGTATAAAATTTGATGTAATTATAATAATATATTTATGTTATTTAGGACAAATACTATTACCACATGCTATGGATTTTTAAGGAAAACCACAAGGGTTGTGTTCCTATATATCATCCTAAAAAGTGTTCTAAGCTTGTTTACAAACACTACCATTATAGCCTCTTTAGTTATGTTTATGTAGCATGAAATTTAAGTCTTTCCTATATTTTATAGAAATCAATAACAAATTTAAGTCTTTCCTCTTTAGTTCAGTGTTCATGAAGACATCCATTGCCTCCATCATAGTCATGTCGTGATCAAATTATTGTTTCAAATTTTTGACAAGAGTATCTATGGAGTTAATAGATTATTTAGGTAAGAAAACAAATATATCAAGAGCATTTCCTACTAAATCCATAGTCATTAATTTTAATAAATATTTTTCATTGTGTAACCAATCCCTCTAATATGCTATGAATTTATCAATAAATATTTAAGCTTTATTTGTCCCATCATAAATAATATGTACATGCACACACAAGTCTATAGATTCCACACTAGGGGATAGATATTGGGATTTATAATTCCTTAAAGTGGGATCAGTTAATGCAAGTTAAGCCTCCCTAGGGTTAGCTAGGGGAGGTGGAGGAGATGAAGCATTAGGATTCAAAATTGAATGAGAAATAATAGCTTGCACCACAATTTTTCTAGTAGCACTCAAAAACCGAGTAACATTGGTCATCATATCCTACATTCATTTGGTTGTTTCTCTCCTAGATACCTTCATTTACTTCTTAATATAATGCTTATGACTATCTAGCTAATAATCCAAATATTCCTTAAGGGTCACCATATAAATAATTAACTTTTTATCATGAGGTTCATAATGGATATGGAAATTTGGGAAGGTACACTCTACATGCTATTCACATTTTTAGCTACTTTCTCATGATTGCCATATTAAGTGATTATTGTAGTTTAGTGTATCTTTCATTAGTGTTGCCCAACCCAAGCACTCCCAAAGCCTTTTGGGACCCCATTATAGAGCTATAAGGTTCATCAAAGTCTATATTGGGGTATTTTTCTTCCTCAAAATTGTAATATTTGTTCGTCCAGTCTCTAATTTGGAGTTTATTATCACTATTAAGTGCAAAACCATGAACGATATAATTTTCATGAGCAATAGCTTGAGAGAAATCCTCTTTTTCTTTTGGAAATTCTAAAACTTACTTCTTAGATTTAGTAGTCATCCCAAAGCCCTTGGAAGAATCAAGAGGAGCTATAAAGGAAAGTAGAAAAACTACTCAAGTGTAACTAAGGTTCTACCAAAGTTTTTATCCCAAAGCAAGCCAACTATAAAAACATTCACAACAAAATAAAATCATATTTTCAAGGTAGGCCTAAGAGAAAGAGAAAAACTATGGTAGGATGATTTAGATTTTACCTAATAGTAGTTACCAAAATAAACCTATGATAGCAAACCCACTAAATCCCAGGGGTTAAAAAATAGAAAATAAAAAGCCTTAGAAGGTGGATTTCACATTGGGTTCACCAAAATATTTGTGGAAAAAGAGAATATCTCATACAATTATACAAAGTAATACAATATATACCAAAACACTTAAATCAAGATGTCAAAGAAATAATATTACATTGATAATTAAGACTATACTAATCCAAGCAAAATTTAAAATATGGCATTAATATTATCCTCAAAAAATGAAATCTAAGGCTAGTCCTAATGTAGCAAAAATGAAGTTGCATGTCATGGAAGCAACATATGTAGGAATCTTAAGAGAAATGTTAGCAACAATGAGAAGCAAATGAATGAATTATATTAAAATATATGATGGTTAAATGAAGAAATTAAATGGGTATTTATAGTGAAAAATTATAATGTTTCCTTTTGAAGCTAACTAAATTTCACTCTTTTAGGAGCCATAATATTACAACCATCGGTTCAAATGATGCACCATCCAAACCCTAGGTTGAAAAACATGCTAGAATCATAACCATAATCGACAAATAGTATCCCCACTAAAAGTGGTGGTCTTGGAATCACAAATTTTAGGATGTATGTGTAAATAAATAAGCGTAGAAGCATTGAAATAATTATTGATGATCAAGTGCTTAAATAGCACTATAGAAAACTAACAATAGACTTAGGAATATTAACTAAATAATATCCTAAGTTAGCGCTAACAAGTAACACATTATAGGTATCCCCCATGAAGGTAGCTAACCACTAACCACTAATGTAGTCAAAATGACTACAATGACTAACTAACCCTAGGTAACTAGTAAAAGGTAAATACTAGTGGTAAAAAGTAACAAGCTACTTTTTACCATGCGGTAAATTAAATCTACCTAGGTGAATCTTACAAATTACCAAATGAGGTAATATAATATATAGTTACTGTAGCATAGTAACTCTAACATCCCCCCTTATTACATTATTTGGGTAATGTATATAACTATCCCAATATAGTGAAAAAGATGTTGATCTACTGGTTCTTGCTTTTTCTTGTCACAGTGCTCTGGTTGCTCTAAAAAAAGTGGGTCATTCCTCACTTTGTATTCATATTAACGAATGTCCTTATTGTAATCTTGTCATCCAACCAAATTGCATGGGTAACCAGCCATTGCAACTACTAGGTGTAGTATAGTAGATCACTTCATACAAGGTTCATTCTATTACAATATAATTGTGCAAAATTTTTGATAAGGTAGCTAAGGTATCGATCGCTGTCAAAAATGCACCCTTATAAATTTCCTCCCTTGTTGCAAAACATGTTGTAATGAAATTTTAGAAATAAGTGTGACTAAGGTGTCGGCCGCTACCGAAAATGCACCCTTATAAGTCTTCTTCCCTTTTTACAAAATTTTATGTGAAGTAGGAAAAGAAATGTTTATCCCCCTTAATTGCAAAAGATGTGCAACTCATGAAGCTTGTTAAGGCTTTTATAAATATTGCCTCATAGGTAAATTTTACACCAAAAAATTCCCCCTTTTGTTACAAGTACTTCAAACAAAGATATTTTGGTATTTATGAAGCCTAAAAGAGGTAAAATCACCCATTTATTACAAGTGCTTCAAACAAAAACTTATGCTATTTATGAAGCCTAAAAAAGAGAGAGGAAATGGTGCTTGCTTAAGGTGACAAGTTTGTTTCCCTTTTAAAATACTATTTTAGCCATGAGCACTTTGTGTGCTCTTTCTGAACCAAAATCATAATTGAAATCAGACAGTTCACTAGCAACATGGCGATGTGCCTTTGTCATTTTAGTTTTGCTTGTTTTGAAACCAACACCGATTGATGTCATGGTTGTCCTTTTTAAAATTTGTACAAAACTTTACCTCCTAGGAAATTTTATCAAAAAAGTTCACCAAATAATCCTTCCTTATTGCAAGTACTTCAAGCATGGTTGTTATTATGAAGCCTAAAATAAAAGGTATAATTTTTATGACTTCTACTTTTCTGATTGCCTTTACAAGTTTTATCTCCCTTTTTGTCAAAATATGTGTTTGAAGGAAGAAAGGAATTATCCCCCCTTAGTGCAAAAGATTGCTACTTTCAAGATTCCTTATTTTACAAAAACTCATTCTTTCTTTTGATATACCCTAAAAGAGTACCAAAAGATAATTCACTCAAAAAGATATTAAATAGCACCTACCTAAAAATCCTCCTGAAGAGGGATAATCAGTTTGAGGAAATTGAGCCAAACAAATAAGAGTGAATTAGGGGTTTTGATTTAGGAGAGAATATAAAAAAAAATTGGCTTTAAACCTGTGCAATGATTTACATAAATTATTGTGAAATAATGGGGTTTTGAGTGTTCTTGATTTTATGACTTATAACTGCAAAAAATAATGCAATAATAAAATAAGAATACCCACAAAATTCTTATCACATAGGTGTCGATCACTGCCAAAAATGCACCTAATTTGCTAATTTTGTAATAAAGACATCGAGTAAAATCGAAAATGTACCTTATTACTAACTTTTGCAACAAAATTTGGATTTGTGTTGTGCAAAAAATTGATATTTTATGTCTCCTCTTGTTTTTCAAATTTTCAAAGAATGTGGCATAAAACAATTACCTTTCCTTTTTGTGTTGCAAATTTAACAAGTGTTGATTTTGTTTTAAGTGCTCCTCACTTTTATGTTACAATTTTATAAAAGAAATACAATTTCTTGTCTTCCCCCTTTGTTTTAAAAAATTAACAAAATAGCACTCCTTTCAAGTCAAGTCGACACACGACCTGCATTTGAAAGGCTTCCAGAACCAATCTAAAATGACTTGGTTTTAGTGGACCCAAGATATTTAATCTCTTCTCATTGTGCGCTTGCTCATGGTGGCTCAACGGTTTTGCAAAAAATAAAATGTGCAATTTCTTGTCTTATATCCCCCCTTGGAGAAAACAAATGCACAATTTCAACTTTGAAGTTTGCAAATTTTTGTGTCTCCTTGTGTTACAATTTGGAAAAAAAGAATTCAAGTTTGATCCTTTATTGTTTGCAAAATTAACAAGGCTTTTTAGAAGAAATTTAGGGCTCCTAATTGTTAGCATATATGTCTTACATTATTGAAGCAAAAGGGTAGCGCACGTAGGCGCTCTCTAGGTTGGTTTAATAACCACCAAGTTGGTTTCATAAACCAACTTATTGTAACCACATTGTAATATTTATAATTGATATCAATCGGAATGAATCATTGCTTCGTGAAACTCTACATGGTATCAGAGCGCAAGGTTGGGCAAGGTGGTTCGATGGCGGTTGGGCAAGGTGGTTACTAACTACTCCTCCATTCATGAATACACTCCAAGATGCAGGCTTTGGGAGAGGCAGTGAAGAGACAAGACATAGACGCGACCAGATCACGCAAGACAAGACACAGACGAGAGGCAGTGAAGAGACAAGACATAGACATGACCAGACCACGCAAGACAAGACACAGACGCAACCAGACCATGCAAGACACAGACGCGACCAAACCATGCAAGACACAGAATGGATAAGGGACAAGACGTAGACGCAGAGCACCAGACCATACATGGGGTATTTGTGGACGAACGAGTTACGTGGCACTGAGAAGTTGGTTCTCCAAACAAAATGGTGAACAGGTGACCGCCCGAAGGCAGTCACCTTCAAAGAAGGCTTTCGCAGTCTTTATATCACTGCAAGTGCATCCTTCGGATGCATGTGGGATAATCCCACTTACATTTTTTTTAAAATGTTTCTCCGCTCCTTCTATAGGAAGCGGGTGGTGCTGGTTCATTCACAGCGCCCCTTGTAGCGCAGTTGGTTGGGCTGTGTACTGCACTGCGCCCGGTCTCGGGTTCGAATCCCACTATGGGATAACAAAAAGGGCTACATAATTTTTTTTGACGTCTCTCCACGTTTTTTGATGCCCGACGCCTCTTGTTGATGCCCTATGCATCCTTTTGACGCCTGGTGGATGGCTTTGACGCTTGGCGGGTTTGGTTGACACCTGCGCATTATATTTTGATGCCCAGAGAAGCATTTTGACGCCTATGCTGTCCAAAATTGACACCTTAAAAGGCTTCCATCAACATTTTTTGGAGTTAAGGTACAAATTTTTTTTTCTTCCTTCTCTATTTTTGCCAAACGAAAGGGGGACAGTCTTCACATGATTCATTTGCAAAATTGTCAGATAAAGGGGGGAAATCAAAACATTTGTGAAAAAAATCTGCTAGATTTGTAATAGGTGTTTAAATTTGTGGGCATTTGTGATTTGTTTTGCATTTAAATATTCTGTTTTCTTGCATTAACAATCATAAATTACAGATAAAAATAAGACCCCAAATTTATACCCTATTTGTGCAATTTATTGCACAACAGTGTTCGGTATTTGAGATACCTCTGGTCCACACTTACAGGTAATGTTGTCGTGCTTTGGACTACTGTATTCGCCGCCTAATATAGCTGCAACAACGACGTCTGAGCTTGTTCTCTATTAATCATCGGGGAGAAATAAGGCAAACCAGATCTATTTTTTTCCATTTCATACCCACATCGTGATTGTTGTTAGGCGTAAATCTTGACGAAAGTTTTTTTCCCAAAGTGTTTAGGGGAAGTTACGCCCCACGCATGAGGAATAAAACTTTCTATGGTAGGTGTCATTAACAACACGATGCCCTTTCAGTATCGCCTATGTTCAATATATTGTGCTTCTCATATGTACTTATAGTCTCCCTCACGTAAGGGCGGGTACATATTGAGTAGTATACTGTTCATATATACCTATAGTCTCCCTCACGTAAGGGCGGGTATATATTGAATGGTTACGATATAAAGATCTGGCAGGTATAAAGAAAGGGAGACCAATTGGTGATATAAGGAACCTTCATAATGGCCACAATTCACAAGTATCTCTCAGATTCATAGTTGTTGAAAGGTCCTAACTTTGTTCCATGGAAAACAAAGATGAAAGCCATTCTTCAGTTGGAAGATTTATGGGATGTAGTGACTGGCACTGCAAAGCGCCCTCAGACAACAGGAACAGATCAAGATGCTTGGGATAAGAAGGACAAGAAGAGTCTCGTGTTTATCTTGCTTGCTACTACAGATGAGGTGCAACCTCATATTTGTGATGCAAAAACTAGTAAGGTAGCTTGGGATGCCTTGATCATAGTATATGAAGGAAAGAATCAATCCACTATTCTAAACCTTCAAACTCAACTACATACTCTCAGTATGAATTCAGGGAAACAGTTGATATATTCCTTTGCAGAGTGGCTGACTTGAAAGCCAAATTGAATGCCATGGGAAAACCAGTGGATGATGATATCTTGAAATCTGTCATCTTGAGAGCATTGCCATATTCCTACAAGATGTTGATCACTTCTCTCAATGTTTCTGGTAGACAAGTATCATTTGTGGAGCTGGTAAATTTGCTTCAGACTGAGGAGGCAAATCAGGTTCAGAAAGATGACGTGCCAGATAATGCCCTTTCCATACAACAAAGTGGTAAGAAACAAGGTCAGTTTCAAAAAGGGGGTCCTTCTTCCAAAGGAAAAGGGAAGCAAAATCAGCAGAAGGATAAAAAATATTGCAAGATTTGTGATATGAATAACCATGACACCAACAGGTGTTGGTTCAAAAACAAGCAACAAAATGATCAAGGTCCTAAGAAGAAGGGCAAAGACAAACAAAAATACAACAAGAAACATAAGCAACCTAAAGGCCATGTTGCTTATGCTGACTCCAACTCAGACTCAGATTCTCCTGGGTCCGATTCAAATTTTGACTCTGAAAGAGCACACAAGGTGCTCATGACCCATACTTCGTCTTCCCAGATAGATGTTGTATGGTATATTGATTCAGGAGCTAGCAAACACATGACTGGGGACAAATCATGGTTTGATACTTTTGCGGAGAAAGAAGGTAAGCCAGTCACAATTGCTGACAATCAAGTCTATCAAGTAAAGGGAGAAGGGGATGTTTCTGTGTCCCTTCCTGATGGTAATTGTCAAATTGAGAAGGTTCTCTATGTTCCGGGATTAGCCAATAATCTGCTCTCGGTCACACAAATGTTGGATAGAAACATGGATGTCGTGTTTCGAGTTGTCAAAGGCAAGAAGAGATGTTTTATCACCCACAGTGGTAAACATGTTGCAACCGGATCCTACAAACATGGCTTGTTCATTCTAGATGCTCTTTCAACTCCTCATGTTGCTCTGGATGCAACTACAAAGGAGGCCACCTCTCTCTGGCATAGACGTTATGGGCACCTCAGTTCAGGATATTTGCTTGAATTACATAGATATGGGATGGTGAAAGGTCTTCCTCCACTCTCATCTATCTTACCAGTGTGCTCGGATTGCTTAGCAGGGAAGCAACACAGAGTACCTTTTGAAACTAGCTCCTCTCGAGCTACAAACCCTTTAGAGCTGGTACATACCGATCTGTGTGGTCCTATGCCAACCAGCTATGGTGGAAAGAAGTATTTTCAACTATTTGTTGATGATTACTCACGGAAGATGTGGGTTTTCTTTCTTCAGTTGAAATCAGAAGCATTTCTCTACTTTCAACAATTCAAGAAACTTGTCGAGAAGGAGTCAGGATGTTTCATAAAAACCCTCCGCTCAGATCGAGGGGGGAATACACCTCTGAAGAGTTTTTAGATTTTCTTAAGAAACATGGGATCAAAAGACAACTGACTACAACCTATACACCTCAGCAGAATGGAGTTGCAGAAAGGAGAAATCGTTCCATTATGGAAATGGTTCGATGTATGCTAAAGGGAGCACATCTTGAGGATCAATATTGGGCAGAAGCAGTAAACACAACATCATACCTCCTAAATAGAGCACCCACTAGAGCTCTACAAGGGAAAACACCACAAGGAGCTTGGAGTGGTAAGAAACCCTCCATTTCTCATTTAAGGGTGTTTGGATGTAAAGCATTCATGCACATTCCAAAACAGAAAAGGAGGAAGTTGGATGAGAAAACCCTGCAGTGTATCTTTCTTGGCTATGATGAGTATTCAAAAGGTTATCGATTGATTGATCCTAAGACCAAGAAGACACACGTAAGTAGAGATGTTGTATTTGATGAAGCTTTCACATCAAAAGACACATCTACAACTGTATACCTAGATGAAGAAGAACCTAAGAAGGAGGTTCAACTTCCACAACAACAACAGAAAGTCCCAAAATGGTATACTAGCACTTTGAGAGATGCTAAGTTGAATTCCCTTCCAGATCTATCTCTAGATAGGCCATGTACTCATAGTATGACTCAGCAAATGAGAGCAGAGGAATCTACTTCAGAGGTTGACGAACTTTGTCAACACTTTGATGATTTGTCAGTGGGTACAAAAAATGATAGAGAAGAAGATGAGGATGAAGAAAAGGTTTATATGTCTACATTGAATGCAAATGAACCCACAACGGTTCAATATGCACTTGATAAACCATAGTGGAAAGAGGCCATGGATGTAGAACATAAGTCTCTCATAAAAAATAATACTTGGAAGTTAGTCGATCTGCCAACAGGAAAGAAACCCATAGGCTGCAAATGGGTGTTCAAAGTGAAGTATAAGGCAGATGGATCTATTGATAAGCATAAAGCCCGACTTGTTGCGAAGGGTTATGCTCAGAAAGAAGGCATAGACTATGAAGAGACTTTTGCCCCTACTGCAAAAATGACTACCATTCGAGTACTTTGTGCCATGGGAGCTCAGTTTGGGTGGAAGTTGCATCAGATGGATGTTAAAAGTGCTTTCTTGAATGGTGACTTACAGGAAGAAGTATACATGACTCAACCAGAAGGATTCGTGGTCGAGGGGCAAGAACAAAAAGTATGCAAGTTGATCAAATCCTTGTATGGGCTCAAACAAGCTCCTCGAGCGTGGTATATCAAGATAGAAAGTCACCTTGTGCAACATGGATTCAAAAGAAGTCCTTCAGATGCAAATCTCTATATTAAGAAAAATGGTTCTGATATAGTGATTCTTGTACTTTATGTAGATGATCTGATCATAACAGGAAGCTCGAAAAGAATGATTGACTTAGTGAAAAATGATTTGAAGCAATCCTTTGAAATGACAGATCTAGGACTTCTGCACTATTGTCTTGGTTTAGAAGTTACTCAGAAAATATTTCATATTAGAGTAACACAAAAGAAATATGCCAAGACTTTAGTAGAAAAATATCGGATGACTAACTGTAAGTCAAAAGCAACTCCAATGGAGCAAGGACTTAAGTTATCATGATATGATGAATCACCTCAGGTAGATGGTACTCTCTATCGCCAGTTGATTGGGAGTCTCCTATATCTGACAAATACCAGGCCAGATCTCAGTTTTGTTGTGGGCTATCTTTCAAGGTTCATGCAAGAGCCTAAGATGAGTCACTGGAAAGCAACAAAAAGAGTTCTTCATTATGTTCGTGGTAGTACAAATTATGGTCTGGAATACAAAAAGAATAATAAGTTTTTCTTACTAGGATACACGGACTCGGATTATGTTGGATCCATTGATGATCGTAAATCCACTTCTGGATATGTTTTTCATCTAGGATCTGGACCTGTCTCATGGCACAGTAAGAAGCAACATGTGGTTGCTTTATCTTCTATAGAGGCAGAATATCGTGCAACCAGTGAAGCAGTCTACGAGATAATGTGGTTAAGTCGCATTCTTACAAACATGGGTCTTCCAAAGAATCTTCCTCTTCATTTGTTTTGCGACAATCAAGGTGTTTTGAATCTTGTCAAAAATCCAATTTTTCATGAACGTACCAAACATGTTGATACCAGATGTCATTTCATTCGAGATGAAGTTCCAAAGCACCATATACAACTTCAATACATTCCTACTGATGCGCAAGTTGCAGATATCTTTACCAAAGCACTTGGACGTATCAAATATGAAAAGTTTCGAGATACTATTGGAATTTGCCAATAATGTAATAAGGGGGGATGTTAGCATATATGTCTTACATTATTGAAGCAAAAGGGTAGCGCACGTAGGCGCTCTCTAGGTTGGTTTAATAACCACCAAGTTGGTTTCATAAACCAACTTATTGTAACCACATTGTAATCTTTATAATTGATATCAATCGGAATGAATCATTGCTTCGTGAAAATCTTCACTAATTGCAAGAAAAAAAATGGTGCCTTTCTTTGTCTTATATCCCCCCTTGGAGAAAACAAAAACACTCAATTTGTTTAAGGTTTTACAAAAAAATAGGTCTTTCCCCATTTTTTTTTTTTAATTTCAATTTGTAAAATTAAAAAAAAATATAATCATATAATTTAAATTAATAAAAAAAATAAACTAATGTTTTAGGAAAAAAATCAATTTATAAAAAAGTGATTTTTTAAAACATAAGTTATAGTTTAAATTATTAAATCAAATATATAAAAAAGACTTCTAAATTAAAAAAAATTGTAAAACTTACCTTGGGCTAATGCGCTCGCCTTCAAAAGGAAAGAAGAGGCCTTTTTGACCTCGACGGGAGTCGAACCATGGTCGAATGGGCAGCAACGCCTTGGCCGCAGGCACCTAACCAGTCCAACCAAGAGGCTGGATGGGATTTAAGGGATAATAGCTCCTTTTAGTTTCTTTGTGTGCCATATAGACAGAAAAACAAAAAAATGTGGGCCTTTTGTCCCACATTCACCATGTAGGTGAATTTTTACCTTTTAAAAACTATGCCCTCCCTCCTCTTATGTAATTGCCTTTGGGAAATTAGAATGCATCAACGAATATTTTTCTACCCACCTCAGCAAATGGACGAATGCCATGTTATACACCAACATTGCGCTCCCACTGCCACGTGGACCTCTCATCAAATGCCACATTAGCTTGCCACATTGCTTGCTTCATCACCATTCCATGTCATCTTACCACGTTCCCTTCTTCATTATTTTTCCACATTATCTTGCCATATTGTCTACTTCATAACCGTTCCACATTAGCTGTGCCACCTGGATTACCATGTCAACATCAACCACCTCAAAATATATGCTTGCATCAAAATTTGTACTATCAGGTCAGATGATCTACCTATGTTGTCACTCCTCGAAGTTCATGTCAATATGACATCAGGGTCAGACTCATGCTTGATGCCATATTTTTTGGCAATCAGAGCATCGGTTGTTAGTGTGGAATTTAGTGCCAACTGCATGAGATTTCTATCAGGTTGACATGATGTCAATTCAGTCAAGTGAGCTCCTATTTGGTAGGTCCGAGATGTAGATCTGGGTTGGTCACTTATCATAGGGCCAGCTAGAGTTCTCAACACTTGAGGATCCTAGGGGAGGTCACCGACAAGGAGGCATCAACAGGAGGCCACCAACGGGGAGCAATGGGAGAGGTCACCGATGGGGAGGCTACCGATGTGAGGTCGTTGATGTGTGAGATTATGGCCACCGATAGGAGTCATCAGTTGGAGAAGCGCACTCATGCTACAAGTTGTACGCTCTGCAACCAGCCAGTCTGCCACCCTATAGACTGTTAGGACTGACAATGATAGTCCCTAGCAGGTTCTACCTGTCGGCTGTCAATGTCAGTTCTAACACTGTCAGTGGTAGATAGGGTTAGACCTCAAATAATGCCCAAATTCTATGTATTAAAACTTTCAAATTGAAATTCTAAATGAAAATTTTAAGCAAATAAAAATCCATGAGCATCTTGGAATGCGTGCCAAGTGAGCCACAAAAATTTTGCATCTTGGGAAACTTGTCCCAACCAGAGGGGATCCCATATCAAGATTTGGGCCCCAAAGGTCTATTCCAGGAGTGACAAAAATGTTGCATTCTCCTACCGAAGGTCACCTCTACCTAGGTCAAAGCAATGGCTCTGATACCAATGTAAGTAAATAAGCGTAGAAGCATTGAAATAATTATTTATGATCAAGTACTTAAATAGCACTATAGAAAAATAACAATAGACTTAGGAATACTAACTAAATAATATCCTAAGTTAGCGCTAACAATTAACGTGTTATAGGTAGCCCCCCCATGAAGGTAGCTAACCACTAACCACTAATGTAGTCAAAATGAATACAATGACTAACTAATCCTAGGTAACTAGTAAAAGGTAAATACTAGTGGTAAAAAGTAACAAGCTACTTTTTACCATGTGGTAAATTAAATCTACCTAGGTAAATATTACAAATTACCAAATGAGGTAATAATTTATAGTTAATGCATCATATTAACTCTAATAGTATGTTTGGGAGAAAGTAACCATATCCCTTAATCATGATTCTATCCTACCTAAGGACTAAAAACGTTAATCCACTCTTGTCCCATATATAAAAGGACGTGACTCTTCACCACTTGCAAAGTTAGGTGTTCGTGCTCTTTCTAAAAAAATAGTTATGTACCCTATTCCCCTTCTTGTCAAACCTACTTGTTAAATTTAGGAATGATCCTAACTTCTAATTTTATTAATGATGCACCCAAATTCTAGCCTTTCAATAATTAATTAAAAGGAAGGACCAATGAATCCCTCTAGCCTCTATATCGAGGTTAGCTCCCCACTATCCTTGTTAATTTTTAATCTAACATACTCTAATTGTATGAAATAAAAATCAATGAAAAGTGATTTTTAAAGTTTAAGGGTATGAGGGATTGAAAATAAAATACAATATTAACTATAGCATGAAACTATATGATCAACCAAACATGAGACTTTGAATAACAATTGTGGTTCCCATTCAAAAAGTAAGAAATTGCTACACAAATAACAAAATGAGAAAAATGGCCATGACTCAATCACTACGCATTATACACTTGAGAATCATAGTGCCATATATGGAATGCAAAATAATTGTCAATTTCTCATCAATTCCATGAGATACAAAGTACAATAAGGGTTTTACAAAGTATAGCTTTGAATTATCATATTCAAAATATGTTTACAATGGAGCCCATGGCTCCTATTTATAGTAGGATTTTACCCTTGAGTTACCTAGAGCAAGAAACTATTACTCCTAGTAAAATTAAAAAACCGGGGCATCTCTCACAAAATGATGTATCTCTTAATCTTACATGTCATTAAATTTACTTCTAATAAGCTTAGAAGGATTCCAAAATGAATTAATATACCACTATATGTTAAAATTTCACTCTCAAAATATTCTCCTTAGATCCACACCTTTGTTTCTACCCCTTTATAGGCTAGTTTACTTTAGGAAGCAGACAAATTGCTTGACTTTACTAGTGAATTGTTAGTTGAACCTATGCGATTCACTACCATAAGCAAATGAGACCACTTTGCAAGTGATTTAATTTGAAACAATTGAAACTTGAGAAAATTAACACCTAAGCTAGACTCAATCAAAATATTGAGGGGTTTTGGGAGGCATAAAAATTTGATTGCATTGTTTTATACTCTTTCAAAATGGAAAATCCTAAGTTAATGACTAGGCACTATATTTTTGGTAACTTCATCGGGCATCAATATTGATTGGTGAGAGATCCTAGGTATCTCATGTATTATTTGACATAGAGCCTATTAAATTTAAATCCATGTTGAAAAACTATTAAAATTGTGGTTCTCCTACTCTGTATTCTATGGTAGTTGTCCTAGTAGTTTCTATCAATATTTATTGCCTGGTAATTCGATGGAAGTGAGATATTCAACTTCTAAAATATCTTCATGTGGGATTTTTAATAACTAATATTAGCTCCCCTTGAGATATTGTAGTTTGGCATAAATGGGATACAACTTCTTGTAAATTTTAATTGTGTCCTCTTTGTCAAATTTATCCTTAATGTTCTCATCATTGAGGATATTCAATTTTAGATCAAATACATCTAGAAGTCTAGTAGCAACTAACACCTAAATATCCTTAGTCATTTCTTATACCAAGGATTTTTGAGAGCCCAAGGTGTCTTTTACAGGTTTGTAAATCTCTTTGTGCATTGAGAATTTTCTTAACATTCTTGACCAAATTATTCTTGTTAATCCCTAGTTGATGTGATTGTGATGCCAACATGGTAGACAAATATTTTAGTACTTGCTAAAATATATTTTTTAACATACCTATTGGTATTTTTTATTTGGCTTAGGCTATGCTCCATAAACGCTATAAAATAGAAATGCATCTAAGTGTTTGTTACTTCTATCCCAATTTTATTCCAAAGATACTTGACCCATTATATGTCAAAATTATTTTGAGTATCTGTTAGGGAAAATTCTTGCACCCTTAAGAGATTTGTCATGCTACAAGACTTCCCTAATCCAATCAATACTATGGACTCCGGTGGATCCACCCCTTTGACTCGAGAAAATATTATCCTAAGACTCTAGACAGACCGAGTAGGGTAAGAAAACCTCAAAGGTCATACGCTTATGCTCATCTAGATTTGCAAAATTGAAATAAAACTGCAACATAAAATTTGACCAAGATTTGAAGTAGATCCTAGATAATGATTCAATCAGGAGGTCGATGCCTTATCCATTGGGTAATTGTTTCTAGACGTAAAATATGGTGAGGAGAGAAGGGGAAGAGGATAAAAACTAAGCCAATAACATCCATTTAAATAATGTAAAAAAGATGATTGAACATTCCAATGAAAGAAGATGTCATTTACACTTTCAAATGATGTAACATGTAAATAGGATAACAAATAAAACTACACACAAAAATACTAAAAGGAGGAAGCAAGATTGTATTAATCAATAGATCATTACAATGGGAGTCTGATCAAGATAGACATATATTCTCTATTAAAATGAGTTCTTTATTAAAATGATGCAATAAAGAACTAAAACTCTTCATTAAAATGATGTAACAAAGAGCCTCCTGACTTCTAGCCTCAACCACTAGAAATAATCTTAGTAAACTAGGCACCTCCTCAGTAAAACCTACATAATAATGAGGAAGAAAAAGTGTAACTAGACAAAACATAAAAACAAATATGACTGACAAGGATGGGCACTCTGGTATACGTCTTGTAGAATTTTACTATGCTAAAATTTAATGCTTTTTACTACTGCAACAACTCTCTTATATAGCTTGCAAATTGGTTCTCATTCAAAGCTCGATGATGGTCCATAACTATAACTGCTATTTACCAAGTAATGGCCAATAATAACTACAATTGCCTTCATATTTGATGCACAATATTGATTTAATTTATAGTGGCTCTTGTTCATGGCCTGATAGTGGTCTCAAAAATACCTCCATGTTCACCTATTATAATTTCTCTCAAAGTTGACCAAAAATGGCTTTAGAAAATTAATTAACTTTCAGCTATTTATTTGATTATATGGCTAAAAAAATGAGGCATTTTACAACTTAAAAACAACTTAAAATAATAATAATAATATTATTATATATATTTGATAAAATATATATACCCGGTGGCTAGCCGTTATAACCAAGGATAAAATACAAAACTTTACCCACTTCGACTTCATGCTGAAAATAATGTAAAATTTGAACTAAAATTTTATCCCTTAAATTAAAGGTGATCATGCAGGACCCTGTTATGACCAAATACACATGTAACTAAAGGGTCTTCGGGCTTCCATGTGTCATGTCCAAGTTGGATTACATCAAATCATGCATCCTCTTCCACATCATCAGATTTGCACACCTGAATATTCCTATTACTTGCCATTTGCTGTCATTCATCATGCTCAAATTGGAGTACATTACCTCACCCGATGCCATCTAGTATGTTTGCATTATGAACACCTATTTAAGCCATTGGATCTCTTGCATGCCCTCGACCAATTGCATGCTACCATTTTTCATGCATAGAATTTCTCGAAGGACCTTCTACGATGCGCTCTGCTCCATCAATTCATGTAGTTTCTCCTGGATCGTTGATTTGCATTTTAAAATTTTGTATGCACGTTGACCTATTGTCAAGTGTCATCATCAGACTGGGGTGCTTGAAATCATGTATTACCCCCGATTTAGCTCACGTCATTGAATATGGTTTGATTCTTTATATATTGTATATTTTTGATGTTTTTTGTGAATGGTTTCATGCGGGTAAAAGGAGGGGATTTAATTTAACAAGGGGAAAATGGGATGATGGGGGGGAAGGTGTACAGGTTAGGAGGTAGGAATAACTTAGGGAAAATATAGGCTAGGGTGAACTAAGAAAATGTAGAAGAGAGTGGCATGGGAAGATCGTGGGGGGGTAGGAAAAATAAAAGTTTTTTTTATAAGAGGAAACTTAAGGAACAAAGGGCTAAAATATTTAATTAAATTTAATTAAATATATAATAAAATTTAATTAAATATTTAATTAAATTTAATTAAATATATAATTAAATAAATTTAATTATATATTTAATTAAATTATAAAAAAATAAAATTTAATTAAATATTTAAGACCCTTGGAGGTCAAAAATAATTAATTAAACCTTATTTAGGCCAAAAATTATGACATAAGACCTTAGGAAAACCAAAATAAGCCCTGACCTTGATGACATAAAATTTTTCAAAAATGCTCTTGAAGGGTGAGATAGGACTCAAAAAGACCAAAAGTTTGCAATAATTGAAAAGGACCAAAAAATTTATAAAGGAGATTGACTAAGGGATTATTGCAAATTTTGAAAAAGACCTAAGACAAAGACTCATAGGACACCAAAAATTTAAAAATTAGGGGTAAACTCAAGTTGGATTTTGAGGATCCAACATAGGCTCTGATTAGGATAGGTGATGAAAAGACTCTTTGACAATGAATCACCTGAGAACTCTAGAATCTCTAGCAGACCACAAGGACTCAAAAACTTACCTAATCACCTAAAAGAACACCTTAATCACCTAAAAGAAAACCTTAATCACCTAAAAAGGATAAGACTGAAACACTTTTTTTTGTGAGGCTTCTCAAGCCCTCTATGTAGAATGATACAATTTCAAATGTTGGCCATTGATAGGAATTGAAAATTTTGTACCATCCAAAGTTTGCAATTTGTAAGTATGTTGGCCTACATTCTGAAGGATTTGATAGGGGCCAAGCCATTTGGGTTCCCACTTCCCTTTTTCACCATGCTTCTCATTTTTGGGATCCTAGTACAACACTATATCTCCTCCTTAAAAAGGTTTACCTTTGGCTTTCTTATTGAACAACTATATTATTTTGTGAGCCTACTCAGTTATCTTCATTAATGAATCCTTTCTATCTTCCTACAACTTCACAATTTGATCAAGTCTTCTCTGCAAGACATTTGGATTTTCATGATCTTGAAGAAGCAAAGATAAAGCATGACTTTCCACCTAAGGGGGTAATAGAGCATTCTCACCATATACTAGTTCATAAGGAGATTTTCCTATGCTTCTTTTGATAGATATTCTATCAGCCCATAAAGCAAACTTTAGCTCACTATCCCAACTTCTTTTGTTTTTACCTAATGCTCTTCTGATTCTTGTGATCAAATTCTTATTTGAGGATTCTACTAAACCATTCCCTTGAGGATAGTAATTTATAGAATGAGAAAGCTCTATGTTGTACCTAGCACAAAATTCAATCATCTCAAAAGAAGTGAAATAGTTACCATTGTCTATGACTATCTTCCTAGGAACCCCAAATCTTGTCAATATGTGTTCTTCTAAAAACTTGATGACCACTTTTATAGTGGATTTCTTGAGAGGTGCTGCTTCTACCCACTTGGTAAAATAGTTTGTTGCTGTGATGATCCACCTATGACCTCTAGAAGAATTTGGGTTAATCTCACCTATGAGATCTATTCCCCATTGAGTAAAAGGAGCTTCCATAATTACTGGCCTTAGGGGTATGGTTGATAAATTTTTTTCCCTATAAAAATTTGATAGTTATGACAACTTCTAACAAATTGATAGACATCTTTAAATAAGGAGGGCCAATAATAACCAACTCTCATGATTTTATGAGTAGTAGCCTTTGGAGCAAAGTGACCTCCACAAAATCTAGAATGATATTCTTTTAGTACTTGAGGGACCTCTTTCTCAAACAAGTAGAGAAGCAACACACCATCTGGATACCTCCAATACACTCTACCTTCTTGAATGTAGTATTTTTGGGCCAATTGCTTGATAGATCTCCTTTTGTTTTTGGGTATATCTTCTAGAAATGACAAGTTTTGAAGGTAAAACATAATGCCATCATACCACTTGCAATCAAAATTATCAATTACTCTAGCTTCTTGCTGCTCATCTACTATGATAGTGTTATTCATAGCCTCCCCTTCTTTGTTAGCCATATACTTTGCTAGTCCTTATCCTCTAACAATCTGTACTACTTTGAACTCTACATCATATTGTAATAATTTAGCCATCCATCTTGTAGGACTACCTAAAGGTTCAGGCTGAGTGAAAACATCTTTAACAATAATGTAGGGGATACATGCTATTACCTTGTTGGATCCAAAGATACATTTGAAATGATCTAATGCTCTGATTAATGCATAAGCCTATTTTTCTAGCATAGAGTATTTTAGTTGAGCACCCTTCAATCCTATACTCATAAAGGCTATAGGCCTTTCATTTTTCTCTTCATCCTTCTGAGCTAGAACTACAACAATAGTGTGTTCTGAGGCAAATGAGTAGATTTTGAAATCTTTGGAGTAATCAAGGTAATTTAATACTAGAGCTTGAGTAATTGCATCTTTGATCTTCTGAAAAGTTGTAGTATTTTCCTCTATCCACCTTATTTCCCCATTTTTCTTGATCATGTCATTTATTGGCTTGGCAATCTAAGCAAAATCAGGGATAAACCTCCTAACAAAGTTAATCTTCCCAAAGAATGATCTAACTCCCTTAATATTTTTAGGAGGGGGAATTTTAGCAATTGCTTCTATTCTTTGTGGATCAATGCTAATCCCATCCTTTGAAATAATATGCCCAAGTAGTTTACCTTGTGTGGCCCCAAACACACATTTTCTAGGATTCAAAGATATGCCAAACTCTTTGCACCTATCAAACACTTGAGTTAGATGTGCAAAATGATCTTCAAGATTTTTTGAAAAAATTGTAATATCATCAAGATACACTACTACTATCTTGAACATTAACCCCTTAAATGCAACATCCATTGCTCTCTGAAATGTTGCCCCTACATTCATCAACCCAAAGGGTATCTTGAGATATTCAAATGTTCCCCATGGTGTGGTGAAAGTTGTTTTGTGTCTATCTTCTAGATTCACTACAATCTGATTGTAACCTAAAAAGCCATCTAATAAAGATATTCTTGATGACCCAACCACTGCTTGAAGCAATTGCTCCATATTTGGAAGTGGATAGTTATATTTAAGTGAGCTCTTATTCAAATTTCTAAAATCTACACAAAGCTTGATCTCACCATTCTTTTTTCTAACTGGAACTAGGTTTGCTAACCAAGAAGAAAATCTCACCTTCCTGATTATCTTAGTATCCAGTAACTTCTGCACTTCTTTTTACATAATTGGATGCAAAGTGGGATTGAAATTTCTTTGTTTCTACTTGAAAGGCTTGGTATCCTTCTGAAGGGGTATTATGTGAGTCATCACCTTTGTGTTGAAGGTCTTCAGATCCTCATAACTCCAAGCAAAAGTATCAATTTTATTTTTTAAGAAGTTGATATATTGTTGCTTCTCTTTTCTTGATAGAGCTTTATTGATCCTAATAATCTTGGGCTCTTCCTCTATTCTGATATTAACTTCATCTACCTTAGACTCCTAAACTAGAGGTTTATATGCTCTATCAAAGTCATCAAACAAGCTCTCTAAAGATACCAACCCCTTGGGGATCCTATTGGTCTTCAGTTGTATGACTTCTGTGGGTTCTCCAATAACATCCTTCAATTTTTCTTCATCACTTTCATCACAAATAATATTAAAAAATTCATTTTGCATAGTCATAAAATCATTAATGTGTATATCATCATGAAAAACTTGTAAATATACCACATTATCAGGGATATATGGCTTATAAATAGATATGGTTGGGAACCTATCCATAAACCAAGTGTCTATCTTAGGGCTATCTACTCTAGAAGCATTAATTACCAATAGATTTACATTATGATTTTGTGCTCTAGGAATATATTGTAGATCAAAAGCTAAGAATCTATCTATTTCATCCAACATTGCTTGCTTATATTGCTTTAATCTAGGGTGCTTTGTTTGATATTTTCCTTTGATCTATTGAATTATTAGCTCAACATCCCCACTAAATTTGAGGTAATTAATACCCAATTCCTTGGCTTTCCTTAGCCCTAGCAATAAAGCTTCATACTCTACAACATTATTTGTACAAGAAAATTCTAACCTGTATGGTATGCCAAGATAGCTTCCATTAATATCTATCAACATTACCCTAGCTCCTGCTCCTGCTTAATATTTTGCCCCATCAAAGGTCATAGTCCATAACTCTAAAGTTAGAATTCTATTAGTTTTTGCATCCACTTTAACCTTTAGTTTTGGATCCATATTCTCAGCATCAGGCACTTCTAATAAGAAAGGAGAATGCCAAATAGAGTAAACCCCCATATCTTTTTCCTCAATATAATTCATGATATTAACCATATTATCATTAGGATCTCTGAATTCAACTGAATACCTATTGAAGGGTTCTCTTTTCAAGATGACTTTTTCCTTACCTTACATTGGGATAGTGGCATATGACCAATCTAATTGAATAGTACCACCTAGCTGCTCTACCCAATGCCTAGAGAGTAATATGGAAAATAAAGGGTCCACATCTACAACTACAACATCCATTACCACACCTTTCTTAGGATATTGTTCAATATGGACAAGAAGCCTAGTGATAATACCTACACAAGGTACTCTCCTATTATCCATTATAAAAATAGGGGATGCTCTTTTTGATAAATCAAGCCTAATTGATCAACTACTTATTTTGACATCACATTCATGGAAGCACCACTATCAAGCATGCAGTTATGAATAACATATTGGTCTCCATAGCCTGATGTATACCTTAGTGATATGTAAAATGGTTTAACTAAATATGGGGCTCTAATGCATTATTTTCAAGGCCTATGGGGTTTTGAGGCTGTCCTCCTGATTGATCAGTTAGTTTGAAGGCTCTACATACCTGATATCGGTACTTTGGGATGGTCATTAATTCTCCAAAAGTGATGTTGACCTTCTACTTGGAAACCTCTATACCTAGATCAAATTGATATTTCTTATCATCAATTCCTTTTCTAGATCTCTGATTAACTAAGTCATTTTGTTGCTTTTGGATAATTTCCTCTACATCAGGCTCTTCAGGAATCATTTGTAGCTTCATCTGATTTACCTTTTTCTGTGAAATCACTCTTATAGTTTTCTCTTTTGTGTAGGCCCTTCATCAATTTTATCCTCCACTATTTTATTCTTGAGATTGATAGCATGTATTCTCTCTAAAGACTCAACCTCTTCTGTTGTAGGTATAAGCTTCCCCTACTTCATTCTATCAAATCTGGTATTAGGAGACTCACTTGAGGTTGATGCCTCTCCAAAGACTAAGGCTCTTTGTTCAAGATTATTGACACATATGTCCATATCTCTCTCAAATTCCTTTTCTCTGACCTCATCCTCTTGAGTCCAACATACATTAATTCTAATATCTTCTTCTTCAGATTCAACATTTAAATCAACATTAGAATGTAGACTTAGATAAATACCACAATCAATAGGGTTATGTGGTGCATCATAAGTAGAGCAATAGAAAGGATGATTTGATGCTATATTGTTAGATGGTATTGGGTTTGGAATAGAATCTAGATCTCTCTCTATTTCTTTCTTTTTCCAATTTCCATTTTGATTCTTATTTCCCTCTTCATTTCCATTGTTATTCCAGTTTCTATTGAAATTCCTCCTGAAAGGAGGCTTGTTATCTACTTGTTGTCTATTATCACCTTGTGAAGTTTTTACAATGTTGTATTTACCTTTTTCAATTCTAGCCAATCTGTTATTCAAAGTAGTAAACATCTCACTCAATTGATTAGCTATTTTGTTCATAGGATCTTGATCTATTTTCTTAGGGATAGAGAACTCAACCTTCTTGGGCTTTCTTTTAGGTTGATTGGGCTCTAAAGAGTATGCTTTCATATTCCCACTATCAATCATATTTATTTCTATTTCAATAGCCCTTTCCATACATATATCAATGGTGGTTGTTGCTTGTTGTCTTAACTCATAACTAAAATCTCTAGGGAAAGCATTCTTGTAAAAATAAATGGATTGCTCATCATTTGGCCTTAATGCTACTGGAATCTTATTTTTGGTCTTAAAGAATATCCTATTGAAATATTCCATTGATTCATTTTCCTTCTTTTTCATGGTAGCTAACTCTGTCAGCAAGGACTGTTCATTCTTCCTCTCTCCATATTTCCTAAGGAAAGTTTGCTCTAGCTCTTGAAAATTATGGATAGTACTAGCTCCAAGGTTGTTAAACCATTCTTGAGCATCTTTCTCTAAATTTTGAAAGAATAATCTAAGGACAACATCTTCATCATCTACCTCAAGACTATCCATGGCATACAAAAAATCCCTAATATGATCTTCATTGGTGACAACATTGTTTCCTTGGAATTTAGGCAAGTACTTATGAGCTTTACTAGGGAGAGGATTTAGATTTGGAGGTAAAACAAAAGCTCTATATCTATTGGTTCTCCATTGATTGACATTTTGGTTAGCATTGATATTTTGGCTTACCATACTCACTATAGGTTGATTTACTATAGGTATTTGATTTATAATAGGAGAAGACTGATTTAAACCAGGATTTGGACTAGAAATAGGAATAACATGAATTGGAATTGAAGTTTTTCATGAGATTTGAAGAATACCTCAGGATTTGGCACTCTAACAAGCACTTATTTACCACTTCTTCTTGTAGATGCTAGATCCAGCTCCTTCTTTCTTTATTTTTAAAGTTTTGAGTTCATTTGGAGTCACCAACACAGATGTGCAAAGAAAGAGCAAGATCTTCAACAATACTTAGGCTAAGATTGCTTAGCTTGATATTCACTCAATTCTCATAAATTTATATGAGTAAATAAAAAAGTCCAAAAATTATTGGAGGAAATTCTTGCACCCTTAAGAGATTTGTCATGCTATAAGACTTCCTTGATCCAATCAACATTATGGACTCTAGTGGATCCACCTCTTTGACTCAGGAAAATATTATCCTAAGACTCTAGATAGATCGAGTAAGGTAAGGAAACCCTAGAGGTGAGCCTATAATATTTCTCATATGCTCATGCTCATCCAGATTTACAAAAATGAAATAAAACTATAACATAAAATTTGACCAAGCTTTAAAGTAACTCCTAGCTAATGCTTCAATCAGTAGACCGATGCCTTATCCATTGGGTAATTGTAGCTAGACTTAAAATATGGTGAAGAGAGAAGGGGAGAAGATAAAAATTGAGCCAATCACATTCATTCAAATAATGTAACAAAAATGATTGAACATGCTAGTGAAAGAAGATACCATTTACATATTCAAATGATGTAACATGTAAATAGGATAACAAATAAAATTACACATAAAAATATTGAAAGGAGGAAGCAGGATTGTATTAATCAATAGATCATTACAATGGGAGTCTGATCAAGATAACTAGATCTCACTAAGAAAATACAAATAAGTTCTCCATTCAAATGATGCAATAGAGAACTATAACTCTTCATTCAAATGATGTAACAAAGAGCCTCTTAGCTTTCGGCCTCAACCACTAGAAATGATCTCAGTAAACTGGGCACCTCCTCAGCAAAACCTACACAATAATGGGGAAGAAAAAGGGTGACTAGACAAGACACAAAAGAAAAATACAACTGATAAAGGATGGGCACTCTGGTATACCTCTTGTAGAATTTTACTATGCAAAAACTTGATCCTTTTTCTTGTTGCAATAACTCTCTTATATAGCTTGCAAATTGGTTCTCATTCAAAGCTCGATGATGGTCCATAACTATAACTATCATTTACTAAGTAATGACCCATAATAACTGCAAATTCCTCCATATTTGATCCACAATATTGATTGCATTTATAGTGGCTCTCATTCGTGGCTTGGTAGTGGTCTCAAAAAAATGCCTCCATATTTGCCTGTTATAATTTCCCTCAAAGTTGGCCAAAAATGGCTTTAGAAAATTAATTAATTTTCAGCCATTTATCTGATTATATGGCTAACAAAAATGAGTCATTTTACAACTTAAAAAAAACTTTTAATAATAATAATAAAATATTAATAATAATAATAATAATAAAAATATTATTATATATATAATAAATATATATACCCGACGACTAGCTGTTATAACCAAGGATAAAATACAAAAATTTATCCACTTCGACTTCATGCTAAAAATAATTTAAAACTTGAACTAAAATTTTATCCCTTTAATTAAAGGTGATCACGCAGGCCCCCGTTATGACCAAATGCACATGGAACTAAAGGGTCTTCAGGCCATCATGTATCATGTCCAAGTTGGAGCACCTCGGCTCATGTTCCCTCTTCCACATCATCGGATCTACACACCTAAATATGCCAGTTGCCCGTCATCTATTGCCATTCATCATGCTCATATTGGAGCAAGTTACCTCACTTGATGTTGTCTAATCCGTTTGATTTGTGTGCATCTATGTGAGCCATTGGATCTCTTGCATGACCTCAACCAATTGCATGTTGTCACTTGTCATGCACGAACTTCCTCGAAGGACCTTCTATGCTGTGCTCCACTCCATCGATTTGTACAATTTCTCCTAGACTGTTGATCTACATTTTTAACTTTTTTATGCACGTTGACCTGTTTCCAAGTGTCACCATAGGACCAGGGTGCTTGGAATCATGCATTACCCCCACTTTGGCCCACTTCATTGGATCTGGTTTGACTCTATATATATATATTTTATATTTTATATTTTTTCGTGAATAGTTTCATGCGGGTAAAAGGGGGGATTTAATTTAACAAGGGGAAAATGGGATGATGAGGGGGAAGGGAGACAGGTTAGGAGGTAGGGATAACTTAGAGAAAATATAAGCTAGGGTGGACTTAGGAAATGTAGAAGGGAGGTGGCATGGGAAGATCGTGTGGAGGGTAGGAAAAATAAAAGGTTTTATTAAAAGGGAAAACTTGAGGACAAAGGGCTAAAATATTTAATTTAATTTAATTAAATACATAATCAAATTTAATTAAATATTTAATTATAATATAATTAAATATTAAATTTAATTATATATTTGAATTAAACCATAAAAAATGAAATTTTAATAAAATATCTAAAACCCTCGAAGGTCAAAAATAATTAATTAAACCTTATTTAGGCCAAAAATTTACTTACAAAAGACCTTAGAAAACCAAAATAAGCCCTGATCTTGATGACACAAATTCTTTCAAAAATGCTCTCGAAGGGTAAGGAAGGACTCAAAAAGACCCAAAATTTGCAATAATGGAAAAGGGTCCAAAAATTTATTAAAAGGAGATTGACTAAAGGATTATTGCAAATTTTGAAACAAACCTAAGACAAACTCACAAGACACCAAAATTCAAAAATTAGAGACAAACTCAAGTTGGATTTTGAGGATCCAACAAGATCTATAATTTTCTTTTTTTATTTCAAAGCTACTAGCTATTAATGGAGTTACTCAAATTTTCCTCCCTCTTATAGGGCCTCTTGAATTTGTTCAATATAATTCTTCCCTTGTGCAAATTATTGTAATATATTCTCTATTTGTTGTGCATTCTTACCTTGGTAGGTGTTAGAACATAAGCTTCAAATGTCTTGTATTATGGTAGTGAAGGTTATTTAAGTACATAGGACACCTAATTTAGGTATAACACACCTAAAAAAAAAACAAAACAAAATTACAACTATCTTGTCCTATACTACATGTATGTACCTTATGATAGGTTGTTATGCCACTTGAATTCTAACATTATCTATGTAATAACTCCTAACATACCCTTTCCCTCCCCCCTTACATCATGGTCATAAGCTCTATCTTGCTTATGACTAAAGAGCAATATCTAGGATGATGTAGGAATTTTGGAGATATATTTTCCTCCTTAATGTACTACTTTTAATACTTAGGAGTGTCAGATTCTACCAGTAATGCACTCCAAAAAAATCATTTATTACAATTTTTTTATTCAATGCTTGAAATGTGTTTTCTTCAAAATTTTCAAATGAAGCTTGTGTTACCATGCATCCAATGTCGCTTGTTGAATTGATTGTTTGTTGATATTTGTCTTGCATATGGTGGAATGAAAGTTGTGTATGGCTTATTTTTCTACTGATCCTAGTTTAATTTTAAGTTCTACTTTTATCATAAGTTCTTTAATATGATAAATAGGTTGTATGTCTTGAATGCATCTATAGTAATTATGTGCACTTGTTTTAGTCCTTTATATGATCCCATAATTACTACAATTTTTTCTTGAACTAAAATGTAGCAATTTGTTAGTTGCTCTATGGTTTTTAGATTCGATTCATTTTCCCCAATATTTTTACTGTCTAACATTTTTTCCTTTATCATGAACTATATTATCAATCTTGATGACATCATAATGTATTTTACCTTTTAGTATTTTGATTGCTTGTAGTGTTGGTACACTTCTTGATAATAGTCTTATGAGAATTTGGGATTTGATAGTGATGTAGGGATCTCTTGTTTGAGTTGCAAAGATAGATTATCTTCTTTGAAATAGATCCAATTTAGAATTTATTCCATACTTTTTCACTCCTTCTTCACAATAGGCTATTCATCCTACAAATGATTTTCTCTGTACTTTAGGAAATGGATAGAAAATGAATTAAATTTTAACTTACTATATTTTTTCCATGATGTACTAAACCTCTTGGATTTATAGGTTTCCAATGAGTTATGGTTGTGCAATTTTGTCTCTTGTTGGTTCCTTGGCTTGAAATTATCCATTAATGGAACTCTTATCGTATGATGATTTGGATGTTTCCAAGTTTTTTGACCTATCATATATTTGGTGTTATACTAAAACTTGTTGTGTTATCTCAAGTGTGATTGAACCACAAACACATGTTCTTATTTAAATTTTCTTGATTGTTGTTACTTTCTTCAATTCTAATCTTGTTCTAAAGATGTCTTATTTTTCTTCTAGTTCATCTCTTGTGAAGATGATCTATTTTTGAAAGGAATATATCAATAATACCTCATGATGTGTCCATTTCTTCCATAATGTTCATATGTACTTTGTGTGTAGAAATTAATTCTTTGAGAATCATTCCTTTAATTCTAAAATATCTAAAACTTGTTCCTTTGTTGCTATGGAGGTCTCACACCTCTTTTGAATGGTTGCTTCCCTCTTTGACTTGTAACTAGTAATTATTATTTTCTTTTTATAGTATGCGAGGCCTCTAATTTTTGAAGTAGTTTGATCAATAATATTTAGTGTATTCACAATATTATTATACTTGGATAGGAGTTGTCTCAAAATAATGGTAACTAAAATTTCATATTTTACCTTTTCTCTTAGTGCTTGTAGTGATGCTTGCAACTTTGCAATTCTTGTCATGAATGATTGCAACTTATTTCTACTCTTTATCTTTAGGTAATGGAGCTGGCTTTGGAGGATTAGAATCTAATTTTGATTCTTGGATTCAAATACTATATTTAAATTCTCCCATGCATCTTTGGCTATGGTCGTATGTATAATGTATGCTTGGGTCTCATTTACTATTTCAAACATGATGACTAGTATTGCCTTTTTGTTTAACTTGTAAAAATTTTCTTGATATTCTCCTTCTGTAGTAGGATAGGTAATGCTTCTACCTACTACTGTCTAAATATTTTAAAACTTGTATCATGAGTTTGGTCTTCTAGGAAATATAATTATTTTCTCTCAATAATTGTGAATCTAGTAATAAGAACTTTGGTGCTCCACTATGTTAGCAATTATGCTAATTTAATATTTAAAACTAAATACTAAGTTCAAATATCTCTCACATACATCACATATATTCAAATAATAAAAATGAATACACAATATATTCACTTAGATGAGAATACAATACTCTACAGTACAAAATAATGTATTGTAAGTTCACCTTACAATACATCCTAACATGCGATCCTTTTCCTAAAGTCTAAGAGTGGCAAGAAGTATATAATGAAAGATGAACAAAATTGTGCTACCTAAGTTCAAGAATGGAAAATCCTATAGAAAAAATGGTAAATATTCTGATAATGATTGTTCAAGGTCCTTTGATCTAGGGGAAACTTCTTGGAAGAAAATTATTGAGGGAAAAAATCTTGATTTCTTTGGGAAGTTTAAGATTTTAGCAGTTTTGGAGAATGATAACTTTGTGGTTCGGGTTCCAAAAGCCCTAGAAGATAAGATTATTGTTGAGAGGGAGAATTCATTGGTAGGTAAATTTATTGGAAATGTTTACCTAGATCTGGATTCTATTTGAAAGTGGATGCTTTTTAGATGGAATCTAAAGGGTTCTTTGCAAGTTGTAGCTCTCCCTCATGGTTTTATCCTTTTTAATTTTACTTGCAATGAATATTTGGTTAGGGTATTTATGGAAGGACCAAGGATTTTTAGTAGGAGAAGATTATGTTTAAAAAAATATTTTTTAGGTTTCAATTTGTTAATTGATAATATGGAAACTACTCCTATTTGGATGATTTTTCCAGGTTTGCCAGTGGATTTTTGGCATGAAGATATTTTAGTAGGAATTGCAAGCTCTATTGGAACTCTCCTAGATTTTGATCATTCAACTAAAGTGAAGTCAAGGCTTCTAGCAACTAGAATATGTGTTAATGCAAACCAGAGTAAATCCTTACCTCAATTAATGAAAATCATGTCAGATTATCGAGAATGGGTTTAAAAGGTGGAATATGAAAATTCTCCTACTCTGTATGGTAGGTAATTGAACTAGACATTTTGTTAGGAACTACCATTAAAAGGAGGAGCAAGAGGTTGAGGTAGACAAACCCATTACTAAGGTTTGGAGGAGAAAAGTGGGAAAAGAAGATAAGGGGTCAGGGCAAGAATCAAATATAGATAACAATTTCAAAAATAACAATAAGTCTAAAATTCTAGAACAATTGGAAGAGGAATTTGTGCCTGAAACCCAATATCTTACCTTTGAAGGGAGTGTCAAGACTGAATTAGAAATTTTAGAGAATACCTAGCTAGATTTCATTGGTAAAAAAGAAATTAGGGAGTTAGTTGGAAAAAAATCCATAGATGATAAAAGGATGAAGTTGGAAGTTGATGGTTTCATTACATTTAATATCAACAATACAAATTTAAGGATCTATTTTTTTTTGAATATATGGATAAAAATACTCAAAGGTCATTACAGGAACTATAGTAGTCCTAGGAGGAGATGCAAATTCAAGAAGAAATAGTGCAACAACCATCAAAGCAAATGCTCCAAAAACTACAATAGAGTGTAGGAGATGTGCAAAAAATAGAAAGAAGAACACGATAGTTTGAGGATGAGAATTGACAATAAATGATAGGTGTAAGGGTGCAAACTAAGAATCAACAAATAGGGGATAAATTACAGGTAGATGAAGAGGATAGTATTGAGGAATGAGATTCTTCAAATGATTCAAAGGTAGATAAATCTAAGGAAATTCTAAGTAAATCGATCCTAACTAGACATCTAAAGAAGAAATCTTATGTAGGTGTGTCAAATCTAAGGGGAAGATCAAAAACAAGAGATGCAAGATCTAGAGAGACAACTAAATAAATGGATGATGGTTCTTAGAAGACTTTAGAATTAAGTGGGGGTAAGAATCCACCAAAATAAAAAAATAAATAAATTTTCTTTCTTGGAATATTAGGGGTATGAATACCCCAACAAAGCAAAGGGTGATTAGAGAAATGAGGAAAGAGCATAAACCAGGTATTTTTTAATTCAAGAAACCTAGATTGATAAACCAAAATTTTAGTTAGTTAAGAATACTAATTAAAAGGCAGTAGAATTTGTTGGCAGTTCAACTTCAAGAGTTTTCAGTGGAATTTGGACGCTTTGGGATCCTAAAAAGTTTGATGGTCAATGTATTCATAGAAATAAAAGGTGTGTTTATGCTATTTTTACTTTCAAAGCTTAAAATTTTTCCTAGATTATTTCCAATATTTATGCTCCCAATACTTTGGTTGGGAGAAGAGGACTATGGGATGAAGAACACAAGCTTATACTGAGGAGGGGGTGAACAATATAAGACCACTTTTTACTTTCTTTCCAAACCAATATCAATTAATGTCCTTAATTGCAATAACCAAATATAGCAGTGTGCATTAATAACTCAGATAGCAGTAGTAAGCAAGAGCACAAGTCACCACACACAATTGAGACACAAGATTTAACGTGGTTCCCCC
The DNA here is from genome assembly GCA_028583015.1 of Wollemia nobilis. Lineage (NCBI taxonomy): Eukaryota > Viridiplantae > Streptophyta > Pinopsida > Araucariales > Araucariaceae > Wollemia > Wollemia nobilis. The sequence goes on along the minus strand of JAQPPZ010001899.1, from coordinate 387,683 downwards.
AATGTGGGGTACTCCACAAGCTGATATCCTTATAATATTTCACACAAAAATATCCAATACAATGATTTCTTTGATCTGCTCAAAGCTAGGCAATAACAAGTTCACATAAAACTTGTCCAAATATGAATAACAAGTTCACACAGAACTTGTCCAACTCTGAATAACAAGCTCACACAGAACCTGTCCAAAACTGAATAACAAGCTCACACAGAACTTGTCCAATGCTGAATAACAAGCTCACATAGAACCTATCCAATGCTGAATAACAAGCTCACACATAACCTGTCCAATGCTGAATAACAAGCTCACACAGAACCTGTCCAATGCTGAATAACAAGCTCACACAGAACTTGTCCAAATTGCTCAAAAACTCACAAGAACTTGTCAAATAATCCCAAGAACTTGGCCAAATATGCTCCAACAAGCTCACCAAGAACTTGTCCAAATCTGCTCTAGCAAGCTCACCAAGAACTTGCCCAAATTCTGCTTCAACAAGCTCACCAAGAACTTGTCCAAATCTTCTCTAGCAAGCTCACCAAGAACTTGCCCAAAATTTGCTTCAACAAGCTCACTAAGAACTTGTCCAAATTTATCTTTCAAAATTGTCCACAAATATCCCAAAACTTTACAAAATGTCCTAAAACTATCCACAAATCTATCCTCAAAACTGTCCATAAAGTTGTCCCAAAACTATCCACAAAGGCCTTCTCAAAGGCTCAATCAATCATGCTCAAGTAGCACTCAAATCTCATCCACAAATCTATCAAGGCAAAGCTTCAAATATGAACTCAACAATGAATGGCAATGTACTCTTCAATGAATGACAACAATGATCCACAATGATCTCAACTCAACTCTCAAATCAACTTCATAGAAGCATAAAGAGAATTGTTAGAGACTCAATATGTTCTAATCTCACTCTCAACCCAAATCAATCTCAACTCAACTCAATTCAACTCATAGAAGCATAAAGATAATTGTTAGAGACTCAATATGTTCTAATCTCACTCTCAACCCAAATCAATCTCAACTCAACTCAAGTCTTATAGAACCATAAAGAGAATTGTTAGAGACTCAATATGTTCTAAACTCAATCACCACAAGGGACAACTCTCTCTCACACAACCCTAGTCCAAGTATGTATCAACCAACTCAAATGTTTCCAACAATGCTCAACCACAAATCTCACATAACAATGATACTCATGTTCTTTTCTAACTCATGTTCTTTCACAACCAATGGGCTTCAACAACTATGCTTATAAAACAAGGTTTAAACACAACTCTCAATTCAGAAAACCTTGAAGCATTCAACCAACCACTTTCGAAAAGGAAACCACAAACAATCCTTTTCCCTCCAATGATATTTCAGAAATCAACCACCATAAACAATCAATAGGAGAATGTGCCCATACCTTTTATGAAGATGAAGAAACCCCTTTGGAAATATGCCACACTCAACACACTTTGAAAAGAACAAAACAACCTTCACTTGAACCCCTTTACAAAAATAGAAATATCTCTTTATGTACACCTTATTTCTCCTTCTAAATAGAATAATCAAATAGCCCTCGAAATAATCTTTCCAATGATATATAATATGATATACTTCTAAAAGGAAAATCACTAGAAATATTTCCTTTTCACAACATGCATTTCAAACCTTATCTCTCCTAGGCAACCTTAGAAAAATAAAATATTATTAAAAATTAAAACTTGCCTTTTAACCTCAGCGGGATTCGATCCCCTATCGCTGCCTCTGCACAACTCAAACGATGGTGCCAACAACCATGTGAGCCACCGCTCACACAACACCAAGAGCGCAAGACTTCCTTCTTGCCTCCTACGAACTTGCCCTCAAAAATCACATGTGCAAAAAGGTTCTCCCTTTTCCTTGCAAAAACTAGCATCGATGGGTTTCGAACTCGGATCTTCTGGCGCTTCAACACCCTACGCACTTTCCTCTTGCCGCTAGGCCACAAGCACCTATGGCACTTGGTAAGGGACTTCCCTTACCCTTCTTCCTCCTCTCTTCGATGGACTCGAATGAATTCTTCCCCCTTTCGTTGCCTTAGTGAATCAAAAGCTTTGCACTCTCCACACCACGTTGTACCTTGGCAAATCGATCACAAATTAAAATGTCGAGTCCTTAGAATTTTGAAAAACATTTGATGGCATATTAATATATGCCTCCCTTCAAAATTTTTGACGTCGGCTATAGATATTATGTGCCTCCTCCTTTTGACGTCGAAAATAAATAAAATATTAATTTTTAATTTTAATTTTAAATTTAAATTTTAATTAATTAAAATTTAAACTTAAATATTTAAAATTAAATATCTCCATCACCGGGACACCTTTTTCGATGAAATGAAAGCCCAAACTAGGTTTTAAGAAAAACCCATTTCAAATCTGCCATCCATGGTTTTAAATAAAACCTTTTATTTTTCCTGCCTTGGTTTTCACAAAAACCTTATAAATTTCCATGCTTTCCAAAATGTCATAAATGCTTATATATGAAATACTTTGGCCACCAAAACTAAATGTGATCCATGTGACATCAATGACAACATAAAATACCTCAAATTGCCAACAATCTCCCCCTTTGTCATTGATGGCAACACCTCTAATGCAAACACCACAATCACTCCAAAAATCATCTCTGAGAATCAAAGTTTCTCCCCCTGACTTAATGCTCTCTTTGGAGGCTGCTCCCCCTAACTCAATGCTCTCTTTGGAGGCTGCTCCCCCTAACTCAAATCTCTCTTTGGAGGCTGCTCCCCCTAACTCAAATCTCTCCCCCTTTGACATCAATGGCAAAAGGGACACCTATGGGGCTAAAAGATATGACTCTTAAGCATAGCCCCCTCACCACCTTCTCTCTTGAGGTGATTAATTTTGGGGTGGGAGTACCTTTACTCCCATATTACATTGATTCTTTCCTCTATCAACTTCCTTCCATGTTTTTTTGATATCCTTCTCTTGATGAATTACTTGATCTTCTTGTCTTGAACCTGTTTGACCTTCTTGCCTTGAACCTGTTTGACCTTCTTGCCTTGAACCTATTTGGAATTGAGTCCTACACCATTTTGCAATATGCCCAAAGTTATTGCAATTAAAACACTTGATATTGTAGCCTTTGGATGGTGCCCATGTCCTGAATTCTTTCTTGAAGTAATTTCCATATCCATTCCTTTCTTGAACCCTGTATTGTGAAGCTCTGTTTTCATGACCATTATGACCATGACTTCTGAATTGTGTAGCTCTAAAACCAAAACCATATTGCTCATTTCCTTTGCACTGAAAAGCTTTATGACCAATCCTATTACATGAGAAGCAATGTCCCTAAAAATCATACCTTCTTCCTTTGAAGTTTCTTCTTGCAAAATCAAACTTCTTTGATCCATAGACCCTGCAATGTATAGCCCTGTGTCCAAATCCATTACAAGAAAAACAATGTCCTTGAAAAGCCCTTTGTTCATGCCTTGGTTCCTCATACCTTTCTTGACCATTATCCCTATGATCATCTTCAACTTGTGCATTGCATTCTTGAACCTTCTTTGTAGTATCTAAATCTTCTTCCTTAGTTTCTTCCTTGTTTTCCTCTTCAAGTATTTCTCTTTCTTTTGAACTTGATTCACCTATCTCAAAACAAGATCTAAACTGAATATTTGGAGCCATAGGAACTTTGGAACTTTCCTCACAAGTCTTAGGTGCTTCCTTGCTTTCATCTTTTAGAACTTCCTTTCCTTTTGAGTGTGACTTTTCTTGGAAGTAAGATACAACCTTAAAATAAGTTTCCACTCCTTTTTGAACCTTTTCATCTAATGTATCATGTCTTTCCATGGTTACCCTTAGTTCTTCATTCATCCTTTCTTCTAACCTTTTTGCATTTTGAAGCTCTTCTCTGAGATCACTGATTGTTTGAAGTAGTTCTTCTCTGATTTTGACATCTGTTCAAATCTTGTTTTCAAGATTCATGTATTCTTCTTTTAGCCTTTTGATTTCTGATTTTTGTTTACTTGGCTCATCCTCTTCCTTTTCTATTACCAAAAGTGAGACTTCTTTGTTTTCACTATCATTAAGACCATTATAATCTTCTATAGCAAACAAGCTCTCAAGATTTCTTTGACCATGCTTGTTTCCTTGATGTGTCATCTCATCTTCACTATCACTGAAACCATTGCAATATCCTGATCTGTGATCTCTTTGACCACACACAAAGCACTGTTCTCTTTCACCTTCTATTCCTAGGAATAGATGTTCTTCCTTTTCATCATCTGATTTGTCTCTATCACTATGATCTGAGCTATCACTTGCTTCTACAATGTAGTAAGATTTCTTTGCCTTACAAAAAATTTTCTTCTTCTCATACCTGTTTTTCTTGAATCTGTCATCTTTGTCATGCTTATGCTTTCCATCTTCTTTTCTTCTTTGACCCTATTTTTCATCATCACTATTTTCTTCATGTGGACACTTGTATGCATAGTGACCAAGATCACCACACTTGTAGCATCTAACTTTCCTTATATCTCTGAAATTCCTTGAGTCCTTATTCCTTTTGATGAAGTTAGCTTCCTCATCATTTTCTAAAACTCTATCTATTTCTGAAACTTTCCCTTTCTCTTTTTCTGAAGCCTTGAATGCAATCTCTTTTATTGGAGCTTGATGCTTACTTACCCTCATCTCATAAGCTGTGAGAGTACCTTGCAATTCTTCCATTGTTAGCTTGTTGATATCCATTGTTTCTTCTATTGCTGAAACCTTAGAATCATATTTCATGGGAAGTGATCTCAAAACCTTTTGAGTAACTTCTGATTCTTTCATCTCAAAACCTAGGCCTCTCATGGTGTTAGTAATCTCATCAACTCGAAGTAAAAACTTTGCAATATCTTCAGAATCTTCCATTTTCAATTCCTCAAATATTTTTCTATGAGTTTGTAGTTTTGCCAACTTTACCTTGGAATCTCCTTCATAAGTATTCCACAACTTGGTCCACATTTCATTAGCTGAAGTACATACCATGACCTTTGCAAAATTTATCTCACGTAGCCCACTCAAAATACAATTCATTGCTCTTGCATTTATCTCAACCAATTTCCTGGTAGTCTTATCTTCCTCGGGATCACCTTCAACCCTATACTCTTTTTCAACCATCTGCCATACCTCATATCCTTGTGATATCAAGTAGTTCTTCATCCTCATGCTCCAGAAAGCATAATTGTTACCATCAAATAATGGAGCCTTATTTGTAGATAATCCATTCTGTGAAGCCATTTGTGTTCTTGTAGAATCTGCCCTCAAGTTGTTAGCCTTTCCGAAGGAACCCACTCTGATACCAATTGAAGAACACAAGCTTATACTGAGAGGGGGGGTGAACAATATAAGACCACTTTTTACTTTCTTTCCAAACCAATATCAATTAATGTCCTTAATTGCAATAACCAAATATAGCAGTGTGCATTAATAACTCAGATAGTAGTAGTAAGCAAGAGCACAAGTCACCACACATAATTGAGACACAAGATTTAACATGGTTCCCCCAATGTGGGGTACTCCACAAGCTAATATCCTTATAATATTTCACATATAAATATCCAATACAATGATTTATTTGATCTGCTCAAAGCTAGGCAATAACAAGTTCACATAGAACTTGTCCAAATCTGAATAACAAGTTCACATAGAACTTGTCCAACTATGAATAACAAGCTCACATAGAACCTGTCCAAAATTGAATAACAAGCTCACATAGAACTTGTCCAATGCTGAATAACAAGCTCACATAGAACCTATCCAATGCTGAATAACAAGCTCACACAGAACCTGTCCAATGCTGAATAACAAGCTCACACCGAACCTATCTAATGCTGAATAACAAGCTCACATAAAACTTGTCCAATTGCTCAATAACTAAAGATTTAATAAAGCTCACACAGAACTTGTCCAAATCTCTCAAAAAGCTCACTAAGAACTTGTCCAAATCTTCTCTAGCAAGCTCACCAAGAACTTGCCCAAAATATGCTTCAACAAGCTCACCAAGAACTTGTCCAAATCTTCTCTAGCAAGCTCACCAAGAACTTGCCCAAAATCTGCTTCAACAAGCTCACCAAGAACTTGTCCAAATTCTATAGCAAGCTCACCAAGAACTTGCCCAAATTTTTTCCAACAAGCTCACCAGAACTTGTCAAATTCAAATTTCCCAAACTATCCCAATCCCCTCCCAAAATTGTCCATAAAGCTATCCTCAAAACTATCCACAAAGTTGTCCCAAAACTATCCACAAAGGCCTTCTCAAAGGCTCAATCAATCATGCACAAGTAGCACTCAAATCTCATCCACAAATCTATCAAGGCAAAGCTTCAAAGATGAACTCAACAATGAATGGCAATGTACTCTTCAATGAATGACAACAATGATCCACAATGATCTCAACTCAACTCAACTCAAATCAACTTCATAGAAGCATAAAGAGAATTGTTAGAGACTCAATATGTTCTAATCTCACTCTCAACCCAAATCAATCTCAACTCAACTCAATTCAACTCATAGAAGCATAAAGAGAATTGTTAGAGACTCAATATGTTCTAATCTCACTCTCAACCCAAATCAATCTCAACTCAACTCAAGTCTTATAGAACCATAAAGAGAATTGTTAGAGACTCAATATGTTCTAAACTCAATCACCACAAGGGACAACTCTCTCTCACACAACCCTAGTCCAAGTATGTATCAACCAACTCAAATGTTTCCAACAATGCTCAACCACAAATCTCACATAACAATGATACTCATGTTCTTTTCTAACTCATGTTCTTTCACAACCAATGGGCTTCAACAACTATGCTTATAAAACAAGGTTTAAACACAACTCTCAATTCAGAAAACCTTGAAGCATTCAACCAACCACTTTCGAAAAGGAAACCACAAACAATCCTTTTCCCTCCAATGATATTTCAGAAATCAACCACCATAAACAATCAATAGGAGAATGTGCCCATACCTTTTATGAAGATGAAGAAACCCCTTTGGAAATCTGCCACACTCAACACACTTTGAAAAGAACAAAACAACCTTCACTTGAACCCCTTTACAAAAATAGAAATATCTCTTTATGTACACCTTATTTCTCCTTCTAAATAGAATAATCAAATAGCCCTCGAAATAAGCTTTCCAATGATATATAATATGATATACTTCTAAAAGGAAAATCACCAGAAATATTTCCTTTTCACAACATGCATTTCAAACCTTATCTCTCCTAGGCAACCTTAGAAAAATAAAATATTATTAAAAATTAAAACTTGCCTTTTAACCTCAACGGGATTCGATCCCTTGTCGCTGCCCCTGCACAACTCAAACGGTGGTGCCAACAACCACGTGAGCCACCGCTCACACAACACCAAGAGCGCAAGACTTCCTTCTTGCCTCCTACGAACTTGCCCTCAAAAATCACATGCGCAAAAAGGTTCTCCCTTTTCCTTGCAAAAACCAGCGTCGACGGGTTTCGAACTCGGATCTGCTGGCGCTTCAACACCCTACGCACTTTCCTCTTGCCGCTAGGCCACAAGCACCTATGGCGCTTGGTAAGGGACTTCCCTTACCCTTCTTCCTCCTCTCTTCGATGGACTCGAATGAATTCTTCCCCCTTTCACTGCCTTAGCGAATCGAAAGCTTTGCACTCTCCACACCACGTTGTACCTTGGCAAATCGATCGCAAATTAAATGTCGAGTCCTTAGGCTTTTGAAAAACATTTGATGGCATATTAATATATGCCTCCCTTCAAAAATTTTGACGTCGGCTATAGATATTATGTGCCTCCTCCTTTTGACGTCGAAAATAAATAAAATATTAATTTTAAATTTAAATTTTAATTAATTAAAATTTAAACTTAAATCTTTAAAATTAAATATCTCCATCATCGGGACACCTTTTTTGACGAAACGAAAGCCCAAACCAGGTTTTAAGAAAAACCCATTTCAAATCTGCCATCCATGGTTTTAAATAAAACCTTTTATTTTCCTGCTTGTTGGCAATTTTGGGTACCTTGAGTACATTGCCTTTGCTCAAGTATAGTTGTCATTGATGTCAAGGAGTTCTTGAAGCAATTTGTTTTTATGTCTAAGAATGTGTTTTGATGAAGGTTTCAGCTGGTCAGTAAGTCTCCAAGAAAATCAGAGTAGCCCAGTTGCAAAAGATCAAGAAAAAGATAAGTTAGAAAAAGTTTGCAGGCGGCTGAAAAAACTGTTGCGATTTCGCGACATGTTTGAGGAGAGAGAAAGTTCTGGCAAAACTGTCGTGATTTCATGACATGCTGGAAGGCAGAGACAAAGTAGGCAAAACTATCATGATTTCATGACATGTCGCATTTTCACGACTCGGGAAGTGCAGGAAGGCAGAGAAAGAAAAGTGTCACGATTTCGCGACACATTGCCAGGAAAGTTGTTCGGAAGAGCAAGTGTCGCGATTTCGCGACATGTTGCAGGAGAGAGAGTCCAAAAAGAAAAGTGTCATTATTTTGTGACATGTTGCAGAAGAGGAAGTCTGTAGTGTTAACTATCGTGATTTTGCAACAAGTTTGAAGAGAGAGAAAGTGATTCAAGAACTATCATGATTTCGCAACATGCTGCAAAAGACAAAGTGAGGACTGTTACTATTTCGTGACATGATGCAAAGTTATAGTTGAGGACTGTCACGATTTTGTGACATGCTAAAAAGCTCGAAGTGAGAACTGTCATGATTTTATGACTTGCAGCAAAGAGAAGAGTCTGAAAGGAGAAGCGTCGCGATTTCATGATAGGCAGTGGAGAAAGCGTACGAAAGCCAAAAGTGTCACGATTTTGCGATAGGCAGTGGAGAAAGCGTTTGAAATCCAGAAGCGTCGTGATTTCACGACAGGCTATAAAGAAGTTGTACGGATGCAAAAAGTGTCGCAATTTTGCGACAGGTTGAGTTGGCAGCTTGTAGTTTCAGAAAGTGTCATGATTTTGCAACAAGTTGAGTTGGCAGCTTGCAGTTTCAGAAAGTGTCACGATTTCGTGATAGGTTGAGTGGGCAGCTTGCAGTTGCAAAAAGTGTCACGATTTCATGATAGGTTGAGTTGGTAGCTTGCAGTTGTAGAAAGTGTCACGATTTTGTGACATAGTTACAGATGATGTCAGCAGAAGCCGATGTGTCACGATTTTGCAACAAAAGCTGAGAGGAAGGCCATGAAGACGAAAGCATCGTGATTTCATGACAGAGTGAAGATGATGTCAGCAAAAATCAAAAGTGTTGCGATTTCATGATAGAAGCTGAGAGGAAGGGCATGAATTCAGAAGGGTCACGATTTCACAATAGAAGAGAAGGTGACGTCAGCAAAGATAGAAAGTGTCACGATTTCGTGACATAAGCGGTAAAGAGCTCGGAAAAGGCAGTAGTGTCACGATTTCGTGACAGCAAGCATAGAAGGTGTATGGCAGGAAAAGATGTCATGATATCATGACATGTCAAAGTTTCGTGCCAGAAGCTACAGGGAGGCAGTGAAGCTGACAGAGTTAAATCTGGGCCGACACAGTGCAGGGTTTTGTAGCCAACAAGGTTGAAGGGTAAAACAGTCGACTAAGATCAAGATCTCAATCTTGAAATTGTGAGTATTAAAGGAGGGATGTTTGAGTGTTTTATGCATCGATCGAAGTGTGCGTTCGAAGAGTGGCGTTCATAGATTTAGTGCGACAGTAAGGTTCGATCATCAAAAAAGTAGAGTGCAAATATCGATTGTAGTATAAGAGTGCATTTCATCGAATCGTCTAAGTGTAGGAGACTATAAGGACACAGAGTGCGTGAAGTCGATACTATTGTGTTTGCATAGTTTATGCAAAGACTGTGCTACTATATGTGCGAAGACTGTGCTGTCATGTTTTTGCAAAAGAGTATAAGTTGATCGAGTGCTGCTGTGTTTGTGCAAACTATGAAAAGTTGGTTTCGACCAAGTGCAACTGTAACAGAAAAGAAAAGAGGAAGAGGACAGATTTGTGCCAGACTGAAGGACTGTGTTTTGGTGCAGATAAGAGGACCAGCTTTACAATGATAGAGTTGAGGACAAAGATCTCCAACCAGAGCAAGGAAGATAGGTGTCTTCTGTGGATAGAGTTCCACTTGCTAAGGGCAGAGGAGGTAGAGGTCTTCTAGAGGATCACCAGCCAAAGCAGAGTTAGGGGAAGGTGTCTCCTTTGAGCTAAGGCTCATAAACATTGTAATCGAGAAGGATTCCCAGAGGACTTTGATATAACTTTTAGAAGAAAAGTTTTATCCGTGGAGTAGCCCACCTTGGGTGAACCATGTAAATTGTTGTGTCTCTTTGTGGATTGTATTTCGTGCATTATTTTGATTACTACTATTATTATTGCTATCTTTATTCTGCATGTTATTGAATTGAAAGCTGTTTTAAAAGAAAAAGTTAAAAGTGGTCTTATACTGTTCACCCCCCCTCTCAGTATAAGCTTGTGTTCTTCAATTGGTATCAGAGCCAGTACCTTCAAAAAGTTTAACAGCTTGAAGGAAAATCTTGCAAAGAACATAATGGATTACTCAAGTGGCAATGCGACACCTATTATTGATGGATCAGATTTCGGTCTGTGGAGTGCAAGAATGAAAGTCTATCTAATGGCACTTGGTAATGAGGTATGGGAAGTTATTGAAGATGGGTACACCATTCCTACAAATGGTCCCTATAGTAAAGAAGATAGGCTCCTACATCACAACTCAAAAGCCATGAATACAATCCTTAAGTTTTTACAAAAGGCTGATCTTACCAAAGTTATTCACTGCAAGACAACTAGTGAAATGTGGAAACAACTGTAGGTTGTTCATACAGGTGATGCAAATGTCTGAAAGGCCAAGTTGAGACACTTCAAAGGTATGTTTAAATAGCTCAAGATGAATGATGATGAAAATATTAGTGACTATATGCTCCGTATGGATGAAGTTGTTAATTCTATGAAAGACTTAGGTCTTGAACTTGCTGAAAATGATGTGTGTGATAAGATTTTAAGATCTCTTCCTAATAGATTTAGTGAAAAGATTTCTGCTATTGAGGAAGCTAAAGATTTAGATAAGTTGAAAAAGGATGAGCTCCATAGTATTCTTGCAGCATTTGAGCTGAGAACTCAAGTCAAAGTTGATGTCAAGAAAGAGGCAGCTTTCAAAGCTACCAAGAAATCAAAGGGAAAACAGATTCAAGAGAGTGATGAATCTTCTAGTGATGAAGAGGCATATTACAGCAAGAAAGGCAAGTTCTCTAGAAAACACAAAAGCAAGAAAAACATAAGATGTTTCAACTGTGGAAAGTTTGGTCATTATGCTACTGACTACACTGTTTCCAAGAATGAAAGTGATGAAAATTTACAGGATGTTAAGAGCAAGGATTTTGAAAAACACAGGTATTACAGAAAGAAAAAAGATGAGAACAACAATCAAGGAAAGAGGCATTCACACAAGAATAAGAAAAGCTTCTACCTAGACAAAGCAAGTAAGTGTTCTAGCAATGATAGTGAAAGTTTTTCTAGTGATAATGAAAATGAGATGCTGTTCATTTTAGAAAAAGAGGAAGAACCAAAACATAAATTTATTGTCATGAAATGTTTTAGATGTGGAAATTTTGGTCACCTTGAGGATGATTGCACAAGTAATGAATTGGTTGCTAGTATGTATGAGGATGCTTCAGAAAATGACAAAGAAGATGCAAAGAAGATGCTTGTATGGTTTTTGAAAAGGGTAGCACCTCTAGTGATAAGAAATCTGAAAAAGGCTTTGAGATTTCAAAATGCAATCAAATAGAGGTTCTTGAATGTGAACTTACTAATGCTCTTAGTGTTTTGAAAAAGGAAAGGAAGAAGAATGCTAGACTCAAGGATAAGTTAGATGAATGTTGTATGGAGAGAGATGATATCATAGAAAGTCTTGACATCTCTATGGCTAAGGCTCAAGAACTGAAAAATGAGTTAGAATCTAAGGTGCTTGAGTATAATAAGTTGGAACAGAAAATGGCTTCTCTAGAAGTAGAAACTAAAGAGTACAAATATAAGCTGTACAGGTTTCAAGATAGCTCCAAAAGGGTTAATTCTCTAATCAAAATTCAAATAAATCCAATAGATAAAATAGGTCTCGATTTTGTTGAGCCGCACAAGAAACAGGTTGGGGAATCTAGCAAGAGACTTCAAAAGGAAGAAAGTTCTGATGAAGGAAGTACTTTAGATCATGAGTCCGTGAGTGATGAATGCACAGAAATAGAAAATAGATTTCTAAATGTGAAGCAAAAATTTTTGAGACCCAAGAGATCGATTAAAAGAATGTTTCACGACAGATGTTTTGCGTGTTATAGGTTTGGACACATGGCTGCACATTGCATGTCTCAAATGAAGAAGGTTAACAATAATTTTAGAAGTGGTAATTTCTTCCAAGGGTATTGTTACTCTTGCAATCAATTTGGGCATAAAGCAATTTTCTACAAAGAAAATATCAGGAACTGGGTTAGTTAGAACAGGATTCAAAGAACAACCATGCCTGAAAGAAATAATATTGTTACTTGCTATAAGTGCAACAATGCAGGTCACACAGTCAAACAGTGCAGAGCTAATCTTCTAAGGTACAAGAATAGGAACAATGGTATAAACAGGTCCAAGGATCAAGGTGTGGACAAGAAAAAATATGAGAACAAGAATAAGAAAAGTGCCAAGAACAAAAACATTGACATAGAGCTCAAGAAAAGGCCCGACAAAGAAATTGTAGACATTGATGATGATGAGTGTCTCATGGGAGTTTCACTCCCAACCCTGTTTTAAATCACCTCATCAGGATGTGGGGGGAGGGACTAAGCTAAGAGACTCATTCTTAGTCCCAAGCCCCAAAGGTGACCCTTTTCCATTTATGACAAAGGGGGAGAGATATGAGTAAGGGGGAGAGCTTCAAGTGAAGAGGAAAGCTTCAAGTCAGGGGGAGCAAAACTTCAAAGAAATATTCTCAGTTGTAAGCTCAGATTGATTTCAGTTTTGGCTCTTGAAGATGTGTTTTTAGTAAAGGTTTGCCATCAATGACAAAGGGGGAGATTATTGGCAATTTTGGGTACCTTGAGTACATTGCCTTTGCTCAAGTATAGTTGTTGTCATTGATGTCAAGGAGTTCTTGAAGCAATTTGTTTTTATGTCTAAGAATGTGTTTTGATGAAGGTTTCATCTGGTCAGTAAGTCTCCAAGAAAATCAGAGTAGCCCAGTTGCAAAAGATCAAGAAAAAGATAAGTTAGAAAAAGTTTGTAGGCGGCTGGAAAAATTGTTGCAATTTCACGATATGTTTGAGGAGAGAGAAAGTTCTGGCAAAAATGTTGTGATTTCATGACATGCTGGAAGGTAGAGACGAAGTAGGCAAAACTATCGCAATTTCGTGACATGTCGCATTTTTGCGACTCGGGAAGCGCAGGAAGGCAGAGAAAGAAAAGTGTCACGATTTCACGACACATTGCCAGGAAAGTTATTCAGACGAGCAAGTGTCACGATTTCGTAACATGTTGCAGGAGAGAGAGTCCAAAAGGAAAAGTGTCACGATTTCACATGTTGCAGAAGAGGAAGTCTGCAGTGTTAACTGTCGTGATTTCACGACAAGTTTGAAGAGAGAGAAAGTGATTCAGGAACTGTCACGATTTCATGAAATGCTGCAAAAGACAAAGTGAGGACTGTTATGATTTCGTGACATGATGCAAAGTTCCAGTTGAGGACTGTCATGATTTTGTGACATGTTGAAAAGCTCAAAGTGAGAACTGTCATGATTTCACGACTTGCAGCAAAGAGAAGAGTTTGAAAGGAGAAGCGTCGTGATTTTGTGATAGGCAGTGGAGAAAGCGTACGGAAGCCAGAAGTGTCATGATTTCACAATAGGCAGTGGAGAAAGCGTTCGAAAGCCAGAAGCATCATGATTTTGCGACAGGCTACAAAGAAGTTGTACAGATGTAGAAAGTGTCATGATTTCATGACAGGTTGAGTTGGTAGCTTGCAGTTTTAGAAAGTGTCACAATTTTGTGACAGGTTGAGTTGGCAGCTTGCAGTTTTAGAAAGTGTCATGATTTCATGATAGGTTGAGTGGGCAACTTGCAGTTGTAGAAAGTGTCACGATTTTGCGACAGGTTGAGTTGGCAACTTGCAGTTGCAAAAAGTATCATGATTTTGCGACATAGTTGCAGATGATGTCAGCAGAAGTCGATGTGTCGCAATTTCAGGACAAAAATTGAGAGGAAGGCCATGAAGACGAAAGTGTCACGATTTCACGATAGAGTGAAGATGACGTCAGCAAAAATCAAAAGTGTCACGATTTCATGACAGAATCTGAGAGGAAGGGCATGAAGTCAGAAGGGTCACAATTTTGTGACAGAAGAGAAGGTGACGTCAGCAAAGATAGGAAGTGTCACGATTTCATGACATAAGTGGTAAAGAGCTCGACAAAGGCAGTAGTGTCACGATTTTGTGACAACAAGCATAGAAGGTGTACGGTAGGCAAAGATGTCGCGATATCGCGACATGTCGAAGTTTCACGCCAGAAGCTACAAGGAGGCAGTGAAGCCGACAGAGTTAAATCTGGGCCGACGCAGCGCAGGGTTTTGTAGCCGACAAGGTTGAAGGGTAAAACAACCGACTAAGATCAAGATATCAATCTTGAAATTGTGAGTATTAAAGGAGGGTTGTTTGAGTGTTTTGTGCATCGATCGAAGTGTGCGTTCGAAGAGTGAAGTTCGTAGATTTAGTGCGACAGTAAGGTTCGATCATCAAAAAAGCAGAGTGCAAAGATCGATTGCAGTATAAGAGTGCATTTCATCAAATCATCAAAGTGTAGGAGACTGTAAGGACACAGAGTGTGCGAAGTCGATACTGCTATGTTTGCGTGGTTTATGCGAAGACTATGCTGCTATATGTGCGAAGACTGTGCTGTCGTGTTTTCATAGAAGAGTATAAGTTGATTGAGTGCTGCTGTGTTTGTGCAGACTGTGAAAAGTTGGTTTCGACCAAGTGAAACTATAATAGAAAAGAAAATAGGAAGAGGACAAATTTGTTCCAGACCGAAGGACTGTGTTTTGGTGCAGATAAGAGGACCAGATTTGTGGTGACAGAGTTGAGGACAGAGATCTCCAGCCAGAGCAGGGAAGACAGGTGTCTTCTATGGATAGAGTTCCACTTGCTAAGGGTAGAGGAGGTAGAGGTCTTCTAGAGGATCACCAACCAAAGCAGAGTTAGGGGAAGGTGTCTCCTTTGAGCTGAGGCTCATAAACATTGTAATCGGGAAGGATTCCCAAAGGACTTTGATATAAATTTTAGAAGAAAAGTTTTATCCGTGGAGTAGCCCACCTTGGGTGAACCACGTAAATTGTTGTGTCTCTTTGTGGATTGTATTTCGTGCATTGTTTTGATTACTGCTATTATTACTGCTATCTTTATTTTGCATGTTATTGAATTGAAAGCTGTTTTAAAAGAAAAAGTTAAAAGTGGTCTTATACTGTTCACCTCCCCTCTCAGTATAAGCTTGTGTTCTTCACCTGCCTTGGTTTTCACAAAAACCTTATAAATTTTCATGCTTTCCAAAATGTCATAAATGCTTATATATGAAATACTTTTGCCACCAAAACCAAATGTGATCCCTGTGACCATCAATGACAACATAAAATACCTCAAATTGCCAACATGGGATTTTCTAAGTAAGTTTAGAGAGGTATCCTAGTGGCCTTGGTTGGTTTGTGGAGATTTTAATACCGCATTATTCCCTAGTGATAAGAAAGGAGGTAATCAAGGTTATTTAGATAGTATGTATGAATTTAATGAGTTTTTGTCTAAGTGTGACTTGATGGATTTATACTTGAAGGGGGTAAATTGTACATGGACCAATAGGGGGTTAGGTAGTAATATGATCCAAATCATATTTGATAGAATTTTGTTTCTTAGAATTGGTTGCTACGTTTCAACAATCCATATCTTAAATCTTTGCCAAAGGTTACCTCAAACCACTCCCCTTTATTGGTAGACCTTTTAAATTTGAATTGATGTGGGTTTCCCATCCAAATATAGCCTATAAATTTGAAGAATGGTAGAATGTTGATGTCAAGGGGTCTAAAATGTTCAAATATTTTTAGAAATTGAAGAATGTTAAGAGAAATATAAAGATCTAGAACAAAGAGGTTTTTGGGCTTAAAGATAAAAAAATAAATATTTTCTCTAGCTTGGAAGAGGTGGAAAGACATTCAAAATTGGGGTCGATCTGAGGAGCTAGATAGTCAGGAGAGAGACTTATTATGTGATCTTGATAATAATTTAGCCCAAAAGGAGATTGATTAGAAGCAAAAATCTAGAGCTTTGTGGCTTAAGCAGGGAGACCACAACATGTGGTTCTTCCATATTACTACTATCAAGCATAGAGCAGTGAATAGAATTAGACTTCTAAGATTAGACAATTGAAGGGATTTTTTAGAAGAGAAAGATATTACAAAAATAATAGTATCTTTTTATCAAAATTTGTTAAGTGTTTAAGATGAAGCAATTGTTGATCTAGTTGACAAAATGATAGCCAACATTCCTCAAGTAGTGAATAATAATATGAATCAGGTCTTGAGTAGCCTTTTTATAGAAGAGGAAGTCTATAGTGTAGTATTTAGCATGAAAAAGGATAAGGACCCTAGGCCAGATGAATTCCCAAATGGTTTTTTTTAGACTTATTGGGAAGTTGTAAAAAAGGATGTCTTGGATGCCTTATTAGAGTTCCAATGAGAAAAAAACTATTCTTCAAGAGTGGAATTCTACCTTCCTAGTTTTAATACCAAAGAAGCAAGGAGCAGATATGTTAAAATTTCCTATTAGCTTATGTAATTATATTTACAAGATCCTAACTAAAGTTCTAGCTAATAGATTGAAGATTATTCTCCCCCATATTATTTCATGACAACAAAGTGATTTTGTGCAAAAGAGATATATTTTTGTATGGGATAGTAATGGTGCATGAAACCTTACATTCCATGAAAGTTAGCATTTTAGAGGGTATGTTTCTAAAATTGAACATGAACAAGGCTTATGATGTAGTTCCTTGAAGCTTCTTGGATAGGGTATTGTAGTATTTTGGTTTTGGATAAGATTGGAAGAATTGGATCATAGTTTATATTTCTACTTTGAACTACTCTATTTTAGTTAATGGAGAACTAGTGGGTTTCTTCCCTGGAAAAAGGGGGCTAAGGCAAGGTGACCCTATTTCACCTTATTTGTTTATTATTGTTGCTAAATATCTAGGAATAAGCCTAACAATATCAAGGAATGATACTATCATCAAAGGAATTAGACCTGCTTCTCACTTAGAATCAATCACTCATCAACAATTTATTTTGATAGTCTACAAGCTCTAGGTTTCATGAATACCAAGTGTTTTTTTGGTTGAGATTTTTGCTTTTTGTCTATCCCAACAAAAGGGGTACAAGATAGTCTTTGGCAATGATTCTTGAATGAACACAATTTCCACTTTTGAGTGTTTGATTGTTGACTTAATTTTGAAATGCAAAATTTGTAGTTATGGACTACCCCCTCAAGAAATGAGTCGATGGAGGGGATGTAAAATTGATGATAGTGATTAAGCGCTTGACTAGAATGAGACTGTTAGCATGGCTACTTTTGAAGAAGTGCCAATTTGATACCATCTCAAATCGAGATGATTTTATTTGATTAGTTTTTATAACAAAAATGTAACCATCCTAGATGATCATGTGGCAACATGCGATAATCTCAGACGGTCTCAATCGTTGAAAATTATAAATAGCAAAATTCCTAGAAAATGAGTCATTTTAATGCATGAGACGAGAGGAGAGTGAGATGAAGACGAGGAGAGCCAAGCTTGTGAAGTGAAGTACTATAAAAAAACTCACCTACTACTACAATGGACCCATTAGGTGCATCGACAAGTGAAGGAGCTAGTGTGAGAAAGGTAAAGACAAAAATCTAAACTTTTCTTTTTGAAAATAAAATGAACCAAACTAAAATTAAATCGAAACAAATGGGTGGTATGGGTGAAATGTGTAGTTTTAGGTGAATGAAAAAGTGTGTGGATGATGGGTAGTTAGCTTTTTAATGCTTTTTAATTTTTGTGTGTTTGTTGTTTTGTGTTTTTTTTTCTTTTGTTAATGTGTTTATGGGATCGTCTCAAGCTAAGATGATTTCATTTTGTGATTGTATCGCTTGAGATGACCTCTTTTAGGGACCATATCACATCGAGACGATATCGTATTGTGGTCCTCTCATGTTGAGATGGTTTTATGTGGTGTTGTGTTTTTTTAATTTTAATTGAGTGTTTTTATTTTTATTAGCTTATTAGAGCTTGACATTGCTTCTTGAACATTTTTAAGGAGGCTCATGTTATAGTGTTGGAGAATGATGATACCTAGACATGGTTGAAGGACCTAGTCCTTCTACACATAGCTTTATTAAAGTTTATGCATACCAATCATGTATATTTTATGATGTTGATAGATAGATGGAACCCTCATACTAACACCTTTGATATATCAACTAGTGAGATCATCGTCATACTTGAGGATGTCTACCAGATTCTATGAGTTTCAATCAAGAGAGCACCTATCTTCATTGTTGTGACTGCTCAAGGAGAGGTAGTGCTACGACGAGTCTACATAGAGTAGTAGAGACTTATGGATTGCAATGTTGATAGTGATGGTGTACCTATTGAGATTGGATACTATACTAGACTATTTATAGCTAGCCATGTAGTGTTGATGACACTAATGTTTGATTTTATCTTGCCAAACTCTTTTGGTAGTAGGTTCCTCTGGAACCTATTTGGCCTTATCCAAGACTTGGTGGATCAGCCATAGATCATGGAATGGGGTTCCACTCTACTGGAACAAATTTATAGAGATATGTATGAGATCCAAGCGAGATGTTGAAAGGGTCGAGGATGCAACTTCCTTTTGCAGGTTTAGGGTTGGGATCACTTCAACATGGATCAACTTATCGAGATATCATGAGATTCAAGGATAGATATGGTAGATAGGGATATCCCCTATGCTATATGATAGCTACACGAGGAGTAGGGTAAGAACCATCCCTAGAATAACTATCTAGAGCATTACATAGAATCTTGGACTGGAATATATCTAGGCTAGGTTACCTGGAGACCATGGAGGGGAGTACTAGCTTGGACTAAGGTAGATGAGAACATGAGGTGGGTGTAATGGATACCTCAAGAGAGATCTTTGTGAGACCTCTAGTACCATTGTTTACAACACTAAGGAACTCAGAGACATCAAAATCATGTAGATCCAGGCAACCTCATAGATATGAGGCTGAGGGTAGTGGTGAGAGTGGTGGCATAGGGCTAGCATGAGCAAGGAATCTTTGTACTAGCTTCACTTTTTGGATGTAAGTTCTAAGGATCGACTATCATTGTAGTCAACAGGTATTTTTGTACCATGATGTACTTATTATTTTCATAGATATATGAGATGATGTTTATTGATGCATATCTTGTGTTTATTGTGCATGCACTTTTGTGACGAGAAATAAAATGATGGATGATTATGAATGCATGCCTAGATTTGTAGATGTGATTATGTATATATGTTGGATATTTTAGGATATGATTTATTTGTGCATAGACTTAGATATGTATGTGATGTACTAATGACATATGATGATTTTAAATGGTATAAAATATGAATATATGTTTAAATGATAAAATATAATGAATGAATCTAAGATGCAATAACAAACTAAGTGTAAGCACCACACAATGTATGAAAGTCATAAATCAAGTTTGAAACAATCTCATCTAAGGCATACACTGAAACATATACCAAATGAAATAAAATATGTATTAAGAACACATGAATGTAATAGATGGTGATCAGCGAGAAGCCATAAGGGAAAAATAAGACTTTTAGGAGACTCAAAAACCATAGTTGACCAGCCAAAAGATTTATATTGACCTTGAAAGAACATAAAATATAAAAATATGCTAGAAAGACCAAGATATTCAATATCCCTGTGTGTTCATAGTGAATTTCATTACTCTGACTTTGTACTTGGTTGGACTTAACTACTTTGTAATGCAAGCCATAAAAAGCTATCTCTTCCACAAGATGACATTGGTCTATAAAAAAGAAGGTTGCTAATGTGATAGACATATCACCATGTGTAAAGCTACTCCACTTCTAGGCCAGTATCTATAGCCCATTGTTGGTGATGGAGATTGCCCCATGGTTGTCAAAAACCAATAATTCTAGGGATTCAAGCTCTTTGCCTTTTTTATTTTATTTTTTATTTTTTGTTTTGGGATACTTGCTCATTTTTAAAGAGAGTAAGGGATTTTATTTCTTTTTAAGGGTTTTGATCATTTTGGAGAGGAGAAAAAGGGATTTGTTTGAGGGGCTTGCTCATGTTGAAGAAGAGCAATGGATTTTATTGCTCTTTTTTTTGGGATTTGCTTGTTTTAGAGAGGAGCAAGAAACATGTTTTTTTTGGGGGGGAGAGGGAGAGCTTGTCCTTTTATCAATTCTCAGCCTTCTAGACCATGCACATAATAGGAGAGTAAGGAAAACCATTTGCTTAAGAGGAAAGAACTACTTTGTAGTTTCATATTTCCTTGTTAAAAAATCAGTTTTAAGAGTGTGAAAATGTGTTGGGATTTTGATATAAGCAAGGTACAATTAAAGCAAGACCCTACCAATAGAAATCTAGATAGCTTTATAAAAAATCTAAAAGAAAAAAATAGGAATGGTTGAATGACCGAAAGACCTTATTGGATACCCTATGACAACTACTTAGAGGAAAAGTAAGAGAGAGTGTAACAAACATCAAGAAAGGGGAATATGGATAGGAATAAATACCTAAGATAAATGACAAATGACAAATGATAGTTATACAAACATGATATGTACAAAATATGAATGTTCAAAATCAAAAGTGAGTGTTTTCATTATGAACATTCAAAAATTAAGAGGTGTGTGTAAGATAGTCAATGGCCATATGAACATCATTACTGATGGTCATACGATGTCTAACCTATCTTACGAAGACCGCTTAATAGTCAAAAGACCACAAGGAAAAGTGTAATAAATGATGAGAAAAAGCTTGATCAAGACAAATGATAATCATACAACCATGGTGCTATATTTAATTCTCACAAGAAGACTAATGCCAGTGTAGTGATACAAATACCTAATGCAATATGATGACAAGTGCAACTAATCACTATGAAATACAAAAATGAAGACATTGAAATGCATGGTGTAATAAATGGTGATATGCAATGCCATGGTAATGTGAAGTGATATGTGATGCATGGTGAAATGAGAAGATGCTGTATTTTTGTGCTTTTTGTTCTTTTTTTATTTTTGTTGTGTAGACACCTAAAAAACATCATATTGATGATACTACCTATATGGAATCCTTTTCAGGCCATATGACCCCCTTGGGAATACATAGGGCCTAATAGTGGTTTTTACCACTCAAATAGGGAGGAATTTCCATTTTTAGCTTAGGCCACCCCACCAAGGGATGACCTCTAGAGGCTACCCTACCCTGAGGTGGTCAACAATCATGATCGCCCTACCCCATGATAGTCATGATTGTATCAAGTTATAACTTGTAGGCCAAGAGAAAATGGTTACACAAGACAACTAAGCATACACAATCAATTGCAGGAAGGTTCTAAAATGGGAAGTTGCCTTTATTGAATATAACTGCTTCAAGATTCTTGGCTTCTCTAGAAAGCCTTGGAATCCCATTGGGAAGTATATTTAAAGGTGCCTACCCTTCATTGAAAATATCTAGGTTTTATTCATTGAATTGCTATTGGATTAAATACTAGAGAGATCTTACTGTCATAAGCAATGGAGTGCTACCAAAATTCAACCATGCCAATGGATCATATCAAATGTTTAAGATTGAATTCATACTTCTTCCATAATTAAATACTCTTGCTTCATTTCAAATACCTCCATTAAGTCATTCTTCATGAGCACACCCTTGAACATCAATCTCACGGATCAATATTGGCATCGCCTCGCATTGATCACAAGGAATTCACTCAAAGTTTAGTGACTATTTCACCCCAAGATGATCAGAAGGTAAGACCATCCTGCACAAATATGATCTCCTGGTAGAGATATGTTTCCCTTGTTTTCTTGTTTTCATTAGATTTAGTAGCATAGTTAGATTTCAATTTTTATGCATTTATTAGTCATATTTCAACTTTTTTTATCATTTTTATCATCATCATGGGCCTTATCTTGGAAGGCTCTTCATATGCTATTAATACCTTTTAAGTTCTCTTGTGTGTATATTATAGGTCTTTCAAGGGAGAAAATTACATAAAGATTCACTCCTCATCATCATACATTACGAAGATCACAAGAAAACCTCTCCAAATCAGTTTGTGAGGATGCAGAGAGATCCTATGTACTACATCCAAAATAGCTTTATATGTAATCAATTGTATCAAAGATTAGTAGTGATCCTTTAGAGGGAATATTATTTGTATCCTCTTTGTAAAAGAACACGATATTATCAATAAAATAAAACCATCCATTATTTTTTTATTTCATTTTTTATTTGTGTGGTTACATTTAATTTACTATATATTAATATTAAATTTCTTTTCTTGGATGTATGGTCTTTTTTAGCATACTTCAGTGGTTATCACGATGGCACTTCATCCATATTTCACAAATTTATTTCTAATTACTATTTTTTGGGTGTTTGTGAATTGTAGGTACCACCATCCCTGATAGAGACGGTCAGTAGGTGCAACTGTCTCACCTCGAGATGGCCAGTAGCTACCACCATCCTTCCTAGAGATGGCCTCAGAGAAAAAATCAAAAAGTTAAAAACAACACCTAAAATAGACTTAGGCTACACCTGTGAGTTATTCTATCCCTGTTTTTCTACTTTCAGTAAAGAAATTTAAAAAATTCATGCTTAAGTAGGAAAATTGCAGAAGATATTTCAATTTCAAATTAGTCTATTTATGACTGTCCCTGGGTTAGACGACCTCTATTTTTGGTCGTCCCTATCCTAGCTGATCATTATTTTTGACCGTTCCTATGTTAGAAAATATCTGCTACAGACCGTCCCTCATAGAGATGGCGTCATCTTGATTTTTGATTATGCCTGATTGCTTGCTACTTGCTTAAAGGCTATTCATGTAGGGTTTTGTATATGATATATTTTTACAATTAAAATGTTCATTTGTTTAAGAATCTAAACATGAAACATTAATTTCTATGGGTTAGTGAAAGAACATTGAATGTTCTATGCTTTTATTTTTTTTGTATAAAATAAAAAAGAACCCCGCACACCACATAATAATTTAACATTAACGAGTTGGAATTTATACCCAACCATTAATTGAGACCAATTACGATGGGCTTAATCTCCATCCGTTGGCTCGTGCCTAGCAACCTAGTTGGCCAAAGTGAGTGGCTTTTTTGGACTTCATCACTAGAACATCCCCTACTCTTGGGTGCACCCAAAGTAGGAAGGATTAGTAGTGCCTTTTTACCATGGGATGAAATAATCAATGAAACACAAATATAATTTTTACACCCGAGTGTTGAAGTGAACTCCTTGTTGGGCTAGTAGCAGGACTTAGACAACATGACTTCCTTCGAGGGAATAATTTTGATTCCTTAGGTTTACCTTGATCTGATATCTAGTAGGAAGCCATATTTTTGCCATTTGGGTTGCATTCTTTGATAGAGGGTGCAATCAAACTACCTTTCAGTGGTTTTTCTATTTTATTTACCCCTTTAGTTTCATAGGACTAGGGGATTCAACATCAAAACACATAAAATAGTATAAGAATTCAAAAAAAAAAATTAAAATAGATAAACACATTGTATACTTTGTTCGTTTCATTTTTTTTTGGGTAATCAAAGATCATGGTAACTACATGTAGTTGAGCTCAATCATGAGTTGACGATGCAAAAAATTTACAAGGAGGGCTTGAATACCTCTGATTCAATCCTGAGGACTTGGTCATTCCCAGATGGCATCTTGGTATTCATCTAAATATTAACACCACCTATAGGAAATCAAACCTTTAGGATGTCCCAATTCAGGAGGCACCTTTAGACCTTCGAGATGATCAAGAAGATAAAATTCTTGGTCAAATTCGATCTCATACCACCACTAGACATAACTTACCCATCGAGGGGGCTAGTAGGGCAATGTCATAGATTCACATTCCAACCTACCCTATACACCATGTTGAGTATGAGCGAGACTATACACCAACACCTGACCTAGATGAGCAGGATAATCCACTAGATTGACCATGGATGAGCTAGAAATTTTCTCACCTAGATAGATATGACCCTCATTATCAGGATAGGAATGTAGCTTCATATGATCATCTTTATATTGAATATGAGGAAGAGGAAGACCCAAGACATCATATTTTCCACCATGGAGATTTCTCTATGTAAGCACATTGTGCTTTTGCACCATATCAATATGTAGACTTGACCTTCAAACCTAAACACTAGGTTAACGTGACTTCCCTCAATCGTGAAAAGGGGTATCCAACCCAGTTGGACCCATAGAATAAGAAAATTCCCTTTGCATTGATGCAAGGGCTCATAGGTCTCACATGATTGATCCTTTATCTAGGCCAAACACAAACTAGCTACAACTGGATAGGTTACAAAAGAATCAAGAGTGCCTAGATTATGAAAAAAGAAATATCACAACACAAACCAGCTACAACATCACAACGGTTGCATCAACAATGTTTGCACCAAGAAAGATCACAAAAAGAAGTGCATGAGGAAGTTACTATGCCTAGAATCTATAGGAAGGAAACCTACCAAAGATTATTAGTTCAAAACCATGACCTACCTCCTAGGCCTAATCGCACTCCTTGTGTGTCTACATAGACTCATCGGTCTCAACAATGCCAAAATCGTCAACCCAAGTACAAGGTTTATGAAGACCTAGAACTAGAATATCAAGAACTAGGGTATCCTGAGATACTCTATGAGGGAATAGATGATGATTATGTTCAAAATTATCATCCTAAAAGAAAATTTATACCTCCCATTCATGAGAATCCATTCAAAAAATGAGATAATATCATATTTGGCATACAAGGTTCTCACAGAGCACATAAAGTCATTTGAAAATAAGGGATGGACTATCAGAAGCCTACATTGCATCAATTGTGCAACCAATTAATCTATCCTTCACTACCATGTCCTCCATATCCAAAACATTTCAAAATACTAAGATTAGATAGATTCAAAGGGGATGAGAATGTGCAAGAACACATGATTGGCTTCATGAACCTTTGTTTCCAACTTCAACAAGATGATACATTATTGTTAAGGAATTTCTTGATAACACTCTATGGCACAACCTTAGAGTGGCACAATCACTTACCAAGGTATAGCATCTTTAGTTTTGAGCAACTCGCAAATGCCTTCCTAGAATTTTTTTCATTCGACGTTAAGAAGAAGGCCAATCTGACTGACTTGTCTAACCTCAGACATTTTGATGATGATCCAGTCATGGATTATGGCAACATATAGAGAAAGGTGATATCTAAATTATATTTCACTCTACCTATAACATAATTAGCTTGGATGTTCATGAGAAGTTGCTCAAAGTAAAATTTTCTCCTACTACAATTGTAATAGTATTAGACATTTAAGGAAGATTTGGTGCAACCCAAAGTCATAGAGGACATCAAAGTCCAAGAGGGGGATATTAAATTCTAAAAGAAGGAGTGGAATAAAAAACTTAGAAGCAACCAAATGCAGTAAAGATAAAATTCAATAAATAAGGTTATCTTTAGTGTTCCTAGGCCTGAAAAGAAAGTAGCACCCAAACAATCTAATTATTGGGCTCAATCCACTCCTACACAATACACCAATCAAAATCAATGAAATCAGGCATAAAATTGCCAACACAGCTCACCTTGCATTTATACACCATTTCTTGAGCCTTTGGCATCACTTTTTAATTGCTTATGTGAGGCAAAGGCTATTACCCTACCTGAGATTCACCTCCTCAACCCTAATCGCCCAAAATATAAGGGGTATAGAGAGGATTTATACTGAGTATATCAAATATATAAATGCCATGATATCTTGGCCTATTATCAATTCAAAAACGTAGTATAGGACATGCTAGATAAAAATAAATTACAAATTAATAATCCTCTTGCCACATATAACCAATAATGGGGTATCTTCAAATATCTCTTGCCCACTCATGAGGTCAAGAAGGATCAGATAAGGCAAGTGAACGAGATCCATACAACCCCATCCGATCAAGGATTCATTGGAATGATTAACATTGTGACAAGAAATAAAATATATGATCATGTTGCACCACCTGTAAATCTCATTAACATTCCTTCTACATCACAATGTTTTCCACCTAAAAACCTTATCCAAGGTCCACCACCTCAGCTAGTGGTGACAATAAAAAAAGGCTTACTCAAAGCCTATGTATGACATCGACTAAAATTTCCATCTATAAATTAAAACAACAATCAATGAGACATCGAGAAGCATTGATGGAGATTTTTAGGTCAACTGAATTTCAACCCCATGATCCTAATACTTTTACCAATTTTGTGGGGCATATTCAAACATGTAAGGATCAAACCAGTGCATGTTAACATACTTGATTCTCTATTGCACATAATTACATGCATAAACATGATTCCTTATAAGTGAGTGTTGATTGACACAGGGTCCTCTATAAACACCATCACCACGGCTGCACTTAACCATATTAGTCTACCATCATCACATATCATGGAGTCCACCTTCACTTTGTAAGCATTCAATAATACCCTTTCATCTATAGTCAACACCATAGTCCTTCCTATCCAGGTTGGACTAAAAATAATTCTAATATTGTGCCATGTCATAAAATATGCGATGCAATACAACATATTTCTTGGATTACCCTAGATTAGAAACATGAGATGCATCCCATATATACTGCACAAGTGCATCAAGTATGTCCATGAGGGATAGGTTCAAGTAGTTTCTTCATAATTTGAATATTTTAAATACGTCAATCTGGTTAGTAACTTGTAAGAAGTAGTCTTGCTTTCGGCTCATCTAGACATTCAACCTAATGGCCCTATTAAAAGTCTAAAATATATATTAAAACCATCACCTTCATCCTTTAATCTATCCCCATCATCACCTCCACATCATCCCTCATAATTGGTCTTATATGACATCCCTTCCTCATCAACAAGCCCTCTGAATGAGGAGTTAAAGGCACCAATCGAGGAAACCCAATCATTCATCTCAACTATTTTTGTAGAAAAAATTCCAATCCACATGGAGAAAGATGAATTAACTACTGGAATAGATGAGCTATCTCACCCCACACCTCCTTCACATTCATCTTCTCCATTACCTTCACCACAAGTCAATATCCACTTGTCTATCCCTATCCCCACTAAGTACTTGGTACAAAATGTTACATTCATGTCACTTATCATATTTTCTCAAGATATGGGTAGACCTTTCATGCAATACTTACCCATTGGTACCATTATACCCTTGGAGATCCTCTCGAATCAAATAAAATTTATTTATGGGGGCTTCCATGACTCTACGCATTAGTTTCCCATGATAAGACATGATGATGAACCTTTATCGAGAAACATTGGGTATATGTCAAACCTAAAGTTCACCTTGTGATACTTTCACCATTGCCATTGGCATGGCAATGACTTAGATTGGTATGAGCAAGATCTTCACACACCCTTCTAGCCACAATACCAGTATTTGATTGACAAATTCAACTTAGGGTATTCCATACGTATGTTGGATGAACTTCTAGAAGATTCCCTCCAATGCTTAACCCTAGGCTTTGGGGAGGAAATTTATGAGAATCATTATGTCGATCCTAACTATTTTCATATATTTAAATATCATCTCCCAGTTACAATGGTTTTTTTTAGACCTTCAGACTCCCTCAATGCAACATCAAAAGAATATGAGGATGAGACAAAACTCGCTTACCTCAGTCCTCACCATGGTCAATAGCCTCTTGAATTTGTTAGTGAGGTTTCAAATGAGTACGAGGATGAGATAAAACTTGCTTACCTTGGTTCTCATAATATGTGACAACCTCCTAACCTAGTTAGTGAGGATCCTAAATAATATGAGGATAAATCTAACTCCCATATCTAGGTCCTCACTACCTTAGGCGAGCTAACAATGAGAGAATAGAATTAAATCTCTTAAACCTAGATGAGCTTTATCATAGGGATTTTTATTCATGACAAACCACTTGGAGAGACATTATGCCTCCAGAATATCTCATCATTTTGTCTTCTCATAGGTTATTCCATTTTTGGCTAAACCACATCCAGTATATCTAGGAACTCACATCATTGAAACATCCCTCCCATCCATGAATGGAGATCATCCATCCATCATATGGCATCCATTGACTTGACCACCCCAATACATAATCCTAGTGACCCTTAAAAACCTCTACACCTCAACCACAAGGTCATTAATTTTTATCACACCACATTACTACCATCGTTGGAAGAGTTCTTCCCTTGCGAAGAAATGCTACAACTATTTCATTTCTTGTAAGGATTTTTTGAAGATGTCTATCAAGTTGAGGTCGAACCAAATATGATTGATTCTCAAAATCCAGTTTATGACATCCACTTGATCCCTATGCCTCATTAGCTTGAGGAGGGATTTCACATATCAATAGAGTAAATGATTGATGTAGACATTGGAATTGACCTTAAAAATCCCAAGAAAGTAAAATTGGGATAAAGTCTATCCCTCGAAGAGTGAGACATCATCACAAATCTATTCAAAGAAAATAGATAAATTTTTTCTTGGTCGTACAAGGACATGTCAAGGCTTGACCCCAATTTGGTCACACATAATATTACACTTGACCCAAATATTAAACTGGTAAAGTAGAAACTTCACAAAATGCATTCAAAAATTGCCTTCATGGTAAAATATGAATTAATAAAATTATTGGATGAAAAATTCATCCAACCTATAGAATATCCTTCATGGGTGTCTAACATGGTACCTGTAGGAGAGCCAGATGGGAGGATTCACATATGTACAAACTTTTGAGATCTGAACAAAGCAACTCCTAAGGATGAATTTCCCCTTCCAAGCATCGGTGCACTAGTTGATGCCATCGTAGGTCATGAGATGTTGTCCCTCACGGATGGATTTTTAGGCTATAATCAAATTTGAGTCAAACCCGAGGATCAACCAAAGACAACCTTTACCACTCCTTGGGGAACCTTTTGCTATAAGTGCTATTTGGCCTTAAAAACATCAATGTAACTTATCAGAAGGCCATGGCATACATATTTCATGACTACATGCATAAGATCCTTGAGGATTAAATAAATGATTTTCTAGCCAAATATCTATTGTATCACGAGCATGTTGATGTCCTTTGGAAGGTATTCGATTGCCTCATTGAGCATAATATTAAACTTAATCCCAAAAAGTGTATCTTTGGAGTTACATCAAGATTTTTTTTGGGATTTATAGTATACAAATGAGGGATCAAAGTCGATCCCACGAAGGTCAAAGCTATACTTGACATGCTCCCCCCTACCAACCTTAAGTAGCTTCACAAATTACAAGGGAGCGTAGAATCTATTTGATGCTTCATAGTCCAACTTTTGGATAAATGTCAACCAATGAATCAACTGCTACAAAAGGGGGTCCCATTCCATTGGGACAAGGAGTGCCAAAAGGTCTTCAATGAGATAAAATAGTACCTAGAATCGTCTCTAGTTCTAGCCCAACCCTGACCATGTGTGTTATTCCTATTATACATTTCAGCCACCAACTTTGCCTTAGGGACCATGTTGACGCAATAGAATGAGGTAAATAAGGAATATGTTATATATTAATCTAGTCATACCCTAGTGAGCTATGAGCTCAAATACACAAACATTTGAGAAGATTTGCCTAGTAGTGGCATTTTCCACAAAGAAGCTTTGACATTACATGTATCATATGATGTATGTCATTTCTAAATAAAATCCTTTGTGGTACATGATGAGTTGCACGTATCATAATACTCGTACCAACAAATGGATTATATTACTAATCAAATTTGACCTCGAGTTTATAAGTCAGAATATATTAAAAATCAAGTTATTGCAGATCAGCTTGCAGAGGCTCCTTTCTAGGATGATAAGCCTCTCACCATCAAGTTGCCTAATGATGCAGTATTTGCATTATCCGACTCACCAAAACCCGAAGAGCCTAAAAAAAAGCTAACATGAATTTGTTCTTCAATGGTTCTAAATATGAGCAAGGGGGTGGTGTCGGAGTCATGTTTTTCACACAGTAGGGAACTCCTATGCCATTGTCATTCAAACTTGACTTCCCAACAACTATCGCCATGAAAATCAAAAGACTTAATATTTTTGGCAACTCCTTGCTCATAGTAAACCAAGTCAAGGAAATATATCGATGCTGATGTCCAATCTTGAAATTGTATAAGGGGCTTATGGATAAGCTATTTATCAAACTAGAATGGTACAACATCAAGGCAATCCCTCACTTATCAAATTGTTTTACAGATACTATAGTCTTTTTGAGGTCTTTAATTCTATAGAATCCTTTTGACGATATCACAACCATCCATGTTAAAATAATTTTGAAATCAATGATTTTGCGTGAAGATTAAAATGACAAAAAAATTATCCATATGATCTAAGATTGAACCAAAGCAAGATTGGTTTTCTTAGGTACATAACTTTTTGAAACAAGCATCCTAGGGGTCCTTAACCCCATAGGGTCCTGTTGATAATGGCACGACCATTCATATTAAGGTTATCTCCCAATATACATCCGTACATAATGAATCACAATGGGAGTAAGTTGTCCACTCAATCAAAACCCAAGCCTATCAATATTGGCTCACTTAGCTAAAAGATTTCCCAAAACTTGGTAGTATCCCTTCGGGATTATCACATGCCACAAAATTAATGTTCAAGAAAAAAGTGACCAAATATGTCTTGTTAGGAGACATATTTTATCATCAAATCTATGATGGTCTTCTCCTTCATTTTTTAGAGCCCCAAGAATCTGCTTGGACAATCTCACAAGCTCACAATGGTACTTGTAGTGACCATTTAGGCAAGTACCATTTTAGCGATATGGCCATCACTAAGTGCATCCTCCAAATGGGTTATTATTGGCCCACTATGGAGAAATATTATTGTGCTTACGTTAGGAAGTGCATAAAATTCTAGCATCATGTTAATATTTCACACTTACCTTCTTAAGCCTTGCAACTGATTCAATCAGTATGGCCTTTTTCACAATAGGAATTTGATTTAATTGGGAAAATATCACTCCCCTCTAAGGGCCATTATACATTTATCTTAATGGCCACAAAGTACTTCACCAAGTGGGTGGAAGCTATCCCTCTTACCACTACAACTGGATCTCACATTATGGAGTTCATACTCTATAATATCATATATGGTTTTGGTATTCCATCCAAAATCATTTCAAATAATGAGACTCTATTCAAAAATAAATATGTGCATGCTTTAGCTTAAAAATATAATATTTAGCATATTTTTTCCATGCCCTATTATACACAAGCAAATGGATAAGTAGAGGCATCCAATAAAACTATCGTTGTCATCCTTAATAAAATCTTCAAGAAAAACCACAAATATTGGCATCTTCAACTACCTCTAGCATTATGGACTTATTGCACTAGCATTCAGACACCCACTGGGGAAACCCCATTTTTTCTAGTTTATGGCACTGAGGCCATTATGATCGTTGGAAATCCTCTCATTGTGCATATCATTACAAGAGTTCACCAATGATGACATCACACGATAAGATTACCTTGATCAATTAACCCTTATTGATGAACAATGAGCTAATACCCTCGAGCACCTTCACGTTTATCAAGATTACCTTAAACAAGCTTATAATATAAAAGTCCACCTAAGGGAGTTCAAATTTGGAGACCTTGTGCTCAAGAAAAACCAACAAAACTTCAACTTACCACCGCACTTGCGAGACAAATTCATGGTAATCTGGTTAGGCCCTTTTATCATCATACAAAAATATGGCCAAGGACTTACCATCTCGCTTATCTTGAGGGTGTTGAGGAACTTGAACCTCTTAAAATTCTCTATTTGTGGGAATTTTATGTATAACACATAATGCATAAAATAAAAATAAAAATTACAAAAGCAACAAAAATTACAAAAGCAACAAAAATTATCAAAAAATTTCAAACAAATCAGAATACAGAAAAACACAAAATAATACAAAATATTAAAAACATAGAAAAAATTGTATTAGATCATCATGAATTTCATTGCATTCATTAATAAATTACATTAGGCATACTCATCCATTGCACTTTCACTAGGAAAAGTTGTGTTTGCACTCTTACGAATGATACCATTTTTGTATGCTAGTCATGAGTCTTAAATCAATCTTATCCATCATCATCACTAGCAGTTTTCCTTATGATATTTTGCTTATTAAGAGGTCCTCATAAGATAGGTTAGATACTGGATAAATATCAGCAATGATGTTTATATGGCTACTGGCTATTTTATGCACACCTTTTAGTTTGCAAAAGAGCATAGGGAAAATGCCCACACACCACATATCATTACCATCCATATTCCCATTTGTGAGTAACTGTGTTTTTCAAAAAAAATAATAGGTTGCTCTAGGGTGTTCACTAGGGTTTTCGGTCATTCAACCATCCCTAGTTATCTTTTCAGATTTTGTATAAAGCTATATTGGATTTCAGAAAGTAAGGTCTTGCTTTGTTAGTACCTTGCATATGTCAAAATCCTGACACAATTTTATACATTAAAATCCAAGTTTAGACAAGGAAGGATGATGCTATGATGTAGTCCTTGCCACCTTAAAAAAAATATTTATCTTGCTCATCCTATTATATGCATGGTCTAGAATGATGAGAATTGAAAAAAGGACAAGCTTCTCCCTACCCAAGCAATCCCCTTTATCTTACACAAAACGAGCAAGTTTCTAAAACAAACATACAAAAGAAACAATGGTTTTCACCACTAATCAAATCCCTTGCTAAAAAAAAAAAGTGGTTTTCACCACTATAAATGAGCAAGTATCCCAAGAAATCAAAATAAAAGAAGGGGGTAGAGAGCTTGAATCCCTGGAATCCTCAATACTCAAAAAACATGAAGTAATATTAATTACAACAATGAGTTGAATGAAACACATATGGATATGGAGTAGCCTTACGTGTGGTAATATGTCTGTCACATTAGCAACTTTATTTTGTACAAATCAATGTTGACTTATGTTTGAGCTAGATTTTTGTGGCTTGTATTGCCTAGTAGTCTAGTCCAACTACGTCCAAACTTAGGATAATATGACCATAGGGTGATCCTCATTACAATAATGGGTTGCATGAAACCTGCCTAGAAATAAGGTAATCTTATGCATCATCTAATGCATTCACTTTGCACACATAGGGATATCGCATATCTGGGTCTTCATAACAAACTTATAGCTTTCATAGCCTTGTGTAGCCAGTATACATCTTTTGGTCAATCAACTAGGGTGTTTGAGTCCTATGGAAAACTTTAAAATTTCCTCATAGCACTTAACTATTTCATCATCATTTGTAATTTTTTCTTATGAGATTTTACTTATTAAGGGGTCCTCATAATATAATATAGATACCAAATGAATATCAACTATGATATTTATATGTCCAATGACTATTTTACACACACCTTTTAGTTTGCAAAAAATTATAGGGAAAACCCCCACATCTCACATATCTCATATCACACATTCACATCCAAATGTATAACTTTTGTGATAAGGTTAAAATTTTAATTTATGGTTTTTATACATTTTGTGTTGTATTTCATTAGTTTTTCAAACACAATTGGATTCATTCATTATGTTTTAAGCAATTAAACACAAAATTTAATGCATCTCATACACATTATATTTGTCATATCAATAACATGAATTAGATTCATAATAAAATAAACAGATCTAAATCATCTAACATTGGGCATGACATCTATATATACATCTAGGTATACATCTATGCATCTATACTAGGTATACATAATTGCATCCATACATAAAATCAAACCATAACACAATAACACATGATGAGCCAAAAAATAAGATATGTTATATATATGGTAATATCAAAGTACATCATGATACAAAATGCCCGTAGGCTACAATCATTTAGGTCCTCAGACCTTACACCCAAAAGGAAATAAATCCATAACTATCAATCATACGGGACCTACACTTGTTGGAAATTTTGAGTATAGTGTGTTGTCATTGATGTCAAAGGATTGATGTCATAGGAATTGGTTGTCATTAATATCAAGGAAAATATTATAATATTTATTATTATAATATTGGTTGAGAAAAGCATTACAATATCTATTTTTGAATATTATAATGAAGGACAAAAGAGTTCGTTGGGACAATGGTTTAAAAATGAAGGCAAGATATTAATATTATTGAAGGCAATAATATTAAATGTGAAGGCAAAGTTTAAAGGATTAATATTATAATATCTTTATTATAATATAAATATTTCAAGTTGTTATAATATTTGAGCACCAATTAATTGAAGGTAAATTGAATTAATTTTGAATTAAATTCAAATTAAGGAGGCCGACGTCGTATGGGGTGGAAAAGGACAAGGTGGCACCGACGTTGATCGAAGACCAAGTTAAAACATATAAATACTCGTGCCTAAAATCATTTGCAAAGGTTGTGTGAAATTCGTGCATGCATTAATCGATATATGATTCGTTGCACATGGTAGAGAAGGAAAGGAAGTGACAACACAGTTTTCTACAGTGAACGACGGAGAGTTAAGGTTGGTTTGGTGCATATCACATCTCGTCTAGCCAGCTAGACCAGCTGGTGGCTGAGCCAGCGTGAAGGCATTGTGAGGAGGAGGTTTCGGGTTCAAAACCCATCGTGGATGTTTTGTTTTGTTTGGCTGAGTTTGCAGTAGGAGGATACAAAAGGTGATTGGCACCTTTGAGGTCTCACAGGTAGCGCTAGCACAACCGATAGTGGCCCCTTGGTTGGGCGCTTTGCTCTCATGAGGTGAGAGGTTTGAATCACATTGAGGGTAGAATAAAAGAGGTATTTAATTTTTTAATTATAATTTGATTTTGTGGAGTTATAAGGTTGAGTTGTTATTTAATTTGTGCTCATTTGATATAGGAGAAATAAGGTGTGAAAAAGGTCTTTTTGTATTGAAATTTAAAATCTGAAATAAGGTGTGAAAAGGGTCTTTTTGTATTGAAATTTAAAATCTATTTAGAAGGAGAAATAAGGTGTGATATGGATTATTTCATTGTATGAGTTGATTGTGTGTGTTTTAAGAGTAGGAGTTATAAGGTGTTTTATGGTTTAATTTTTGTGTGTATTTTTGCATGGTGAAGGAAAGTTTAAAGGTTTTTGTTCTTTAATTAAAAACCTTATTTTGAGAAAATAAAAGGAGTATTGAGCAAATATTTTTGTGCACAATTTGAGGGAAGGTTTTTGTGATTGTTTTGAAAAGAAGATTGGCTAACCTCTTGAAGTGGCAAAAAGGAAATTATTTTGGAACAGGTTTTGAGGGCTCATTTTCATCAAAGCAAGTTAAGAGGTATGTTGACATTATTCCTTCTCTAAGGTGGTTGGTTGAGAAAATATTTCAGAATTATAAGGTGGAGATAAAAGGGTTGATTAGTGTGTATTGTTGGAAATATTTGAGCTAGGGTTTGTGAAACAAAGTGTGCATCATTGTTGAAAGAAAGTGGAAACAATTGTATTAGGTTTTGAGATCTACATGTGCTTCATTGTTGAAAGAAATCTGAAATACTTGTGCTAGGGTTGAGACCAAGTTTGTACATCATTGTGAAACATTTTGAGCATTGGTTTGAAAGATATTGAAAGTAATTGTGAAGTGTTTGAGATCAATATTGTGAAGGAAATTTGTGCATTATTGTGTTTGATCATTGAGAGTAAATTTGCAAAGAATAGAGACCAATTTTGTGAAACAAAGTTATACACTAGTTTGATTTGATTTGAGAGGGATTTGCAAGAGGTAGAGACTGGATTGAATGAATGCAAGAGTTGTGAATGTGAAGAACATATTGGGTATTTGATAAAGCATATCATTCTCTATATGTTCCAGAGGTTAAAAAAATTCTAGGTAGAATATGTTTGAATTTCCTAGTTGAAGAAAGCATTTTTGAAAGAGATATAAGCATTGTTTGTATGCAATATTTGGAAATATTTGAGCAGATTTTGAAGCAGCATTGAGGTAGATTTGAGCAAGTCTTGTGAGAAGACTTGAAGCAGCATTGAGGAATATTTGAGCAAGTCTTGTGAGAAGACTTGAAGCAACATTGAGGTAGATTTGAGCAAGTCTTGTGAGAAGACTTGAAGCAACATTGAGGCAGATTTGAGCAAGTCTTGTGAGAAGACTTGAAGCATCATTGAGGTATATTTGAGAAAGTCTTGTGAGAAGACTTGAAGTAACATTGAGGTAGATTTGAGCAAGTCTTGTGAGAAGACTTGAAGCAAATTTGGAAAGTAATTTAGAGCATATTTGTGCTAGCCTTGTGATGATATTTGGTACAAATTTAGGCAGAGATAGAGAGCAGGCTTGAGGTAAATTTGTGCATGTAACGTGTGCATATTTGGATAGTTTTATGAGAAAATTTGGACCAAATTTGTGCTAGCCTTGTAGCAAGGTTTGGTGCAGATTTGAGGCAGATATTTGTGAGCAGAGTGAGAGCAGATTTGTATAGAGGAAAGGGGGTATATTATGGAAGGTTTGGGGATGGAGAGAGAAGCAATAGGAGTTTTGGAGATAAAACTAGAGTAGAGGGGATAGAGTTATCCTATGGAGAGAGATCCATAAACTAGAGAAAAGGGGATAGAGTTCTCCTGTGGAGAGAGATCCACAAACTAGAGTAAAGGGGATAGAGTTATCTTATGGAGAGAGATCCACAAACTAGAGTAGAGGGAATAGAGTTCTCCTATGGAGAGATATCCACAAACTAGAGTAGAGGGGATAGAGTTCTCCTATGGAGAGAGATCCACAAACTAGAGAAAGAGGGAATAGAGTTCTCCTATGGAGAGAGATCCACAAACCAAAGCAAAGGGGATAGAGTTCTCCTATGGAGAGAGATCCACAAACTAGAGCATTGGGGATTGAGATCTCCTTTGGATAGAGGTCCATAAATATTGTAATAGGGAATTGATTCCCAAGAGATTTGTTGAGAAAATTTAGAAGAAATATTTTCTCCATGGATGTAACCCACATTGGGTGAACCACATTAAATTTGTGTCTCTCATGTGTGTGATGATTTGTGCATTGCTTTGTTATTGCTATTGATATTGCAATTGA
This sequence comes from Wollemia nobilis, assembly GCA_028583015.1. Lineage (NCBI taxonomy): Eukaryota > Viridiplantae > Streptophyta > Pinopsida > Araucariales > Araucariaceae > Wollemia > Wollemia nobilis. The sequence goes on along the minus strand of JAQPPZ010001899.1, from coordinate 350,210 downwards.
TAACATTGGATAATATTGTTTGGAAAGAAAAGTAAAAGTTTACCTTATACTGTTCACCCCCCTCTTAGTATAAGCTTGTGTTCTTCAATTGGTATCAGAGTAGGTTCCTTCAAAAAAGTCTAACAACTTGAAGGAAGATATTATAGGAACATATATGGCATCTCAGAATGGATCTTCATCAAATAAGGCTCCATTGTTTGATGGGAATAATTATGCTTTCTGGAGTATGAGGATGAAGACTTACTTGATGGCACAAGGATATGAGATATGGCAATATGTTGAGGATGGGTTCACACCTACAACTACTCCTCCCATAGATAAGGATGGTAAGCAATTACATGTGAATAATGCCAAGGCTATGAATGGAATATTAAGTGGATTACGTGAATCAAAATTTGTGAAATTTATGCAATACAAATCAACAAAAGAGATATGGGATAAATTGAAGCAAATATATGAAGGAGATAACAAGGTCAAGTTGGCAAAACTACAAAACCACAAGAAAAGGTTTGAAGAGTTGAATATGGAAGATGAGGAAGATATTTCTAAATACTTACTTCATGTTGATGAGGTTGTTAATACCATGCATGGACTTGGATTCAAAATTGAAGACTCTAGTGTTGCTCAAAAAGTATTAAGATCACTCCCTATAAGGTATGATGCAAAGGTTTCAGCTATAGAAGAGATGAAGGATATTTATAAGTTGACTATGGATGAGTTACATGGAATTATCATAGCTTATGAGATGAGAATAGAAAAGGATCACAATTCCAAGAAAGAGGTAACTTTCAAAGCTTCAAAGAAGACAAAAGATAAGAAACTAGAATCAAGTGGTGAGTCAAGTAGTAATGAAGAAGCTAACTATGTGAGAAGAAATAAGGACTCAAGAAAACACAAAGGTATGAAGACTATGAAATGTTTTAATTGTGGTAATTTTGGTCACTATGCATCTAATTGTCCACAAGCTAGAAGTAGTAGCAGTGAAGAGAAACAGGATTATAAGAAAAAGGAAGAAGGAAAATTTAGGCATGAAAAGAAAAATAGGTATGGTCAAGGTAAGCATGAAAATAAGTTCTTTCAAAGGCACAAGAAGAGTTTCTATGTTAACAAGGCAAGCAATGCTTCAAGTGATAGTGATGAAAGACTCTCAGATAGTGAAGAAGAAGAGATTCTATTTTTGGCAATAGAAGAGGAAGAAAATACTCCTATTGAAGATAAAGTAGAAGATTATGAAGATGCTCTTGAAGATCAAGAAGTAGAGAAATATTCAGAAAATGAAGAAGAAGGCACAATTGATCTAGAAGAAGAACTTATTGTTGCTCTTAGAGAGTTGAAAAGAGTTAGAAAGCATAATTCAAGACTGAAGGCTCAAGTTCAAGAACATGAGGAAGAAAAAGAAAAGCTTCTACAAGACCTCACAAACTCAAAAGCTAAGGCAAGAAGATTTAAAGAGGTCATGGTTGAAAAGTTAGAAGCAAAAGAGTTAGAATGTGAAATATTAGAACATGAAGTGGTTTCTCTAAGGATGGAAGTGAAATATTCTAAGGATAAGTTGCACAGGTTTGGGAAAAGTTCAAAAACTTTGGATAAAATTATCAATTCACAAAGATCTTCATCTATCAAAATAGGACTTGGTTTTGAAGAAGGACAAGGGAAACAAGAAGAAGGTTCAAGCTCAAGCTCAAAAGAAGAGGAAGTTTTAGAGGAAGAGATTGAAGAAGAAACTAAGACCTATGTGGATAAGTTGAAGAAGAGAAGCTTCACTAAGAAAGGAAACAATGCACAAACAAGAAACAGGGATCATCACAGAGAAGGCAAAGAAAGGACTAAGAGACCAGAGGTTTCAAAACAAGATTTCTTCAAAGGGCATTATTTTTCATGTAATCATTTTGGTCACAAAGCTATGCATTGCAGGGTTCATGGAAAGGAGTATGGCCTCACTAAAAGGAATTTCAACTCATTCAAAGATGGATATTTCTTTCAAGGGTATTGCTACTCATGTAATCACTTTGGTCATAAAGTGATCCACTATAGGGTTCATGATAGAAATGATTATGGCTTCACCAAGAGGAACTTCAAGTCATTTACACCTTCCAAGAACTACAACATTAGGTGTTACAAGTGCAATAATCTTGGGCATAAGGCCAAGTGGTGTAGAACAGAGTTTCCAGAACTTCCAGAGTCAAGCAAGAATAGGGACACTCAAAAGGATCAAAAGGGTATGATTACAAAGGTGTTGAAAAAGAAGGTTGACAAAGAAAAAGAGCATTGTATGTTGGGAGTAGAGATACTCCCACCCCAAAATTAATCACCTCAAGGAGAGGAGGTGGGGAGGGAGCTAAGCTAAGAGTCTTATCTTTAGCCCCAAAGGAGTCCCTTTGCCATTGATGTCAAAGGGGGAGAGATTTGAGTTAGGGGGAGAGCAGTTCCTTAGGGGGAGCAAATTTGGAATCTAGTGGTTGGAAAAGGAATTTTTAGAAAGGGTTGCCATCAATGACAAAGGGGGAGATTGTTGGAAATTTTGAGTATAGTGTGTTGTCATTGATGTCAAAGGATTGATGTCATAGGTTGATGTCAAAAGAGAAGATGTCATTGGTTGTCATTAATATCAAGGAAAATATTATAATATTGGTTGAGAAAAGCATTATAATATCTATTTTTGAATATTATAATGAAGGACAAAAGAGTTCATTGGGACAATGGTTTAAAAATGAAGGCAAGATATTAATATTATTGAAGGCAATAATATTAAATGTGAAGGCAAATTTTAAAGGATTAATATTATAATATATTTATTATAATATAAATATTTCAAGTTGTTATAATATTTGAGCACCAATTATTTGAAGGTAAAATTCGAATTAAGGAGGTCGATGTCGTATGGGGTGGAAAAGGACAAGGTGGCATCGATGTTGATCGAAGACCAAGTTAAAACATATAAATACCCATGCCTAAAATCATTTGCAAAGGTTGTGTGAAATTCGTGCATGCATTAATCGATATATGATTCATTGCATGCAATAGAGAAGGAAAGGAAGTGATAGCACATTTTTCTACAGTGAACAATGGAGAGTTAAGGTTGGTTTGGTGCATATCACATCTCGTCTAGCCAGCTAGACTAGCTAGTGGCTGAGCCAATGTGAAGGCATTGTGAGGAGGAGGTTTCGGGTTCGAAACCCATCATGGATGTTTTGTTTTGTTTGGCTGAGTTCATGGTAGGAGGATACAAAAGGTGATTGGCACCTTTGTGGTCTCATGGGTAGCGCTAGCACAACCGGTAGTGGCCCCTTGGTTGGGCACTTTGCTCTCATGAGGTGAGAGGTTCGAATCACATTGAGGGTAGAATAAAAGAGGTATTTAATTTTTTAATTATCATTTGATTTTGTGGAGTTATAAGGTTGAGTTGTTATTTAATTTGTGCTCATTTGATATAGGAGAAATAAGGTGTGAAAAAGGTCTTTTTGTATTAAAATTTAAAATCTAAAATAAGGTGTGAAAAGGGTCTTTTGGTATTGAAATTTAAAATCTGTTTAGAAGGAGAAATAAGGTGTGATATGGATTCTTTCATTGTATGAGTTGATTGTGTGTGTTTTAAGAGTAGGAGTTATAAGGTGTTTTATGGTTTAATTTTTGTGTGTATTTTTGCATGGTGAAGGAAAGTTTAAAGGTTTTTGTTCTTTAATTAAAAACCTTATTTTGAGAAAATAAAAGGAGTATTGAGCAAATATTTTTGTGCACAATTTGAGGGAAGGTTTTTGTGATTGTTTTGAAAAGAAGATTGGCTAACCTCTTGAAGTGGCAAAAAGGAAATTATTTTGGAATAGGTTTTGAGGGCTCATTTTCATCAAAGCAAGTTAAGAGGTATGTTGACATTATTCCTTCTCTAAGGTGGTTGGTTGAGCAAATATTTCAGAATTATAAGGTGGAGATAAAAGGGTTGATTAGTGTGTATTTTTGGAAATATTTGAGCTAGGGTTTGTGAAACAAAGTGTGCATCATTGTTGAAAGAAAGTGGAAACAATTGTATTAGGTTTTGAGATCTACATGTGCTTCATTGTTGAAAGAAATCTGAAATACTTGTGCTAGGGTTGAGACCAAGTTTGTACATCATTGTGAAACATTTTGAGCATTGGTTTGAAAGATATTGAAAGTAATTGTGAAGTGTTTGAGATCAATCTTGTGAAGGAAATTTGTGCATTATTGTGTTTGATCATTGAGAGTAAATTTGCAAAGAATAGAGACTAGTTTTGTGAAACAAAGTTATACACTAGTGTGATTTGATTTGAGAGGGATTTGCAAGAGGTAGAGACTGGATTGAATGAATGCAAGAGTTGTGAATGTGAAGAACATATTGGGTATTTGATAAAGCATATCATTCTCTATATGTTCCAGAGGTTAAATGAATTCTAGGTAGAATATGTCTGAATTTCCTAGTTGAAGAAAGCATTTTTGAAAGAGATATAAGCATTGTTTGTTTGCAAGATTTGGAAATATTTGAGCAAGTTTTGAAGTAGCATTGAGGTAGATTTGAGCAAGTCTTTTGAGAAGACTTGAAGTAAAATTGAGGTATATTTGAGCAAGTCTTGTGAGAAGACTTGAAGTAGCATTGAGGTATATTTGAGCAAGTCTTGTGAGAAGACTTGAAGCAAAATTGAGGTAGATTTGAGCAAGTCTTGTGAGAAGACTTGAAGTAACATTGAGGTAGATTTGAGCAAGTCTTGTGAGAAGACTTGAAGTAAAATTGAGGTAGATTTGAGCAAGTCTTTTGAGAAGACTTGAAGTAACATTGAGGTAGATTTGAGAAAGTCTTGTGATAAGACTTGAAGCATATTTGGGCAGTATTTGAGATATATTTGTGCTAGCATTGTGATGAGGTTTGGTTTAAATTTAGGTAGATATAGAGAGAGGTAGATTTGTGCATGTAATATGTGTAAATTTGGATAGATTTGTGAGCAGATTTGGAGCATATTTGTGCTAGCCTTGTGATGAGGTTTGGTGTAGATTTTAGGTAAATATTTGTGAGTAGATTTAGAGTATATTTGGAGGGGGAAGAAAGGAGAGATGGAAGAGATGGGGATAGTTTTATATGGAGAGAGATTCACAAACTAGAGCAAAAGGGATAGAGTTCTCCTATGGAGAGATATCCACAAACTAGAGTAAAGGGGATAGAGTTCTCCTATGGAGAGAGATCCACAAACTAGAGCAATAGGGGATAGAGTTCTCCTATGGAGAGAGATCCACAAACTAGAGAAAATGGGATAGAGTTATCCTATGGAGAGAGATCCACAAACTAGAGTAAGAGGGGATAGAGTTATCCTATGGAGAGAGATCCACAAACCAGAGCAAGAGGGGATAGAGTTCTCCTATGGAGAGAGATCCACAAACTAGAGCAAAGGGGATAGAGTTCTCCTATGGAGAGAGATCCACAAACCAGAGCATTGGGGATTGAGATCTCCTTTGGATAGAGGTCCATAAATATTGTAATAGGGAATTGATTCCCAAGATATTTGTTGAGAAAATTTAGAAGAAATATTTTCTCCATGGATGTAACCCACATTGGGTGAACCACGTTAAATTTGTGTCTCTCATGTGTGTGATGATTTGTGCATTGCTTTGTTATTGCTATTGATATTGCAATTGATAACATTGGATAATATTATTTGGAAAGAAAAGTAAAATTTTACCTTATACTGTTCACCCTCCCTCTTAGTATAAGCTTGTGAAGAACACAAGCTTATACTGAAAGGGGGTGAATAGTATAAGGCCAATTTTTAATGTTCTTTCTCAAACAATAATATACAATATATCAATGGCAATATCACCAAAAATACTAAAATTAATACACAAATCACCACACACAATAGTGACACCAATTTAACGTGGTTCATCCAATGTGGGCTACATCCACGGAGAAAATATTTCACTAATTTTTTTTCAACAAATATCTTGGGAATCCTTCCCTATTACAATGTTTATGGACCATTGTATAAAGGAGACACCAATACCCTAATAAATTTCATGGATACCTATCCACAGGAGACACGAATCCCCTTTGCTAGTTTATGGATCTCTATCCATAGGAGAACTCCTTCTCCTCTGCTCTAGCTGGTGGTCCTCTTAGAATACTACTACCTCCACTACACTGGCTTATGGATATTTCTCCACAGAATACTCTATCCTCACTTATAAGACCTATATCCTCACTACCCTAGCTAATGGATCTCTATCCACTGGATACTACTGTCCTCTGCTCTATCACCTCCAAATATTACTCTTAGATTTTCTCAATATCTGTATTAAATCTATACTAAAAATAGTCCTTCAATATAGCACAAATTTTCTCAATTTCTATCTCAAATCTGTACCAAATATAGTCCTTCAATCTAGAACAAATAATTCAATATATGTCTCAAATATGTACTAGACATAGTCCTTCGGTCTAGCACAAATATGCTCAATCTCTGTCTCAAATCTGCACTAAACAGAGTCCTTTGATCTAACACAAATCTGCTCAATATCTATATTTGGTCTAGCACAAATCTACCCTTAAATTTGCACCAAAATCTATCCTCAAATCTATCCTCAAGCCTTAACACAAAGCTTGATCCAATCACAAATCAAATATGCTAGATCTACCCCAAATCTTAACTCAAGGTTTGAACAAATCAATCAATCAAATATAATCTCAGGTCTTCTTAAATACTTACCTCAAATCTATCCAATAAGTCCTCACTAGAACTTGTTCAATCTGCCCAACAATTCTTCACCAAGACTTACCTCAAATCTGCTTAATAAGTCCTCCGTAGAACTTGTCCAATTTGATTGTAAGCTTCCACAAAAGCTCACACAAATTTGTCCTCAAGATTTTACAAAATCTTTTGCAACTCCGTCCTTAAGTCCCCTCTAGGACTTACTCAAATTTACTCACAAGCTTCCACCAAAGCTTATTAAAAATAATTGCAAAACTTGCATATAAAAACTCAACTCAATCTCTCATAGAAAAACCTCTTCAATCCCACAAACAAGTTTCACTCAAAATCTTGTTTAACTTACAAAAACATATAGAGAATGGTTAGAGACTCAATATGTTTCACACTCATAAAAACACCCAATCACTTTCAATATATTTTTCAAATCAGTTTAGAATAAAGAACAATTTGTTTCACAGAACTTGAACTATCACTCCAACACTTTTAATTTCTTTCTCAAATTAGTTTCGAATAAATAACAATTTATTTCATAGGACTTGAACTATCACTCCAACACTTTCAAACTCTATGATCAATCAAATCCACTCAATCACTCAATGAAACACAACTTGCTTACAAACCCTAAATAAGTGTTTCACAATGCTTTCAACAACTCACACTTATGGAACTCAAACCTTGACTCAAGATGATTACAAATTCACATAACAATGATACTAATGATCATTTCACAAACCTTAATCAAGCATATGAAATCTTACTCAAATATTTACAACAGTTCTTGTCAAACAATCTCACATAACAATGATACTCATGTTCTTTCACAAACCCTAGTTAAATATAGTTCTCAATTTCACACTCAATTGCTCTCATAATCATTTACCAATAATGTATATGAAAACTCACTCAACAATGCTTATAAAAAAAAACCTTTTCATTCCAACTTTGTATTTCACAATATTCAATCCAAAAATATTTCATTCAAAAGGAAGATATGCCCATAACTTTTATTTGATGGAGAAATGACCTCAAAATCTATCTCAATCACAATCAACCTCTTTTTCAATCTCAATGGTTAGATAGAAAAAATATTCACTCAAATATTTCCCTCAATATTAATTCACCATTATAAAAATTAACAAGACTCAAATACACCTTATTATCTCCAAACTTATCAAACAAATATTTCAATCACTCAGTTTCACTATAACCCATTTCAAAAATTTAATGCATGAAATAATCCAGAATCCTACTTATGTCTCCCTACTCAAAAATTGCATTTCCAAAATAATTGACTTTATAAAACAAGATAATGCAATTTACTTTTAACCTTCAATAATACTATTTACCACCTTTTGTCTAAGGTAAAAAATATTTTACCTTACCCTCCTTTTAACTCCCTAGGTGCTCACTAAATCCAATACACCATGTTCTTAACTCACACCCACAATGCAAATTAAAACTATGCTCTTTGAATAGTGCTAACCAAGCAAAAATTAAATCATGCGCTTCAACTTAGCACCACCAAGCAACCATAGACCATAGACCATAGACCATAGACCATGTGCTTTAATCAAAAATTAAATACCTCGTGCACTCCTTGGTGGGACTCGATCCCTGGTCAAATTGTTGCCTACCCCTTAGCCACGGTCAAGTTGCTACGTGAGCTAGGTGCTCATGTGAGAGGCAAAAGTAATTTGAGCACTTTATCTCTTCCACCAACACCAAAACCAAAAAGGTTTTGTTCCTTCGTCATCGTCGAAACTTGAATGCAACACCTCTGTGTTCCCAACGCCTTACACACCAAGGGCTTGCCACTAGCCCAACCGAAATGTTGGTGACAAGGCTTTATGCCTTGGTCACTTTGTCCTCTGTGATTTTGGCTGCCAATAAAAAATTAAAATCCTCTTTGTCCTTTGCTCATGAACTTTTTTGCATTCCACTTCCAATTCTTGCATGTGCATTAATATTCGGAGACTTACCTTTGTGAGGTAAGTGTTATGGTATTTATACCATATGCTTCTATCCTTCGAACGTCGACGGGGGAATATGAATTTAAATTAAATTTGTGCCCAACCCAACTTTGGGTTTTAATAATATTATTTTTATAAATTAATTTATAATATAAATTTTATAAATTATTTATAAATTACCTTAGGCTTTATTTTAAACTTTAATATTATAATAAAAATATTATAATATTATTTCCATTGGGCCCAGGTATTTTTTCTTTCGCCCTTATACCTTTTCTAACCACCTTTAATATTATAATAATAAATATTATAATATTATTTCCTTTAGGCCTTTTCTTCGGGGTATTTAACCATCCTTTTGACCAATCATGTGAAGCTCTTAAACCAAATATCTTGGGTTTAAAATATAAATATTTTAAAACTTATTTTGCCAAGTCCTACACTAATTCCTGACACTAACTCTTAATATCAATGACAACACAACTAACTCAAAATTTCCAATAGCTTGTGTTCTTCCCCTAGAGTTGCCTCCATCCTTGGCCTCATCTCTATGATGTTGCCCTGATTCACTGGCTACTAATCTCTTTGGCCTAGCTCTCGACTTGTGATTGTGCCTCATTGATGGCTATTATGGCTCACTATGACAACTTTGATGGGATACTCATGCCAAAGACCACTCAGGTAGATGATCACCAAGTAGTCCCACCTGATCCTCCAAGTCCATGATATACGCTCCTTCAAATTCATGTTGAGCATCATGGTCACTCAATAAGGTCCGTAATCTAGCTATCTCAGCTTGAAATCCTACCACATTCCCTATAGTCTAGCTATCCACTCCCACCTATCCCTAACCTACAGTCAAGGTTACCAACTAATCCTTTAGAGCATCCCACTCTACTATCCTAGCTACTACTTGTGCCTGTAGAGCATCACACTCTGTTGTACGAACAACCATATGTGTCTATAAAGTATCCCATTCTGCTATCACCCTATCCCTCTTGATCGTCACCTTATACAATATCGCCCGGTAGCTATCTAGTTATGCAGTTAGAAAGGCCTTCTCATTAGAGAATCCCCTTCCCTTCTACTACTCTCAAGTCAACTAGCTCTGTAATACTGCTATAGTCATATCCCACTCTGCTAGCTACCTTTGGAGAGTCTACACTTGTATCCTCAATTGAGCACTCTCATCCTCTGAATCCTCCTCATTGCCACCCTCATCCTATGGCTCCTCCACACCCTCTGTAAGATGGTCCGACTCTTCCTTCATTCGATTATGCACTCATTGCCTTACCTCACCCAACTCATATCCTAAGCCCTAACCTACCTCACTCCCAACAGACATGCCCATAGGACCACCTCCTTACCATAGTTGATTAACCCACCATGTGTCATACTCCACTATTGTACTTAGGTCCTCTAAAATTGGAAAGTCTAATGGCTCATCCTCCTCATCCCCTAGTGGTACAACTCGTGGCCACTCCAACTACACCTCATATCATCGATGATGGTAAATAACAGGCTCCTTAGGAACACCCTAGTAGATCCCAAATTGATGAGTAACATGTGAGTACTATAAGTACTACTTGGTACCATGTCATCCAATAAGCTACCATTCATGTCTTATGTGCCCTAGCTATGCCATTGCTTCTGTACATAGAGGATAATCCTTATAAGACCTCTAAGTAACCTGACCTGGTCTTAGTCCCTCTAGGGACCCTACATAATGTACCAACCTATTTGTATGAGGTTGACTATGACCCACCTCCTGATCTCACCTCCATCGAGCTACATAACCAATATCAAGGTCCTCCATATCTACTCATGCTAACACTAGAAGTTCCTCTGGTTGGTCCGCTCAGATATGCTCCCATCCTAAAACATGAAGAAGGATGTTACAACCTAATTTGTGCTGACCATGATTTTGGATCTCATATAACTCATCGTATAGATGAGCAAGTAAGGTGCTCCGCCATGCCATGATCACTAGATTTTAGACATCACACTCTATCAGGTCCTAGACTAAATCAAGGAGGTTCCATGGGAACCTCACTCTGAAAGAGTTAGGTAGTAGGATGTTTGAGATAATGCACATCAATACTACATACCTCTTATTGAACACCCATGTTGTATACCATGACTTCGATCAGTACCCCATCACTATACATCCGCTACCTCACAACCTCAACCTTTGCACCAAATATCCTCTGCAATACTCTATCCTACTAAATAAGGGGAGTAGATGTGATCGAGCACCCCTCAATCAAAATGAAAAAATTTGGCACACATCCTCCAAGGTGACTATCATCTCACTAGTCAAGAGGTGGACAGTGTTCGTCCGACTATCCCATCGATCAACTAAGGTAGTAAGATAGGCCTAATCTACCATCACTACCTCTAGCCGAGTCACTTACTTGAATCTAATCATCTCAAGCCATGCCCACTCATCATTCGTAAGGAGTCCTCACACTATCTCAAAAAGTGTAGGAACTCTATGATGGGCCTTCAACAACTGAATTCAAACAAGCAAATAAAAAACTATATAAAAATTTCTAAAAAATCAATCAAATATGCATAATAATGCAGTCATCTCGGGCCAAGATGACCTGTAGGAGAGATCGTCCTACCTCAATATGGTTTCCACAAAGGTCAAAATTTGACCATTGGATTTTAAAATGCGGCCATACCACCCTAGGATGGCCCCCAAATATTGAAATGGGAACCATCACTATCCAATATGCCAAAAAAATTCAAAATAGGCACAAAAATTGAAAAAAAAGAGAAAGAGAAAACAAACAAAAACAAAAAACAAGCAACCTAAGTAACCTACACTACATTTCCTAATCTAAGGTGGGTTCATTACCTTAATTTTTCAAATGAGGTTCATTTTCCACATTACTTAATGAGGTTCATTTTAAAATTACGAAATAACAAGGAGAGAAATTAAGTGCCTACCTTCCTTGCTCTGGTTCCTATGCTCGTTGTTGCCTTGGGCTAATCCATTGTGTTAGTGGGTTGGTTCTTCAGAAGCACTCCGCATTGGAAAATGCTCTCCTCCTACTCACCTCTCCTTTTCTCTAGCTACCAATAGTGCAGATGATGTCAACAATTTGGAAAATTTGTTTTTATATGTTTCAAATTTTGAGACCATCCCTGTGTGAGGTGGTTGCATTTCACTACGATTGTCCTACCTCGAGATGATCCCAAAATTTTTAGAATTCCACTGTCCTACCCTAAGAAGGCCTTAAAATAATAATAAATGCAAGCATCCTGCAAACATATTTAACATCAACTGTGATGTTCAACCGCATCTAATGGTCCATATTAATAAAAAAATCCAAAAATACCCAAAATATTTTGATCAAAACTCTCAAGTGATCCTTGTACCTAGTGATTTACCCTATACATCTAGCAGGTGTAGCAATTAATTATCCATGCAATCTTGTTGGATGGGTAGGTTACTATAAGGTCACTTGAACCAAAAATAGCTCCAACCAGAATTGAAATGGTATTATCTCAATTCCCTAAGAAATATATTCGACTGGACTGCTCCATGGGATAGAGATATACATTTTATTCTCCCATTCTACCTCAAAATATCATTGAATACAATGATTTACTTTTGGAATAAATCAAATTGTTATCACCTCAACTCCCTAAGAAAGCCATGCAGTTGGACTGCTCCAAGGGATAGTGATGTACAAGTACCAATAATCATTGAAATCATAGTTGTAGCAGGATTTTCTCCTTACGCATTTGTAAAAGCCTTACAAAAACTAAACAAGTCATCTTGGTCAAGCGACTCATTGCTTTAATAATTTTCCATCTCCTCAACAACTCGTCGCTTAAGGGGGTAGTCAATCATCACAACATTCATAATCAAATCAATAATAAAACACTCAATTGTGCAGACTGTGTTCATACAAGAATCATTGCCAAAGACAATCATGCCCTTTCTTGGGATAGACAAAAAACAAAAGCATACTCAAACAAAACTATTTGGTATGATTGAAGTCATCACCTATAGATTAAAAAGGTTTTACCATGGCTAAAGTTAGCTACAGTTGCTTGTGGACTAATAATGTCTACCCATGGTCAAAAATTTTACCAAAAACTCAAGTTCTTCAACTTGTTAGAAGCAATGATTCTATGAATTTTGCCCTTTCCATTATTGGGACATCTAACATTGATCAAATTAATAAACACCATCAATCATCAACTTGAATTTAGGTCATCTATTTTTTCTCTGCATTGTGCCTTCAAACAATGCATCCCAAAAAGGGGCATTTGTAGACACCTTAAACACATCATATTGAGGAGACTACCTATATGGACTTCTTTTCAGGCCATATGACCCAGCTTGGGCATCCCCAGGGCCTAACAGTGACTTTTACCACTCAAACAAGGAGGAATTTTTCCTTTTAGCCTAGTCTGCCCCGCTAAGGGACAACCTATAGAGGCCACCCTACCTAGAGTTGACCATATATTTAACAAGTTATGACTCCTAGGTCAAGGAAAAAATTGGTTATATGAGATAGCTAAGCACACATAATTAGTTGCAGGAAGGTACTAGAATGGGTTTTTGCCTTTCTTGAATCTAACTACTTCTTGATTCTTGGCTTCTCTAGCAAGCCTTGGACTCCCATTGGGAAGTCTATTTAAAGGAGCCTACCCTTCATTGAAAATATCCAATTTTTATGCATCAAATTACTATTGGATTGAATACTAGAGAGATCTTACTCTCATAAGCAACGAAGTGCTACCAAAATGCAACCATGGAGCTTCCAAGTATGCCAATGGACCATTTCAAAGGTTGAATATTGAATTCACACTTCTTCCATAATTCAACGATATTTCTTCATATCAAATTCTACCATTAACTCATTCTTCACAAGTGTGTCCTGTAAAATAAATCTCATGTATCAAACTTGATGTTGCCTCGCATCAGTCATAAGAAATTCGCTCAAAGTTTAATGATCATCTCACCCCGAGATGAACCGCAAGCACAATAGTCTCACCTCGAGATGGTCAGTAGGCAAGACTATCCTGCATATATATTCCCTCATGATATATATTTGTTTCCCTTATTTTCTTACTTTTAGGAGATTTATCAACATTTCAATTACTTTCTAGCATAGTTAGATTTCAATTTTTATGTATGTATCAGTGATATTTCAACCTCTTTATCATCATCATGGGCCTTACCTTGGAAGGCTCTTCATATGCTATTAATTCCTTTTAAGTTCTCTTGTGTGTATATTATAGGTCTTTCAAGGGAGCAAATGACATAAATATTCACTCCTCATCATCATACATTACGGAGGTCACAAGAAACCCTCTCCAAATCAGTTTGTGAGGATGCAAAGAGATCCTGTGTACTACATCCAAAATGGCTTTATATGGAATCTTCTTTGTAACATCTTTGTAAAATAAAAAGATATTATCAATAAAAATGCATCATCCATTGTTTCTTTATTTCATTCTTTATTTGTGTGGTTACATTTGATTTGCTACATTTCAATCTTGCATTTATTTTCTTGGATGTATGGTCTCTTTTAGCATAATTCATGTTGTTTTATACATAAAATACTCAGGTGGAGAATATTAAGGGATTTAGGCTCCTCAAAACACTCAAGTGAAGGTAACCTATATGTTATTTTTCCCACCTTTTGTGTTATTATGAATGGGCCTAACCAATTTGTGGTGAACTTGTCACACAAATGGCTAGGCAAGTTAGAGTTTTATAGATTCTCTTCGAGGACAAGATCACCAACTTAGAATTCCCTAAGAAGAAATTTTGTATCATAATATCATTTAATACAATATTTATAAACATGAAGATGTTCAAGAGTATTAATTCATCTTTCATAAAGAAGAGTAAGTTGATCAAGGCAATCCTATCACACAACTTTGTCATCGATGAATTCTTACAATGAGATGCACAATGAATGGATTTCTAGTTCTTGTTCATGACCTTGTATAAAAAGGTCCCCCATGGTGTAGTAAATGTCATTTTAGCTTGATCTTCAGGATTGACTTGAATTTGATTGTATCCTAAGAAGCCATTCATGAGGGAGAGCATTTCATGACCTAAGACTACTACCAGTGTATCGATGTTCAAAATAAAAAATTCAACCTTGGGGTTTGCTTTATTAAGATCATAAAAATTGGTGCATATGCACACCCCCCATTTTATTTCCTAATAGGTACCATGTTGGACACCCATTCAGAGCAATCAATTGGCTGGATGAATCTTACATCCAACAATTTTTGTAATTCATCTTTTATCATGAGAGAAGTTGTTGGATGCAACATTCAAAGTTTTTGCTTGACTAGCTTGATTGTTGGATTTAGCATCAAATTGTGCATAGCTAAATTTAGATCCAGGCCAAACATATCCTTGTATGACCATGCAAAAATATTTCTAAACTTATTTAGAAGAGAAAAGAATGCAACACATTTTACGATTGAAAGACCCTTCCCTAGCTTGAGAATTTGGGGATGTTCAGAATTGTCGTTGATGTCTATATTAATTGTCTCTTATATTAATATATGAGATCCTTCATTAAATTTATGAGTAGGGATAAAATACATGTCATATAATGGATTAAATGAGTCAGATACATCGTTAGGCTCAATTTCATCTTGTAAAATATCTAAAATGAGAACGCGACAAGAAATGGAATGATTGCAACATATCCTCAAAAGGGATAAATTTAGATAGAAATGGTGAAAGAGCAGCACGATCAAAATAAATAGCCTTGATATTAAGAGGCAATGATTGGGAAGGGTTTTTTGAAAAATAGAGGGGAGTGGTGAGATCAATGGAGATCATGTTGATGGTTGGCGGATGAACTCCATTAACAGGTGGGAAAATATGATAAAATATGGGTGGACGCAAATGTATAAGGGGTGGTTGAGGTGGAATAGGGATGACGAGGTGTGCTCTAGGGAGATTGGGGACAACTGGGTCCTCAAGTGGGAGAAATTGATCCAAATGGGTAACTACCTTGAAAAAATATAAAGATAGAATTCATTGAGATCTGTGAGAGGCTTGATGAGGGAGGAATCTTCTTCCAAGCTAAACAAGGTGATGGATAAGGTATCCCAATCATCTTCTAACCCCTAGTCATGTTATGAATCTTGTTCATATCTTGAATTCTCATCTGATCTATTAGAGTTAGCAAAAAATAATGTAGCAATATGCATATGGTCGGTAAAAAAATGAGCATTACCAGGATTGATATACTCATTGATTTCAATGTCTCCCTCTAGACCTAAATTAAGGTACTATAGGAGTTGGAAAGAATCTCATAAGGCATGTGTATACTATATCCTAAGTTTGATTTATCTATTGGTAGTTGGTAGTGTGGTTCTATAGAGGTTTGAGGACCTTGCTCATATCGCCTTAAGCAATTTTCATGTTAATGATGGTAATATAAATACTGTATAGCAAAGGACAGGTTTGAAAAATAATCAATATTAGCTTGGAATGGCTCTTCCTCCTCTGGTATATGAGGTGTGTATATGGAGGAATCAAT
This sequence comes from Wollemia nobilis, assembly GCA_028583015.1. NCBI lineage: Eukaryota > Viridiplantae > Streptophyta > Pinopsida > Araucariales > Araucariaceae > Wollemia > Wollemia nobilis. The sequence continues at coordinate 333,989 of JAQPPZ010001899.1, read as the reverse complement.
ACCACCATAGACAATTTTTTTTTGGCTTAGGTAAGACACTAGGGAGACTATGGTACCTATGGGCAATGGTGTGTTGCACAGGTGACCAGTATTTGATTGAATCTAGGAGTAGGATGAATGTAACATCTTGTAATAAATATTCATAAATACTCAGATTTGTCATGCATATTGTGACTTGTGGTGATTCTATTGGGAGAGATGATGATGAAGATGTGAGCTATGATGAGGTCTATGTGATTATGGGTGGTTCTTCTTATGCATAGGAAGTATAGGTGGAAGTTGTGTAAATTGTTGAAATCAAAGGTGCGGGAGGTGTGATGTATGGTTGAAATGTAAAAATGTTTGTTGATGAGGGTGGAGATTAAGGTGGTGGCATAGGTGCTTATTTTGAATTTTTAGTAAGGGGATTCGATGATGATGAAGGAATTATTGGAGAAAAAAATAGTGAGGGTTGAGATGGAGTTGGTGGTGGTGGAGTTATGGATGATTGTGGTGTGAAATTTGTGGTTTGTATGGGGTTACTGGACCAAATGTCTAGATGAATGGAAGGCAAGGTGGAATCCTAGGGATGTGAAACCATATTGTAAAATTTGAAGGGCTCCAAATCTGCAAGGATGTAGTGAACTTGGCCTTCATGTATGTACTTGATGCACTAATGTAATATAGAAGGTATGCATTTCATGTCTTGAATCCAAGGCTTGCTAAGAAATATGTTGTATTGCATGGTGCCTTCCAAGATATGATACAATATATGAATAGTCTTTTGTCCAACCTGAATAGGAAGAACTATTGTGCCAATGGTGGAACATAGGGTATCATTGAAGGCTTGAAGGGTGAAAGTGGATGTTGTGATGCAATATGGTGGAAGGTTGAGATGTTGGAGGGTGGTAGAGGTGATGATGTTAATTGAAGATCCTATGTCGATCAATATGCATTTGAAGGGGATCCTATTCACACTAGTGATGATATGCAATGGTGGATCAGGTACCTCAGTGCGTATTGTATTAATATCATGATCTTAAAATGTTATCACAAGATATTGAAAAGGTTGAACATACTCCAAAAATTTTATGAAAGAATTAGGGTCTTGTGGTTGCAAACTAATAGATATTAAGATCTCCATTAGAGCCTCTCGATGTGGGATCAATTGCTGAATAAGATCATAGATGGAGAGTCTCATCAATGATATTTTTAGACTTTGAGTAAGTTTATTTCATAGTATGAGTACTAGGTGAGGTGGAGAAGGCATGATCAGATTTGATATCGGTGATGCTTGTGACATTGATGAAATATTAGCAAGATTCATAGATTGTGTGGGTTGCATTGGGTACCATCTATTTCTCGTCATGATGTTGATCATTCCCACAAAACTTTGGTTAGGTAGGGTAGTATGCACTTGATTAACCTAGTTAGGTTGTTCCATTTTGATAGCAGGTGTTGTGTTTATTCTATGTTGGATAAAAGGTCTTGGAAGAAACCTATATTCTGGTTGTTGGAGGCAAGAGGATTATCAATTTGAATCTCTTATATCTCAATCATGTCCTACACTATATTCTTAAATGAGTATCATGACTGAATGCCATACCTCTTATGTTGATGATAGGTTTAGTACTAATAATCCTTGAAAGATTAATTTGGGATGATTCAAATCTAGTTGTTGAATATCAGGGAGTGTAATTGCTTTTTCCTTGCATAGTCAATTAAAAAATTGATGCCAAATACTCTAGCAATGGTGTGTATCGGTGAGGTAGTCGATAAGGTTGTGTTTGTATTTTGTTTTTGTGGTGGTGGATTGGTTGATTACAAGTGGTACTGCACTGGTGGAGGTTGAGCTTGATAAGTAGCTGGTTGCATTAGAGCTTGATTTGAGGGCCTAGGAGAACTCAAGATAACTTGGTTTATCGTAGCTACCTTTGGTTGAATTTGACCACATTTTGCATTTTTATTGGGCCATTCCTTTGTATGAAGTTTAATTTATACTTCCCAGACCTTGATGTCCTTGATTACCTTTGCTTGGGTGAAGGCCTTGTCGAAAGTCCTATACTGTTAAAGTTGCAATAATAATGACATATTTTTTGTACAACTTCTAGTAAAATTTTTAGTTAGCTCTATGATGGGTAGGTTGAAGAGTAATTTGGTTATGACAACCCTCCACCTATTTCCATAGTCCATGGCTGGTTCATCCTTGAATTGGTAAATATTATATAGATCATTCAGGGTGGCCTTTTTCTTGATGCTAAAGGTAAAGCATTCCAAAAATACATCTGCTATTTGTTTGAAGGTGAAAAGAATATGGCATGGCAAATGGTTATACCACTCCAAAGCACCCCCAATGAGCATTATAAGGAATTTTCAAAGCATGAGGGGTTCACTATTCTGAATATGAAATAATTTGTTCATGAAGCTCATCATGTGCTCCTATGCACCTTAATCACCCTTGAACTTATCCAATTTTGGTATCTCAAAGTGCTCAAGATAGGGTAGTTATGGAGTAGATGGATGGATATGTTGATTGATGAGCTACCATAGGGTAGGTTTCTAGTAACCCAAACCTGAGGATTGATTTTATAAATATTTGAGATGATTTATAAACCATTTAGAAGACTTTGATGAGATGATGGCATCCACTCACCTTTGGTCTTGATTATTTTGAAGATTCTATTGTTGAGGAGGTGGTTGGTGAGTATTGTTAATAGTCTTATCACCATATGTCACCTCAAGGTACTTATCAATTGGTTCTTGATACTCTTGTTTTTGTTGTTCCTCATAAGCTTCATGATCCTATTTATTTGGGTATGTTTGGTAGTATTCTGGTGAATGAGGTTGGTTATGATAGATGGGTGGTGGTATTTGATTGTAAGTTTGATTCGAGTGTGGGCATGGTGGGAGATTCTAATTTGGATGTGATGGAATATTGTAATGTTGTTCTTGATGCCCTGGGATTTGTTGGGATAGTTTCCTTTGATGCATAGGAGTGGTCAACCTCTGATGCATCACCCATTGTAATTTATAGTCCAAGGTTATATTCAGTACCTAGTTTCAATTTGTTAGATTAGTGGTGTGGGGCCCATTCACACGTGTGTGGTGTGGACAAGTGTGTTTTGTAATTCATCACTAGAGAGATCGATAAATTATTTTTGGTATTATGAGAGGTCACATTGACTTGATATTACTATTGAAGAGTGATTTCTATGTAGTGAGGAGGTCCTGATGCACACCATAATTGACTATAATGTCTATCATAAGGTGTAGTAGAGGGATTAAATTCACCATCCTTAGACCCATAAGCTGACATGACAAACACATGAATTAACAAGGTAGCATTATTATGACCCTAGGTGGCATACATGTTCAAATAATCATACTTACAACTCATCCAAGGATGATTAGATGGGATAGCTTGAATGTCTCTATCTGGTTGCGGGGTGTACACCTAATCCTTATATATGGGAGTCATAGATTGAGTCAGGATAGGAATGCACGATAGGGACCTCCTAGATGTTTTAGCTTGGATGTAGTTATCCCTATAAAAAGTGTGTAAGGTATCCTAATCCAAATAATCCATATCTTGCTCATAGTTAGAACCTATGGATGAATTGTGAATAGGGACACCTGATGTGTTAGGGTCAATGGAGTGATGGATGAAATTTGTGCCAAGATGGTCACATTGCCACTATAGGATGATAAGGTCCAGTGGATCAATACAAAAATGATCCTTGGTTGTGGGTGATGGATTATCAGCATATGCTCATGAATTATACTGGCTATGTATTATGACCATTTGCTAAGAAAATTATGCATAAAGAGCCACAACAATACCTTCAAGCACTTTCTAAACTATGCAAAAAAAGCAAACAAATAATTAAGAAAACATTTTTTTTTTGGTTATGATTTTGATTTTTTTTTTGTGTTTTTATTTTTGAACTTCTACTCCTAGAAGACTACAGAAAATGAAGAGAATGATACAAAATGTAATTTGTGCACATCATTTATTGAGGAATACAAAAAAAACAATAAAAATTGGCTTCCTATAAGGATGAATTGATAATAGGTAGCACTATAGGAAGAAGATAACCCCTCGATGAGGGGCTGCATTGTATAAATCCTGTTACTGATCCAATCAGACTTTAGCTTCACACTCGAGCATGCTTGGATATGAATGATAGTTGTATTCCATAAATTATTAAGCCCTATTGTTAAGAGGCATCTAAACCTAGCCTACTTTAGGATGCACACAAAATTAGGGGGCTCCTTGGTGATGAATTCCAAGAAGCCACTTGCGGGGGCTACTATGGTGTTTAACGGGGTGAGCTAGCAGAAGGAGGTGAATTCCAACGTCATTAGTCTTGATTGGGAGTTGGTGATGAAGTAAAAAATTACCAATTTTTATGTGATATGTGAGTGTATGATATTAATTTTATTGTGGAAAAGGAAAATAAAGAGCACACAAATGATTCTAACTAATGCAAATTATGAAACAAAATGCATCTATTTTCACTACATGATGATCCATATTTTTATCAAACAACAATGCAAAAAAATAATGAGGACACAAATACTGTCTCAATATGATATGGTTTCAAAATAGGGATCATATAAACCTAAGATAGTCATAGACCAAAGATCATCTCGACCTAAGACAATCATAGTTTTATAGTTTTAAAACTAAAAATAAAGAAATATGAATGCAACTAGGCTATGTATTTTTCTTATTTTATTTGTTATTTTTATTCAAAATAATAAATAAACTATCCTAAAGTATGAAAATGTAACTTGGAATCTTTTTTTTTTATGTATATTTTACATAATAGTGTTGTTTTATCCCTGGTTGAAGACCATCTCGCCTTGAGATGGTTGTAGAATAGGGACCATCTTGACCTAAGATGGTTATGACTGTGTACCTGCAACAATAAAAAACAAGTAAAAAATAGCCATTTTGTTGATTTTGAAAATAGGTAGCACTATAGGAAGAAAATACCCACCAAGGAGGGGCTACATTGTCTAAATCCTATTACTAATCCAATAGGACTTTAGCTTCACACACGAGCGTGCTTGGATATGAACGATAGCTGCATTCCATAAATTACTAAGCCCTGTGGTTAAGGAGCATCTAAACCTAACCTACTTCAGGATGCACCCAAAAGTAGGGGGATCCTTGGTGATGAATTCCAAGAAGCCACTCACGAGGGCTACTATGGTGTTTAAAGGGGTAATCTAGCGAAAGGGGGTGAACTCCAACGTCGCTAGTCTCGATTGGGAGTTGGTGATGAAGTACAACCTTACCAATGTTTATGTGATACGTGAGTGTGTGATGTTTATTTTATCATATAAAAGGGAAATAAAGAGCACAAAAATGATTCTAACTAATGCAAAATATGAAGCAAAATGCATCTATTTTCACTAAATGATGATCCATATTTTTTATCAAACAATAGTACATAAAAATAGTGAGGACACAGAGACCGTCTCGACCTAAGATGGTTGTAAAATAGGGATCATATCAAAATAAGATAGTCACAGACAAAATATCATATCGACCTAAAACAATCACTGTTTGATAGTTTTAAACTAAGAACAAAGAAATATGAATGCAACTAGGCTGTGTGTTTTTCTTATTTTCTTTTTTCTTTTTATTCAAAATAATAAATAAACTATCCCAAGGTATGAAAATGTAACCTGGAATCCTTTTGTTTGATGTATATTTTTTATAACAGTGTTGTTTTATCCCTAGTTGAAGACCATATTGCCCTAAGATGATTGTAGAATAGGGGCCATATTTACTTGAGATGGTTATGATTGTGTACCTGCAATAATAAAAAACAAGAAAAAATTAGCCATTTTATTGATGTAACAATAAAACAAATGAAGAAAAGGGATACTCGAGTGTTCCACCGTGATCACCATTTGAAAGCACGAAAAGCTGCACCATACATAGAATAAAATGAAATGAAACTAAAAACACAATGCAAAGAGATCAAATGACAATGAATCATACTGTATTAAATTGTAATGATTCTTTCAAAGTGTTACATAAAGTCCGCTTCAAGGATTTCATTGGTGATACAGTATTACAATGAGGGATATGATTCTTATTTTCATCGAAAAGAGCTTTCCTAGGTGCAATATAAAAGGTTTTCGTGCTAGAAATGATGTTTAGAGAGCAGGTTTTCTTGGGATCACTAAGTGGGAGTTGGATCCCAAGTCTTTCGCAATACCCAAACCCTTTAATCTACATACAATAAAATAAGAGGAATTAGTAGCATTTGTAGGTCCCACCAAGGTTAGACCTGTGTTGATCAAAAAATAAAGTGAGATAAAGCGAATGCATGCATGAAATAATGAGAATATATACTACTGTAATGAGATAAAGTGCATAAAATGAAGGATCTATAGCTAAAAAAATATGCAAATGATAATATAATAAAATATGTAGAAAAAATGATGAAATTGGTCACCTAACCGAGACCATCTTGGGTTGAGACAATATTTTTTGTGAACCATCTCGGGGCGAGATAGTCATTGTTGTAGACCTACAAGTCTGTGAAACCAGGTTTGGGTAAGATTTTTATGATCCAGGGATGTGTTTTATTGATGAATTTGTAGAGAATTACAAGTAAGTGTATGGATTTGAGCGAACTGGAACAATGGTATTTTTCAAGTGAGTTTTGTGGAGATAATGTTGAAACTTGTGTGGCAACCCATTGATATTGATTCAAGTAGTAAGGAGGTGATGCAATATTTTTGCAACACTTCATTGATCTAAGTTCAAAATTGAGGATTAGCAAACAAAGAGGGATGCATCTATTTTATAGCCTCCTTAGCATGTAGCCAAAGAAGCAAGTGGTAATCAGGGGTAACCTAATTTCCAATCAATAAGTGGTAGGGGTGAATGCAGGTCATCTACATGGCAAGAAATCAACCACCGTACTAACAAGTAATCATGTTGCTTGATTTAATATTTTGTTTTTATGCGTATGTGATCATATCATGTTGACATGGTCCTAAATTGGAGATCATCTTGGGTTAAGACAATCATGCTTCCCATGGGAAAAAGTGCCTTTTTGGTGGATAAAGACACCAAATTAGCCTCGAGGACGCCCTAGATAGGTTGAATGGGTTAGAAGGGGGTCTTTTGGAGAGTCTTATTATGATTATGCATTTTATTTGTCTACACTATTATGCAAAGTAGATTGAATTATCTGATTTTTTGTTTACAACAATATTACCTCCCCATTTATCCTAAAGAAGATAAGTTTGTTTGGGGACCAAATTCTAAAGGAGTTTTCATTGTTAGTTCTGCTTTTGACTATGATAGAGGAAAGGATAATCAAAATTTTCTAGTTTAGAAAGTTTGGATTAAGGACCTTATTCCAAAAGTCTTCTTTTTTCTATGGTTAGCACTCCAAAATCATATTTTAACAATAGATAATATTTAAAAAATAGGGATGATTGTTCCTAATAGATGCTCTTTATGTTGTTCAAATGAAGAATCAATGATCACTTGTTTATTCATTGCCCTTTTACTCTTGAAGTGTGGCATGGGATGTTAAATCTTCTTAAAATTTAGTAGGTTTAGGTGGACTCGTTGGTGAATATTTAGGACTACTGGAGTAGTCCTTTTCATAATTCTTGTTTGAGGAAGATTTATAATTTTGTGCTTCCTCATTTTCATTGGTATATTTGGAGGGAAAGGAATTATAATATCTTCCAAAATAAGTCTAATAATTATAGTTTCATTATTTACAATATTAAAGTTGTAGTTATAGAGAATGTTTTAATGAATCAAAAAATCCAAAGCCCTAAGAATGGGTGGGAAACAAAACTTTTTGAGGAATGGGGTTTGCAAAAATATTCAGGTTTTGTCCCAAATAATTAAAGAGATAAGATAAAATGGGAACCTCCAACCCCTAGATGGGTAAAACTAAATTTTGATGGAGCATCTAAGGGTAATATAGGTAAGGCTAAAGGAGGGTAAGTGTTGAGGAATAGCTAAGGTGTGGTGATTACCTTCTATGCAGATAACTATGAGATAAGTTCTAATTATATGGAAGAGGCAAGAGCGATGATTGCAAGGTTGATATTAGCTAAGAAGTTGAAGTTTAATAGTTTGGTGGTTGAAGGATATTCTATGAACATAATTAATAGCTTACAAAACCAAAAAACTCCAAGTTGGAACATTGAAAATATTATCCAAGATGCAATTTCTATCCTATCTAGTTTGGATAATTTTGTTGTTCAACACACCTATAGGGAAGGTAACTTTGCTACTGGTGTAATGGTAAATCTAGGATTTATTTATTTTTAGTGAAAACCCCCTTGTGGGGCCGCCTTGGTATAACAGACCACGAATAGGGGGTTCTACACCGTCAAAGTCACCCGGGGGTTGCACCCGACCCTTCCCGCACCAATATTATCAATTGGATTTTGGGTACCCAATTCAGCTTTTTGGTAGGGTGGATATTCGAACCTGGGACCTCCCTTGGAGGATTGCCCTCTCCTCTACAACTCACCTACAACACCTGGGTAATCTAGGATTTATTTTTAAGGGAAGTAAGGTTTGGAAAAATATATTTCCATAAGCTCTTTTAAAGATCACTATTTTATAAGGAAATCTTAGCAGTTGTCGATGTTTGATAACCTTTTTATTTTCTTTTTCTCTTTTGTTTCAACCCTCTTGAATATTTTGTTGATTTCAATGTCTTTTGGACATGCTTGGTTGAATTGTAATGGTGTAGAGTTGGTGTGCTAGGTTGGTATGTGCAATGGGAATTTATATTTTTTTCCTCATAAAAAATATGATTTTGAAAAGGGAGAGTAAGAAGCCTATAATTATAGTCATTGAGACCTTTCAACACCCATTCTTTTAAAAATGCAACAATTACAACAAAGTGTAGAATGTGTAGTAGATCATGATAGTCTATATTTGAGGGACCAAATGTGCTAAAAATTTGATGAAATATTACGAGTGAATTCTCCAATGGTGTATCGCACATGAAAATTGGATCTATAAAACAAAATTTTTGAGCTTTGAATTTTGAATGTAGTTTTTTAAAAAATAGAGTCAACAAGCTTGTCTCTATTGCCGTTATTGTTCTTTGGTTATCTTTTATTGTTGCAATTTTGATTTACATATATTGTAAGGTTTCTGTAACTCTTGAGGAGAGTGTTTGTTGTTTGTTCTAGTCTTCTATATTAATTTCTTATCTTCTATTAGTCTTGAATATAAGGATTTGGGCCCGTTATAAAATCCCTATGATTCACCATAATTAAAAAAAATGCTATCCTTATTAATAGCCTTTACAAAGAGACTTTTGATATTTTAACTTCAACTAAATCTTCATCTCCTCAAACTCATGGGAGATATGACTCTTCATATTTATCATAGAAGAAATATATTTATTGACTCCATAATAATGACAAACACCTAATGATTACTAAATGATAAATATTTACAAGACTCCTTCACACCACATATTTATAAAGTGTTTACAAAATACTTAAAAGGTACTTGAAATGTACTTGCAAGTTACCAAATGTTGTAATAAACACCAACACCCCTTGTATTACATTATTTGTTATGATGTCATTCTCTCACTCTAGTTCCCATTTTCAAACTTTGGTTTTGATATTAAATCTTGCTCCTGCTTTTTGGTTTTGGATCTTTCAAAGATTTATCTTTCATATGTTCTAATTTGTTATAATAGTTATAATTGGTACCAATTATAACTTTGGCTTCTATTTTTCCATCACAACATTACCTATTAAAAAACTGATTTTAGTGTTCCTTGTCACAAAATTACTTTAATCAACTTGTCCTATAAATTTGAAGCCTTTTTATTTAGATATAATAGATTGTTTTTTTCCTTGCCTTGTTTTATCATATCCCTATTTAGCACTGACTACTTTTTTATGCCTTTCAAATTTATCATTATCTTAATTTCTATAACTTTATGAAGGTAACAAGTAATTACAATAATATTTATCACAATTTATACCATTCTAACAAATCCTATATGAATTATACTATCATTATCCTTGTCACTCTTTGAAGACTTCAAATAATTATCAAGACATTATCCATCAATACAGATAATTTGGCCTATATTTTGACCAACACACTTTATACAATCAATGAAAATATTTTTTGTATAAGCATTCTCATAAACACATCTAAAACTATCACTATGAAACTTAGAAAGCCTCAAAATATTCTTCTCTAGAGACATCCATTTAGTGCTATCAATATGATCATCAAAAGTATTTCATATATAATAAACACAATTAACAATAATCAAATGTTCATAAAAAATAACTATCACTGTCGACAAATCTAGCAATTTAACTTTCATCACAACCATTAATTATCCCACAAACATTTTTTGCAATGTAAAAATATTTGATTCACAACCATTTTCTATATCAAGAGTAATGCTCAAACCATTAGTGTTTATTTTCTATGGAGAATCATCACATGTAACACAATTACTATGATCAACATAAAAATAATCAACACATACACTTTTTGTACACTCTATCAATGCTTAAATCCCTTTTATCACATGCTATATCTATTCCCTGAACAAGGTCCCTTGTAACATAAATATATTTGTTGTCATGGGTCTTACATAATAAGTATCATTTTTCACATATGCCTTCATGGGATCTAAATTACTTGTATTACAACAAGTGTATATCATCATGAGTTTCAAATCACATGTATTAAAATTCACATTTTTATTTTGATGAAGATTACTAGTGTCACAACTTACATCTTTCATCTTGGGTATTTTTTGAATTTATTTACAACTTTTTGTTCTTGATATTGTTCTTTGTAGGTTTCCAAGAGCACATTGGGATGTTTTGAGCTATTCTTTGCCGCAATATTCTTGGTTCCACAACATTCATCTACTAATATAGCACTCATATTACATTTTTTATTTGTCTTTTTATATGTACTATTCAATATTTCATCTTGTTCTTGCATTTGTTTTACCATAGAGATTATACTTATCCATTTTGGATAATTCTATAAGGTGGAAGAATTTCCTGTGTTACTTGGTGATATTTTTGCTGAAATGAAAGAATTGTTTGACAATTCTTCTCTTATTTGATTTATTTCTTTCATCATGAAAGCCATGTGTACTATAAAGTCTCTTTGGTGACTCATAATTCTTCTTTGATATTGAATTTGTGATTTATATTTCTCTTGTGGTTGTAGTTGATTTAAGAGTTTATGAGAAAGTGATGTCATGTCTAAGGCTAAATATCCCATTTTTGATAGAACCAATGGCTTCAATTTCTCTTTGTCCATTGACCACCCTCAATTCAACTATTCTACTATTGTCTAGAAATTGTGATATAGATATAAAATTTTTGGTCAATCCAAGCACATACAATACGTTTTCAAGTGTACATTTCTAAAAATGGAAGATTGAGTGAAACATTGCTTACTCCTTGAACCTCGTAGATTTTTTCATCTATAATTTTAATAGGTATATTTATCTTACTTAGATATAATCAAACCAATGCAGATTAATTATCATGTGATTTCTTGCCCATGAATCAATATACCATTAATTAGCCTATGATGTTCTTATGTATAACCTTTTGTTCTAAATTTGATTTTTTATTTTTCTATTAAAAAATGTGGTGGTTTGACCCAATTGACCATGTTCTTCTTTGTGATAAAATTTTCTTTGTTTTTGAGTTCCTCTTCTAATAAAACTTTGTTCTTCATACAAATGAAATTTTGAGAGTGGGTTTTTTTATGAAGACATAATTTGGATTCCTAATTTCTTTCAAATGTTTTTCCAATCCTTCAAATAAATGTAGAATCCTTTAATTAATGTTGATTTTCCTTTATCTCAATTCTTTTGTAATTTTCTTGGATGAAAGGAAGTTTGAAAAATTTCTTTTAATTATCAAGTAGAAATCCTTTTAACTTCCTAATTCAATATTTTTTCCCTTCTTTAAACTTTATTTTTTCAAATTTCTTTTCAAGGTTTCTTTAAAAAATATCCTTCTATTGTTTCCCAATTTTTGAAATGGATGTAGAATGTCCAATGTCTTTTTCAACTTTTATGGTTTTTGTCTTCTTTTTTTAACTTCAAAATTTATCTATTAAAAAAATGCCTTATGGACCAATACATTTTCATTCATCAATTTCATTTGAAAAAGGCTTTTAAATTTTTGAATAGCTTTAAATAATTTCCTGAATTTGATTCTTCAAGTATTTTATCTTGCCTCCATTTTAAAAATTATTTACTATGAATTCCTTTTGTCTCCCTAATAATTTTGCTTTCAGTATTTTAATAAACTTTGGAGGTAATTGTTTTTTAAACATTATAAAGCATGCTTCAATAATATGTCCTAATATTCCTTGAATTAATCTTTCAATTTCTCTACTCATTTTCAGAAAGCTTATTTCATATATTTCCTTAAAGATATCCTTTGCAAAATAAACCAAGTAAGCTTTGAAAAATATTTTCAATGTTTCTTTTCATTTTTCTTTATTAAAATAACTTTTTCACTTTTTTATCAAACCTACTTCTACAAATATTAAATCATATATCAAATATTATTTTATCCTCTTTCAATATAATCTTCATTCAAAATTAAACTCCATAAATTTCTTTTTAATTTTGTTCACTTTTAATAAACATGCTCACTTTTATTTTTGCTCTTTAATAAACTTCCTTCCAATTTTAACTTTAGTAAATCTAAGGTTCCATATATTGGTTTACCTTTGCTTGACTATTGTGTTGGCCTATGCAATTTTTACTTCTATGTTATTGTTTTATGGGGTACGTTCTAGATTCTTGACCACCAAACATTACTATTTTGGTCACCTCTATCTCTTGACACAATTTTTTCTTCTACTATGCAAGCTATCTTCCTTGACTCAATATTATTCCTCCTCTATTATGTAGCCTTTTGGTCTACTATTAATTGTCCTTTCTTCCTTCGCTCTGTTGGATTTCCTTCTTTCACTCCTTTATCGTACCTTATTTTTCTCTTTCAGCTTTGCTCTTTCATTCTTTTTGTTCAGTACAAGTCTCTCTAACTTCCTTCACAAGCTTCCTCTATTCATAAGTATATCTCCTACATTGGTTACATGAAATATTTTAACACCTTCATGGACATACAACCATAGAGGCCTCTCCTTTTTATTTGGAGTAGCAACTTCTCCTCCATTGACTCTCATGATTCAAACACCTCCCTCAGTTGAATAGGCTCATTGAATTCAACATAATTTGTGTGCTCTCATGGCTAAATTAACTCACTAAAATTTGACCTAACTTGGGCTCTCTTACAACTAAATGGACTCACTAAATTTTGATTATGCTTGGGTTATCCTAATAATTAAATAGATATAAACGACTATAACCTCCTTTAGGTTGTAGATTACACATCACATGGGCATTGGAAACTCATTAACCTTTCTTGGAAACTTTCAAATTCAGAATTGTTTTTTCAAACTTACGAACACTTTCCTATCATCTGGTTTTGATAATGGTGGCTCTAATACCACTGTTAGCAATTATTCTAACTCAATATTTTAAATTAATATAAATTTTAAAGAGCTATCACAATATACTAAGATGCATCACATATATTCAACTTATATAAATGAACACACAATAAACTCACTTGGATGGGAATACAATACTCTTTAGTACAAAATAATATACTATAAAATCACCTTATAATACATCCTCACATGATATCCTTATTAGTAGCCTTTACAAAGAGACTTTTGAAAATTCAACATCAACTAAATCTTCATCTCCTCAAACTCACATGAAAATATGAATCTTAATATTTCTCATAGTATAAATATATTTGTTGACTCCATAATAATGACAAACATATAATAATTACTAAATGACATATATTTATAAGACTTCTTCACACCACATATTTACAAATTATTGGCAAAATATTTACAAGGTACTTGCAATGTACTTGAAATTTACCAAATAATGTAATAAACTCCAACACTCTAGCCATACTAAACCTATACAAAATCTGAATTTTCTTCTTTTATTGAGTCTATCTCAAAAAGCTCTTTCTGATGAGTATATATATGCTTGTACTTGGATTTCAATTGATGCTTCAAAAATATGAGAAAATTATGTCTCACCAAATAAATGGAATGCTTCTTCCTCTTATGGAATATTTCTTGGGATATTTTCTTCTTTACTTTCTATTTTCACAAATAATATAATTTTCCTCCTTTCTCAAATATTTTAAAAAATAATTATTTTGTAATCAAACCTTTAATAAAAAGATATTTCAATACCTTGTACCTTTTAATATTTTCCTTGTTCTTCTATTCCTTTGATCTTGATGATAAATGTACCAAAATCCTTTTGTTTTTTATATGTGCTTCTTACTTTGAAAATTGCCTTGGTTAGTTCTTTTTATCCTTTTTGAAAAAATAATGTTGTAGTTTAATATTTATCACAATATTCTAAGTTTGGAATTGCTTCTCTTTATGGATTCCTTTGAACCTTCTATTTCACTACTAATTTCTTGTGCAATTATATTAGACATTCAACCCTTCTTTTTAAATATGATTTCTTATACTTATGATGTTGCTATTTCTACTAGAAAATTTTAGGTTGACTTTTATTTATTTTCTTAACTTAAAATGATTAAATGACCTACCTATAATGGCACATTCCTGGTGGTATAATTACTTAGAGCTATTCTCTATGTGCTTCTATGGGATGGGAATACCATTTTTAGCAACATTCAGTAGGTCTCCTCTTCTCTTCTCTTGCAAATCCCTATACAAGAATTTTATATTGTCTCTTCATCACTCACCTTCTAGATTGAGCTATTATTTTCCCATTCTATTCCTCATCTTCCTTTTGATGGTTTGTGTTTATTTCTCTTCCTATACTATTGCAATTTTTTACTAAGATCTAAGTTGTTTGCCTTAGAATTTCTTCTTTGGAACTTTCTCTCTACTTGAGAATACCTTTGTATAAATATTTGTTACATAGGATGTTCATTTATCTAGAATTCATGTGTTGCTCATGATTTTTTGTTAGAATAGACATCCATAGATTCCCTTTGCTCCTTGGATGTTTTTTGAGCCTTTATTTTTAAAGCACCAATCATTTCTTGCAATGTCCACTTTATTATATGAGCTATTTGTTCTAGTTAGAGTGTTTCACATTTTCTTGGTAAATCTATTCTAGGTATTGTTGTCTATTATCACTTTGATAAGTATAGAATATGGGTGCATTCTCCTCATAGGTTGTTTGTAAACTTATCCAATTTTTCCTTTGGAATTATTTCAATTTTAAATAAGGAGGTGCATGTCTAATTTTGAACAGTCTCTTGGAAGATCTAGTATAACGTTTGATAATTTTTTACACTCCCTTGGAGATTTGAAAGCTTATTTTCCTTATACAACTTTGTTGCTACTTTACAAATTATTTTTTAGAATGTCTGCTTTGAACCAATATATTGTTGATTTACTACTTTTGTAGGTCTTCCTTGATTGCTTCGATGTCAACAATTTGTCTTCTATTGATTTTTTTTACTCTTTTTTTAAATGAATTTAAAAACTTCAATTTTCTGTATTGTACAATTGTTTATGGGCTATATTAAAAACTTCTTTAAATACCTTTAAAAAATAACTTCAATAGGATATATGAGACTTAAAACTTTTTCAATTTTATTTTCAATGCCTTAAAATGGCTTAACTAATTTCTTTATTTTCTTGTGGTCTTCAAGAGGAGCCTAAAATAAGTTCCTTCATTGCAATTTTTAAGGAGCTTATATGGCTTCATTTTATTGCTTAAATATACCTTTAGCAAGGGTTTTACACCCCCAATTTTTTCAATAATTTGAAGAACTTTCCTAGAGAATTTTTCTTAATGGATCAAAATTTTATCATAGGGTAATTTTATCCTTGAAACCCCTTATCTCAATCTTGAAATTTTTCTCAAAATAGAGTGCACCTTGGCTTTCTCTATATCAAATCTAGAGGAGGATAAGAAGAAAAATTATTTCTTGTTTCTACCTACTATGATACCACATGTTATAACTTAAGATTTGAATATATTATACTATGGTAGTGAAGGGCATTTAAGTACATAAAATTCCTAATTTAGGTATAACAAACATAGAAAAAAAACCAAAAAATCTTGCAACTATCTTGTACTATACTACATGCTTATACCTTGTAAGAGGTGGTTATGCCACTTGACTTACCACGTGGTCCATGATGTAATAACTCCTAACAATAGGTTAGGATTTGAGGTCCTTGTGAATTTTCATTTCACTTATAAGGAGAAAACCTTACCAAAGTTTTCACTTAGGGAGTAGATCATCGGGTTGAGAAAGTGAGGAAGTTAGGAGAAAAGCACATTGTTAGATTGTTATAATCAATGGTATGCATTATTTTGTAACTCTTTCAATAAATAAAAACAAAAAATATCTTGATGTCCAACATATCTACTACCAACAACCCATGCAATTTATCAAAAGTTTTGAGGGTGAAATATGATGAAATTTTTTTATGGTTGGATCTTTTGAGAGATGTTAATTAAGATAAGAGAAGAGAAGCACTATGGAATTTTAAACAAAGGGTAAATAAACCATGAAGTTTCATGAAGAATCTCATGAGGATTACAGAAGTAAAATTTTCATGGACCACCAGATCCTAGATTAATGGCCCATGGGATTTCTTAAAAATATTTGAATATGGATGGTGAAGAAAATATTTCATGGACTACTAGAGTCAAAATCAATGACCTACATGTTTTAAGAAATTATCATGGTAAAAATGCAGAGAAAGAGGCATTGAATAAATGTAGAAAAAAGTTTCAATCAAATGTAGGTGATACTTTATATAAGTTCCAACTGAAGGTAGAAGGTAAAACTTTCAATGACCCATGAATCATATTAAGGTTTGAAGGTCAAAATAATTTTTTTTTGAAGGGCATAAGAAGAACAAAACTTTCAAAGAGTGGAAGTCAAAAAATTTTGAAAGTCAAATATTTTGAGAGATTTTGATGAAGAGAAAATAAGAGAAACACTTTGAACTTTTTGATAAAAAATCAAGAATCTATGCTATATTTCAAAACTCTCTAGCTTAAGTAATTCATAGACCATAAAGAAGTAAAAAAATTAATGTGGTATAAAAGAGTCGTGCTAGTCATCTGATCAAAGAGGAAGACTATACTATCACATGTATTATAATACAATGGGATAAAACCACTCATGCTTAATTAATTTAGGAGACCAAAATTTACCTAAGGGACTTTCACCCCCAAACCCCCACATGGAGGGTCATTGAACCCCATACCACCAATATATCAACATTATGTTGAGCAAGTTGTAGCAAAAGTATTGTCATTGTTGTCAACACAGTTAGACAGATCAGTTGATGAAGTAGACAGGAGTTAAGAGGTTCTTCAGAGTATGTACAGTGGTTTTCCAAAAGATATAAGTGGCCCATATACTAAAAATCAAAAGAAAATCACAAGGCAGAAAACTGTCGCGATATCACGACATGTTGGCAAGAAAGAAAACTGTCACGATATCATGACATGTTGGCAAGAAAGAAAAACTATCGTGATATCACGACATGTTGAGAAGAAAGAAAAACTATCATGATATCGTGACATGTTCGGAGAGAAAGCGCAAGCAAGAAAAACTGTCATGATTTCACGACATGTTCGAAGAGAAAGCGCAAGCAAGCAAAACTGTCGCGATTTCACGACATGTTCGGAGAGAAAGCGCAAGCAAGAAAAACTATCACGATTTCGTGACATGTTTGGAGAGAAAGAGCAAGAAAGAAAAACTGTCACGATATCGTGACATGTTCGAAGAGAAAGAGGAGAGAGAAAAAGGTGTCACGATTTCGTGACATGTTTCATTTTCGCGGTCCAAAGCAAAGAGAAAGAGGAGAGAGAAAAAGGTGTCACAATTTCGTGACATGTTTCATTTTCGTGGTCCAAAGCGAAGAGAAAGAGGAGAGAGAAAAAGGTGTCACGATTTCGCGACATGTTTCATTTTTGCGGTCCAAAGCGAAGAGAAATAGGAGAGAGAAAAAGGTGTCGCGATTTCGTGACATATTGCAAGGAAGATTGTACGGACAAAAAAGTGTCGCGATTTCGTGACATATTGCAAGGAAGGTTGTACGGACAAAAAAGTGTCACGATTTCACGACATATTGCAAGGAAGGTTGTACGGACAAAAAAGTGTCACGATTTCATGACATGTTGCAAGGAGAGGTTGTACGAGAGAAAAAGTGTCACGATTTCGCGACATGTTGCAGGAGAGAGAGTCCGAGAGAAAAAGTGTCATGATTTCGTGACATGTTGCAGGAGAGAGAGTTCAAGAGAAAAAGTGTCACGATATCGCGACATGTTGTAGAGAGAGAGTTCAAGAGAAAAAGTGTCGCGATATCATGACATGTTGCAGGAGAGAGAGTCCAAAGAGAAAAAGTGTCACGATTTCATGACATGTTGCAGGAGAGAGAGCTAAAGAGAAAAAGTGTCACGATATCGCGACATGTCGGGTTTTCGTGACCCAAAGGCAAGAGAAAGAGCTAAGGAGAAAAAGTGTCGCGATATCATGACAAAAGTAAAGAAGAAGAGTACAGAGGCAAAAGTGTCGCGATATCGCGACATGTGTTTTCGTGGGTTGAAGCCAAGAAGAGTGCAAGGAGGCGAAAGTGTCACGATATCGCGACATGGTGTGTTTTCATGGGCGAAAGCCGAGAAGAGGACAAAGAGGCAAAAGTGTCACGATTTTGTGATAGGTCACTTTGGCATGAGCAAAGAAGAGAACCCAGCCAAAATAAGATATGTGACAGTTAACTGAAGTTATACGGCAGTTACAGGTGCAGTTGTCAAAGAAATTCATGCAGATAAAATAAGAGGAGCTAACTGAAGTCAGTACGTTAGTTACAGATGTAGTTACAGTAAAAATGCATGCATGCACATAAAAGAAAGTGAACAGTCTTAAGGAGAAGACGAACAGTCATGGTAAAGGTATATGTGTCAATTCGTTGCATGTAACGTAATGCCCACTCTATATATACAAAAGGAGTTATTGACAAGTGGCAGATGAGAATATGAAAGAAACAGTTACAATTGACAAGTGGCGTATGAGAAATAAAAGGAGTTATAACTGGAGTTTCAAAGCGAAAGGATTGTTATAAAAGGAGGTCTGTGTGGAGAATTAAAGTGGCGGTTGAAAAGAGAGCGAAAGCGCTGCTCAAACTAGAGTGAAAGTGCTGCAAGAAGTGGGCTGGAAGAATGTTGTAAGAGAGCGTTAAGCAGAGCCGTGAGAGCCGTAAGAGTGCAGTAAGAAGCACAGCAAGAGGGTTGTAAGAGGGCCGCCAAAGTGCAGTAAGCAGAGCCATAGGTATGTGTTGTGTGAACTGTGGGCAATGTTGAGTGAGCAATAGACCAGTCAGGGTCTTGTAAAAGTGAAGGCATTTATATGTCAATATTCAAATTTTAGAATTGAAGTCCAAGTTGGTGCTTGGAATCAGGGGTTGGTGCTCCTTCCAGTTGGTGCTGGTAAATCAGGGGTTGGTGCTCCTTTCTTTTGGTGCAGATAAATCAGGGGTTGGTGCTCCTTCCAGTTGGTGCTGGTAAATCAGGGGTTGGTGCTCCTTCCAGTTGGTGCTGGTAAATTGATTGTAAATTTGTTGCTTTGCAAAGGCTGGATTTGGATGGGAGTCCAAACAGTCTATTTTTGAGGAGTAGCCAAAACTGGTGAACCTCGGTACATCTTGTGTTGTGTGTGATGCTCTCTTGTTATATTTGCTTCATGTGGTTTTAAGCTTTCATTGTTTTGGCTTTAAGAGTTGAAGTTTTTAAGTTTTAAAAGAGCCACACTGATTCACCCCCCCTCTCAATGTCATTGTGAGATTAACAATTGGTATCAGAGCCAAGTTCCTAAACAAAGCTTAACCAGCTAGGGTGATCTTGGATTAGTACACAATGGCAAGTGGTGAAGGATTCTCTTCAAACAAAGCACCATTGTTTGATGGAACAAATTACTCATTTTGGAGACTCAGGATGCAGACATATCTGTGTGCTTTGGGATTCGACATTTGGGAGTCAATAGACAGTGGATACACAATACCCACCACTCCTCCAACCGATGCTGTTGATAAGAAATTGTTTGAGAATAACTCTAAAGCCAAAAATGCTATCATGTGCGGTTTGGTAGACAATGAACTGATAAATATTATGAGTTGTAAAATGACAAAGGACATGTGGGACAAACTAAAGAGCATTCATGAAGGAGACGACAAGATCAAGGAGGCCAAGTTACAAACGCATCGAGCTCAGTTTGAAGCATTAAAGATGAATGACGATGAGAACATAGAGGCATACATGCTGAGAGTCAATGAAATCATTAATGCGATTAGAGGACTCGACGAGGAAATGGAAGATGTTGTCATCGTGAAAAAGGTACTAAGATCTCTTCCTCAAAGATTTGATTCTAAAGTTTCAACAATAGAAGAGGCTAAAGATCTAAATACTTTTAGTATGGATGAGATGCATGGTTCTTTGACTGCATATGAGATGAGAATAGGAAAGACTAAACCCATAGACAGAGAAGCTGCTTTTAAAGCCCATAAAAATAAAAAAGCAAAACAAGAGTCCGAGGAAGAAGAGACATCAGATGAAATGGAAGCAAACTTTGTTCGAAAACTAAAATTGGGAAAAGGAAAATACAGAGGAAAGCTACCATTTAAATGTTTCAGCTATGGAGGCATTGGGCATTTTGCGACTAATTGTCCACTTGATGAGAAGAACAAAAATGATGAAGGATCGCACCAAGAACGAAGTGACTGGAAGAAGAAAATGAATTTTAGAAAAGGTAACTTCAAGAAGAAAAGTTTCATCTCCAGGAATGCCAGTTCAACAGAAGACAGCTCCGGTGAGGATTCTGAAGAGGAAACAGGTGAAGCTCTTTTCATGGCATTTGAAGAAGTAGAATCATAAAAGGAAGAAGAAGTGAACTTTGAAGTATGTGGTGAAAACTCTGAGGCTGAAGTAGATCTAGAAGGTGAGTTGATCTCTGCACTTGAAGAGTTGGGTTTAGAAAGGAAAAAGAACAAAATACTTGTCCAAGAAGTTGGAAGAATATGAGGGTAATATTGAAGATCTCTTCTTACAAATTCACAAAGCTAAGAAAATAGAAGAAGCCTTGAAGTCACAGATCAATGAGAAAGAGATTGTTTGCTGCAAACAAGAAGAGGAGATTATGTTATTGAGGAAACAACTAGAAGAGGCCAATACAAATCTCAAATTTGAGAAGAGCACAGAGCTACTAGATAAAATGATAAGGCAACAAAGAAGCCCCATGTGTAAGCTTGGTCTTGGATGTGAAGATGAACAACCTTCATCTTCTAAATCTGCAGAGAAGAAGAAGTCCACTACTGAAGGATCAAAGCAAGAAAATCCTGAAGTTGAATCTTCAAAAGGAAGAAAATCTCAAAGGAGATCTACAGCAAAGCAACCACAACAAAAGAGGTTCTATCACTCTCACTCTATTCATAATAATGCTTTTAATGGCTATTGTTTTAGATGCAACCATTATGGTCACAAGGCAATTTATTGTGGATTGAATAATAGATCAAAGAGTTATCGTTGGTAGAAATACATCTGTTATTCCGGTTGAACACCTTGTGCAATGTTTTAAATGTAATGGTCATGGGCACATAGCAAGGTTTTGTCCAAGAACTTTTGTATCTAATCTAAGGCAAGACAATAGATTTCATCAGATGCAAAGAATGCAACACAGACAGGGAAGAAATCATGTGCATCAAAGAAAGGAAAATAATCATCCATCAAGGATGTACAAGAGACAACCACCCAAGAGAAATGTTCAAATTCATGAAAAGGTTCAAAATAGGGATGCAGTTGAAAACCTTCAGCCTAAGTTCAAGAAATATTGGAGAAAGAAAGAAGAGAGGAAATCGTGTCTCCTTGGACTGAAGGAGATTACTCCTCTATTGCACTAAGTAGCTACAGGTAGCACATCCTCAGGGGGAGCAATGTTAAAGTTTTATTTTAATGCTCCTATGTATTGTGTGGATATTTGAGGATGAAAGGAAAGTAGTCGGGGAGTTGTCGTATAGTTGTCAAAATGTGTTTCAGTTCATGTAGATGTTTGTGGAGATAGTATCAAACTGATGTGCTTCAACAAAACAACATGGTGAATAGCTAGGTTTTTGATGCAATAGCTGATAGGCGTTATCTGAGATAGAACATGCAACACAGGTCGACGTGTCATGGAAGCATAAGCTGGCAGGTGCTTGTTTTGAAGCCTATAACATTCCCAATCTATAGATAAAATAGAATTCATGTTGTGAGTGGGAAGGCGTGAGTTTCTTAACCAAAAATACAACACATTGTTTGGTATAAGAGAGCATTAATTTTCTCTAAAGAAGTAGCCATTATCAAAGAGATGCCATAGTCAAAGCAATCAGTGGCACTAGCACCCAGTTGGTCAAGAGTGCCAAGTGGCACATGCAAGGCAGAGACGTTGAGAGAATAGCGCCCAGGTGGTGAAGCGTCAAGGAGGACAAGATGCCTATGCAACTAAGAAAGTCTTGCATTATTTGAGAAATGCGAGATATTGTCCGAGCAATCCCTTGATCACAGCGAGGAGAAATGCTCCCTGGAATCACGTGAAGAACGTTCGTCTAAGACATTGAGTAGCCCTGACATATGTCCTAGCAAGAAGCAGAATACCGAGAGTTGATGACTACGTGCAGATTGAGGTTCCAATGCTAGATGTAATGGTCCACTGTCAATACCTATGCAAACAATAAAAACATTCATGGCAGCCATTAGGAACCAGAGACATTGAGCTGCACAACGGATGCAAGACAAATTCATTAGTCACGGAGGAGGTGGCAGTCAAGAGGCCAAAGAAAATTGTGGAGAGTGCCGATGATAAAGTTGATGAAGTGGATTTGATTTGAGATTGCCATTCATTGTTGAGTTCATTTTGAGTACTACTTGAGCATGATTGATTGAGCCTTTGAGAAGGCCTTTGGGAAATAGTTGTGGTACAAGTGTTTGATGCTTACACAAAGTTGGTTGATGCATGCTTCGACTAGGGTCTGTAATAAAGGGATGTTCATTGAGGTGATTGGTTGAGTTGAGCTGAGATTGAGATTCGAGTATAGAACATATTGAGTCTCTAACAATTCTCTTTATGCTTCTATGAGATTTAGTTGATATATTGATTGAGCATTAAGTATAGAACATATTGAGTCTCTAACAATTCTTTTTATGATTCTATAAGATCTGGGCAAGTTCTTGGTGAGCTTGCTAGAGCAGGTTCTTAGTGAGCCTATTGACAGGGTACAGAGGACAAAGTCTCAATGGATAGAGATCCAGAAGCCAACACAGTTGAAGATAGATCTGAGTGAGGGACCACATTCTCAGGGGGAGCATTTATATAGTTGATCATCTTTTTGCTCATGTTTGTAATTTTTTCTAATTGTATTAATTTGTGCCTGAGAATGTTATGCATGGACTCAGGGGGAGTCTGCAGCAGCCCTTTGGTATTATTGTCAAAGGGGGAGAAGAATTACAGGAATTACAGGAGATTGCATGAGTGTTGCCAACAATTCCAAAGGGGAAGATTGTTGAGCAAGTTGCAGCAAAAGTATTGTCATTGTTGTCAACACAGTCAGACAGATCAGTTGATGAAGTGTACAGGCGATTAGAAATCAGTTGATGAAGTAGACAGGAGTTAAGAGGTTCTTCAGAGTATGATGACATTGGTTTTCCAAAATATAGAAGTGGCCCATATACTAAAAATCAAAAGAAAATCACAAGGTAGAAAACTGTCGCGATATCGCGACATGTTGGCAAGAAAGAAAATACGATATGGGCGACATGTTGGCAAGAAAGAAAAATTGTCGCGATATCGTGACATGTTGAGAAGAAAGAAAACGAATGAATGTGAGAGAAAGCACAAGCAAGCAAAACTACGATTTCACGCACATGTTCGGAGAGAAAGAAGTAAGAAAACTGTCACGATTTCATGACATGTTCGGAGAGAAAGTGCAAGAAAGAAAAACTGTCGCGATTTCACGACATGTTTGGAGAGAAAGAGCAAGAAAGAAAAACTGTCACGATTTCGTGCCATGTTCAAAGAGAAAGAGGGGAGAGAAAAGGTTGAAAGAAAAGTGTCATGATTTCGTGACATGTTTGAAGAGAAAGAGGAGAGAGAAAAAGGTGTCATGATTTCGTGACATGTTTCATTTTCGCGGTCCAAAGCGAAGAGAAAGAGGAGAGAGAAAAAGGTGTCATGATTTCGTGACATGTTTCATTTTTGCGGTCCAAAGCGAAGAGAAAGAGGAGAGAGAAAAAGGTGTCATGATTTCATGACATGTTTCATTTTTGCGGTCCAAAGCGAAGAGAAAGAGGAGAGAGAAAAAGTGTCGCGATTTCGTGACATATTGCAAGGAAGGTTGTACGGACGAAAAAGTGTCACGATTTCGCGACATATTGCAAGGAAGGTTGTATGGACAAAAAAGTGTCACGATTTCGTGACATATTGCAAGGAAGGTTGTACGAACGAAAAAGTGTCGCGATTTCGTGACATATTGCAAGGAAGGTTGTATGGACGAAAAAGTGTCGCGATTTCGCGACATATTGCAAGGAAGGTTGTACGGATGAAAAAGTGTCACGATTTCGTGACATGTTGCAGGAGAGAGAGTCCGAGAGAAAAAGTGTCATGATATCGCGACATGTTGCGAGAGAGAAGAGTCGAGAGAAAAAGTGTCGCGAATATCGTGACATGTCGGAGGGGGAGGGGAGGAAGCATTTCGCGACCAAGTGCGAGAGAGAGAGCTAAGGAGAAAAAGTGTCGTGATATCGTGACATGTTGCAGGAGAGAGAGCAGAAAAAGTGTCGATTTCATGACAGGAGAGAGAGAGTTCAAGAGAAAAAGTGTCACGATATCACATGTCGGGTTTTCGTGACCCGAAGGCAAGAGAAAGAGCTAAGGAGAAAAAGTGTCGCGATATCATGACAAAAGTAAAGAAGAAGAGTACGGAGGAGAAAGTGTCACGATATCGCGACATGTAGTGGTTTTATGGGAAGCAAGAAGAGCTAGGAGGCGAAAGTGTCATGATATCACGACATGTGTTTTTGGGTGCAAAGTCGAGAAGAGGACAAAGAGGCAGAAGTGTCACGATTTCATGACAGGTCACTTTGGCGCGAGCAAAGAAGAGAACCCAGCCAAAATAAGATATGTGATAGTTAACTGAAGTTATATGGTAGTTACATGTGCAGTTGTCAAAGAAATTCATGCAGATAAAATAAGAGGAGCTAACTAAAGTCAGTACGTCAGTTACAGATGCAGTTATAGTAAAAACGCATGCATGCATAGAAAAGAAAGCGAACAGTCCTAAGGAGAAGATGAACAGTCATGGTAAAGGTATATGTGTCAATTCATTGCATGTAACGTAATGCCCACTCTATATATACAAAAGGAGTTATTGACAAGTGGCAGATGAGAATATGAAAGAAACAGTTACAATTGACAAGTGGCGTATGAGAAATAAAAGGAGTTATAACTAGAGTTTCAAAGTGAAAGGATTATTATAAAAGGAGGTCTGTGTGGAGAATTAAAGTGGTGGTTGAAAAAGAGAGCGAAAGCGCTGCTCAAACTAGAGTGAAAGTTTTGCAAGAAGAGGGCTAGAAGAATGTTGTAAGAGAGCGTTAAGCAGAGCCATGAGAGCCGTAAGAGTGCAGTAAGAAGCGTAGCAAGAGGGCTGTAAGAGGGCCGCCAAAGTGCAGTAAGCAGAGCCATAGGTATGTGCTATGTGAACTGTGGGCAATGTTGAGTGAGCAATAGACCAGTCAGGGTCTTGTAAAAGTGAAGGCATTTATATGTCAATATTCAAATTTCAGAATTGAAGTCCAAGTTGGTGCTTGGAATCAGGGGTTGGTGCTCCTTCCAGTTGGTGCTAGGTAAATCAGGGGTTGGTGCTCCTTTCTGTTGGTGCAGATAAATCAGGGGTTGGTGCTCCTTCCAGTTGGTGCTTGGTAAATTGATTGTAAAGTTGTTGCTTTGCAAAGGCTGGATTTGGATGGGAGTCCAAACAGGTCTATTTTTGAGGAGTAGCCAAAACTGGTGAACCTCAGTACATCTTGTGTTGTGTGTGATGCTCTCTTGTTATATTTGCTTTATGTGGTTTTAAGCTTTCATTGTTTTGGCTTTAAGAGTTGAAGTTTTTAAGTTTTAAAAGAGCCACACTGATTCACCCCCCCTCTCAGTGTCATTGTGAGAATAACACATTAGACCACACATTTTATGTTGAGGTGTTTAGTATTCTAAGGTATATAGTCCCTTTCCTACAAAGAATACAAAACATACAACAAATGTCCTAGATAGGGCATTTGATCTCATAAAAGCAATAATGGCAAAAAAGCCTCAAGTACATTCACTTGCACCAATTAAACATGGAAGTCTAAGAAAGTATTTGACACATTAAAGGTAGCAATGTGGGAGCCACAATAAGAACAACCTCAAACCTAGAAAATTAATTGTAGATAAAATTTGCATTCATATTTTGGGAATTCCTAGGAAGGGTGGTTGGTTGATAATGGAGGTAGTAATTGCACATTCATAGGCCCAAAAATATTTGGCATTAATGAGTTTGTATCTAAATATCTTGAAGGAATCAATGAATTGAATGAAGATGTGACCCAACACATAGAAGAGTAGTCATTTTGAAAATCCTACATGATTTTGGAGGGAAAATATTTTCATTCTATAAATGGTGAATGATCAAGCATTGTAAAACATTATTTACCTACCACTTGTCACTACCCCTTCATTTTATTTTGGATAACAGTCAAGACCCAAACTTTGAGTGGTTTTGTAGGTAAGATATTGATCCCTCACTTCTGGCATGATTTATAACTTTCATACACACACACAAATGTAAGTATATATATATATATATATATATATATATATATATATATATATATATATATATATATATATAAAATTTGTTACTACTAGGATTTCTTCGCTTATTTCTTGTGTACATGTATAAGAGTTCATGATAATTTCATGTTTGTCTTATTTCTTGTATGTGCAATATATGCTTAAATGCATGTGCTAAGAAGATAAAGTATTCATATCTAGACATTCTGTTGTGTCACTCCATGTGAGACACAATTGTTGATTTAATTTGGTCCCCCACATCTAGTTACTATGATAATTAGAGAGGACAATAGTCCTCAACCTACTTTTTTAGTTGATTTCTTATTGAGATATCTTTCTTTAGTTCCTCCCTCTCTCACCATATTTGCTCCTTTTGAGATTTAAACTATGCCACATCTACTTTTAGTTCTTTATTTTTTACAAGTGCTTCATCTTCTACTACTAGCTAGACAAAATTCATGGTTGTATCAATTGAGAGTTGATTCATGAGCTAGATCATTTGATATGGATTTATTTGACTTAGATACAACTAGGAAACCCTAGTAATAAAGTCAATGAGGTAAGTGGCCACTTGGAAATGCTTACTTTCTTTGGCTTCTATTATGTAGATCTTATCCCTTCTCATGCAACCTATGACTACATCAATACTAGGGCCTTGGAGGTTTTATCTTTCAACTACTTATATTCTTTCTTGAGTTAATTTTCTTCAATGATGAGGATATCAAATGCATTTTTGGGCTCTTATCTCTTTAGAATCATAGACTATGTTTCACATAAAGGCCTAGTTTGGCCCTATGGTTGAACTTGTTTTAGGAGATACATCTATAGACTCAGTCACCATAGCATTTCTTACAAGAGTTGCACTGCTTGGGATGGTGGCTGATGAAGTTGGTTCAATAAGGTTGGTGGGGCAAATTGAGTGGAAATAGAAATGTGGAAGGCATGGAAGGTATTAGTCCCAAGTCTAGCTACACTAAAATTTATACTAGTGGGGACATAATCAATGAAGGTGTAGATTGATGCAGGGCATATGAGCAATCTTGCATCACCAAAAATAGAAAAGAAGAAAAAGAAAAAATTGAGCATTGTATGTTAGGACAAACAAATAGTATTTTTTTTTTTTAAATAAAGCTCCAAATTTGTGGGTGCCTAAGTGGAGATAAAATTTATGCATGTTAAGTTAATTTTTGCATGGGTTGTTTTATTACCATAAGGTAAGGTAATAGAGGTTTTTTAAATTTTTATATAGAAATTTACCAATTTGCCAACAAGAAGACTATATAAGGAAAAGGTAACTATTTGGAGCATACCAAGCCTAATTAAGGAAATTGCAAAAGCTAAAGAGAGAAACTAGGGATCTGGTTTGGGTCCTAGAGGAGTTGGTATTGAGATTTTGGCATAGCCTATTATGTTTTTGTTACTAAAAATAGGATTGTGATACAATAAAAATACCTATATAGCAAATTAAAAAAATGATTATGGCATAATACTAGCATCTATAACACGTTAAAAGAAGATTTTGTCAAAATACTAGCAACTATAGTAGGTTAAAAGAGGATTCTGGCACAATACCAACAATTGTAGCAGCCTAAAAGAGGATTTCAACACAATACCAACAACTATAGTAGGTTATTTAAAGGTTGTTTAAGAGTGGTTTATGGGATTTTTTTTACTATGATCAAGATGATGAGAATTTATATCTATTTTTGTTAAAGATTTAAACTTTTGGCATGTGAAATCACCTATATTTCTCATTGTAAATACAACTTGTGTGAACATAATAATAAAATAAATTAAAATAATTATTATTGTGCCCAAAATTAGTTTGGTAGCTACTTGGTTGGTCATCCTTAATTGGATAAACCAACCTAGATTACATCAAAATTCTATTAGAGCTAGTTGGAGAAGATATTACATGTAGAGGGTATATAGTTGGAAGGTTATAGGTACCTAGAGATGTTGATTTAGTTGATATGTTGAGAGATATTACAACTAGATTGGATGTGATAGAGGTAACAAAGATGTTGAGAAGTATTATATATAGATTGGATGTGATAGAGGCAACACAAAGAAGGGTAACATCTTCACACAATACAAGGAAGATCAAAGGTCTTGATATACCAAAAAATGATGAAAAAGTTAAAGGAGAGTTAGGTTCTCAAGAGGGAAAAGAAATCATCAATGAAGATGTTGATATGAAAGAAATTGTAGAAGTGAACACAATAATTATTGTTGAAGAAACTATTGTTGAAGTAGTTAAGGAATATTTGTGCTCTCAAGAAGGAAAAAAAAGTGTTGATGACAAAATTGAAGATATGAATATGAATTTAGAAGAGAAAATAAATATAACTATTGAAGAAGTAGGGAGAGCTAGAGCAAAATATGAAAACATAGAAGATCAAATTGCATCCATTGTTAAACTTGAGGAAGTTGTAGTCACAACTAGAGAGGAGCACAAGGATGATATTATTGATATGAAGGTGCTTATGTATCAGTTTAACAAGATGGGAATTAGTGGAATGAAAGAGGATTTGGAATGGTAAAGTTGTTAAAGCATAAGGAAACTATAAATGTCAAACTAGCTATAAGGTAGTCAAAGACCTTGACAATTAGTGGTAGTCATTTAATTATTCCTTCAATCTCTTTCTAAGAGCATACTAGTAATAATAAATCTTACTTTTGGCATGCTATTGATTACTCAGATAGTGAGCTTTGAAGAACACAAGCTTATAATGAGATGGGGGTGTGAACAATATAAGACCACTTTTTACTTTTCTTTTCAATTCAATATTATGTAGTGTATAGACATAAGTATCAATAGCAGTAATAAAGCAATGCATAAAACACCATACACAATAGAGACACCATAGTTTACGTGGTTCATCCAATGTGGGCTACTCCATGGAGAAAATATTTTACTAAAACTTTCTCAATCAATTTCTTTGGGAATCCTTCCCAATTACAATGTTTATGGATCTCTATCCAAAGGATATGTTGATCCCCTAATCTCAAGTTTGTGGATCTTACACAGGAGAACTCATTCCCCTTCTGCTCTAGCTAGTGATCTTCTAGAAGACTCTGTATCTCTACTGCACTGACTGGTGGATCTCTCTCCACTTGAAGACTCCTCACTTAGATCTGTCTTCAATTATGCTGGCTACTGGATCTCTATCCACTGAGATTTTGTCCTTTATACTCTGTCACCTCAAAAGATCTATAAATAAGCTCACTCAGAACCTGCTCAAAAATCTCACATAGAACTTGTCCAAATCTGCTCAACAAGCTCACACAGAACTTGTCCAAATTTTCTCAACAAGCTCACATAGAACTTGTCCAAATCTGCTCAACAAGCTCACACAAAACTTGTCCAAATCTGCTCAAGCAAGCTCACCAAGAACTTGCCCAAATATGCACTAGCAATCTCACCAAGAACTTACCCAAATCTGCACTAGCAAGCTCACCAAGAACTTGCCCAAATCTGCACTAGCAAGCTCACCAAGAACTTGCCCAAATCTGCACTAGCAAGCTCACCAAGAACTTGCCCAAAACTGCTCTAGCAAGCTCACCAAGAACTTGCTCAATAATTCAATATTATAGAAGCATAAAGATAATTGCTAGAGACTCAATATGTTCTATCCTCAAATTTCAATCTCAACTCAAATCAATATTATAGAAGCATAAATAGAATTGTTAGAGACTCAATATGTTCTATCCTTAAATCTCAATCTCAACTCAAATCAATATTATAGAAGCATAAAGAGAATTGTTAGAGACTCAATATGTTCTATCCTTAAATCTCAATCTCAACTCAAATCCATATTATAGAAGCATAAAGAGAATTTTTAGAGACTCAATATGTTCTATCCTTAAATCTAAATCTCAACTCAAATCCATATTATAGAAGCATAAAGAGAATTGTTAGAGACTCAATATGTTCTATTATTAAATCTCAATCTCAACTCAAATCCAAAATATAGAATAGTTTGTTTCATTGAACTTGAACAACCACTTCACACAATCACTTGACTAGGCTCAAACAACTCTTCTCAACCAACTACCATAAGGAAAAACTCTTTCTTACAAACCCTAGTCCAAGCATGTATCAACCAAATCAAATGTTTCCAACAATGCTCAACCACAAATCTCACATAACAATGATACTCATGTTCTATTCAAGTTCAAGTTCTTTGCATGACCAATGGGCTTCAACAACAATGCTAATAAAACATTCTTCACATAACAATGATACTCATGTTCTTCTCAAATTCAAGTTCTTTGCATAACCAATGGGCTTAAAAAACAATGCTAATAAAACATTCTTCACATAACAATGATACTCATGTTCTTCTCAAAACCTATCTCAGGTTTTTCACACTACTAATGGCTTCAACAACAATGCTTATAAAACAAGGTTTAATAGCAACTCTCAACCCATAAAACCTTGAGATATTCAACCAACTACTTTCAAAAATGAAACCACAATTAATCCTTTTCTCTCCAATGATATTTCAGAAATCAAACACCATAAACAATAAATAGGAGAATGTGCCCATACCTTTTATGAAGATGAATAAGCCTTTTGGTTGTCCATAAAATCTCTCACTCAACACACTTCCTTTTTCAACTTTCAATAAGGGTTAGAGATCTTGATTAATAACACAACAATAACATCCAAATAACACCTTATTACTCCTACTCAATAACATACACCATGTCATTTCATAAATGAATTAATCTCTTTTGAAAAAGAACAAAGCAACCTTCACTTTTGAACCTCTTTACAAAATCAGAAATATCTCTTTACACACATCTTATTTCTCCCTCTAAGTAAGTTAATAAAATAGCCCTCGAATAAGATTTCCAACGATATATAATATGATATACTTTCAAAAATTAAATCATCAAAAATCTCTCCTTTTCTAAACATGCATCACAACCCTTATTCCTCCTAGGGCAACTTTAGAAAAATAAAATATATTAAAAATTATTAACTTGCCTCTATCGCTGATGGGATTCGATCTCGTGACCTTCTTGCTCAGTGCCTTAACCACAACCAACCTGTTTTTGGGTCACACGCCCTCACATGCTCAAAAGGAGCACACAAAAAAATCTTATGCCACAAATATCTGTGCCCTTCGAAAACAAAACATGCTTCACGCGTTTCAACATAGTAAAACACCTCCGGCAAGAATCGAACACAAGACCTCCTGCTTCACACACAGTGCACGAACCACTAGGCCAAGGAGGCCTATATGTTTGGCTTTACTCCACAATAGTCTCTTCAATGAATGTGAAAATCGTAAGCCTTTTAAAACCCTTTTCACACACACTTTGACACATGATGCGCAGGCTCTTTTACCATTCGAATCCAAATATCAAATCGAGTGCTTAGGGAAATAAATTGAAACTTTGGGCATATATATATATATATATATATATATATATATATATCCTCTTCCTTTCCTTTGATGTCGGCGCTATAATTTAAATATTAGTTTTATGCCTTTTCCTTTCTTTGATGTCGGTGCTATAAATTAAATTTTAATTTTAATTTTAAATTTTAATTTTAAATAATTTAAAATATAAAATTAAAATATTAAATAATTTAAAATTTAAAATTAAATATCTCCATCATGGGGGTACCTTTTTCGATGAAACGAAAAGCCAATCTAGGTTTTAAGAAAAACCCATTTCAAATATGCCATCCATGGTTTTAAATAAAATCTTTTATTTTGCCTGCCTTGGTTTTCACAAAAACCTTGTATATATCCATGCTCTCCAAAATATCATAAATGCTCATTTATGAAATGCTTTGGCCACCAAAACTCAATGTGATCCATGTGACATCAATGATCCATGTGACATCAATGACAACATAAAATCACTCAAATTTCCAACAAGCTTTAGGAGAAATTGTTTTGCTTATGATTTTACATAGTTGAGAATGGTAATAAATTTATGCACATGATAGAAAATATTGTTGAATTTCAATCCAAAAAATATGAAGAGAAATATGAAGTTGTAGTGGCCTTGAAAGAGTTGAAGGCTAAAGTAAAAGAGGACTCAAAAGAAAAGGTATAGCAAAGAAGAGATGTAGAAGTGGAAGTCATCAAAGAGTCATATGAGAGAAAGAGAGCACATGAAACTCCCCAAGTATGGGATCATGGTTGAATATTTCATAAAATGTTCATGAGTTAAAGCTCATGAAACATTTCCTCTTACCCGAGATGTCTGACGTAATCCCATCTAGGGCATACGAGAAATCCCACGTCATCAAAAAAAGAAAAGAAGAAAAAAATTGAGCGCTACATGTTAGGACAATATATATATTATTTTTAAATAGAACTCTAAATTTATAGGTGCCTTATGATAGTAAGATAGACCATAGAGGAAATCATAAGACAATTAAATGGAGTAGACTAGGACTGATAAAGGAAATTGCAATAGCCAAAGAGAGAAAGGGGAGATCTAGTTTGGATCCTAGAGGAGTTGGTGTTGAGATTTCAACACAACCTATAACATTATTGGCACTAAAAAGAGGATCCTGGCATAATATCAACAAATATAGTAGGTTAAAAGAGAATTTCAACATAATACTAGTAGTTGTAGCTAGTTAAAAGAGGATTCTACATAATACCAATAATTATAGCAGGTTAAAATAGGATTATGAAAATACCAACAACTGTAGCAGCCTAAAAGAGGATTTCAACACAATACCAATAGTTGTAACATGTTATTTTAAGGTTTTTTTAAGTGTTTTATGGGTTTTTTTATTAGGATTAAACTTAAGAGCATTTATATCTATCATTGTTAAAGAGTTAAAATTTTGGCAAGTTGATAGAGAAATTATATAATTCCTAGCCTGTTGCATAAAGACAAAGTCAAAGTGAATGGAGTGTAATGGAGAAGAGCACAACAGAGTAGAGTGGAAGATTTTTGAACCTGGTCAAAGTAGGAAAGGAGGTAGCTCTGGTGGTGGTCATGGGTCAAGTCATGGGGGGTCTGATTTTGGTCTTCCTGAGGAAGACGATGGGCAGGAAGGGACAGCTGATGAGGATGTCGTAGAAGAACTCCTCGGAGATCCCCTTGATGGTTTCAGCCTTCATGGGGCCCCATGTGAGATAATGGGCCCAGTTCAAGGTATTTATGTCCCTGTTTTGAGCTCCAATTGTTGTATGTAATAAGCTTGAACAACTTCAGTGGAATTTCCTATGACCGAGAGTAGAGAATAAAAGCAGATTTCCCCTTGTTGCTTGGGATAAGGTTTGCCTTCCAAAGTGCAAGGGAGGACTTGGTCTGAGGAGGGTTCACCAAATGAATATGGCTATGATTTCAAAATAGGCCTGGAAGATAGTGTCTAACTACTCGGTCCAATGGGTTGACATTGTTAAGAACAAATACCTCAGGCAACGGTCACTGATGGACAATTCCCTCATGCTTGTTGGGTCTGCATTCTGGAACTCGATGTGCTGAAACCGATCTATCATTCAAAGAGGTGGATGCTGGAAGCTTGGATATGGATCGCGAATAAGATTTTGGGAAGACTCATGGATTACAGCTCAACCCTTGATTCGAGATCAGTCTGTAAGTATTCTTAAACCTATCACCGATCTGATTTTTGGTCCCAAAGTTGAGAATTTCATCAATAATGAAGTTGTGGTCCCCCACTAGGTTGACATCCCTACTGACCTGGATTCCCCTGAGCTTCGCTCAACTCGTCTTCATTTAGCCGAGCATCTTTGAACTCACTTGATCCCAAGTACCAGGCCACCTGATACTCTCTTTTGGCAATTTAGCCAGTCTGGGAATTTCTCAGTTAAGACCGCATATATGGCTATGAATGAACCTGAAGATGATTGGTTTCCTTCCAATAGTATCTGGATCAAAAACCTTATTCCTAAAATTGCCCATTTTTTTTGGCTGGTAGCAAAAAATAGACTCCTCACCACCGATAACTTGATAACCCGTGGTATGATCCTGCCCAATAGATGTTACTTATGTAAATTTGCATGGGAGTCAGTTAATCATCTGTTTCTAGAGTGCCCCTTTTTTGGCCTTGTCCTATCCATGATCCTGTCAAATGTTTCCATCTCTTGGGTTGCTCCTCAGTCTATCAGTGATCTTATTACCCAGTGGCCAAACCCCTTTAAGTCCACCCACCTAAAGTTTTGGTGGTCGATCATTCTTCCTCACTTTATGTGGTAAATTTGGTTGGAAAGGAATAATCGAGCTTTTTGATTTTCGTCCCTAGATCCAGAGTCGGTCTGTTTGAGAGTTGTGACTTTTGCCTTCGAAAATGCCAATATCATGTCTTCTGAGGATTGTCCTTCATCACCATTTGAGATTCAAGTGGCACGTTATGCTAACCTATCTTTTGAGGTTTTTGGTCATTCCCAGGCTGTTGTGGACAAATCCCTTGTCTCTTGGATTCCCCCTCCCCCTTAGTGGTTCAAGTTAAATTTTGATGGTGCATCAAAAGGCAACCCCGGTGACGCGAGTTGTGGAGGCATAATCAGGGATGATAGAGGTCGTCTCATCCTGGCTTATGCGAAAAAACTTGGAGTCCAATCTAACAATTTTGCAGAAGCTCGAGCAACTTTTTGAGGCATCCAAATGGCTATCGAGCTCAATATCCAATACTTGATAATCGAGGGAGACTCGTTAAACACTATAAATTATTTGAAAGAGGTCTCACATCCACCTTGGAATGTGCAGCCAATCATCGAAGAGTCCATTGTCCAGTTAAGGGCGATTAACAACAGGTGTATTCAACATGTGTATAGGGAAGGCAATCGGGCGACAAATACAATGGCAAACTTTGGGTTAACTGTCCAATCCCTGGTGATGTGGCAGGGCAACCTTCCCCAATGCATCGTTGATTCTTGTAGTGAACTTGCAGTTACTAATGTTGAATAGTGCCACGATGTCAAGGATCACGATGGCTCACAATGCGAGGCGAATTATGGGACCTTATTACATTGATATGCCAAGGTGGCACATTGGCACTTGCAAAAGAAGGACAAGTTGTAGAACCTCACACTTTCTGTTTGTGCCCATGGGTGGTGTTGTAATAATCTAGGCTGTTTTTTAGCTTATGGACCATGTGTTTGGCCCAATTTTGGCTTGTTCTGTAGGGAGTCGAACCTTCACGGGATCCTCCTTACAACTTGTATATAAGGTTTTGGGTCCCTTATAAAACCCGTTACTAATAAAAAAAAAATTGGCAAGTGAAATAAGATATTTCTCATAGTAAATACCACTTATGTGTGAACATAATAATAAAATAATAATTATTATTATTATTGTGTCCAAAATTAGTTTGGTAGTTGATTTTTTGCTCGTCCTTAACTAGATCAACCAACCTAGATTGCATAATGGATAAAGGTGAAGGTGATAACACATATGGAAGTAATGATTGTGTGGTAGAAACTTGAATGAATGGTGATAGAAATGTAGTGATGGGATTTGTACCAAGTTTACCTAACATGGTTAGAGATTGAGTGCCTCTTGGAGAACCATGGGATACATTAGTGGAGAGTGAGCAAAGTATGATATAAGAAGGGGTGGAAAAAGCAAAACATGTAGTAATAGAAGCAAGTGTATAAAAATAAGTAGGACTAGTGAAGGGTGGAATGGGATTGAGGGTGGAAAAATTGCAACCATGATTCTAGCCATTCCCAACTTCAGAGAAGATCCTCCTTATGGAATTTTCCTCTCTTCAAGCTAAGGTGTATATTGTTGCTTCTTCTATGCCATTACTACTTTCTCAAATATTGATCCATACTTTTTATATTTTTGCTATCCTTCAGTTGTTGTTTACTACACTACCAAGCTAACAATTACTAGTGTTGTTAGGGATAAAATATATGGTCCCCATGCATTAAGGTTTCTCTACCACTAAGTTTCTATCCCATTCTTGAATAATCTTGCTATTTGGATGTATGATTATTGCTAATTATAGATCCAACACCCCCCTTAAAACCATTATATGAGTGATTGGGGATCCTAACTTTAACTCTGCCTTTGATGTGTAATGTCAAATTGAACATGTAGTTTCTTCATAATAATTTAATATAAATTATTGGAAACTATTACTCTAATATTCAATAACTATTATATGATACACAATGAAAACATGCAGACTTATTCACAAACTTTTGTTATTTCTACATAACCTAAGAAATATGCAAGGTTTGCATGACACAATACAAATTGATATGATAATATGGATGTAGCTACACATATCATATATCTTATTGAATCATCATTGCATAGTAAAATTCTATTACAACATAATTTCTTCATACAATTTAATCAATAGGGAATATTTTGTTACCATCTTGAATTGATGGACATGCTGGATGATCCACTTGAGATATGAATGTACAAATTACCTAGTGGGGGTACATGAATATATAGAATCATTACAATGCTAATAATAAATTTTCTCATTCACCAAATAATATATTTTTTTTACAACTATTTTTCTATTTTTGTAATCACATTTTTACTTTTATTTTTTCAATTGTCTTTTTATTTTTACGCTTGCTTTAATATTTTTCAAAATCTCTTTCATGTGCATTTTACATTAAGCATTATTTTCCTTAACATTCTCCCCTAATGCTTAATTATATGATTTTAAATTTCTTAAAACAAAACTCTCTTACCATTTTGTTGATGCATGCATTTCTACTACTCTACAAAAACCTTTATGTATCTTTAGAAAACTTGATTTTATTGCTTTTCAATTGCTAGGTTGCTTTTCTTCTTCAATATGAGTGTGAACCCTAACTCAGCCATAGGTATCCTTACCATTACCTCCCATCCTAAAAAAATTCATGAATTATTGATTGCTACATTGTTAGGTGTAATAGAGTATATTTTTGCATAAGAGATCCATTCTATTATTTGGTGCAATATATATTTATTGCTTCACATATTCATGTCTTTAAACAATTTGATAACTTTTGCTTTGTCTCTTTG
This sequence comes from Wollemia nobilis, assembly GCA_028583015.1. Lineage (NCBI taxonomy): Eukaryota > Viridiplantae > Streptophyta > Pinopsida > Araucariales > Araucariaceae > Wollemia > Wollemia nobilis. The sequence goes on along the minus strand of JAQPPZ010001899.1, from coordinate 296,030 downwards.
TAAATATTCTTGTTGATTCACATATTTATATTCTTATTTTATATAGGAGGCCTTGATTTTACCACACATAGCCTTCATCCAATGATTCTCATTTTCATTTTTCTTAACAATTTTATGACCCCCCATTTCTCTTCTAGACATTACTTGTTTTGTTGTTATCTTCTTCAAATTTTTTAGTTAGGATTCCATACACTACTAAACGTATATACTATATAAGACTAAAAAATATAAGCTCCATGTGTTGAGGTGTCTCTTCCATTAAGCTTGTGTCCCCTCCTTAAACAAGGCTATTATTTGAATGTAGGGCTATTTTTGCTTATTGCTCTAACATACCCCTCAAACCACTATAGGGTGCTCGAGGCACCTAGTTAAATGTTGGCTCTGATATTTAATGTTAGATTGAACATATTGTAGTCTCTCCTATTATACCAATTATTTGGATCTATTATTCTATTAGTAAATAACTCTTATATCAAACACCATGGAAGCATGTAGATTCATTTACACACTTTTTCATTCCTAAATATCATAAACACTACATAAAATATTCATTAAATATAATACAAATTGATATGATAAATCTATATGAAACTGTGTCACTCACATAATTCATTGAGTTACTATTACATAGAAATATTCTACTGCTATATTGCAATTGTATATAACTTCATCAATAGGAAATATTGTGCTACCATCTCCAATTCCATAGAATATAATCTAACTATAGGTGGTGCACATATTGTATGATTAGCTGAAGATATGGATAAATAAATCATTTGATGGGGATACATGAATATATAGACTCATTATGATACTAATACTAACTTTTCCTAACCACCAAGTAATGTTCCTTGAATTTTATAGCTCCACTTCCATTTTTGCAAAAATAGTTTTGTATGTTTCCAATTGCCTTTTTATTTTCACTCTTACTTTTCTATCTCCAAAACCTCTAACATGTGCTTTTTATATTAAGTATTACTTTTTTCACTATTTTTTCAATGTTTAATTGTATAATTTTAGATTCCTTAAAATAAATCTATTTTACCATATTTTCAACATGCCTTATTATTGTTTTGAACATAGCTTTACAAATATTTGAAAAAATTGATTCACTCATTATACAATTTCTAGGATTTTCTTTGTCAAATTTTATATAGTGCACCCAATTGTTGTCATCTTTGCTTTTCTTCTTTAGCATGTGTGTGAATGCTTGAATCGGAAAAAAATTTCCCAATGGTAACCTTCCTATACTACCATAAAGCATGGATAATCAATTACCATAATCATAAGGTGTGCTAAGTATATTATTACATACGATACTCACTCTATTTTTTGCTACAATTTATCTTCGTTGCTTCATATCTTCATCTCTTTAAAAAATTTAATGATTTCTACTTTATCTCTTTGCCTTTGTTTTTTGGTTGATATTCTTGTTTCACTAACCTAATAGTATCTAATAGTCACATGTACATATCTATGTAAGGTTATTACTTTCGTATGGCTGATCCACTCTTGCCCACCTATAGTATATTATTTAGGGTATGCAAATAATTATAGATGGAAAATATGTGTCTTTTTCAAAGGTATCAAAATGATTCTAAGTAGATATTTGATTAAGATGCACATGGAAGTGTAGTGGTAAGTATTCTTTCATGCAAATTAAAGGTATTAGTATTAAATTGTAGGATTACTTACTTACTCAAGATATTATTTTTTTATTAAATTTTTTATAAATATTTTTTTAAAATTAGTTCTTTGATATTGATTTAATAAAGTTACATTAATTTAATCAAATGGTATTAGTTCAATTGGATAAATTATTTAACTTTCAATGAGGAGATCTAGGTTTAATATTGCTAAGTGATACATGCATAAAAACCATGTTTTTGTAATACCACTATGTTTCATGATGCAATAGGGATGAGGCAATTTAAATCCCATATAAACAATTAAAAAAATTACATTGATCTAAATAAATTTAATCTAGTAAAAAAAAAAAGAGGGAAAGGATTTTTTAACTAAAAATTTAATCTCAAAGGAATGTATCATTTTAATTAAAAAATTAAACAACTTTTAAAGGCTTCATACCCTATTCTCCTTCTTGTTAAACCCATGTGTTGATTTGGGGGATGATTGTGACTTTTAATTTTATCGTTGATGCACCCAAATTATAGCCTTTAAATAGTTCATTAAAGGGAAGGGCCAATGGATCTATTCAACCTCTGAATTTAGCATGATTCCCCACTATTCTTGCTTATTCCTAATCTAACCTACTTTACTTACATGGAATTAAAATTCATGAAAAGTAATTTTTTAATTTTAAGGGTGTGAGGTATTTAAAATAAAGTATGACCATAAGTGTAGCAAGGAAGTGTACGACTAACAAAAACATGAGAATCTAAATAATGAAAATAGTTCCCAAGCAACAATTATGAAATTGCTAAGTGGATGACAAGATGAGCAAAATGACTATGTCTTAATCACCATGCATTCTACACTTGAGGAGGACAATGACAATGACAAAATGTAAAAGAATTACAAAATTATCTTCAATTTTATGATTTATAAAGCACATTGTGTGTTTCATAGAGTGTAGCTCTAAATTATCATGGTTAAAGATGTAAACTATGGAAACCATAACTTGTATATATAGTAGAAGTGTACCCTTAAGTTACCTAACATGAAAAACTATTACTCCTAGTAGAAGTAAGAATTGGTAGTCATCTCTAAAATAATTATGTATCTTAAAATGTTACATGCCTCTAAATATACCTATATTAGGTTTGAAAGGCTTCCAAAATGAGTTAGTGTGCAACTACATGCCAAAATGTCTTCAAATATTTTACTCCTGCATAGGTTGGAAAGTGATATGTTCTAGGATGTGAATGATTTGCTTGAATTTTCTAGTGAATTGATAGCTAACCTTGAGAATTTCACTCCCATGAAACAATTGGGCCACTTTGCATGAAGATCAATGTTTAACCAATCAACACTTACTGAGAAAATAAATACCTAAGCTACAAAACCAAAATTTTAAGGGATTTTGGAAGGCACTAGTAGACAAATTGCATTGTTTTGTACCCTTTAAAAATGGTAAATTCCAAGTTAGTGCATAGGCATTATTTTTGTAGTGACTTCATGAGAATTAAGCTCAATTGACAAGATATCCAAGATCCTACCTTTATCACTCACGTGTTGTAGGTGAGTTGGAGAGGGTAGGGCAATCCTTCAAGGGAGGTACCTAGTTTGAATCTCCACCCTACCAAACGCACATTGGGTACCCAAAATCCAATTGATAATGTTGGTATGGTCAAGGTTGGGCATGACTCTTGGGTGATTTTGATGGTGTAGAACCCCTTGGTCATGGTTTCTTAGACCAAGGTGGCTCCACAAGAGGTTTTTCACTAAATTAAAAAAAAAAGATCCTATCTTTATCATTGGGTATGGAGTTGACAAAGTTGGGATCCCTATTAAAAAACTATCAAATTTATGGTCCTCCCACTCCATCTTCTACTAAAATAGTCCCAACAATGTTTTTCACTCTTCATTGTCTAGTAATTGAATGAAGGCCAAGTCTTCAACTTCTCACAAAAAATATTCATATGGGTTCTTAGATAATTGATCTAACTTTCCCTTGTGCTCTTGATGTTTGGCATAAATGGTCTACAAGTTCTTATACATTTCAACTACATCCCATGTTTTGGATTGATCCTTCTCCTCTTTAAACATTTAATCTATAATATTATCTTTAAGGATATACATTTTTGGCTCAAATATGTTTTATAGTTTAGTAGTAACTAACTCATGAATATTCTTAATCATTTCTTGTACTAGGGTTTTTAGAGAGGTCAAGGTGTGTTTATATATTTTTAGGTATATTTATGCATATGATATTTTATTAAGCTTCTTGATTAGATCCTTTCTATTTATCCCTAATTCATGTGCTTGTGATACTACCATTATGGACAAAATTTTTAGTACTTCATTGAATCTTTCTTTTGAAATCAATTGTTCTTCAACCTACCTAATGGTATTTTCACTTACATCAAGTTATGCTTCCCATAGGCTACAAAATTAAAGTAACTCTGGTAGTTTATTAATTCTATCCTAATTTTATCACAAAGGAACTTGATCCATTAGATGTCAAAATAATTCGTAGGGTCTATAGCTATCTCCCTTTGTTTCAAAGTTGTTAGCTCTTCTTAGAGCTACTCATTTTTTTGATCCTTATATTTCAATACCTCTTAAATTTATACAATGTAATTCTACCATTGTGCAAGTTGTTATGAAATATCCCTCATTTTCCATGTATTCTTATCTACCTTTGATTTTAGGTTCTCAAGCTAGTTTTTTATTTGATCCCTTATTGAACCATCTTTATTTAATGACTCTTTCTATTAATGGAGTTGCTCATTTTTAACTTTGAGCTATGTCACCTCTTATTCAAGCTCTTCATTATTGTAGGTGCTTATTTTCTACTATCAATTGGATAATTTTCATGGCCACACCAATTAAGAGTTGATTCATGAGTTGGATCATCTGATATAGATGTGTTTGACTCAAATTTAGCTAGCAAACTTTGGTAGTAAAGTTAGTAGGGAAAGTCATAACTTGGGAAGGATCACTTTATTTGGATTATATTATGTAGATCTTATCCCTATTACATGCCAACTATGACTACATCAATACTAGAGCCTTGGAGGTTTTTCTTTCAATTGCTTATATTCTTTCTTGGTTTTTTTCTTTAGTGGTAAGGAAATCAAATATATTTTGGATATTTGTATCTTTACAATCATAGACTATGTTCCACACAAATACTTGGCTTGGTATTGTGGTTGAACTAGTTTTAGGTGATATGTCTATAGACTCAACCATCTTAGATGGGGTAGGTAATAATGTTGCCTATAGAATTTGCCTTGCTTCGAATGTTGGATTATGTAGTTAGGTCAATATAGTTGGTGGCAAAATTGAATGGAAATTATGGGAAATATGGGGATCATATAAGGGGTTGATATTGAAGCCAACTACACTAACATTTCTACCAGAAATGACATGATTAATGAAGAGGTAGATGATGATGAAGGTGATAAATTATATGATTCTAATGGTTGTGTGGTGGAAATTTGAATGGATGGTGATAGGGATGGTACCAAATGTGATTGAGATGGTTAGAGGTGGAGTGCCTCTAAGAGAACCATGGGATGCACTGGTGGAGGGGAAGGTAAGTGTGGCATAAGAAGGGGTAGGAGAAGAAAAATAAGAGGGAATGGAAGAAGAAAGTGTAGAAAAATAAGCGAGAGTGGTGGATTGTGGAATGGGAGTGAGGGTATAACTGGTGGTAGTCATGATTATCGTAATTCCTAACTTGAGAGTAGATCCTCCTTGAGGAAGTATCCTTTCCCTGAGCAAAAGTATATGTTGTTTCTTCTTATGTGCAATTGCTACCTTCCCAAACTTTGATCCATACTTTTAAATTCTATGCTAGCCTTCAATTGATATTTACTACACTATGAAGCTAACAATTAGTGGTGTAATTTGGGATTGAATATATGAGCCCCATGTATTGAGGTTTCTCTACCACTAATATTTTAGCCCATCCCTACACAAACTTGCTATATGGATGTATTATTATTTATCACTATAGTTGGGTGGAGCAAGGTTGTTTGGCCACTTTAGGTTGATTTCAGTTAAAGACTAAAATATCCAAGAATTAGATGAGAATACAAGGAAAAAATAGATGAAGTAGAGCCTTAAGGAATAATGCTAAAAAAAAAGGCACAAAGGATATGATTACCAGACTTGCATGGTAAGAGCTCATAATAAAGAGGTGTAACTAGAGTTTTGGTAAACACAAGGTATCACAACATACCGGGGAGTAAAATTTGGAAAAGAAGTTTGGTCAAGGGATGCCCAACCAAGTCAAACAACCAATCACAGTTGTAGTAACAAAAAAATTGAAGAACACAAGCTTATACTGAGAAGGGAGGGTGAAAATTATAAGACCACTTTTTACTTTTCTTATAAAATCAATATTATGTAGTGTATAGATAGAAATATCAATAACAGTAATCAAAGCAATGTACAAAACACCATACACAATAGAGACATAAATTTTAATGTGGTTCACCCAATGTGGGCTACCTCCACAGAGAAAATATTTCTCAAATAATATCTTGGGAATATTTCCCAAATTACAATGTTTATGGCCTTATGTCCAAAGGAGATGTTGATCCCCTAATCGCAAGTTCATTTATCTCTTCCACAAGAGAACTCTTTACCCTTTTCCTCTAGCTAGTGATCTTCTAGAAGACTCTGTCTTTATGCTGCACTAACTGGTGGATATATTTCCACTTGAAGAATCCTCACTCAGATTTGTCTTCAATTGTCCTAGTTGTTGGATATCTATCCACTGAGACTCTGTCCTCTATACTCTGTCACCTCCAAAGTTCTATATCAATACTATACCAAACAGAGTCCAGTCAGTCTAGCACACTTCTGCTCAATCTCTTGTACTAAACACAATATAGTCGGTCTAGTATAATTCTGCTCAATAGGTTCACATAGAACTTGCTCAAATTTTCTCAATAGGTTCACACATAACCTGCTCAAATCTGCTCAACAGGTCCACACAGATCCTGCTCAAATATGCTCAACAGGTCCACACATAACCTTCTTAAATATGCTCAACAAGTCCACATAGAACCTGCTCAAATCTACTCAACAGGTCCACACAGAACTTGCTCAAATTTACTCAAGTCCACATAGAACCTTCTCAAATCTACTCAACATGTCCACAGAGAACCTATCCAAATATTCTCAATAAGTCCTCTCTAGGACTTGCTCAAATCAGCTCAATAAGTCCTCTCTAGGACTTGCTCAAATCTGCTCAATAAGTCCTCTCTAGGACTTGCTCAAATCTGCATATTAAGCTTTCACAAAAGCTTAACTCAAATCAGTCCACAAGCCTTCTCAAAGAATTGTCTCAAATCACATAGAATCATAAAGAGAATTTTTAGAGACTCAATATGTTCTAACCTCAATGTTCAATCAATATCTCAATTCAATCTCATAGAAGCATAAAGAGAATTGTTAGAGACTCAATATGTTCTATATTCAAATCCCAATCTCAACTCAAATCAATCTCATAGAAGCATAAAGAGAATTGTTAGAGACTCTATATATTCTATACTCAAATCCCAATCTCAACTCAATAGAAGAATAAAGAGAATTGTTAGAGACTCAATATGTTCTATACTCAAATCCCAATCTCAACTCAATAGAAGCATAAAGAGAATTTTTAGAGAATCAATATGTACTATACTCAAATCCCAATCTCAACTCAACTCAATCTCATCACAAATTAGAATATGAAATAGTTTATTTCTAGGAACTTGAACAACCACATGCATCCACTTGACTAGGCTTAAATCAACTCAACTCAACCAATCACATCAAGGAACAATACTTTCTCACAAACCCTAGTCCAAGCATGTATTTAACCAACTCAAAATGTTTCCAACAATTCTCAATCACAAATCTCACATAACAATTATACTCATATTCTTTTCTAACTCATGTTCAAGTTCATTTCACAATAAATGGACTTCAAGAATAATGCTTCTAAAACAAGGTTTAATTACAACTGAAGCATTAAACCAACAACTCTAAAAAATGGAAACCACAATCAATCCTTTTTATCTCCAAAGATATTTCAGAAATCAACCACCATAAACAATCAATAGGAGAATGTGCCCATACCTTTTTGATGTCAAGGAGTTGTCCACAAAATCTGCCACACTTAAACACAACTTTCCTTTCCAATATCAATAAGGGTTAGTGGACTTCAAATAATCACAATATAAAGCATAACTCAATTTACACCCTTTTTACTCCAACTAAATAAACACATCCACCAAAGTCCCTTTTTAATAAAAACCTTATCAAAATAACAATCAATAAGCCTTTCAAAAATACTTTAAAACAACTCCTTATTTCTCCTAAATTCAATTCTTAATAACCATCAAATAAATCATTAAACCCCTCAAGTTTTACAATAATCAATATAGCCCAAATAACAAAGCTTAATTAAAACTTTAATTTCCACTAACCACATTATAACTCCAACCTTAGGTCTGAATAAAATTAAATTAATGCAAAACGTAATTACCTCCTCAAGGGTATTCAAACCCCCGACTTGCCCACACTGCGAGTGTCTTAGCCATGATTAAGATTCCACATGAGCTAGCCACTCATTGGAAAGGGAAAGGCACAATGTACCTTATGCCCTTCTCCACCTTCGACAAAACCAAAGGCGTCGAAGCGCTTCTATCACACTTTCCAAAAACATAGTCAAGGGGATTCGATCCTTGGCATTTTCGTCTGCCCTGCGCCTTAGCCAAGGCCCACTTGCCAATGCACCATGCTGCCCATGCTATTTTTTCTCTAAATGCAGTCTGTGTTATTCGTTGCCTCCCTTCTCAAGAATTTCACACGAGCTCATAAACGATTCGATAGCCAACACTTTTATTGCATGAGCAAGGATAAAATAATAATAAATTGAAGTGCCCTTTATCCTTTAATCATATCAAAGATGTCGGTGGAAATATGAATTTTTATTTGCTTGATGACATCGGCGGAAATCTTGCGTATTTAGTTTTAAATTTGAATTCAAATTTTAAATAATTAAAATTTAAACCAAATATTAAAACTTAAATATCTCCATCATTGGGGCACATTTTTCGATGAAACGAAAGCCCAACTTGGGTTTTAAGAAAAACCTAGATCAAATTTGTTGTCCTTGGTTTTAAATAAAACCTTTTATTTTTCCTATCTTTGTTTTCACAAAAACCCTTCATTGATCCTTTTGACATTAAATGATATTTTGACATTAATGACAACATTTTAGCTTAGGGACTCAAAATGTCCAACAAAAATTGGATGAATAAAAATAGGATACTACCACGAGGGATTCCAACCAGATTAAGAAATGCATGAGGGATGATAATCATATTCCAGTTAGATTACAATAAATATCTAGTATGGATAACATGATCTCACCTCCAAAAAATCCAAGACCGAACAACCATGATATTGCACATCATCATTACAGAGTACCTTGGGTAGGAATTTTTGAAATAGGGTATTTTGAATTTTTTGGAGGGAAGATGCCTTATGCATTATCTATAAATATGTATCATTCTTCTCATTGTAAATCATTGAGAGCCCTCCATTCTTCTAAGGAATGTTTTCCTTAATTATCCCCTATGTCCCAGCTTAGCTTGAGCCTTGCATAATCGGTCAAGAAATTTTAAAGCCTCTTCTCTCTACATGTCTATAATGCAAAGTTCACACAAATAAGAATTTGTGACTACTTATGAAATCCCTATCTTGGTTCTAGTGTGGGTGTTCTATTTTACTATATAATTTTAAAGGGACCTATGTTTGTCGTACACTATTGATTGTTGCACATGTGTTTATTTCATTCAACCCATTGGGGAATTAGGGGGTATTACTAGAACTTTGGTGCATCACCACCTGTATGATAGGCTAGATAGGTTTTGTTTCTTGCACTTCATTTATTGCATTTTTCTACTTTTATTTTATTTTTTGCAATTTGCATTTTTTATCATTTGTCGCTTTCCATTTATTGCTTTTTCTCCTTCTTTACCCTTTTTCCTTGAGGCTAAAAACCTGATAGAGTAGGACTAGAGTAGGAAGTAAGAGAAATACAAGCACTAAAGATCACACCCACAACAAGGAGTTGACCTTGGGTAAAAAATCTTAGAGGTCACTTGGTAGAGTCGTACCCCATTCTCCTTTAGACTTACCAAGACCGATGCATTCGATATATTTATTACTATATATAGGTATTAGGGGGTCCTAGTAGATATTTGGCACATCACCACATGTAGGATAGGCTAGATAGGTTTTGTTTCTTGCACTTTATTTCTTGCATTTTCCTACTTTTTTTTTTTGTTTTTGCAATTTATGTTTTTTATCATTTATCGCTTTCTATTTATTGCTTTTTCTCCTTCTTTACCCTTTTTCCTTGAGGTTGAAAACCTAATAGAGTAGGACTATAGTAGGAAGAAATATAAATACAAGCACTAAATATCACATCCAAAGCAATGAGTTGACCTTGGGTAACACATCTTGGAGTTCACCCGATAGAGCCATGTCCCATGCTCTCTTAGACTTCACAAGAATGATGCAATTGATAGAGGAGGTATAACACATTGGATGAACTCACTTGGAAGAGGAAAAGGAGCCAAAACCACAATTATAAGGGGTAATGATACCTAGGGAGCACAAGGGATTACTTTTAACTGCCAATAATTTAGACTAGCACACCCGATGGGAGCCAAATTATAAAATCTATCCCCTAATCAGGAAGTTAGACTATGGTTTCGATGAAGGTTGTAGTCATCAGCTTGGTAAAGCTCTTCTATAGATTCACTTGGTGACTCTAATACTAAACAACACCCAGGTTATGGTGGGAACTTATATCTAGCCAACAACATCCTTCACCTAAAGACTTCATTGCAAAAGAACCCAAAGAACCCATGAAGAAGAGCCTAAGATTAAGTTTCCAATGAAGGCTTTGATCCATCTGCTTCCATAAGCACTAAAATGGATTCACTCGATGACTCCACTTCAAACAAAATCAAAAGGAGCCTACCATCAGACCCACATGCCTCAACATGATCACTTCACATTTTGTGACCTTTTCCACATGGAGCAAGAAGAACCCTTTGCAGCCTCTGGTACCACATGTTGCATGGGACTACATTGTAATTTCAAAAATCAAAATAGTACCACTTTACACTGGTAAATATATATTAGACCTAATGATGCATCTATAAGTTATGGTATGCTTCTTTCAACTATATAATATTATGAAGTAGAACATATATCTAAGGCTAATCGTGGCATCATTTAGAGGAAAGGATCGTGAAGGGTATGGCTCCCTCCCCCCACACTCAATTTATGAATGCGATCAACTTATTGACCTATTCATGGATATGTTTAAGGATAAGGAGTAATTTGTTCCAATTATTCACCCTATCACACCTTAGTCCTCTCTCACTCAGCAAATTGCTATCCCCAATCAGATTGTTGCCATTTAAGAAGAGGAAGGAAACCATAAAGAGGCAGAGGAAGTTGCATTGTTATGAAACTCTCTTCTCATTACCAAAAATCATTCACCAATATGCAAAAATATACAACATGCATCTACAAATAAATTATAAAATAAATTCCACAATAAAGTAGAGATTGATAATACCCTTGAGGTAGGAAAACACCATACAATTCTACTTATCGAAAGGAAGCCACTCCATAAGATCTCTAGCTCCATGAGCCAAGACTTCTACAAATAATACTTTATATATGATCCCTTTACAATGGGGGTACATATCTCTTTATACAAGAGTGTGATAGTTCACCTTCTATGAGTTACAAGATCACCCATGTGGTGGTTCACCTTCCATGAGTTACAAAGTGCATAATAATATGATAATATTCCTTGATGATTACATATGACAATATTCCCCGATGGTTACATATATGATTCTATGACATACCTATTTCTAATTTGACACGTGGCCTTCCTTACTCAATAGTACATTTATAGCTCATACCATTATAAAATACATTATTAAATTATTAAGTACCTATATTAGGTACCTAGCATTCCATCTTCCTTATAAAATGTTTCATCCTTGGAATGAGGCTAATTAATATGATCTTTTAAGCCATGCTAAGTACTGGTACCAATCACAATCATCCATCCATCCAAGTGAAACTTATGATTGGTGGTGGTCTTCATTGATGCCAATTCCATGTGTTAGAAGGATAAATTTTACTTTTTTAAATCCATACATTCTTGCATTTATAACTTGTAATATATTCAAATTTTGGGCTCCTCTAGTTTCTTGTATGTCCGTTATAGCTCTTTTTTTGCTCTATGTCTTGTCTCCATGATTATTGCCTCTCATGGTGGTGTAGATGGCAATATACTCCAACCTTAGTATGATGTTCACCATTTTGTGCCTCTACTCTTGGTTCATCCTTTATTTTTTCTTCTTATATAAAATATACTACCTCCTCCTTAGTCTCTATTTTAGGTTCTTATTCTTCATTTTGTTCTCCTGTAATTACTTCATGTTTTTCCTTGCATTAAGAAGTATCCTATAATGTTATCTTCTTCTTCTTGTACCATAAATTCATGGACTTCTTTTGCACAGAAATATTAACAATACCCAAAGAATACAACCAAGGATAACCAAGAAAAATATCCATATCACCCATCTCAATAGCATAAAAATATGAATGTAAAACATATTTATCCATGGTGATCTTCAAATCTTCAAAAATTTGAACATCCTCACCCTCAAGCTTTATGTTTTTAATTTTTGTTGTTGGAACCTACAAACTGTTACCCAAGTCCCTACTGATGAAGTTATACTTGCTACTAGTTGTGACTCCTTCACAACGACCCCAAAATTGGGGACCCACCTTAAATTTTGTGATTTCGAGGGATTTTTGTTTATCCAATTTTGCTCGCATCAAGGTCTTTGAAAATTTGCTTTCACTTTGGAATTGCTGACATATTTGCATTTTGAAGGTTTGAATGTAGTTGCAATGCTTCAAACTGAATATTTTGATTATTTGCATATTAATTGCATTATTTCAAATCAAATAATTTGATTAAAATCATTTTCAAAGGTTTAAATGATTAATTTTCATTTAAATAATTAAATTTTATTTTAGGGTTAGCCCTAAAATTAATGCAAAATTGAAATGGACATATCTTGAGGTAGGCAACTCCGTTTGATCTCATTCAAAACTTGGTAAAAATATATGGATTTTCTCTTTCTAATGATACCAAACTTGCAAGATTTCAAATGTCAATTTCACCAAAAAATAGCAGGTTAATTTAGCAATATGAGAACTTTGAAATAATTTTGGAAAAAAAGGAAAGTTACGGGAAAGTAAAGTTTGGTTTTGTTTTAATATTATGATTATTATTTCATTATGCAGGTAATACAAGGGCAAGGGTTTGAAGAAGATAGTTATAAAATTCGTTCCCGGTGATGAAACAAAATAACTAAACTTTTCAAATTATAAATAAATCATTGAGATTCATGGAAAAGGTCAGACATTTTATACAGAGAAGGAGAGGAACGATTGGGAGGAGCAAAGCTACATCTTCGTTGGAGGAAAACAGAGAAAGCCATTTGCAGAACAGTGGAAATTATTGTAAGATTTTATAAATTGTTTTAAGCATTTTGGATCCAGATTTGTGCACAGACTGTATTTGGAATTAATAAAGTGTTTATTACAATTTCTTAATAGTTTGTATACCTTAGAAGATTGCATCAATTCATTTGATTTCACTGTGTGAATACTGGTGAACATTGGATTGGTTTTAGAATTTTGTAGATGGAAATTTGTTCTGTTGAATTTGTCCGAGACATTAGTTTAATTTCTAAAGCTTAAATATTTTATTATTTTATTTTCATTCTGAAAACTATATATTATAACCTAGTATAATTTTTATAAAGTGAAATTATATGGCTAGGTTATAATTAAATTTATTATTCGAATATTACATTAATTAATATTCGAATTAATAAATTTAGGAATGGATAAATGAATATTCTAATTCTCACCTTAATCTCATAAGGTTGAGGAATTAGAATTAATATCTTTAGAATTCAATTTGGATTTGATTTTAATATAGTTCCATTTATTTTAGAAATCCAAATTTCAAATCAGAGATCACATTTACTCTTTTAAATATTTAATTTCATAAATATTTTAAAAGGTAAATATTACAAGCAAATCTAATTTATAAACTTTATTTTATCATAAAATCCAAAGTTTATAGATTAGTTTCATATCAAGCCCTGTGTTTTAATCATTAATAAAGGTTTTAATACCTTTTGAAATTGGGCAAGACATTATAGCAATTTGTTTACCTCTTTGATATTTTGGACATAATTTCATAAGGAGATACAAATAAATAGTTGCTTTATCAAATAGACCTTGGAAGTTGAATCATAATAACTTGTGCTATTTAAAGGTCTATTTAATTTCCTTAACTTTGATCTTGTTAAAGTTAGGTGAAGTTTGTTTTAAAATGCTAAATTTATTTAAAAGATATTTTATTGAGATATTGTATCCAGATAACGAAGTAAATGTTGCATACGTAAATTTAACATCATAAAGTAAACTTTATTTCATTATTGGATAAATAAATGGGTATGAAAGGCATGTTTTACATGATGAACTTGAAATCATTTACCTAATTCCTAGGCCCCTTGTTAACAGTAACTTGCAAACCATAGAGAGTTTTTCAAGCACTTATTTACATTTATACATGATACATAAATATTAAAGTGAGAACCTTGGAGAAACTTTATTTTCTTTGCAAGAGAGAATTGTAAATTCTGAGTTGTCGAGTGGTTTCGTAACCTGACAAAATCACACCTCAACAAATTGGCGCTAGAAGGAGGGCCTGAAAGGTAAATATTTTATTTTCATTTGAAGTCTTTCAAATCTTAGTTTAAAAAAAATTGAAAATTTTTGATTTATGTTGCATTAACGTTAATCTGTCATAAATTCGAAAATTTGGTTATGATTCAATTTTTGCAAATTTTTCATATATAGCCTTGCATATTAAAACTGGTTCAATGGCAGAAAATGATTTACCCTATTTTAAGCATGATGGGATGATTACAGCTGAAGAACATATTCAGGCATATAAAAACATTATGTTTCATTTTCAAATTATGCAGGAAGATGTTCTCTATAGAATGTTTCCATACACATTGGATGAATTTGCTAAAGATTGGTTTATCAATTTACCTGCAGGTTCTACCGCTTCTTGGAATCAACTAGAAACAACGTTTCTTGAACATTTTGGAACATTGGTTGACACGGATTTGTTATCAAATCAATTTTCCTCTATCTGTAAAAAACCTAATGAATCCATGAGTCAATTTAATGATAGGTTTCATGAGTTGTATACTAAAATAGAAATACACTTTATCATTTCAGAAGAAGTTGTTCAAATATACTTGGAAGCTTTAGATCCTTTTACTGTTAAGTTGTTAGAAAAACTTCCTAAATATGTATCCTTATCTAACGTCTATGGTGGGGCAGTAGTTGTAGAACAATGGTTGATTTCAAGAGGAATTGATGTGGGTAGATTATCATTACTTAACCCTAATATTTCAAATCAATTACCACCTATGAGTCATGATACACATTTTTCGACACCATCATATAAAATTGAATGTCCTAGTTTTTCAACTACTTTTGATATTGTTCAAGAGGAAGTTCAAGTTTCAAATCCAATATCTATCAATGAGGATTGTAGTAATCAAGTTTATCAAAATGTAGAAATGCATGAGTCTGCAGATATTGGAGGAATCTTAGATCTAACTAGCTTTGAAACATATGATAGAATAGAATCTTCCTTAGAGTTGAATGAAACAATTGAAGCTACAGAATTGCAAGATTCTAGAGGTAATTTCATTAAGACTGATCATAAAATTTTATTACTTGAGGAAGATGAATGTTTCATTGAAGATAATTTTTTTGAAAGTGATGAACGTGAACTAGAAAAGCTTTCGATTGTTGAATTTGCAGAGTGTGAAGAAGTGGTTGAACATCACTCCCTAATTTTAGAAGATGATTATTGTTGGTGGAATAAATGGGAAGATTTTGCTTCTCTTTCTAATGAAGTAATTGCTTCACCTAAATTGTAGGACAAGTTGCAAAGGTTAATTCTACAACTTAAAAGAAACAGTGATCAAGCACAAGGACAGATGCATCAAGATGCATATCTGGATAATTATATAAATCATTCTCATGAGACAAAGATCGAAGATGCTAAAAGTGATATTCTTTTAGACAATGGAGAAGTCCTAGAGTGGGCTAGTTTTGAAACACATTATAAATCAGGACCTTTCATAAATTTGGATGAGATCATTGAAAATAATGATCAAAATTTTTAGTATTCTCAAAATAATGATCAAGAAGAAATGAAAGAAGGGATGCAATCTCATCAAATGTTTCAAGAAGATGATTATTATAATGGTTGGGGAAGATATGAGAAATTATTTGTTTCTAATTATCCTACTGATGAATTTTCCATTTCACTTGATATGCAGGATGTTGAAACTTCTATCTTGCATGAAGATTTGGCAATTTCTATCCAATTGGAAGATGACATGTCAATTTCAAAAGTAGAGAAGGTTCCAAGATTTGATCATTTTGAACATGAGTTTGTAGAACATTCTTCTGCAATAGAAAGGGAATAAATGGTAAATGTTTCTTATGATTCATCTATTTTAGATGAAGAAGAGGTAAATTATTTTCTTTCATTCTCGAATACTGAAGATTTGAGTGAAAATTTTCATGATTGTATTGAATATTCAAATGAAGAAACTTCATGTATGGCTAACAAAGAACTAGAATTTCCTATTCATCCTAAAGAAACTATTGCTTTGTTTGATCAACAAGATTTATGGTTTGAAAAATATGGACATATTCTTGATTGGATGCCTAATTTTGATGCTTCTGAAAAATAGGTCATTGATGAAAGAATACGAAATGATGGTGGTGATGATAGAGATCATGAAGAAAAAGAAAAGACTATAATGGCTTATCAAGTAATGGTAAATGAAAGTGTACAAAAGGTAGAATCTTATCCTTTGTATTCAAACATTCAAGAATCAGGTAAAAGTTTGTATAATCATTTATTGGATTTAGATGTTGTTTATAATAAAATGCCATTGGAGGTTGATCAAGAATTAAAGTGGATTTCTTTTCCCACTACAAATAAGATTGCATTGCTAAATGAAAAATAAGATATGCTTAAATCATTGAACCAAGTCCAACAACAGTTAACAATTCAATCTAGGATACAAAACTATAATGATTCTTATTTTGTAAATATCCTAGATTCTTGTAAATTGTTATTTGAATATGATTGGCCTAAAAACATAGATGATGATTTTGCGTTAAAATTTTTAGAAGTTGCTTCTTATTTGAAAGGAATCTTATATGCTTGTGAAAATGAGAATTTAGGTCAAAGCGATGAATCAAGGTCTGAAATTCCCATCTTGTTGAATAAGCATAAGATCATGGAAGATCATGTATTTACTTGTAAGGTTAATGAATCAAATCTTAAACATGGAATGGCTTATAAGTTTGAATTAAATCAGTGGGGTGTGAAAGACAAAATGAGGATTACATCATTTCACTTCATTTTGTTTTGGTTGGATTTATGTAAAGTTTGGAATGCAAATCATATATGTCTTTTACAGTGTGCCAATCGTATTTGGGATCCAGGAAGGTGATAGCATAAATTTGTTATCATTTTGTACATAGTGTATTTTTTTGTAAATAGCTTTTTGGGTTTGTGATGGGGGACGAAAAAATCGCACTCCACGAATTCCAAATTTTCATTCAACAATCTGGAAATACATTCAGTAACAGCTCGCAGGCTTTACAATAACCAACGCTCGGATTGGTTTTCTCTCACACTATCCTCTACGTGTGACCTCCAATCCACCACCCTAACTCATTACAATCCCTAGGTTTTTATAGAGGCCCCGACCCTCTGAAAAATTTGTCACAAAATTTGGAGCACAAAACCCGATCCATGGCTCCACTTCGCACGACTCCTATCATCGCAGTCTGACCAGTGCTTCCTATCAGATCACTTTGTGTGACCATTCCTTAACTGGTCATTTTCATTTCCCGTGCTTCTTGGCATTCACCCGCCCTTACTGCACCTTGGTGCCATGTGTTGTCCCTGCTCTGTAATCGTCGTATGACCTCTGTCATCTTCTTCTTTCAGCTGCACTGTAACAGCCTCTACATTCGTCGCCTGATCCACCGTCTGACATACGCTAGCTGTCACTGTCATTCTATTGCGGCCCTCAAAAATATAGTATGTCATGATATCGTGACATCTTCTCCCTCTTGCTCTTCTTCTTCTCTTCTTGTCTGTCATGATATCGCGATAGTTTTGCTTCCTCTCATTATCTTTCCTCTTTGGGTCGTGATATCGTGATGTGTCGTGATATCATGACATCTTCCTTATCCTGCCCTTCCTTTTCTTCTTCAGTCGCGACATCACAACATGTCGCGATATCGCAACATTTCTCTTCCTCATTCCTCTTCTCCACTTTGGGTCATGAAATCATGACATGTCGTGATTTCATGACATCTTCTCTTCCTTCTTCCTTTCGCTCCTTCGTGTCGCGATTTCGTGACATGTCACGAAATCATGACATTTTCTCGTTCCACCTTCTCTCCCTTCTTCACGTCACGAAATCATGACATGTCACGAAATCGTGACATCTTCTCTTTCCACCTTCTCTCTCTTTTCCTTGTCATGAAATCATGACATGTCATGAAATCGTGACATCTTCTCTTTCAGCTTCCTCTCGCTTCTTCCTGTCATGAAATCGCAACATGTCACGATATCACGACATCTTTTTCTCTTGCCTACTTTCTCTTATTTATGTCGTGGAATTGCGACATGTCGCGGTATCACGACAACTTTCCTCCTTGCCTCCTTTCTTCTCCTTTGAGTCACGAAATCATGACATTTCGGCCCCCTTGCCTTCTCTTCTTCATCGGGTCGTGAAAATGTGACATGTCATGAAATCACAACATCTTTCATCCTCTGGCTCCTTCACTCGCCAGCTGGTAGTGAAACTATGACATATCTCGAAATCGTGACATCTTCCTCCTCTGGCTCCTTCGCTTGCCCTTTGGTCATGAAAATGTGACATGTCACGAAATCATGACATCTTTCTTCCTTGGCTCCTTCTTCGCCTTCTGGTCGCGAAACTGTGACATGTCGTGAAATCGTGACATTTATTTCTCCTGGATTTCTCTCTCCTTGGCGGGTCACGAAACTATGACATGTCGCAAAATTGTGACATCTTCTCCTCTATACCTTCTCTCTCTTTTGCGGGTCGAGAAACTGTGACATGTCATGAAATCACGACATCTTCCTCTTTTGCTCTTCCTTTTTGCTTTTGGGTCATGAAATCGTGACATCCTTGGCATCCTTGCATCTCTTCTGGAACCTGTCGCGATATCACGATAGTTTTCCTTGTTGGCTTCTTTCTCCATTTTGTGTTGCGATATCGTGACACATTTGACGTCATGATATCGCGATGGTTTCTCCCTGCTGGCTTCTTTGCTCCACTTGTGTCACGATATCGTGACACATTTTCTGTTGCGATATTGCGACAGCTTCTCCTCGTTGGCTTCCTTTCTCCACTTGTGTTGCGATATCGTGACACATTTTTTGTCGCGATATCGCGACAGCTTCTTCTCCTTGCCCGCTCCTTTCTCTTTTGGTTGCGATTTCATGACACATCACGATATCACGACTACTTCCTTCCTTAACCAAATTTTTAGAAGTGGCCCTCCTACCACTGGATGCTTCTGCATTAGGTGCCACTAGATGCTCCTGCATCAGACACCCGAGGTTGGTGGAGAAGTGATATTCACTTTTGTGCTGTTTGGTCACATCCTTCTGCAACACCTCCAGACATTCATCTACCTCTGTAGCCTGTTCCAACCCTGTCTCTTGGCCAGAATAACTTTTGCCTTCTACCAGGCAGATTCTGGCACTGTTGCACACCTCTTTGTCTATAGCCTTCAACGACTTTAACTTTCGACGTGCTCCATCTTCTCTTCTTTTCTATTTTTCCTCATGCCTTCTATGTAGCTCCTCTTGTAGGGCTTGCACTTGCCTCTGCAAGGCCATGAACTCTTCCTCTGGCACCATATCTCTCTCACCACCACGACTTCTTCATGGAGGCATTTTTCTTTGCTTTTCTTACAAACCCTAACAGATCCTGGTGTAGCCGCCTCCCTTTCAGCGATCCACTCACACGCTCAGGGATCCTAAACTCTCTCTTCTCTCAAAACCCTCCAACATAGATCCTAGCACAAACTACCTCACGTTCAGCAAATCTGTTTGCACACTCAAGAACTTCTAACTCTGATACCACTGATGGGGGACGAAAAAATCTCACTCCATGAATTCCAAATTTTTATTCAAAAATCTGGAAATACATTTAGTAACAGCCCACAGGCTTTACAATAACCAACGCTCGGCTTGGTTTTCTCTCACACTATCCTCTACGTGTGACCTCCAATCCACCACCCTAACTCATTACAATCCCTAGGTTTTTATAGAGGCCCCGACCCTCTGAAACATCTGTCACAAAATTCAGAGCACAAAACCCGATCCATGGCTCCACTTCGCACGACTCCTGTCATGGTTGTCTGATCACCGCTTCCTGTCAGATCACTCTATGTGACCATTCCTCAACTGGTCATTTTAATTTCCCACACTTCTTGGCATTCACCCGCCCTTACTGCACCTTGGTGCCACGTGTTGTCCCTGCTCTGCAACCGCCGCCTAAACTCTATCATCTTCTTCTTTTAGCTGCACTGTAATAGCTTCTACATTCACCGCCTGATCCACCGTCTGACATACGCTAGCTATCATTGTCATTCTATCGTGGCCCCCAAAAATATAGTATGTCGTGATATCGTGACATCTACATCTTGCTCTTCTTTTTCTCTTCCTGTCTATCGCGATATCGTGATAGTTTTGCTTCCTCTCATTCTCTTTCCTCCTTGGGTCGTGATATCGTGACATGTCATGATATCGCGACATCTTCCTTATCCTGCCCTTCCTTTTCTTCTTCAGTCGTGACATCACATGTCGCGATATCGCAACATTTCTCTTCCTCATTCCTCTTCTCCACTTCGGGTCACAAAATCACGACATGTCTCGATTTCGCAACATCTTCTCTTCCTTCTTCCTTCTGCTCCTTCATGTCGCGATTTCGTGACATGTCACGAAATCATGACATTTTCTCATTCCACTTTCTCTCCCTTCTTCGCATCGTGAAATCGTGACATGTCGCAAAATTGCGACATCTTCTCTTTCCACCTTCTCTCTCTTTTCCTTGTCGTAAAATCGTGACATGTCACGAAATCACATCTTCTCTTTCAGCTTCCTCTCGCTTCTTCCTATCGCAAAATCATGACATGTCACGATATCGCGACATCTTCTTCTCCTACCTATTTTCTCTTCTTTGTGTCACAAAATCGTGACATGTCGCGATATCGCAACATCTTTCCTCCTTGCCTCCTTTCTTCTCCTTCGGGTCGCGAAATCGTGACAAGTCATGAAATCATGAAATTTCGGTCCCCTTGCCTTCTCTTCTTCATCGGGTGGCGAAAATGCGACATGTCATGAAATCACGACATCTTTCATCCTCTGGCTCCTTTGCTCACCAGATGGTCATGAAACCGCGACATGTCACGAAATCGTGACATGTTCCTCCTTTGGCTCCTTCGCTTGCCCTTTGGTCGCGAAAATGTGACATGTCGCAAAATCGCGACATCTTTCTTCCTTGGCTCCTTCTTCACCTTCTGGTCGTGAAACTGTGACCTGTCGTGAAATCGTGACATTTCTTTCTCCTAGATTTCTCTCTCCTTGGTGGGTCGTGAAACTGCGACATGTCGTGAAATCGTGACATCTTCTCCTCTACGTCTTCTCTCTCTTCTACGGGTCGTGAAACTATGACATGTCATGAAATTGTGACATCTTTCTCTTTCGCTCTTCCTTTCTACTTTCGGGTCATGAAATCGTGACATCATTGGCATCCTTGCATCTCTTTTGGAACCTGTTGCGATATCACGATAGTTCTCCCTGTTGGATTATTTCTCCATTTTGTGTCGCGATATCACGACACATTCGCCATCACGATATCACGACGGTTTCTCCCTACTGGCTTCTTTGCTCCACTTGTGTCGCGATATCGTGACACATTTTCTGTCATGATATCGTGACAGCTTCTCCCCATTGGCTTCCTTTCTCCACTTGTGTCGCGATATCACGACACATTTTCTATCACGATATCGCGACAACTTCTTCTCCTTGCCTACTCTTTTCTCTTTTGGTCATGATTTCGCGACACGTCGCGATATCGCGACTACTTCCTTCCTTAACCAAATTTTCAGAAGTGGCCCTCTTGACACTGGATGCTTCTGCATCAGGTGCCACTAGATGCTCCTACATCGGTTTGTGTATTTTTGTTTTGTTTTGTACATAATTTGTTGTTTCGTGAAATTTTGTTGTGTATGTTTGTCTACATATTACTCAATTTTGTGAAAAGTTTTGGAAGTTGTCAAGGACAGTAATAAGTTGGCTTTGCCAGATTTTGGGAGCTTCATGTCATTCAAGTTGGTACAGTTTCAAAGGGGTTTTCAAAGATTAAGGTAGTTGTTATTGAGACACTTGTCATTTGATGGCTCTATTTGGTGTTTGATCCTGGGTCGTATAGGATGAAATTACCTGTTTTGAAAACTTGTGAAACCTAGAGAAAAAGAAAAGTAAGTTGTTAGTCTATATCTTCATGAATGTGAAATAAGATAAGAAAATTTGAAATATCAGCATCGTATTGCAAAAGCTTCACGAGTACCAAAAACACATTAAGGAATATCTTTTGAAATTCTAGATGTATGAAGTTGTTAATTTTGACAATTAGGGTGAAAATTGTATATACTCTTTCAACCTTACCTAATCTCTAACCCAAGTGGCAGGTGGATTTGTTGCAAAGTACCGTATTTTTAGATCAAAGAGAGAAAAAATGAGAGATAAAAGGAAGAAAAATAAGAGAAAAATGAGAGAAAAAAATGAAAAATTTAAAAAAAAAGTGAAAAAAATGATGAATAAAGTTGAAAATAAAGTCAAATCTATCACCATAGTCTAGATAACCTTCACCGGGGCTATAGACGCCTGACTGGAAGTGGAGCTAGGTCTAGACTGAAACCAAAATGTAACATTCAAGATTTACTTAACATTTTGGAATTTCAGATAATCTTCACCGGAGCTATAGATGCTCGGCTGGTAGTGAAGCTATGTCTTAAAATGAAAGAAATGTAATATTCAAAGTTTTATGACATGCAACATTCAAATTCACCTAATATTTGGGAGTTTCAGATAGCCTCTACCGGAGCTATAAACGCTCGACTGGTAGTAGAGCAATGCCTAAAGAGAATTAGGTGAAGGTATTTCTTCAAAGAGAAGTTATTCATAGCCTGAAATGTGAAATTGACAATGGAATGTTGAATGGGTTTTGAAATATATGGAATGAATCACTTTGCACACACCAAGCTAATGTTGATGATTCTGGTGGTTCATGTCAAATTAGTCTATTCTCATTCTCTAGATATCACTGATGCTTATAATTCTAATATTTGGGTTTTGGTTGTTTTTAGAGTTTGGTTTTTTAAGTCTAAAATGTCCAGGGACATTTACCAGCAAAGTCACCATTTATTGTGACTCCTTCACAACGACCCCAAAATTGGGGACCCACCTTAAATTTTGTGATTTCAAGGGATTTTTGTTTATCCAATTTTGCTTGCATCAAGGTCTTGGAAAATTTGCTTTCACTTTGGAATTGTTGACATATTTACATTTTGAAGGTTTGAATGTAGTTGCAATGCTTCAAAACTAAATATTTTGAATATTTACATATTAATTGCATTATTTCAAATCAAATAATTTGATTAAAATCATTTTCAAGGGTTTAAATGATTAATTTTCATTTAAATAATTAAATTTTATTTTAGGGTTAACCCTAAAATTAATGCAAAATTGAAATGGACATATCTTGAGATAGGCAACTCCGTTTGATCTCATTCAAAACTTGGTAAAAAGATATGGATTTTCTCTTTCTAATGATACCAAACTTGTAAGATTCCAGATGTCAATTTCACCAAAAAAATAGCAGGTTAATTTAGCAATATGAGAACTTTGAAATACTTTTGAAAAAAGGAAAGTTATGGGAAAGTAAAGTTTGGTTTTGTTTTGATATTATGATTATTGTTTCATTATACAGGTAATACAAGGGCAAGCGTTTCATTATTTCTCGATGATGAAACAGAATAACTAAAATTTTCAAATTATAAATAAATCATTGAGATTCATGGAAAAGGTCGGACATTTTATACAGAGAAGGAGAGGAACTATTGGAAGGAGCAAAGCTACACATTCGTTGGAGTAAAACAGAGAAAGCCATTTGCAAAATAGTGGAAATTATTGTAAGATTTTATAAATTGTTTTAAGCATTTTGGATCTAGATTTGTGCACATATTGTATTTAGAATTAATAAAGTGCTTATTACAATTTCTTAATAGTTTGTATACCTTAGAAGATTGCATCAATTCATTTTATTTCACTGTGTGAATACTGGTGAACATTGGATTGGTTTTAGAATTATGTAGATGGAAATCTGATCTGTGGAATTTGTTCGAGACACTAAGTTAATTTCTAAAGTTTAAAACCTTTTATTGTTCTTTATTTTCATTCTGAAAACTATATATTATAACTTAGTATAATTTTATAAAGTAAAATTATATGACTAAGTTATAATTAAATTTATAATTCAGATATTACATTAATTAATATTCGAATTAATAAATTTAAGAAGGGATAAATGAATATTCTATTCCTCACCTTAAGTTCATAAGGTTAAGGAACTAGGATTGATATCTCTAAAATTTAATTTGGATTTGATTTATAATATAGTTCTATCTATTTCAGAAATCCAAATTTCAAACCAGAGATCACAATTACTCTTTTGAATATTTAGTTTCATAAATATTTCAAAAGATAAATATTATAAGCAAATCTAATTTATAAACTTTATTTTATCATAAAATCCAAAGTTTATAGATTAGTTTCATATCAAGCCCTACGTTTTAATCATTAATAAAGGTTTTAATACCTTATGAAATTGGGCAAAACGTTATTACAGTTTATTCACCTCTTTGATATTCTTGACGTAATTTCATAAGGGGATTCAAATATATTGTTGCTTTATCAAATAGACTGTGGAAGTTGAATCATAATAAATTGTGCTATTTAAAGGTCTATTTAATTTCCTTAACTTTGATCTTGTTAAAGTTAGGAGAAGTTTGATTTAAAATGCTAGACTTATAAATGCTAAATTTATTTAAAGGTATTTTATTGAGATATTGTATCCAGATAATGAAGTAAATGTTGCACACATAGATTTAACATCATAAAGCAAACTTTATTTCATTATTGGATAATTAAATGGGTATGAAAGACATGTTTTACATGATAAATTTGAAATCATTTACATAATTTCCTAGGCCCCTTGTTAACAGAAACTTGCAAACCCAAGAGTTTATTCAGGAACTTATAAACAACTATGCATGACACATAAATATTAAAGTAAGAACCTTGGATAAAATAATTTCTTTGCAAGAGATAATTTAAAATTCTGAATTGTCGAGTGGTTTTGTAAACTGACAAAATCACACCTCAACACTAGGGTTTATGGAGACAGTAACTTTTTTCTTTTGGATGCAACCATGAACTTGCAAAATAAAATTTGTAGATTCAAACAAATCTTGTTTAAAACTTTTTAGAACCAAAAGGTATAATTTCCTTAGCCTATACATTATTATCCTTTTTTTATCCCCATTTTTTTTAAAATGCAACTTCAAATTCTTCCCATGTGTGTGGAAGAATATAGGCACTAAGAAAGTTCCTAAACCAAGATAAATCTTCCCCTTGTAAATAAGCAAAAATATCACATCTCCATAAAAAATTAAAAGAGTTTAAATAATTAAATTTTTCCACCATTCCCAAGGATCCGTATAATCCTATCCAATGAATATTGACAACTCCATGACTTCAATAAAAAAAATTCCAAAGCAACTAGGGTTTTTAAATAATTGAATTTTTTCAAAAATAATTTTTTAAATTTTCATCTATTTCTTTCTTAAAACAAGTAAATCTACAAAGTTTCTTCAAAATAAAACAAATGACAACTGATCTGCTTACCTAGATTGAGAGTTATGCTTTTTTTTTTCTTTGCATGATTTTTTTTTTGTAGCCCCAAAAACAACACCAAAATCCCAACTTGCAACAACTATAACTCCCTCAATACTTATCAAAATTTAACAAGTGAGTAGTCATTTTTTTAGTACTCAAAATAACCTATATGCTGGTGCAAAATGATACTAAAAATGACTGCTAAAAAATTTAATACGTAGTTTTTCTTTTTGAAACAAATTTGCATAGCCAAAAAATAACCTCAACAACCCAACTTAAAACAATTGTAACTCTCTTAGTAATTATCAAAATTTCACAAGTGAGTAGTCATTTTTTTAGTACTCAAAATAATCTACATGCTAGTGGAATAATATTTTGGAAATGATTGCTAAAAATATTTATAATTTTTTTTTTATTTAAAAGAATATTTTGCGCAGCCAAAAAATAACCACAACAACCCAACTTCAAACAACCATAACTTTATTAATACTTTTCAAAATTTAATAATTGAGTAGTCACTTTTGTAGTAATTGAAAATACGTACACAATGGTGCAAAAACCTTCTAAAAATGACTGCTAAAATAAAGATATGGCTTCTGTAAAAAATGATGTTTTTTTAAACATGTCTTAGCTTTGTAAAAACAACCCCACTTTGTCAGAATCGATGCTATGATAACAAATGTTATGAATATCTCTTCTCCTTACCATAAATCATTCACCAATATTCATAAATATACAACATGCATCCATAAATAAATTGCACAATAAAATAGATATTGATAATACCCTTGAGGTAGGGCAACACCATACAATGCTCCTTATTAAAAATAAGTCACTCCATAAGATCTCCAACTCCACAAGGCAATATTTATACAAAGAATACTTTATATATGACCCCTTTACAATGGTGGTACATCTCTCTTTATACAAAAATGTGATGGTTCACCTTTCATGAGTTACAAATTGAATAATAATATGATAATATTCGTTGATGGTTACATATGAAAATATTCCCTGACAGTTACATATATGATTCTATGATATATCTATTTGTAATTTGACATATGGCCTTCCTTACTCAGTAGTTAATTTATAGCTCATACCATTATATAATACAATATTAAATTATTAAGTACATATCTTGGGTACCTAACAAGCACCCAAAAGGGCACAAATCCAAATCAGTTACCTAATAGGACATGAAATAGGAGAGGTCATGGAGTTCACTTGCTTTAAAATATTTGATGAAGCAAGCCCGTCCCTCACTAATAACTCAAAAGAGAAAAAAATCAAAGTCAAGGAATAAGGATAAACTCTGAGGAAGGTGATGATAGAAAAAGAGTCCCCACTAGTACTTGGAGGGCTACATAAAAGAAAGAAAACACTCCTGGTACTAGTCTATATACAACAAGAAAGCATCCTAGGATCCTTGATTTCGTAAGGGTAGAAATATTTTACCCTCAAAATTGGAAGAAAAGGAAAATACAAATGGCTCTAATGATCACTAATGTTGGGGAACCTCAACTCCATTCCTAATGGAATAGAGGCTATCGACCATGTACTATAAATTTTCCTTTTGCTATAGGTATATGCCAACATTTATAAGCGAGCCTAATTTTGCAAGGGTACGGAAGCAAGGATTTACTATAGATGTGCCCACCTCCATTACCCTTCCCTCTTAACCACCCTCCCCCCTTAAATTTTGACTCCATACCCAATGGATAAGGTAGTGATTTTTTGGGTTCCTTGTCCTCATCAAGTTGAGGATCCCTTGTGAGTCACCAAAACTATAGTAAATTCTCAAAATACTTGGGTGGAGTGAGGTTGTTTGATAACTTTTCAAGGTCAATTCTAGTAAAAGACTAAAACATCCCAGAACCAGATAAGGATCCAAGGTAAAATTGGATGAACCAAAGCCCCAAGGAAGAATGCAAGAAAAAGCAGGTCCAAAGATCCTAATGACTGAACCCACATGATAAGGGCTCACAACAAGAAGGTATAACTAGAGTTCTGATAAACAAAAGGTATCACAATATACCAAATAATCAAAAATATAAAATAAATTTGGCCTAGGGATGCCCAAAAAAGTCACAAAAATAGTAACCAAATCAATGGGATAAAGCAAAAAATATATATTCCCATGAGGGACTCCAACAAAATCAAGAAATGCATGAGAGGCGATAACCAAATTTCATTCAGATTACCTTTAGCCATGCTTCAACAATTTAGGAGGAAAAAATTACTTTAGGGAATCCTTCCCCTGAAACCCCCACATGGAGGGTCATTGGCTTCCCATACCCCCAACTGAGGCTACTACCACCACCTCAATCTTCACATGTTATGCAAAGATTTATATTTCCCTGGGAGGTATGGTCCTATGCTTAAAAGAAAGATATAGCGTTGGAATCTCCATTATGAGACCTCTAGAGGAGTGGTTGCATATCTAAGAATATTAATGGTATGGAATATCTACAAAAAATATCCATCATATATAACATGATATCACCTCCAAAAAATACAGGATCGAGTAACCTTGGGATTGCACATCATCATTACAAAGTACCTTGGATAGGAATTTTTGAAACGAGGTATTTTAAATTTTTGTAGAGGAAATACCCTATACATTATCTATAAATATGTATCATTATTATCATTGTAAAGCATAGAGAGACCTCCATTATTCTAAGGGATGGTTTTCTTTATTATTCCCTATGTCTTGGCTTGGCTCGAGCCATGCATAGCTAGTCAGGGAGTTTTCAAACCTCTAGAGGAGTGGCTATGCATTTGATAACATTAATGGTAGGAGATCTCTGTATCAAATTTTTAGCATGGAAACCATGATATCACCTCCAAAAAATCCAAGAACAATGCAACCTCAAGATTGCACATCATAATTACAGAGTATCTTGGGTAATAATTTTTTAAATAAGGTATTTTTAATTTTTGGAGGGAAAAGGCCCTATGTATTATCTACAAATATGTATCATTTATCTCATTGTAAAGCATTGAGAGCCCTCCATTATTCTAAGGGGTGCTTTCCTTCATTCTCCCTTGTGTCTTGGACTAGCTTGAGATTTGCACAATCGATCAAGGAGTTTTTTAACCTCTTCTCTCTACATGTATTTAACCAAAAGTTCACACTAATAAGAATTTATGACTACTTACGAAATCCCTATCCTAGTTCTAATGTGGGTGTTCTATTTTACTGCATGTTTTTGGAGGAACCAATGTTCCTTGTGCACTATCGATCATTATGTATGTGTTCACTTCAACCCACTAGGGCATGGGGGTCGTATTAGATATTTGGTGCATCACCACATATAGGATAGGCTAGATAGGTTTTGTTTCCCACACTTTATTTTCTTGCATTTTCTTGCTTTTATTATTTTTTACAATTTTTATTACTTGTCATTTTCCACTTTTTATTTATCACTTTTCTTGTTCTTTTCACTTTTCCCTTGATATCAAAGATCCAATAGAGTAGGACTAGATTAGGAAGGAAAATAAAAATGAGCACTAAATATCACATATGAAACAAGGAGCTAGCCTTGGGTAAAAAATCTAGGAGGTTGTCTGATGGAGCCACATATCATGCTTCCCTGGACTTCCCTAGACTAACACCCTCCACATGAGGTGTAGGGCACCGAATGCACTTGCTTGGAAAAGGTGAAGGAGCTAAAATTACAACTATAGGGGGTTGTAGTTCCCAAGGAGCACAAGGGGTCGCTTCTAGCCCCCAATGCTTTGGATCTAATATGTAATGTTAAATTGAATGTGTTGTAGTTTCTCTACAATATTTTGATATCAATTATTTGGATATATTACTCTAATAGTGAATAACTCTTATTTCAAACACCATGGAAGCATGTAGATTCATTTCTATATATTTTTCATTCCTAAATATCACAAAAAATACATATTTATATTTCTAAATATCACAAATAATACATACAAGATTTATAAAACATAATACAAATTGATATGATAAACCTATATGCAACTTCATTGCTCATAGATTTCATTGTATTACTATTACATAGTAAAAATATATTGCTACACTACAATTGTATATAAATTTATCAATAGGTAAGATTTTATTACTGTCTCTAATTACATAGAATATAATCCAACTATGGATGATGCACATGTTGTATGATCATCCTAAGAAATGAATGGATAAATCAATTGGTGGGGATATATGAATACATAGACTTGTAAAGATGCTAATAATAAGTTTTCCTAACCACCAAATATTGATCTTTGATTTTTAAAGGTTTGTTTCTATGTTTATAGTAAAAGTTTTGTATTTTTTCAATTGCATTTTATTTTCACACTTAACTTTTTAATTTTCATTTTTTTTTGCATGTGTTTTTTACATTCAATATTTTTTCAACATTTTTTATTTCAATGCTTAATGGTCTAATTTTTTATTCCTTAAAACAAAACTCTTTGACCATATTCTTAACACATCTCATTTTTTTATACACGACTTCACATATATTTGAACAACTTGGTTCACTCATAGCCGAGATGCTAGAATTGTCTTTGTCAATTTTTAAAAAATGCATCCAATAGCTAACATATTTGCTTTTCTTCTTTAGCATGGGTGTAAATCCTTGACTGAATAAAAAATGTCCTTATGATAACATTCCCATACTACCAAAATTTATAGATAACTTATCACCATAATCATAATGTGCAACTAAGTAGATTATTGCATACACCATTCACTCTATTGTTTGCTACAATATATCTTTGTTGCTTCACATTTTCATCTCTTTAAACAATTTGATATTTTCTCATTAATATCTTTGTTGATTCTTATCCTTGTATTTCTTCTCTTGTGTCTCCATATATTATTTTTGACATAAATATTTGATAAATTCTCCTTTACCTCTTTGTTGATATTCTTGTTACACTACGCTGATAATATTCAATAGTTACATGTATGTATCTATGTAAGGTTATTACCTTTGTATCACTGATCCACACTCACACATCTATAGTTTATTATTTTTGGGCAACAAAAGCATTGGAGTTAGAAAATAGGTGTCTTTTTCAAAGGTATCAAAATGATTCTAAATAATTACATGATTAAGATAAACATGGAACTGTAGTGATAAGCATTCTTACATGAATATTAAAGGTGATACTATAAAATTATAGGATTGCTTGCTTAGTCAAGATTTTTTTTGTTGAATTTTTTTGTAAAGAAATTATTTTTTAAAATAAATATTTGGTATTTGATTTAATAAAATTATATTAATCTAATCACATGGTATTAATTCAACTAGCTAAATTCTACAAATTTTAGGGAAGAGACCTAATTTTAAACATGCTAAGTGATATATACATTAGAACCAAGGTTTTGTAACACCACTATATTTTCAAGATGTAATAGGGGTGTCACCATTTCAATCCCATATAACCCATTGAAAAAAATTACATTGATCTAAATGAATTTAATTTATTATAAGAAATATGGGAAAGGATTTTAAAAATAAAAATTTAATATATAAGTGTTGCATCATTTTTATTTAAAATTTAAACAACTTTTAAAGGTTATGTACCTTTTTCCCCTTCTTGTCAAAACCATTTGTTGAGTTGGGAAATTATTTGCCTTTTAATTTTATTAATGATGTTCCCAAATACCAATGTTTTAATAGTTCATCAAAAAGGACAACCAATGGTTCCCTCTAGATTTTATATTTAGGCTAGATCCTCACTATCCTTGCTAATTCCTAATCTAACCTACTCTAATTGCATAAAATTAAAACATACTAAATTTTAAAGTTTAAGGGTTCTAGGGATTGAAAAATAAAATACATTTAAATGTAGTGAGGAAGTATGAGATCAATCAACACATGGGAACCCAAATAACAATAATTATTCCCATTCAACAAGTATCAAATCTCTAAGCAAATGACAAGATGAGAAAAAAACCATTGCCTAAATCACTACACAGTCCACACTCTAGGAGGGCAATGTCACTGATAAATGCAAAATAATTGTGAATTACTCACCAATTTTATGATATAGAAAGTACAATGTGTGTTTCATAGAGTGTAGCTCTAAATTCTCATGGAAAAATATGTTTATAATGGAGTAGTAGAAGTTTATCCCTAATATTCCTAGGGTGAAAAACTATTACTTTTAGTAAACGTAAAAAGTTGGGGGCATCTCTAATGATGTACTTTCAAATATTACACACCTCTTAATATACATCTAATAGGATCATAAGGATTCTCAAGATGAGTTAGTGTGCCACTACATGCCAAAATATTGCTCTCAAAATATCCTTCTTTAGATCTACACCTTCATTTTTATCCCTCCATAGGCTAGAAAGCAATTCCCTCTAGGAAATGAGTGAATAACTTTACTGTATTACTGAATTTATAGCTAACCTTGAGTACTTTAATCCATAAGAAAATAATGCCCCTTTGTAATTATATCACGCCTAACCCAATCGACATGTATTGGGTAAATCAACACCTAAGCTACACTTATTCAAAATTTTAAGGGGTTTTGGAAGGCGCTACGAATATGATTGTATGGCTTTGTATTCTTTCAAAAATGATAAATCCTTAGTGACTAGGCACTATATTTATGTGAACTTAATAGGATACCAATAAATTTGGTGAGAAATCCTAGATTTTGACTTTATCCTTGGGCATAGAGTTTTGAAAACTGGGATCCCTATCATAAAAATATCAAAATTATGGTCTTTCTAGTTTGAATTTTATGGAAAGAGACCTAATTTTTTAATTATATATTTCTTTATGATTGAATGAAGGTCAAGGTGTCTTTACAAGTTGTCAAGGTCTTTTAGAGAGGTCAAGGTGTCTTTACAAGTTTGTAGGTCCCTTTGTGCATTTAGTATTTTCTTGAATTCTTGAACAAATCCTTCCCGTTGATCCCTAATTTTTGTACTTGTGATGCCAATATGGTGGACACAATTTCTAGTACTTCCTAGAGTCTTTCATTTGTAGTCAATTATCTTCAACTTACCTGATTGTATTTATCACTTGTTTTAGGTTATGCTCTACATAGGCTAGAAAATGAAGTATCTCTAAGAATTTATTACTTCTATCTAGATTTTATCCCAAATAAAATTGGCTCATTAGATATTGAAAGCCTTCTTAATGTCTAGAGATATCTTTGTTTTTTTTGAGGCTGCTCACTCTTCCTAGAGTTACTCAATTTTATAATACCTCTCTTGTAGGGCCTCTTGAAGTTGTTCAATCTGATTCTTACCTTGTGCAAGAAGTTTTTGTGAGAGATCCTATAGCTATTTTATATTCTTCTCTATCTTAGAAATTTAGTATTTGAGGTCCTTAACTTGCTTTTTTAGATGATCCCTTATTGAGTTATATTTCTTTAGTATCTCATTCTCTTATTGGAGTTGATCCTTTTGAGATTTAAACTATACCACATTTGTTTCAAACTATTCATTCTTTTCTGTGAGTGCTTAAACCTCTACTAACAACTGGCTAAGTTTCATGGCCTTTCCAATAAAGAGTTGATTTGTAAGTTTGGTCATATGATATGGATCTATTTGACTCTGATGCAACTATAAAAATTTGGTAGTAAAGTTTATAAGGGAAGTTACCACTTGGAAATGATCAATTTATATGGATTTATTAATGTAGATCTTATCCCCTTATATTTTAGATATGATTACATCAATATTAGATCATTGGAGGTTTTGTCCTTCAATTACTTGTATTATTTTTTATTTTTTCTCTTTAGCAATAATAACATCAAACATTTTGGAAATATATCTATTTAGGCTCACAAACTATGTTTTACATGAAGGTCTGGCTTGGCCATATGGCTAAACTAGTTTTAAGGGGCGCCTTTATAAAATTAGTCACCACAACTACCATGGAAAATATTGTCACCTATAAAAGTTGACATGTTTGGGATAATGGGCTATATGATTAGGTCAATATGATTGATGGGGTAATTTGAGCAGAAATAGTGGTGAATATGATGAGTATACAAGGGTTTGGTCTAAAAGCTAGCTAAACTAACATTTTTGCTCATGGGGATATTATTAGTGAAGAGGTGGATTATGGTGAAGGTGATATTGCATATGGAACTAATAATTGTGTGGTGAAAAATTGAATGGATGGTGATGGGAATGAAGTAATTGGGATGGTAGTAGGTGTTATTAAGATCAATAGAGGTGGACTACCTCTTGGAGAATGATGGGTTGTACTAGTGGAGGGTGAGAGAAGTGTATCAAAATAAGGTGTGGGAGAAGAGAAAGTAGAAAAAGAAGAAAATTTAGAAAAATAAACAAGAGTGATGGACAGTGGGATGGGAGTGAGGATAGAAATAGTGATGGTCATTATTCTAGTCATTCCCAACTCAAGAGGTGATCCTCCTTGAATTGAGGTGTCTATTGATGCTTCTCCTATATTATTTCTACCTTCCAAAATATTTATCCATACTTTTTAAATTTGTATTTCCCTTCAATTTCTATTTACAACATTATTAAGCTAACCATTACTAGTTTTGGTGCTATAGAGATAATATATGGTGTAGGTGATTATGATGGCTTGAGTGGACTGGATGGGCCTATTGTAGCTTTACTATTACCTTCACACTTTTAGTACTCTTCAAATTTTTTTGATCCAATATGGTAGAGGGTTGTTAATAAAATGGGTTTTCTTGTAGATACCTAGAAGTGGATCATCTATCTTGCATCGATTCTTGAAGTAAACCAAAAAATTAGCTCAATTAATTACAACAAATCACTCAACCTTAGAAATTACAAATAAAACCTAGCAGAGGTGAATATGATGACTCATAGCGAATCCACTCTCAGCTTGGTGTATTCATAAAAATTCAAAAAACTCCTTCAACTACCAAATTTTATCCCCAACAGTCATTTGCAATGAATACATTGAGTAGCAAATATGACTAACGGTGTATTAATCTAGGCGACGTATTCACACATGAAAATTAAAAAAATATTAGCACTTGCAAAATACTACCAAGGTGCAAATATCACCCCGGTTGACATCCTATAAGTGTAGAAGCTCACCAATAATGGAAGGAAGGGGATAGATCCCCTTAACACCTCCAAAATATCTAAACTTAACTCAAATAAGACCAAATCAATTTACCAATTAGTAAAACTAGTTAGGTAGTGAACTAGACTAGTTAGCATGCCAATCACCTCACCTCACCCATTTGGGAAACTCTAGGAGGGCCAAATTCTATAAAATGGCCCCTTAGGGAAGGAGTCACTAAGGACTTTCTTTGCAATGAACTACTACCAAATTTATTAACAAAATAAGCAAGCAATGAAGCCTTACCAAAATCCTTTCATGGAACTTTCTTTCATGAATTACTACCAATGACTTAACCATGAAGCAAGGATAAGGGGGCATTTTTTGTTTGAAATATTAGTGATACCTTTACTAGAAAGCATATTCTTTCATTTTAAATCATTACTAACAATTTTACTTTATTTCAATTTGCATTCATAGTGTGAGTTAACATACATTATGTTTTTAAAATTTGACCACCATTTTGTAAAAGTTCTTCTTTGTCTTCACCTATAGGAGCCTTAGGAAGTAGCTATGGAATGCCAAATTACCATCAAAATCTCTGTTTATCTGACAAAGGACCCCCCTTTTTGATCCCTTGGTAGGATTTCTTGTCCCTCAATGGATTGATCAAATCCATCGAGTTAGCCTGTTCCAAGTGACGTATTCATTTGAAATTCCCATGTGGTCCTTTTGGAAAAAGATACCATACCAAGTAACACTATTTTAGGTAATGTATTCACATAAAGCACATGTGTAGTTGTTTTGATAGAAACTACCATCTCCTTATCCCTAATACCTAGATCAAATCCATCAACTAAACCTATTTTAGGTAATGTATTCATCATAACTCTAAGAAAAATTAGATTTCTTGTCCTACCTAGCATCTAGTCTAAAAAATTTGTCCATTTGCATCATATTGATAAATAAAAATCCTCTATTTCTTAGTACATCTTCTCACCCCTCTAGTTTTATCGATCATAGCAAATCTGCCAGACAAAACAATTCTAGGTGGAGCATTTGCTACTATTCTTTTTACATCCATATACAAGGCAATATTACCTTGATTTTTATATAAATAGAGGGCATGACTATGCAAAATAGGGAGAAATAATATTTTAGCTATTTTGAAGGCTCCAAAATCATAATCCCCATTTTTTAAAATCTATTTTGCAAGTTTTAACAAATCTTCCAGCTATAGGAGTTCTAGTCAACATATTCGCACAAGTGACGTTCAATTCTATATGGCGTATTCATGCCAACCATAAAAATAGATACCCTTGATCCTACATTTTTCTAGTTCATTTCATAGACTTGTTTATTTTATTATATCTTGTTCTTCCCTTTTAACACATATGAAAGAGAAAATCAAAAGAATTGTTCATCTAGTTAGCATTTCATTTTGCTTTTATAGGCATCCAAATATGAATAGCGCATGTAGCATTACTCTAGATAAATTTATATAATTGTACCCTTATTGCACACTCGTTATCATAAGAAAAGAAAATAAAAAATTATTTTCATAACATAGATATCAAAATCATCAAA
This sequence comes from Wollemia nobilis, assembly GCA_028583015.1. NCBI lineage: Eukaryota > Viridiplantae > Streptophyta > Pinopsida > Araucariales > Araucariaceae > Wollemia > Wollemia nobilis. Next base: position 259,490 of record JAQPPZ010001899.1, on the reverse strand, counting down.
ATTGAAATTGCATATAGGATAGAATTATATTCTTGCATTGTTGTTTTAATATTACATTTCATTACATTCTCATCCATATTAGATCTTCAAATAGACAACCAAAACTTAGGTGTTTGTGAAATTGAATACATAAAATAGATTAGGGAATATATAAATCCCTTGGTGAACCCAAATCTCTCCCACCAAAGATAGCACTACATGCAAAACACAATTATCACTAAAATAATAGGTTCACAACAATGCTCTCTCACCCAAGTATGTATGATCACCCAAAAATGGAACTAACGCACCTTCCTAGGGCCAGTGCCTTGAAGTAGTGTAGTGTGACCTTTTTGGCATTCCACATCTTTGGTGAACCCAACATGAAACATATTACTTAGGTCCTTTATCCAAAACCTTGTTGCTTAACATCTTAGCCTTAATAAAAATAAAAGTTGTTACATTTTAATCAAGATCATTTAATTTTGTTTGTTTAGATAAATCAGATTAAATTATTATAATAAAAACATAACCAATTTTTAGTCCTACTAGGGAAGGTTAATGACCCCTTGAACAAAACAACATACAAATCTTGGGGAGAAATCCTTCTTGGCTAGTATATTATGGTGGACTAGTGAGTCACAAGGAGGGCTATTTTTCAAGGTGACATAAGGATATCAAACATCTTATTCTTATTTTCTATAAGTACTCTAAAATTAAGCCTTAAAAAATTAAACTTCTTCATTTTTTCATGTCTAGACCTCCTTATATCACTCAAAATTTAGTGCAACAAATGGCACAAAATATGAGCATTTCATCAAAACTTCTAGAGAAGCAACCTTTGATACAAAACCCTACCTATGAGGAAGAAGAGGACAAAGCTCCTCCTTTTGGTACTCTTTATCCTATTTACAATGAATAAGGAGAGGTAGTATTCAACTCTATGGACCATATTTGTGCTTTCTTATGAGGAAACAAAGATATAATGGAAGCTACCTTTAAAGAAGAAGAAAGGCTTCATTCTAATGTGGAAGAACCCTTTAAAGAAATTTCTTACCGACCTAGATCAAATATCATGAGTGCTCAACAACGAGAATTTATTGTCACCACAACCTTAGGAAGGATATCACCAAGTATTCCATCCTCCTCAAGGAATTTGGGATCTATACCTCCCAACATAGAGCCACTCAAGTTAAACCCTCCAATTTCTCCACACCTAAGCTATCCACAAGTCCAACATGTAGATGTTCTACCTAGCATACCTCATGATTTGAATGTGGTTACTTCTAATCCATTCTATAGTATTCTTGCACTATCTAACCCTTATTTTACTAACATTCCTCCTACTAACATGGCTTTTCAAAGTAATCCTAGAATTAGTAACCCAACTGTCTCTTATAGATCATCTCATCCAAACACTAAGTATTACCTTTCAGTTAACCCTCAATATCAATCTATAGTACCTTCAATGCATTATCCTAGATTTTAGGATGTCAATGCTAGGTTAGAATAATTAGAAAGAGAAAACTTAGAATTCAAACAACAATTATCCTCTATTTAAGGAGGTGTACCTAAGAAATATTCTTACAAGGACTGTTGTAATGAACCTATAGACCCTAACCTAATGAATAGGCCTTATCCAAAAAAATTTGTGCTACCATAGTTTTGGTTATATAAATGGGATGGTGATCCTATAGAGCACCTTATAATATTTAGGGCAACAAGCCACAACATCAAGTATGACAAAATACTACCGTTAAAGTTTTTTACCATGTGTCTTAGTGGTGAAGCCCTAGAATGGTTCTATCAACTACCCCATCACTCAATTAAGAACTTTTTTAAATTATCCAAAAAATTTATCCAACATTTTTCCACGTATATCATGGAAAAGTATATAGTTGATGATTTGTATCAACTTAAGCAAGGCAATAATGAATCTATTGGTGAATTCTTTCCTTAGTGGCAAAATTTGGTCATAAAACTACCTTTTGCTTTGCCACCTAAGGAATTATTACATATATTTATACATAATTTGCAAGAGCATTTATCATATCCTCTAGAGATGATTCATTTTGTGTCCTTCGATGACACTATTGATCTCGCAAAGTAAATGGAATATTCTCTTCAACAAAGAGGGCAACTAAAGATTAAGAAAGAAGAGAATCCATCTTCTCCTAACACCAAATGATAGTATAATAATTACATGTTATGGGTGATGGTGTACCTAATTCTTGACCTAACACTAACCCTAAAATAGGTAATGTTAGTATCATTGTAGCCCTGAGCAAGTTAATCCTAGATAAATCTATAGAGGAGCCTCTTAGGAAGTGTACTAAATTAAACCAATGTTTTTTAGTTGACTTTGAATCAGTTGTTAGATGAAAATATGATAGAGCTATCCCATATAAGGAAATATGATCTTGAAATGGAGAAACTCCCTTGGTTCAAAGGTGTCCAACGATGTGCTTTTAATTGCACTAATGGCCACAATATGAATAAGTGTATTACTCTAAAAAATATAGTATAAGACCTTATTGACCAAGGTCATCTAGTAGTTGATACTCTTGAGTAAGTAACAATTTCCAATTAATACTTGGGGATATTTTATGACCCCTTTCCTAACCATGGAAAAAACATAGTCAATCAAATATAGTACCACAATGTCCCTCCACTGGATCAAAATATGGTAGGGATGATCCATGTTTGCACTACAACTAGGCAATAGGTAAGGGAGAAGGATTAAGATTTTGAACCACATCTTGAACCACCCTTAGTTTTGTGGTGAAGGCTTACAAAAACTCCTAAGGAACCACATTTGGTTCTAAAATTGCAAGGAAAAAAAACTTTTAACCTTCAACAACAGGATACACCCTTGATCTCCATACTTGAGTTGTTGCAAAACTCCTCGATCCATAGATAAAATTTGTTCAAGGTCTTAATAGAACATATAGTACCTAAAAATGTCACTCATGATGATTTGGCTAACATGGTGGGATCACTTAGCATGAATCATGTGACTATATCCTTCTTTAGGGATGACATTCCACCAGCCTCTATACTATTGGAAATGTGTTGAATATTTTCCATGTTATTTTGGCAAGTTAACATATGTTTAGAACCATATGGACTATTTTGGGTTAATATATTTGAACCCATGTTTTAATATATTTGGGTTAATATATTTGAACCCATGTTTTAATATATTTGGGTTAATATATTTGAACCCATGGTATTGTAAAACCCCTTCTTGTGTTGTTGGTATATAAAACAACACTTGCATGAGGGTTTGTATGAGGTAATGTTTGGACACCCCCAAAGATGGGGGGAAATGTAATTTGCAAGAAATTTAATCGCAAGTGAAAGGATATTATTGTATTGGAGATGGTCAAGTTTATACAATAAGGAGATATTCTTGTTGGGTTTTTCCTGAAAGGGTTTCCTAGGATAAATTATTGTAATGTGTTCTCTATTTTTCCTTTTTATTTTGCACTTACTATTTTTCTAGATTTTGTTTATCAAGGTATTATTTCTCTTCATTTGGTATTAGATCCAAGTTTTACCTTTGTTCGAAGAGTAAGGATTTCAACCCTAGGATAAATGGATTCTTGAGTGGAAACAATGCATGAAATAATATGGGCAAATAAATAATTATGGGAAGCACACCTAGCAATAGATCTAATGAGCTTAAATAGTGGTAGATATGGTGAGATTCGAAAGTGCTAGATATGGTGAGCTTTAGTAGTAGCAAATCTGGTGAACTTTAGTAGCAATAAATCTAGTGATCTTTGGTAGTGGCAGATCTTGTTACAACACAAATATAGCCAAGTCAGCTATATTTCCAAGTTTAAACTAATCATTTATTTATTAATATAAGTAGGAGTAGAATTATTTAACTTTAATCATCCTTCATATTGAATAAGAATTTGCGTAATTGCAAGGACTAGGCCCTTCTTAGTGGTGAAGGACTTAGCCCTCCTCAAGTGGCAAGTATTAATTGAATTTTTAGTTTTGTTTTTGTTCGGTTATTTATTTGCATTTGAATTATATTTTTTTGGATTCAAGTGGTATCAAAGCTACCTTCTTGGCATTGTGGCAATCAAGTTGGTGCAAGAAACCATTACTGTCCATCCAAGAAAATGTAACTTTTTTCCAATCAAACAACGTTGTTGGTTCCGCTCAAATTCCTTTGCATGAATTTCTTCTTTCCTTGGAGTTATGGAAACAAAAATAGAGAACTATAAGTAATATGGCATCTCATAGGCCAAAGGTTGACATCCGTTCTGGCCACCATTTCAAACATATAGAATTAATCACAAAAGTATCCTGGAAAATTTCTATCCTTTTGTAGATTCGGTTTGATGATTTTGTGTGTGAGGTATAGGTTAGCATACAATTAAATAGATAGCAAGGAGCTCACTAATTAAAAGAGAAATCAAAGTGCACATAGGTGGTATTTTATAGTTGTAAAGAATTGATTTTTATCTCCAAAATTGCATACGTGGTATAGGGTAGTGTTGTGGCTGATCCACAACATACCCCAAAAACTGGGGACCCACCTTTTTGCATGTGTTCCAAGAAGACCGAAGTGGCCCATAGGCTAAAGTTCAAAGAAAAAAAAGCAAAACACCACAAAGAGAAAAAGTGTCACGATATCGCGACATGTTGCACCATCGCGACCCAAAAAGAAAAAGTGTCGTGATATCACAACATGTTGCACCATCGCGGCCCAAAAAGAAAAAGTGTCGTGATATCGCGACATGTTGCACCATCGTGGCCCAAAAAGAAAAAGTGTCGCAATATCGCGACATGTTGCACCATCGCAGCCTAAAAAGAAAAAGTGTCATGATATCGCGACATGTTGCACCATCGAGGCCCAAAAAGAAAAAGTGTCGCGATATCGCGACATGTTGCATTGTCACGGCCAAAAGACAAAAAGTGTCGCGATATCATGACATGTTGCATTTTCATGACCCAAAGCAAAGGAAAAGATAAGAAAGAAAAGTGTCACGATATCGCGACATGTTGCGTTTTTGTGGCCAAAGACAAAAATTGTCGCGATATCGCAACATGTTGCATTTTCGCGGCCAGAAGGAAAAAGTGTCGCAATATCACGACATGTTGCATTTTCGCCAAGGTAACAAACCTGCATAGTGACGTGGACATAAGGACAAAATCCAATGAAGAAGACAAAGCATTACATAAGGAATATTTAATGATTTGAAATCATTTAAGATGGTTGTTACACACGGAGGGAAACGGATGCAAGCCCATGTGGAGAAAATGCAGCGAAGGGCCACAAAATGGAAAGCAAAGCACACACATACAAGGGAAGGTGAAATGAACAATCAAGGAAGGTGAAACGAATAGCCATCGGCAAATGAAATGAATCGTCAGGGAGGGAAACAATGTTTTCACAAGTTTAAATATGCCATTCAAAGAGGCCAGAGAAGGGGGGCAGAACTTCTCAGAGAAGATTGCAGTAATGAAAGCAAGGCCTTAGCACTGGGTTTCTCTGGGTATTTTCTTCCACATTGGATTGGTTTTTCTTCTTCCATAGAAAGGGTTGGAAACTGCTACGAGCAGAGTTGCAGAGCTAAAGGCGAAAAGGCCATTCTGGACCTGTTTGAGTTGTTTTTCTTCCACAAACTGGTTTGGGAAAATCAAAATTTCTGCTATTGTAAAATGACATTTTTAATGCAAAAGTGTTCAGAAATTTACATCTTGTGGGCAATAAAGAAGGAGATTTTCTTTGCATGCTATGGATTTAATGTTTATTCTTTCATCTTTTCAGATTTCGAATTTATAGATAATGTTGATGCCATTTCTTTGGGTTACATTAGGCGAATATTTGAAATCTGAATTTTATTTCGTACCCTAGGAGCCAGCACTTAGCTTTTCTAGATTGTGCTTGTTTGTAGGTCCAATAGGTTAGGTTGCATGCACGGAGACCTCACATCTTCGGTTTTGTCGAAATAGGATTGCATCATACTGAAAGCATTTTATTTTCATGCTTTTTGCATTTTTTATTTTTTTTATGTTCCAGAAGTTTTAACTTTTCAAGGCATTAAAATAGACATTTAAAAAATATCAAAATCTAAAAAAACAATGAACAATCACTAAAGTTTCATGATGAAATAAACCAACATTGCCCCTTGTTTACGGTTACTTGCAATCACTAAGGTGTTCCAAGCATTCAAATTGAATATCTTATATTTGGGATTATTAATACACACATGTAAATGCTAATACAGCGGAGACCTTGGAGAAGTTGTTTGTTTAACTTCTTTGCAAGAAGGGATTTGGAACCCAAATCCCAAAGGAGAGTGTACTTTCACAATCGGGTGAAAATACCACTCAATAGATTGGCGCTAGAAGGAGGGACTAAATTGGTTTATTTCAGTGTGATTTAAATTCTATAGGGATTTAAATCTTGAATATTTCATGCCCTATTGATTATTATCTATAGCCCTCTTTTAACAATACAGCCTTATACTATTAAAAGGAGGACATGAATTGCTATGCATTGTTCTAACACTTTGATTGTTCATACAGGAATAATGTGCTTTGATTCGATTTTGAAAAAAAAAAAAAAAAATTGGTCTTGACTAACGAGGTTGTCTCCATGCAATTACTTTTATCGGATTTTAATGGATACATTTCTTGGTTGATGCTAACACGATTATTCATACGTTACATGTTTTTATATTTTCTAGTCATTTCATGATTATTTGTAAGGAATTATTTTGTCTAAAATGTATTTGTTGTCGGTATTATGCTCTTCACTTGCATGTAATGCGATCTTGTGAATCAGAAAGCCTACAAAACTAGGAGTATGCTCTTCACTTGCGCATATGCGATCTGGTGAATCAGAAACTAATTTACATTTTTAGAATATTTCTCTGTCTTGGTTTCTTCTTTTATTCATGACTAACAAATTGGTTTTGAAATTATTCTTTGAGTTTCATTAATGGCTACAACTGCAGGAATGTGGTATGGGATACAAGCTAATCCATTGAACATTAGTGGATATTTTCATGATTTACCCAAGAACGTAGAAAAACATTTACCCAAGTTTAAACACAATGGTCCAACATTAGCCAAGGAACATATTCAAGCCTATGTGGATATCCTAGTTAGATGGAATGTCAAACATGAGGATGTGGCATGTAGAATGTTTCCTGGAACCCTAGATGAGGTGACATATGATTGGTACATCAATTTACCCACTGATTCTATTACATCTTGGACTCAATTGAAAGATGAGTTTATCAATCAATTTAGGTTGTACATTGATCCTCTCACGATATTTCAACAATTTGCTTTTTGCAAAAGAGAACCTAATGAGCTAGTGAGAAGCTTCAACTTGAGGTTTCGAAAGCTTCATGCGATATTAATTTCTCCCTATACTATTGAGGAAAGTGGCGCTCTTCAAATATACTTTCGAGCATTGGATCCATTGTTTGCCATATTTGTTAGGATGAATCCCTTGGTTACTGATCTTGCATCGACCTACACAGAAGCTATGATCATAGATCAACAATTGAGGCCACAAGGTTATGGAATGGAGCAATCAACTATGGTAGGACAACTAGGGGCTTGCAATCAAGCCTCAATGGTAAATCAAGCGTGGGCACAACAAAATTTGATATCAAATGTTTTTCCCTACAATCAACTTTATCCTACCATACCAACTTATGCTCCCACATGTGCTTATACAAGTACTTTCATCCATCCAACTATGCCTCAATTAGAGAATCATGTGGTCACTCATGGAACCATTGCAACAAATGTTCAAGCATTGTCCGTGGATATCAATCCAACTAATCCTACTACTTCTACCACTCAACCCAAATATTTCATATCAGAAGTAAAATAGCAAAAGAAAGTGGTTAAGAAGGTATGTAGGCATGTTCCACCGCAAAAAAGAGCACATCAATATATGCATCCAAATCATCCTAGGAAGAAAATTCATAATTCCAATCTTAATGATGTTTCATGTTATGCTTCTTCAAGCGATACAAGAAATTTTGAGGTAACTCACATTGAAGTAAATACCTATTCGAAAAGTCTTGAAGAGCATGAAGATTTTGGAGAAGAAATTCTATGGATGGGTAACAAGAAGTTGGAATCAAATGATCACCATCTTGTTTTGGAAAAGAAATATCCAGAATCATTACAAAAAAAGGAAGATTTGGATGAACAAACTTATGTGGATATGATTTTGTCAGAGGTACTTGCAAAGGATTGGAGCAGCTATATGACACGAAATTCAAAAATCAATTCCATTGTAGAAGATCCTAAGTCATCACAAGTGACTAAAAATGAATCTGAAATAAAATCAACAAATGAAGTTGAAGACATAATCGAATTTCACCACTTGTTCTCGAAAGACACTTTGGATGATGCTCTCGAAAGTGATGACCAAGAGGATCCACACCTTCCAAATTGTGATAAAATTGAATCATAGGTTACAAATTTGGATTATGATAGATTTACCAATTTTAATTCAAGAAATAACCCACTTCTAAAAATAACTAAATCATCTATGGAAGGTGAAGATGAATTGGATGAGAAGCATGTTGATGAATTAGAATATGAAGAAGAAGTGCTTGAGCATCACGACTTGAAATTGGAAGATGATTACTATGATTCTTGGAAGAAATGGGAAGAATTTTATCAATCTAAATCTTCTAAAAAACTTGTTGCATCAATTAATATGCAGGATAACTCAATGGCTTCCTCACATGAGGATACTATAAATCCGGTACAATTTGAGAAAGTTTTGGAAGAGGAATTTGAATCTCATCAAATGTTGAAACATGATAAGGATTATATAACCGTGAATCAAGAAATAGAGTCATTTGGTTTAGATTCCTTTGAAGGTAAAGAAATTGAAAATCAAGATCCACTCACTTGTGCTACAATGATTCCATTTCAATATGAGAAAATTACAAAACCTGAATCATTTGGGTTTGATATCATTGACAATCCAATTGAAAATATCATGTTACCCAAAACAACCCAAGTGATTGATCACGGAAATGTGTTAGTTAACCCACCCCTAGATAGACAAGACTTATGGTTTGAAAGGGATGGACATATTTTCAATTGGGTACCTAAGTTTGGTGCCTTTGATAAACAAGTCATGGAGAAGGAACAAGTGCTGCTACACGATGATGAATGTCATGAGAGAAAAGAGGATTTTTCAAATCCTCTTCAAGTAAGGTCAAATGAAAACATGCCAAAGGTAAAATCTCACCGTTTTGGTTTCACCATGCAAAATTTGAATGAGGGTTTGCCTAATGAATGGTTTGATTCAAATATTATTAATGTTATGGCTTTATTGAATGAAAATGAAAGCTTATTTCTACACCGTGAATCAAAGTGCGGAATGAACACCTTAAAGAATAGACATAAAGGAATTGAATATCAATCATTGTCTAATCAATTTGAAAACTTGAAACTCCACTACAGGATTATTAATGAAATTAAATCAAATTGGTATGGTGAGAGGGGCAAGTGGAAATTTGTTTCTTTGTTTGGTTTGATCTTGTTTTTGTTGGATTCCTACAAAACTTGGTATGTGTATCACGTCATATGTCTTTTAAAGAATTCTAATCAGGTTTGGGATCCGAGAAAATGATAATTCAAACTTTCTGTACATTTGTATATACTTTTGGTTTTCATGTTTCATTTTTGGATTGAATCTTATTTTGGTTTTAAGTTTTGAGTGTGGTCCTTACGAATTTTGGCTAAGACTAGGAGAATATGAAACATCGGAATTGTATTGCAGAAAGCTCCACGAATATCGCAAACACATTAAGGAATATCGTTTGAAACTTATGATGCAGGAAGTTGTCAGTTTTGTAAATTATTGCAAAGTAGGTGTATACTCCATCCGCATTTCAAAAGGAGCAATGCATTCATATCTCATGTACATTCTGCATTGCATATACATTTCATCTCAGTTGCATCTTCATTTCATGTACAATCATTGAAAAGGTGTTGAATCCTCTTAGGGTTATTACATAACATATATTAAAAGGATCCTAAGGTTGGGAACCGATGCCTGAACTATCTTGAATCAAGCATGTTCTACGCATTTTAAAAAATGATCTTGAGCAAAATGGTCAAAACCATACTTGGAAGAAAAGGTGAGGCAAAAGGAGTATTTTGTGTCTGTCCTATCATGCAACATAATCCTTAAGCAATGGTTTTTACAACTCCCATAGTGCTTAAAGCCTAAAATCAGAGTAGTAAGGATAATGTTAAATCCTCATCAAACTTAGGTTGAGGATCCAATTCCCCAAAACTCTGATTTGACCTTCATGGAGTAGTAAGGATAGGGTCTAATTCTCATCTCGCTTAGGTTGAGAATCTGATTCCCCAAAGCTTCTATTTTGCCGACTCAAGAACTTGAAATTCAAAAGAAAATATTTTTCATTTCTTTATTAATATTGGATTGGAATGATCGTACTACATGTCCCTTGCAAGGATGGGTAGTCATCCCCAAGGTCCAAGAAATCAAAGTAGAGCCAAATCATGGATTATGGTGTTAATCTCCACTAAGGATATAGATGCCTAGCTGGCAGTGGAGTATGCTCATGTGTGGCAACATGTCTTGTCTAAAAGCAAGACCACTGACTACTCAAACGGATAGGCTGGCCTGACAGTTTCATCTATAATAGGTTAAATCATTTTGTTCAAGATGAGGTAATGAATTCCGAATCAAAGTAGTAAGGATAAGATTAAATTCCCATCTCGCTTAGGTTGGGAATACTATTCCCCAAAGTTCTGATTTCACTTACACTTGCACATGGGTTCAAGATGGTGGTGACACATAACCAACTTTGGGGATCTAGTAAATTAATTCAGTATATATATTTTTGGTCCTAAGAGGGTTTGACAGTTTTAATATGTTTGTTCGTGATGCTAGAATGTCTAAGCCTTTGCAAAGCAAGTTTTTATATCTCTAACATAGTTGTCATACGTCAAATCCTACACAAATCATTCATAGCCTTGCATACGAATCATAGGTGAAGCTAACAATGGAAAGTTGAATGAATTTCAAACGATAGGGAATGAAGCACATTGCACACATCGAGTTGATGCTTAATAATTCTAATGCTTCATGTATTTCTCGTCTAGTTTTATTCTTGGGATATTTGCTAATGCTTGTATTTGAGCCTGTGTGTTTTCAGGTTGAGTTCTCACCGAAATGCTTAGGAGCATTTCCCAGTAGAGTCACCATTTTTTGTGGCTGATCCACAACGTACCCCAAAAACTGGGGACCCACCTTTTTTGCATGTGTTCCAAGAAGATTGAAGTGGCCCATAGGCTAAAGTTCAAAGAAAAAAAAGCAAAACACCACAAAGATAAAAAGTGTCGTGATATTGTGACATGTTGCACCATCGTGGCCCAAAAATAAAAAGTGTCACGATATCGCGACATATTGCACCATCACGGCCCAAAAAGAAAAAGTGTCATGATATCGCGACATGTTGCACCATCGTGGCCCAAAAAGAAAAAGTGTCGCGATATCGTGACATGTTGCACCATCACGGCCCAAAAAGAAAAAGTGTCGTGATATCTCAACATGTCGCACCATCATGGCCCAAAAAGAAAAAGTGTCACGATATCGCGACATGTCACACCATCATGGCCCAAAGAGAAAAAGTGTCGTGATATCGTGACATGTTGCACCATCGCGGCCCAAAAAGAAAAAGTGTCACGATATCACGACATGTTGCACCATCGCGGCCCAAAAATAAAAAGTGTCGTGATATCGCGACATGTTGCACCATCGAGGCCCAAAAAGAAAAAGTGTCGCGATATAGCGACATGTTGCATTATCACGACCAAAAGATAAAAAGTGTCGCGATATCGTGACATGTTGCATTTTCATGGCCCAAAGCAAAGGAAAAGAGAAGAAAGAAAAGTGTCGCGATATAGCGACATGTTGCATTTTCGCGGCCAAAGACAAAAATTGTCATGATATCGCGACATGTTGCATTTTTGCGGCCAGAAGAAAAAGTGTCATGATATCGCGACATGTTGCATTTTTGTGACCAAACGAGAAAAGAAAGAAGAAGAAAGAAAAGTGTCACGATATCGCGACATGTTGCATTTTCACGGCCAAAGACAAAAAGTGTCGCGATATCGCGACATGTTGCATTTTCGCGGCTAAAAGCAACAAAATACGGAAGGGGCCAAAAGTGTCGCGATATCACGACATGTTACATTTTCGCGGCTAAAAGCAACAAAATATAGAAGGGGCCAAATGTTTCGCGATATCGCGACATGTTACATTTTCGCGATTCAAAAGGGGCAGGAAAACAGAGAAACAAGAAGCATCACGATATCACGACATGTTCCATTTTTGCCAAGGTAATAGACCTGCATAGTGACGTGGACATAAGGACAAAATCCAATGAAGAAGACAAAGTGTTACATAAGGAATCTTTAATGATTTGAAATCATTTAAGATGGTCGTTACACACGAAGGGAAACAGACGCAAGCCCATGTGGAGAAAATGCAGTGAAGGGCCACAAAATGGAAAGTAAAGCACACGCATACAAGGGAAGGTGAAATGAACAATCAGGGAAGGTGAAACGAATAGCCATCGGCAAATGAAACGAACCGTCAGGGAAGGAGAAACAATGTTTTCACAAGTTTAAATACGCCATTCAAAGAGGCCAGAGAGGGGGGGGAACTTTTCAAAGAAGATTGCAGTAATGAAGGCAAGGCCTTAGCACTGGGTTTCTCTGGATATTTTCTTCCACATTGGACTGGTTTTTCTTCTTCCACAGAAAGGGTTGGAAACTGCTGCGAGTAGAGTTGCAGAGCTGAAGGCAAAAAGGCCATTCTGGACCTATTTGAGTTGTTTTTCTTCCATAGACTGGTTTGGGAAAATAAAAAATTCTGCTATTGTAAAATGACACATTTTTAATGCAGAAGTGTTCAAAAATTTGCATCTTGTGGGCAAGAAATAAGGAGATTTTCTTTGCATGCTATGGATTTAATGTTTATTCTTTCATATTTTCAGATTTCGAATTTATAGATAATGTTGATGCCATTTCTTTGGGTTACATTAGGCGAATATTTGAAATCTGAATTTTATTTCGTACCCTAGGAGCCAACACTTCTTTGGTTTTGTCAAAATAGGATTGCATCATACTGGAAGCATTTTATTTTCAATTTTCTGCATTTTATTTGCATGCTTTCTGCATTTTTTATTTTTTTTATGTTCCAGAAGTTTTAACTTTTCAAGGCATTAAAATAGACATTTAAAAAATATCAAAATCTAAAAAAACAATGAACAATCACTAAAGTTTCATGATGAAATAAACCAACATTGCCCCTTGTTTACAGTTACTTGCAATCACTAAGGTGTTCCAAGCATTTAAATTGAATATCTTTATTTGGGATTATTAATACACACATGTAAATGCTAATACAGTGGAGACCTTGGAGAAGTTGTTTGTTTAACTTCTTTGCAAGAGGGGATTTGGAACCCAAATCCTAAAGGAGAGTGTACTTTCACAACTAGGTGAAAATACCACTCAACAGGTAGCAACGGTGCATCCAAGCGATTTCAAGGAAGACCAACAAAACCCTAAATAATATACCAATCAAATTTGTATGCTTTAAATTTACTACTATTAAAAGTTCATACAACACTAAATTTAAACGATTGTTAAAGAATTCATAGCACTCATGTTATTCAAAGCCTGACAAGTGTCAAAGATTAGACCCGTCGGTAGAAAACAAGAGTAAAAATTTCTTCACTTCTAGAAGTAGTTTGATTTTATCTCCTCGTAGGTGTGCAAATCATCATGTTATTTTATGTGAACATGTCAATTAGTCATCTGCAGTAATTATGGATCATAAGGATTTTGTCATCCGTAGCAACAAGAATAAAGTAAAATCATCTTATTAAAAAACACCCAACAAACCATTTTTTGATGCAAGGCACGCCTCTAAAATGTTGATAAATCATAGTCCAAAGTAGCCAATAGCGTCATTCCTTATTATTATCATAACTGGCCAAGAATTGAAGACTGGGTGCAACATTAAATTTTTATTAAAAGGGTCAAGAAATTACGTTTAATTTTCCTTGTGATTGGGGAATTTAATCCCACATTGACAAAGAGGAGTCCATCACAAAAATTTATTATCGGCCATCCACAATAATATTGTTGTGACTTCAATCATATAGCCATTACTTTACATATAACCTTAAACCTCTCACATGTCATATTTGTTGGTCATACTTCTTGTCTTCATTTAGTAGTTGTTACATCGTTGTCATATACTGGGTCTCTCCTACCAACTGATTCATGTCAAGTAGTGTGTCCTCGATTTGCTAGTGAGTAAGCATCCTTGCCTTCCAGTCATAAATTCATTATTGGTTGTGTCTATCTTAAGTGTTTATATGTTATATCTTGAGTTGTCGTGTCAAGTTGTTTGTTTGTCCTTAGTGGTTCCATCACATAGTGTTGTTCGATCTTAGCTTATTTCACTTGACGTCATATCATGTCCATAGTTGGAAGTCATCTTCATTACCTCACGTCATATCATATCAAGCCATCAGTAGTCCAGCCATTGTAAGGGCTTGAAACTAGCCATTGTAAGGGCTCGTAACTAGCCATTGCTTAAAGTTTAAACACCAAATTTTGGAAGGAACAACTAGTCGTTGGGCTATTTAAAACAAGAAACTAGCTGTTGCTTAAGGAATTCAAATATAACCATTGAAATAAGTTCAAGATTTCATAATTGGAGGATCAATTAAGTGACAACAAAACAAATTTTGTGGGTAGAAAAATTATCCAATTTGACAAATAATTTTATATTTTTCCTAGTACACATTGTTTTGCATTCAACAAGTGCATGAGTGGCTGGTGGAATAAAAGACCTAATGGAAGATTAAAAAATTCAAATAATCCAAATGAAGGATCATCAAATTCACCAAGAATACCTCCATGAAATAAATATATGCAACATATCTCCCCTTTATGCACTAATAGTTTTAACCCTGACCATCCTTCTATAAACGACATGGTTCTTTCCATCTCACCGAACTCATCCCACAAAAATATCACACATGAGGAAATAGAAATCCCCAATACAAGCAACCAAGAAGTACAAGCATGTTTGACTCAACTAATTGATAGTATGAACAACATGTCATTGATGCTTGAGCAATTATTGAATAAACAAAACCAATAAGCTCCTCCTTACCCAAATAACTACCATAGACAAAATGATAATGCAGATCAAGATACAGAGGAAGTTTAGCAACAAGCAATATGGCCTACAAGTTTTAATATTCCATGTGCTGATATACCTACCTTTGAGGGTGGAGATCCATGTGGTTGGGTAGCTAAAATGGAGGGTATCCTACACCTATATCATGTGCCTGAATCTCAAAAAGTTTTTTATACCTCCTCCAAATTAGGTACTGAAGCTTACCAATGGTTTGCTTGGAAAAAAATCAACATATTCATCCCATATTATGGCCTAAATTCAAGGATATTTTCCTCAAGATATTTGATTAAGGTAGCTCATCTTCATACATTGTTCGTCTATTGGAACTTAAACAAATAGGGTCAATCAGAGATTATGTTTCAGAATTTACAAGTCTTCTTGCTTATATGGGAGATGTACAAAATGATGTGGTGGTTTTGGCCTTTAGACATGGTTTGAAATAGAATATTCAAATTGAAGTAGACTTACATGATCCATACTCTTTGGACGACACTATAAGGATTTCTAAGTTTGTTGAGAAAAATATGTAAAATTTGACATCTTTTAAACATTACTCCTATAATCGTCCTCAATATTGCAACAATTCCTTTTGTAGAAATGATCAACCATCAATATATTATTGCTATAAATGTCACAATCATCATCTAAAATATCAAGCATGCATACCAAGACAAAAATTTTAAATAGAATATGATAATAAGGAAGACGAAGAGGAAGTAGAGGATATCAATCAACAAGAATCACCTTTGTATGAATAAAAATTTGATAATAATAAAGCACCATTTAACGAAGATACTATGGCTATTTTAGTACATGCTCTTATGGGGTTAACAACTCACCATACAATTAAGGTATCGAGATTTATTAGGCAAAAACATATAAATGTGTTGATCGATTTAGGTAGTACTCATAATTTTATTGACCTCAAAACTGCTAAAACATTGAACTTGCACATTAACTCCTCCAATCAAGATAAGTTTCAAGTTCTAGTTGTAAATGGAGGAAATGCTCAATGTATTGGTACAACATCTCCAATTTTAATTCAAATGGGAATTTATACTTGGCATGGAACTATCTTTGTCATGATTCTAGGAAATTCAGATGTTATTTTGGGAGTTGAATGGTTAAGACTACCGAGCAACGATTTTTGTTGGATTTACCACTATCAAAGGGTGAGCTTTAGAAATGGTAGAGCTGGTGAATCTAGTGAGATACAACAACTATAAATCTAGTGAGATTTTATAGTGATAGATCTGGTGAGATTTAGCAGTGATATATATGGTGAGCTTTGATAATGGTAGATCTGGTAAGCTTCAATAGTGATAGATCTGGTGAGCTTTAACAGTGGTAGATTTGGTGAGATTTGGCAATGGTAGATTTGGTGAGCTTCAAAAATGATAGATCTAGTGAGCTTTGGTAGTTGCAGATCCAATGATTTTTGACAATGGTAGATTTGGTGAGATTTGATAGTGGTAGATCTGGTGAGCTTCAAAAATGGTAGATCTGGTGAGCTTCAATAATGGTAGATCTAGAGTTTAAGGCTGGAAATGCTTGTTCTAGTGGTTTTATTGCAAAGTTGCTAAAAAAATTCTGAGATGGTTTATTGGTTGTACCATACATTTTTGGGTAAGTATTAACTATTATAACTAGTGTAGCTTGTACCTGAATAAGCAACTGTAATTGGTGTAGTTGTGCCCCAAAGAGACTAGTGTGGATGCTAGCGGTGGTTTCCTGGTGTAATGTTTTTAGAGTTAGCTCCAGTAATAGTTGTAATGTTTTTAAAGTGGTTTTGGACTATTTTGTTACCTTATTGATATATGTCTAAGGGTAACAGGTGAAGTTAATGTGTTTAGAAGACTAAATTTATCTTGTAGAGTTTAGGTATTGGAACAAATAAATATAGCTAGTGGAAGCTATAGGACTAAAGACTGGTAATAACTGGGTTAAGGCTACTTGTCTTCTAAAGGACTGGTTTTAGTTTGTGCCCATGAAGGGTTGTGTCAAAAATAATTTTTTTGTATTACAAATATTCCAAGGGAAGAATGTTCACATTAAATTCTTATGTAATCACACATTTGTAATATGGGTCAAAGTCCAAGGATGAGGAAATTGAAGAAATACATCATGTTCCTTATGCTAGTATTGTTGACAGTTCGATGTATGAAATGGTTTGTACTAGACTTGATATTGCACATGTAGCGGGAGTAGTTAATAGATATATATCCAATTTAGGGAAGAAATATGGTACTGCTATGAAGAGTATATTTAGATAATTGCATGGAATTACAGATTATGCTATGGGAATGGTTGCCCTGGATAGTTGATAATGGTAGTTTTCAACCCCTATGGAAAGTACTCAACAAGTGGGAGAATATTGGGAATGTATTGAATATTTTCCACGTTATCCTGGTGAGTTAACATATGTTTAGACCCATATGATTGTTTTGGGTTAATATATTTGAATCTATGGTTTTCCACCCATGGTATTTTAAAACCACTTCTTGTGTTTTTGGTATATAAAATGCACTTGCATGAGGGTTTGGGTGAGAGAATGTGCATACATACCCCAAGAGGGGGATGCAATATGCAAGAAATTTAATTGCAAGCGATAGAGCAAGCAAGGAAGAAACCAGAGGATATTATTATATTGGAGATGGTCAAGTTCATACAATATGGAGATATTCTTGCTGGGTTTTTTTATCGAAAGGGTTTTCCAACATAAATTCTTGTGTAATGTGTTATTCTTATCTATTTTTCCTTTGATTTTGCACTTATTTATTTTCTATATTTCATTTATCAAGGTGTTATTTCTCTTCATTTGGTATCAAAGCGGTGGTAATTCTAGTGAGCTTCGGTAGTGGTAGATCTAGTGAGATTTGGTAGTGGTATATCTAGTGAGCTTCGATAGTGGTAGATATAGTGAACTTAAACAATAATAGATCCAATGAGCTTCGATAATGGTAGATGCAATGAGTTCTGACAGTGATAGATCTAGTGAGCTTCAACAATGGTAGATCTAGTGAGCTTTGGTAGCAATAGATCTAGTGAGCTTTATAGTGGTAGATTTGGTGAGCTTTGGTACTGGTATATCTAGTGAGCGTTAGAAGCAGTATGTCTAGATTTTAAGGCTTAAAATTCTTGTTCTAGTCATTTTATTGCAAAATTGGTAAAAATTATCTAAGATGGTTTATTAGTTGCACCACAAATTTTTGGGTAGGTATTAACTACTATAACTGATGTAGCTTGTACCTGAAGAAGTTATTATAATTGGTGTAGTTGTACCCAAAAGAGATTGGTGTGGATGGGGATGACATTCCACCAACCTCTATGCTAGGAGAGATACCTTTGTATATTACTTGCAATATTGGTGAGCAATCCATCAAAAGGGTTCTCATTGACAATGGATCATCCATTAATGTTTGTAGCCTTAGATTTATTCATAAAATAGGGCTCAACAAGCAAGATTTAGAAAAATTAGATATCATCATAAAATCTTATGATGAGGAAGAATGAGAAGTTGTAGGTACCATAGTCCTACCAGTAAAAGTAGGGCCTCATATTTTGAATATATTATTTTATGTGTTATCATGTGAGCTAAACTACAACCTCCTTTTAGGATGAGCTTGGATCCATGCAATGCAAGTTATTCCCTCAACCTACCATCAGTGTGTCAAATTTGAATATCAAGGGAAGCTATATAGCATAGTGGTTGACCATGATCCTTTTGCCTATTGTTGGAACATCCAATCAAAAAATCTAAAAACTTGACTTTGTCCTTTGTTGAATGCTTCTCATCCTTTCATTGATGATACCTTAAGGTCTGACCTACCTGAGAAAACAAGCATCCACCAAGAAGAAGGAAAAAATCATTAGGTTATAGCAAAAGGCAAAGAGAAGATAGAAGATATACATAGCATAAACCTTAATGATCAATGATATGAGTTGTTAGCCTTAGACTTGGTTAGGCTACATTTGTCATCCCATATTTTTGGGTTACCTTCTAGGTGAGGTACAATCATCTAGATAGGAACTTGCACTTTCATCTCTGTAGGAATAATGGATGAAGAAAGGATACATGGGACCAATCCTCACCCAATAGAGCAAAAGTATACCTCATGTTTTCTTTCCAATATTTACCCTATCCCCAAGCAAATCCTTTGTAACTTTGGCTACATAGGAAAAGGTTTAGGACTTTGAGGACAAGGGATCAAAGAGCCTTTAGAAACTAAAACTTGGCTTGAGCATTGTGGATTGGGATATTTCCATGCCCACAATAAGATCATGTCTCCTCCTTCTTCTAAAAGTGATGATGATGATGCATGGTTGTCTTCATTTGAATCACCAATAGAAGATGCTTCAATAATAGGTCTAGATTGGGATGAAGAGGAGGAAGTTGAACCTCTCCCTTTCACATATTTAGATCTATTTTTGCAATATGAATGAATCCATACCATCAATATCAAACCTATTGAGGAGATTAGATAAGACCCCTATGATAGTTTTGATAATGAGCACAAACAATATTTAGTGTATGAAGATGAAGATACCCCATCTCATTCGATGGCTAATCTTGTATCGACATTGCACATAAATGATTGTGAGGTAAAAATTTTACCTCACTCTCCTCATAGGGATAACAATAATGATATATCTCCTTCTAGTGATATCCCTATTGAAGAAATTATTCCTTTAGATCCACATCCCTCACAATAATTTATCATGGAACAACAGACTTTAGAGGCTAATGAGCTACAAATTCTAGGGGTCATACCTACCCCTCCACATTATGAAGATGAATCCAATATCCTCATCGAAGAAACCATAGATGTAAACATTGGATCAAGCAACAATCCATGAATGATAAAGTTAGGAAAAATCTTAACTTTGGAAGAGAGAGAGGAGTATACAAAACTCTTAATTGAGTACTATGATATCTTTGCATGGTCCTATGTGGATATGCCTAGATTGGATCCATATTTGGTAGTTCATCACTTAGTAGTCAAGCTTGATGCTAAGCTAGTGAAACAAAAATTATGAAAGATGCACCCAAAAGTCACTTTTCTAGTCAAAGAGGAACTCCAAAAGCTTTTAGAAGTCAAGTTCATCAAAGCTATTGATTATTCTGATTGGATTTTGAACATAGTACCAGTCACCAAGAAAGAAGGTACCGTGCAAGTATGCACAAACTTTCGTGACATTAACAAAGCCTATCCTAAGGATGATTTTCCTTTACCCAACATAGACATGATAGTAGACTTCTCTGTTGGCTGTGGAATGCTATCCTTAATGGATGGATTTTCTAGTTACAATCAGATTCGTATAGCACTAGAAGACCAAGCCAAAATGACATTTACTACTCCTTGGGGAACCTTCTACTACGAAGTTATGCCCTTTGGATTGAAAAATGTTGGTACAACTTATCAATGTGCCATGACATATATTTTCCATGATATGATGCATGATATCATTGAATATTATGTCGATGATCTCCTCAGATGATCAATGAAAAGAGAAGATCATGTCAAAGACTTGAAATAAATATTTGAATGACTATGAGAGTACAAATTTTATTTAAAACCCTCCAAATGTATATTTGGGGTGACATCTAGCAAGCTTTTAGGTTTTATGGTGTCTAGGTGAGGTATCAAAGTAGATCCTAATAAAATATTGGCCATAACCGACATGCCATCTCCTAGAAACCTAAAAGAGCTTAGAAGCTTACAAGGTAAGCTCCAAGCGATAAGGAGATTTATATCCCAATTGGTTGACAAATGCCAACCCTTTTCATGACTATTGCAAAAAGGGATCGAGTTCAATTGGGATGAGGAATGTCAAAAGGATTTTGATGCTTTGAAAACATACCTATTATCTCCCCCAGTCCTTGTGCCACTTGATCCCCTTAGGCCATTATTGTTGTATATCATGACAACAATTCACACTTTAGGTGCCATGTTGGCACAATATGATGAGCAACATAGAGAACGAGTCATTTACTATATTAGCAGAACCCTCATCAGTTATGAAACTAGGTATACCCCTTTGGAAAATGTGTGCTTAGCCATGGTATTTGCTTCCCAAAAGCTGAGATATTACATGTTGAGTCACAAGACCTATGTTATAGCTAAGGTTGATCCATTGCGATACCTTATGTCAAAACCTTATTTGTCAGGTAGGGTAGCAAAATGGGTAATGGCACTTAATGAATTTGATCTTGAATTCATTAGTCAAAAATTAGTTAAGGGACAAGTGATAGCTGATCAGCTAGCAATAACCCCTTTGCTAGCCAAGTCACCCCTTAGAGATCGAATACCCTGATGAGATGGTGTGTACTCTTGACACATCACAACCAGATTCTTGGACTCTTTTCTTTGATGGTGCAAGGTGCATTAAAGGAGTAGGAGCAGGAATCATCCTGGTGTCACCTCAACAAATCATAATTTCATTATCTTTCAAGCTTCAATTCTCATGTACTAATAACACGACCGAATATGAAGCTCTTATCCTTGGGCTATGAGCAACATTGGCCCTAAAAGTTACTAGCCTCTCCATTTTTAGAGACTCCCAACTTATAGTCAATCAAATAAATAGGATTTATCAAACTAAGGATGATAAATTAAAACCATATAAAGACATTGTGGATAACTTGATGGTTTCTTTTGAAAATATAACCATCGATATGGTTCCATGCTCTAGTAATCACCAAGCGGATGCAATGGTTGCTACATCCCTCATACCTCTAGAATTGGAGGATGAACAAGTGATAATTATCATCCATCAAGTTAGACAACCAACAATGTTACAATCTAGTTAAGAACTATTGGTTATTTTTCCATTGAAAAAATGCTTGTGATTGACTTTTTGTATAAGGAAATATTTGATTCCTAAAGAGCGATGTTTTTCCCAAAGGACTAAACCACAAAGAGTGAAAGAATCTTAGGTAACATGCCTATTTATTCATAATAATTGGAGATATCCTTTATCGAAGGACTCTTGATGGTATTCTTTTGATATACCTCAATATGGATGAAGCTAAAATTGTCATTCAAGATTCCCATGAAGGGGTATGCAGTGGGCACTTCAATGGAAGCATCATCACTAAAAAAACTTGTTTGCATGGGCTATTACTAGCTGACTATGGAATGAGATGCTTGTAGTAATGTATTCAATGTGATAAGTGTCAAAAGCATGATAACCTAATTCATGCACCATCTCAGGAACTTTAGTTGGTCATATCAACTTATCCCTATTCTACTTGGAGGTTAGATATTATTGACAAAATAAATCCAATGTCGTGTGATGGACATAAATGCATCATTACAACTATCGAATACTTTACTATATGAGTAGAAGCTATACCTCTAGCCTCTTGTACTAGTGTTCAAGTCTCCAAGTTTATCCTAAATTATATCTTATCACGTTATGGTATTCCTAACATGCTTATATCTGATAATGGCACTCCTTTTAAAAATAAGGATGTGGTCAAAATTTATGCTAAATTCAAAATTTAGCACAAGTGGTCAATACCATATTACCCACAAGGTAATGGCCAAGCCAAAGCTTCTAACAAAACACTAATTAAAATCTTAAAGAAGTTAGTAAGCAAAACCAATAAGGATTGGCATTTGCAACTATATCCTGCCTTGTGGGCATATCACACCAGTGTTCAAACTCTAACTAGTGCTATGTCCCTATGCCTTAGTTTATGGGGCTGAGGCCATCTTCCCCTTTGAATTAGAAGTTCCATCTCTTAGAATCCTTCTAAAAGATGCAATAGTTGGTGATGAGTATCACCATGCAAGACTTAGCCAACTTGAGTTGCTCGATGAAAGGTAAACTCATGCCTTAGAGCACTTACGTGTGTATCACCAAAGGCTCAAGAAAGCCTATGGAAAGTGAGTTAGACCTCATTCCTTTGAAGTAGGAGATCTTGTCCTCAAAGAAAAACAAAAAACACTAATGCTAAAGAGGACCTTAAGGGTAAGTTTGAACCCAACTAGTTAGGTCCCTTCATCATAACAACCAAATATGGATCAAGCACTTATCATCTAGCTTCCATAGATGGCAATGAACATAAATAACCTATCAATATAATGCATTTAAAAATATATTATGCTTGAATTTGCATGTTTACCTTGCTCATGTGCCTGATTGCATGGTTGATTGTATGCATGACTATCTTTTAAAAAAAATTGAACATCTTTTGCTTACCTTCATATGCCTGAATTGCATGTTTGCTTGTGTCTTCTTATTCATCCCATAAATTCATGAGGGGACATCCCACAATGAAGTGATGATGATCCTAGCTAGCAAATAATGTCACTTGCATTGCACTTGCAGTAGGTCACTAAGCTAGTGGAGTCCCTCATCAACTTTCCTAAAATATCATCATTTCTTTTGGATCTTTTGAACTCTAGAAAAGAGATTGAGGTTGTGACAAGCATAAGATAGTTGTCATCACCTTGGCTTCTTTTTTCTAAGAACTCAAAAATTTCTAAAAGGACCCATGTGCATCATCTTGTTTGTCACTACCTTTGTTTGTTGCAACATTGGATGACACATTTGATTGCCTATGCTCCTACTAGACTTGTTAGCACTCTATGATGATGCTGATACTACAATGTCGACCCAAGAGTGGCATATAAAAGGGCATGTCTGAGCTAACAAGTCATGCCCTAAGTGAAAATCTTCTCATCTCTTCTACAACATCTTTTCATCACATATTTTGATTCATCTTTTCACCCAAGAAAAGTAGATCATAGGATTATTCGATGATTGGAAAGTGCTTGAAAATCTTAGAAAGCACCCAACAACATGGGATAATTCTATGAAATATTTTTCTTGGTGAAAGGATTTATCAAAAATATTATCAAAATATCATTTTCATCAACTCATGGTTCACTCTTATATCCAAGTATACTCGTTAGCAAGTCCTATATACCCAATAGGCGAGGAACAATTATATCAAACCTTCTTCTTCGATATAAGGGTTTATCATATATTATAATTGAAAACACACAACAATTTCAACATATCAAAAGTCTATCAAATTATGATTCATCCTTATATCCAAATAGAATGTTTGGTAGAATCATTCATCACTTGGTAAGCATTAGTAATTCCTATATGCCCAACAAGTGAGGAATGATTATGTCAAACATTCTTCTTTGATATAAGGGTCTATCATACATCATGAATCATAAAAAACATAATCCTATCAATTTGTGATTCATTCTTATATCCAGCCAGAAGGTGGGATATAATTATTTGACACTTGGCAAGTGTTAGTATTCCTATACGCCCAACAAGTGATGAATTATTAGTATTCCTTGATATAAGGATCAATCATAAACTCAATTTTATCAATTAAATCATTCTATTGTTATACCTAACACAAATGAATGACATAGAATTACTCAAATACTAGATAAATGTTTCAAAACATCAAATGGTATTGGATAATTTAAATAAAAAATCCTATCCTAGTATAAATTTTTTATCATAATCATCAAGTAACCACCTACTCCTTCTAAATCGAGGCATTATGATGAAGCGTAATCATTGAAAACCCCATATCATCAATCTTCTTGACATGAATCTAATTGTTTTTGAACCTTTTAGATTATCAATAAAATTTGTACATATGATGCATGCTTGGTTTTGCTTAATTGTATGTTTGCATGTGTGCATAAACTGCATATCTTAATTCATCATTTGCTTTCACTTTTTCAAGATGCAATGATTACCCTCTTAATACTATATTGGGAATTGTATGCTAGCAAGTTTAAGTCACATTGCATAGCGTTATTTTTCCCTAAAAAGGTATAAAATCAAGGGCCTCTCAGGAAGGAGAGAAACAAGAATTATTTCTCATCTAGATAATTTTTGTAGCTTTAGAAATATTCTACTAGGAATAACTCTTCATTTCTCCTCCTTCATTGAGAAGACATTACTCACATATCATCTATCATTACTATCATCATTGTATGCTTACATTTATGTATTGACTATTTACACATATAGAAAAATAGGGGATGTACGATGAGGTAATGATAACCACTAGTTAGGACAACATTCACTTGCATTGCATTCATACTAGGCCTCTATCACTAGCAAATCACTACCCTTAGGATCATTTGCATGATACATGTTTTGTAATGCTAGAATACTCTTGCATGATTTAAAATAATACATGATACCTCAAGTTTTGGTTTCCCCATGTGGTATTTGTTTATAAAATTAACATATTGTCATTAATAACTATAATATCCTTTTAAAAAAATACTACCATGGTGGCAAAAAATAATCTTCATCTATATTTAGCTTGCATCACAACAATATTGAATAATCACACATAAATTCACTTCATTGGCTTTGTCCCTTGCAACAACTTTAACAAATTTTAACACATATAGGGTGTTATTTGTTAGGCTATTATGGGTGAAAAAAATTATGAACTAAATAATCCATTATTCTCCATGCACTCTTTTGTGATGATGACATGTTTACCCCATACAATGTGTGAATGCAAATCGAACAACACCAAAATATGAACTATAGAATTAAATAAGCAATGTAACACAAAATTACACAATGAAATAAAATTTTATTATGTTGCTCATGGATATTCAATGTTACAATAAAATGTGCCCCAAATATGGGGTTACAAAGCTTATTATGCTTGATACAATGATTACAATACACTAGGGTTCTTCGAAACCCTAGTAAATAAATAGTGGTGGTGTCTTCACGTTCGATCTGATCCCAACAGAGGTGAGTGGGCTTTTTGATATCCTATGCAGGACCACTCGAGCTTCAACAACTACCAATAAATATGATTCCTAGATCTACACACAGAAAATAGCAACAAGAGTTAGCAATACCTATGAGGGCTCCACTACGTGAGACCCTCAATAATAAAATTACTAAAAACCCTAGTTGCAAAAATAATGTTGTAAACAGATCTAAGAATACTAAAATATAATGCAATGAATAGTTTACCTTGTCTCACGCTGACTTGTTGTCTTCTGATCTTCATCGTTGTTGTTGCATAAAATGGTGCACAGATGCCCTAGCGACACCCGAGGGGTAGTAGGGCTACAGAACTAGGGTTGTGAACGCCCACGAGTGCTCGGTGATGGCAAGAGGTGCCCAGAGGTGCTTGGTGATGGTAGAAAGTGCCTAGAGGTGCTCGAGGATGATAGGAAGTGCCTAAAGGTGCTTTGGGGAACTCAAAGGGGTGTTTTTGGATTGAACCAAAAGCTTTAGAAGCAGATCCAGTTCGGTCAAGATAGGCAACGTTAGATGCAAAGATAACAATGAGAAATGGAAGATACAAGTTGTGAGAATGCTTAGATGTTTTGAAGTCTTCTAAAAACTTAGATTAAAACTTAGGGGTTGAGTCATCAAAATGACTCCTCTTTATAATCTCTCCTAGGGCATGTTAGGGTTTCAACGACACAATTTGTGTGGTCAAGATTAAAACATGATGGAGGGTGGAGATTAAATCTAGGTATGTGGCATGGATTAAGGTGGATGAATGGCTAGGATTAGATCATGATGGATGGCTGGGATTAATTCATATAAATATATATATTTATTAAATATATATAAATAAATATATATAAAATATTATTATTTAAATATATATTAAACAAATATATATAAATAAATAATAATGGATAAATATGGTGGGAAACTATGGATGGATGACAAGTGGCTAGATTTTGGTGTCTACAGATGCCCCTTTTTGTACCGTGTTGCATGAAACACAATGCGGTGCAAAAATACAAGACACCTGGTTTGGCCTGATGAAGAAGCAACTTTCTTGTTGGAATGCAAAGATGAACTTGGAGATAAAAGAATTTTGATTGTGTAGCTTACCCCCTCAATTGGTGAATGAGTGATGGATGCATCTCACGAGCCAATTGATAGATTTATGCAAATTATTATGTGAAATGCATGGTGCGATTGTGGATGATATGAATGATGTAAATGTGATATCATTTTTGCCCCAACGGTGGAAGGGGGTTTTTGTAAAATGCAAGTGATTGATTCTATTTTTTGCCTTAATAGAAAAAGGGGTTTTTGCCAAGTGTAGATGCCATGATCATGTAATATGTATCCCGTTGTGGGAAAATCAAAATCAAATGTGGTTGCCCCAAGTTTGGGGTGATTCCATGTTGTTGAAGAATGTGCCTTTCGATGTCATTGAAATGCAAAGTGATGCAAAATGAAAAGAAAAAAAAATAGTCTTGTCGTCGGATCCACTCATGATTACAGCAATTCCTACACAAAATCCCTAAATGGTTGCTCAATCACTTTACCCAGCCTATATCCTTGGATACTGGTGTAATTGTAAATGAAATGATGAAATTTATCCATGTTTGGAACCCCATGGAAAAGGGCATCAATGACAATTGTTGAGCAAATTGGTCTTGGCATAGTCTCACTCAAAAGGTGAAGTACCAAAATTGATTTTATTTTTTGAACAATGAAATATGTGATGATGAAGATGGCCAAGTGTCCTTATGGTGATTTATTCATCTTACCAAATTGCATGGATGCAAATCACTGCAATCACCAAGGAGATAGAATAGACCACTAGATACGAGGTTCACTTGAAATTGTATATGAACTTGGAAAATGTGTAAATGCAATTATTGATGGATGAAAATGATGTTGGAATGAATATGTGATGATGAGAAATGCATTGATGATTTGATTGTATGGTTTTGTGAACTTTTGCATTGATTTGGAGCATTTTGAAGCAATTTTGGATAATTTTGTGCCTTGTGGGCACAAATAATAGTTAGTCCTCCAAATCAATTCATATCTTCACAAAAATGAGTGCAATGATGGAATTGATGATGAAAATGATGAAAATGGTCATTTTGTGAAAATTTGGACCATTTTGAAACATTTTGTAACTTGTAATGTGATTTTACAACTTTTGGTCACGAGCAAAAATTAAGAATCCAAAATAATTTTGGCTTTCACAAAACATGAAATTATGATAAAATTGATGTATGGATGCAATTTGGAATGATGTGGTGGAGGTAAGCTACCTTTTTGGATTAGTTTATTCTTTTTTTCAATATTGACACCAAACGTCGATGGGCGCTTATTGCTTGTGCAAATGCCCACTAGAGTTTGGCACTTTCCAAATGTAGGGAGGCATTTCAATGTGCACTTGGGAATGCCCATGGGTATTTTAATGCACCTAAAATAGCTATAAATGGCCTGTAGAGGGGAAATCAAGCTCATTTGTGCATCCACAAATTTTGAAAGTTGTGTCTAAAGGAGTGGAGTGGAGTGAAGTGGAGTGGAGTTAGGTGAAGTGGAGCTAGAAGCTATGGTGATGGATGGAGTGGATGCGGCCATGGGAGTAGGTGTGCACTTTGCCAAGGTAAGTGCTTTTGAAACTCTTTTTGTTTTTGTGCAAAAATTTATTCTTTTATTTTTTTGTGGTATTTTTGGGTTGGATTGATAGTGGCTTAGGTGGTATGGAGGCCATGGTGAGGTGCCATGTGGATAGGTGATGGGGAGCATCTATGATGGGTGATTAGGCTAGATGGGTGGTTGGGAGGCACATGAAGGAGGTGGAGCTGATCTAGTTCTCATGGGTGCTATGGTAGTTTGGATTGAGGTAGGGGGTTCTTAAGGTACCCATGCTCTATAGGATCATCGAGATGAGATGGGTCTCCCTTGTGTCGAGGTATGGAGGTCTACTTATGAGGATGATGAGGAGATGGATCTCCTTGATGTGGATGATGTAGGGACTACTAAGGAGTATGATGCATGGTTCATGACTCAGCCACCATGGGTATCGAGTTTAGTAGTGGATGGGGGAATGGGGATGGGGATGAGGTTAAGGATGTTGATGAGGCTCCTAAGCATTGGAGGCACCTTCGAGCTAGCAGTTGAAGGAGGTAAATTAAGAGGGCAATAGAGTAGGCTCTAGATTTTGGAGGAGATGGAGGGAGCATGAAGGATAGGGATGAGGTTTTGGATGGACCTCTTGGTTGGAGTGAGGAGGATTGGGTGAGATTGGAGTAGTTGGTGGTAGAGCGGGATGCTATGGTAGTAGCTCGGGATGTAGAGATAGCTAGGTTATGGGATGGTGAGAGGGCTTGGGATGTTGAGATAGTGGCTTAGGATGTGGAGGTAGCTTGACTACAGGTAGAGCTAGGGGCATGATTGACTATAGGTGGAGGTGAGGATAGGATCATGAGGCTCTAGGTAGAGCTTCTAGAGAAGAGTCATCGATAGAGACATGATGTACACCACCTTTGGGCTCGGGATGGATATATCTAATTGTTGGAGGATCGATTGATGGAGCATGACATTGGGCTTCTAGATCCACCCTCCTCATCCATATCTGGGTCTGCTAGGCCTAGTGAGTCTAGGCATAGCTCTAGGTCTAGGGCTCCTTCAGGGTCATAGGGGTCCTCTTATAGGCATTAGCTAGTGCTTAGATGCACTTTTTGTATATGAGCCTTGGTGCTCCATTGTATATAGCCTTTGGGCTTTCATTGTACATGTGATATTATATACATGGCTTTTACTTTTGTGTTATGCTTTTGTGTGAATGTTTTTGTGTGGATGCATGTGTATATGGATGATTAATGCAAGTGATAGAATGTGTATGAATGCAAATGTTCTAATGATCATTCATAGTTTAGATTTTTCTTGGCCATGTTTTAGCATTGTTGTTTAATCAGGGGCACCAAACTTGAGGTGGAAGACTCATGAAATGACATGGATGTTGACATGGAAGAAGATATGGATGTTGATATGGAAGAAGATATGGATGTTGATATGGAAAACTAATTATTTTGTAGAGACTCAGACATACTAGTGATATCAAACAAACTCACTAAATACTGCCTAATTTCTCTAAGACCAAATGTGTGTGCAGTGAATTCATTTACCGAATCATGAGTATGGTAATGACTCGAGGTAATCAAGAACCAATGTGTGTGCAAGTGAGTTCATTAACTCATCTTGAGTAAATTGGGTGAAACCTATTATGGATGAGACCAAGAAGCTAGCTTGTCCTTATGTGTGGTCAGAGGTCTCTTTAAAAGAGATGTGTCACCATGCATGAGCGTACTCCACTACTAGTCAAGCATCTATAGCTCTGGTGGAGACTAGCTCCATAGTCCAAGAATTTGATCTTTAGGCTTTGGGGATGACTACCTAACCGTCTGATTAGAAATGTAGTACTATCCTTATAGCTTGAGGATCTATGGTGTGTGATGAAATATTTAGAGCTTTGGGGAATTAGATTCTCAACCTAAGTGTGATGAGAATTGTACCCTATCCTTACTACTCTATCTTTTGTATTTGGAAGCAATTGTGATAGTGGTGAAAACCACTATTTTTGTGGACTATGTTGCATGATGGGACAAGCAAGGAATACCCTTTTCACTTTGAGGTTCAACCCAAGTATGGTGTTATCTCTCTTTGACACAAGATGTTTTTAAGATGTGAGATTGTGTTTGGTTCAAGAATGTTTTGGAGTCAATTCCCAGAACTCAATATTTTCTTAGTGAAAATTGTGTCTTGGTCCTAAAGAAAACTCGACATGTATTTGGAGTTTGCTTAAAACACTAGGAGTGGTTGAGTGACCGAAAACACCTAGGAATTATGGACATGTGACTTTGCTAATGATAATTTGGCTTTATGGAATGATGCAATGAAATGGATGATGTTTGAAGGTGCCCCTGATTAAGGCAACATGACTTTATTGGACCAATTAATATCTAAACTAAATAAATGATCCCTAATATGAAATGTGTGAAAATGTGTGAATGTGATATGTGAAATGTGATTTGTGAAATGGAATGTATGAAATGTAATTTGTGAAATGGAATGTGTGTAATGAAATGTGTGAATGAAATGTGTGAAATGAAATGTATGCAATGTATGTGAAATGCAATTTTATTTTTGTGTAATAGCCATGTATATATACATATATAAATCACATTATGCATAGAATGCTCTCAAGTGTATAACATTAAGTGGTTCGGGTTCTTCAACTCCCTCTAGACTGGCAAGTCTATAAGTTCCTTTACCCACTTTTTGAGTAACAATGTATGGACCTAACCAATTAGCCATGAATTTATCATGAAGGTGCGGTAATGCATTGGTATTTTGTTGATTCTCTTTAAGGACAAGATCTCCTACTTGGAATTCATGTAGATGAACTTTGGCATTATAAGCATGTTTTAGGTGGTCTTGATATACTCGTAAATGCTCTAAAGCATTGACTCACCTTTCATCAAGAAGTGTGAGTTGGTCAAGACGTGCTTGTCTAGCAGTATCATCATCTATGAATTCCTGCAATGAAATTTGCAATGAGGGGATCTCAAGCTCAAGAGGCATGATTGCTTCGGCTCCATAGACCAATGAAAATGGTGTTGCCCCAGTAGGCGTGTGGATGCTTGTTCGATAAGCCCATAATGCCAAGGGAATTTGTGTATGCCAATCTCTATGATTTTCTTTAACAAGTTTCTTGAGAATAGCAATTAAGGTCTTATTGGTAGCCTCAACTTGTCCATTTTCTTGTGGGTAATAAGGAGTCAAGAAACTATGTTGGATATTATATTTCTCGCAAAGTGCTCGAACATCCTTGTTCTTGAAAGACTTACCATTGTTAGAGATGATTTTTGAGGGGATACCAAAATGATAAATAATATGATGAAGTATAAACTCCATAATTCTAGGTCCTGTCGTACTGGTTAGAGGAATTACCTCGACCCACTTTGTGAAGTATTCTGTGGTTGTGATGATGAATGTATGTTGTCTCAAGGAAGAAGGTGATATTTTTCCAATTAAATCTAGACCCCATTGTGAAAAGGGCCAAAGGCTTTGAATAGGTTGTAATGCTTGTGATGGTACATGAGTTAAATTAGCATGTTCTTGACATTGCTTACAATGTTTGACATATGTGCAACAATCTCATTCCATTATGGGCCAATAATAACCCATGCATAGAATACACTTTGCAATGGCCATTCCACTAAAATGACCACCACAAGTACCATCATGAGCTTCAGCTATGGCTCTTTGTGCCTCATTAGACTCGAGATAATGAAGGAGGATTCCATCATAACCACGTCTATACAACATGTCCCCCAAGAGAGTAAAATGAGCTACCTTTTTCTTGAAAGTGCATTTAGTAGTCTATGACATATCTTATGGGAGTGTTCCAAACTTGAGAAAGGCTATTATTTGGTTTGACCAAGGCTCACATGACTCCAAATGGATAAAGCAAACATCCTTTTCATCCTTAGATTTAGCATGAATAATTGCAGATTTAGAGATCATTGTAATTATGAGGGGTTGTACCTCTCCTAAGGTATCCTTTGGAATCAATGATCCAAGAGAGGCCATCACATCTACAAATCTATTAGTCAAATATGGCAAACTATCAATTTCATACCAATCAAACTTAGAGAGCAATTTCATTGCTACTTCATGGTAAAGCTTAATGGTAGGCTCTTTGCATTGGTATTCTTTGGTTACCTATTTGAAAAAAAGTTGAGAATCACCAAATATCCTAATACACTTAATACCCATAGCTATAGTTGCTTGAAGACCTAATATTAAGGCTTCATACTCTGCATTGTTGTTTGTGCATTGGAAGTCTAGTTTGAATGATAAGGGGATAGGCACCCCTTGGGTGTATGAAACATGACTCTAACACCTTGACCTTTTTTGCACTTAGAACCATCAAAGAATAGTGTGATATCGATGTCTTCCTCTGGAATGATATCTTCTTCTTGTTTAGTGATAGTGAATACTGAATCATCTGGGAGCTCAATAATCAAAGGATGATCACTAGGTAGTGGAGCTTCTACAAGCTGATCGGCTATAACCTGACCTTTAATGGATTTTTGGCTAATAAACTCAAGATCAAATTTAGTGAGAAGCATTATCCATTTAGCGGTGTGAGTGTTATTGTAAGTGCGAGACATCATATAACATAGAGGATTTTCTCTAGCTATGACATATGTGGTGTGACTAAGCATATAATGTCTGAGTTTCTTAGTGGCAAAGACCACTTCTAAGCACAATTTTTCCACGTAAGCATATCTGGTTTCATAGCTTACCAATGTTCGACTAATGTAATAGATAACTTGCTCTCGATTGTTTTCATTCTTTTGTGCAAGCATTGTCCCTAATGCAAAGTCCATTGCTGAAACATACAGATGAAAGGGGACCCCTAAATGAGGAGGAGCTAAGACTGGTGGAGAAGCCAGGTATTGCTTAATATCATCAAAGGCTTTTTGACATTCATCTATCCATGAAAATGGCACCCCCTTTTGTAGCAGGTGATTGAATGACCTGCATTTGTCAAAAAGTTGCGCAATGAAATGATGGATTGATTGAATATTTCCTTGTAAACTACACAATTCCTTCAAATTTGTTGGGGGAGGCATCTCCATGATGGCCTTGAATTTGTTTGGGTCCACCTCAATGCCTCTTTTGGAGATAATGAACCCTAGTAGTTTTCTAGAGGTAACACCAAAGACACATTTCTTGGGGTTCAACCTTACATTATGCTCTAGAAGTCGATCAAAGACTTTTTCCAATACACCAATGTGCTCTTGTCGAGTTTTGGATTTTTCCAAGAGATCATCCACATAATATTCGATGATCTTATGCATGTAATCATGGAAGATGTATGTCATGGCACGTTGATAAGTGGCACCTACATTTTTGAGGCCAAAGGGCATCACCTTGTAACAAAAAGTCCCCCAAGGTGTAGTGAATGTTGTTTTGTGTTGGTCATCAAGATTTATTTGAATTTGGTTGTATCCTAAAAAATCATCCATGAGAGAAAGCATTTCATGGCCAATGTAGGTGTCAACAAGAGTATCAATGTTTGGAAGAGGAAAATCATCCTTAGGACACGCTTTGTTAAGATCTCAAAAATTAGTGCAAATATGTATCACTTTGTTAGGCTTACGAATGGGTACCATGTTTGAGAGCCACTCAGGATAATCAATGGGTACAATGAAACCCACATCTAATAGCTTTTGAAGCTCTTCTTTGACCAAGAGGGCAATGGTAGGATGCATCCTTCTAAGTTTTTGTTTGATCGACTTAGCATCAGGGTGTAAGGTGAGATTGTGGACAACCAAGTTAGGGTCAAGACTAGACATGTCTTTGTAAGACCATGTAAAAATTCCCTTCTTCTTCTTGAGGAGAGCAATTAATTGCTCTTGTTCATCTGTGGATAAACTTTTACCAAGTTTGACAATTTGGGGATTGTCTACGTCTGAACTAAGGTTCACATTGATAGTATCTTCAATAGACATGTGAGAACCTTCCTCAAGTTGATGGGGAGTTGGGATTAGATGAATGTCATCTATGATGTCATCAAACTCTTCTGACTTATCCTCATCTATGTCTACCTAGAAAACCTCAGGATCTGA
The DNA here is from genome assembly GCA_028583015.1 of Wollemia nobilis. NCBI lineage: Eukaryota > Viridiplantae > Streptophyta > Pinopsida > Araucariales > Araucariaceae > Wollemia > Wollemia nobilis. Next base: position 224,798 of record JAQPPZ010001899.1, on the reverse strand, counting down.
AGGTGAAGGTGAAGGTGGAGGTGATGGAGGAATGTAGTTGGCTGAAGCCCTTAACAATTCCTTGGATAGGATAAACTCAAAAAAGGATGGTGGTGAGGAAATCTGGTCCATATCAATAAGACTCATGTCAATAGGAATTGGCTTTGCCAAATCGTATGGATTATGGAGTGGGGTGAATAAGTCAATAGGATTCATGTTGACTTAAAGGAAAATGGATGGTTGGTAAAGGTGAATGGAATGGATCTTATTTGGTAAAACCAATGCTAGAACTCTGTTAAACTTGAATAATAATAAGCAACACAAATAAATGCAATGTACATGCAAAATATTTTTATTTTTATTTATTTTTAATTTATGTACATATATTACAAACAAAGTGGTCGATGAGATGGATTAATGATATGGAGGTGGTGGTTCATCGGTTGGGTCAGCTCGCTCTTGTGGAAGAAGCAAGTGAAATATGGGTTGATGGATGGGGAACATTCTGAGGTAAAACTCATCCTGTTTAGTGTGTGGAATGATGGGGTCTGATTCCTCTTCAGATTCATCAGAAGCTATTGACATAAGGTCAAATTCTTCATAGATCTCATCTTCAAAGTCATCTATGTGATGGATATCTTCTCCTGAATTTAAATTTAAGCTTTGAAAAGCTTGTTCAAGAGAAGAGGTGGATGAAAGTGGATGATAACCTAAACTTGAATGGTCATGCATTTCTCGATATGAAACATCGATAATCTCATGCATTCCCTATTCATGCCATCCTAGGCCATGTCCTTGCCAATTAACAATGTGAAAATATCAGGATGGAAAACCCGACATATGTTGTATATTGGCCGGTGTTGGTGATTTGGGTTCATCTGGGGTAACTAGATTGGATGATGAATCAAGTCCCCCATACACAAAATTAATGCTATTAGGCATTGAACCCATGTTATATACCACTCCTATAGATAAGGGTGGGTCACGTGGGTGACCGTAGTCCTTAGCAGTTTGAATGTTGAGTGGTGTAACTATGATGTCTTGGACCACATATTCACCAATACCAGGATTAGTGAGGTGGACCTCAACTTGGGATGATGTGGATGGATTGGATGTAGATGGAACTGACTCATGGTTGGTTGATGGTATCTCACAATCCATCATTTTGACTTGTGAGACATTGGCTGATGTGGATGAAGATGGATTTGGTTGGGTGGATTGTTGAATTGGCAATGATGTGGAAAGAGTGGTGGAGGATGTTGATGATGTGGCTAATGTAGATTGAGTTTGACCACATGTGCATGTAGTCAATGGTGATGAATATGGGGGTATGGAAGTGGATGCTTGATGTGAATTGGTGATTGGAAGCTCCTCAGGAATAGGGGCTTTAGATGATGATATGGATGGGGTGGTTGATGAAGTGGTTGATGATGTGAGGAATAGATGAGTGGAAGGAAGCATGGACTCATAGGGGTTTGAGATAAAATTATAATACTTAAATGGTTCAACATCCATTGGTATGCAATGTACTTGTCCCTCATGTACGTATTTCAAGCATTGATGTAATATGGAGGGGACACATCTCATTTCCCTCATCCAAGGTCATCCAAGGAGTACATTATATGCCATGGACCCTTCCAAGATGTGGAACATAGTATGCAATGTTTTGACCCCCACTTCGATGGGCAAAACAATAGTGCCAACTATGGAGCAGAGAGCATCGTTAAATGCTTTCAAGGTAAAAGAGGATTTGGTGATGTGGTCTGGTGGAAGCTTGAGATGTTGAAGGGTAGATGTGGTGATGATGTTTATGGAGGAGTCGGTATCAATTAAAACTCTTTTGAAAGGCTTCCTATCAATTTGAGCCATGATATGTAATGGAGGGTCCACTGATTCTGATGATATTGGTTTGATCTCAAAATCATAGAAAGTGATGGAAGGCTCCATACATGTTTGAATATTCCCCATAAAATTGTTAAATGCATTAGCATCTTGAGATTGAAGTTCAATGGATTTTAGAATATCCATTAATGCTTCATGATGTGGAGGAGATTGTTGGATTAGCTCATATATAGATAGTTTGGTTGAAGCTATTTTTAAGCTTGTGGTTAACCGACTGCTCAATGAGATGATTGGCCTAGATGGATGATTGGAAGGATGAATGGGTTGAGATGGATGGGTTAGAATATGGATTGGTTGGGAGGGATTGGTAAAAAATTGGATGGGAGATGATGATGTGGTAGGTTGAGACACACTTGCCTGTGGAGGTATGGGTGGTTGAATAGACTATTGCTGAATATTTTGTTGATTGGAGCATTGTTGTTGACCTCGGGTTACTACATGAATAGCACCCACAAAACCTTGGTACTATTGAATATGATTAACCTGATTAGGAGGAGTCTTGGTATTTGACCCTCCTATTGTTGGTTGTGCTTCCTCATGATGAGGAAGTGGTGTTTGATAAATCCTAATATTTTGATTTTGTTGAGCTAGAGGATTGTCAAGCTTGATAGCTCCTAACTCAATAAGGTCTTGTATTCTATCTTTGAATTGATGGTAGTTATTGATATCATGCCCATTCTATCTATGATAAGGACAAAATAAATGCTCCCTGTAGTGTTTACCATGTTTAGCGGGATCATCAGGTTTGACCTCAGGCAAGGTAAGTTGATTTGTGTCATATAACCTATGAAAAATGGAGGTATAAGATTCAGCCAATGGGGTATATTGATGGGGTTGTCAAACAGATTATCGATGTGGTCGGTTTTCCATAACTGGCACTATGTTTTGACTTGATTGAGTAGTTGAGGGAACCACATGATATTCAATTTGTCATGGTTGTTGTTGCATGGGTTGTTGTTGAGCCATTACTGGCTGGCTCATGACCACTTGATTTACTTGATTGGATGAATTGGTCGGATTGGCTTGATTGGATTTTGATTGGCCAGAATAACTTCCTTTATATTGGCCCTTGTTTTGCCATTCTTTCTTCTTAGGCTTAAGCACTCCTTCTTGGATTTTTATCTCCTCAATTGTGCTAGCCTAGGCAAGAGCTTCATCAAATGATCTATGTTGTTGTAATTGCAATAACCAAGAGATGGGTTTTAAGCAACTCTTAGTGAACAATCAGGTCAGCTCCTCCATTGGTAGGGAAAATGGCAATTTGGTGATAATGACCCTCCAATGGTTACCAAATTCATAGACAGACTCATCATCATATTGTTTTAAATCATATATATCGGATAATGAGACTTTCTTTCTTATATTGAGGGAGAATATTTCAAGAAATTGGTCAACCAATTGCTCAAAAGTATAAATACTATGGTTGGGAAAATGGTTATACCATTCTACAACATCTCCCCCTAATGTTTGAGGGAAGGTTCTAAGCATTAGAGCATCATTGCTTTGAATTCTAAAGCAGGAATGAACAAATGAGCTCACGTGCTCTTTAGGGTTCTCTCATCCCTTTAAATTTATCAAACTTTGGTATTGTGAAATCTATCGGATATGGTGGTGATGGTACCAAAGGATGAATTGGTTGATTGATCAGTTGATGTAGGGTAGGCTTCTGGTTTATCATGCCAAGAGTATGTTGCATCAAACTATCAATCTATTGTTGCATAGCCTAGATTCGAGGGTCCTCCCTAGGAATGTGGAAACCCTGAATCACTTGATGATTTTGTGATGGTGAGGTGGAAAGATGTTGAGGTGTAATGAGGTGATGATGACTTGGTAGAGTGGATTGATGTTGATGATAATGGGGTTGATGAAGGAATGATTGTGAATGAAGATATGGAGATGATGTATGAGGGCTTTGGATAGGTTGGCCAATGGGAATAGAATGGGTATGGGTTGGTGGTGGTGTTGGAATGGAAACCATAGAATATTGTGGTACCCAAGATGGACTTTGGCTAACAAATATGGGCTGAGTGGAAATAGGTTGAGGCTTAGGGTTGATCACCTAAACTTGTTGTTGAGCATTCTATCACTTCTTAAGCAATTTGTTGAGATGTTCCCAAGTTTCATGTATTTCCATATCAGTGGTTGATGGAGTGGATGTGGATGGGATTGATGAGGTAGGTGGGGGGTAAGTTGCAATGGGAATTGCAACTTGATGGGAGACACTAGATGGCATGGACATGGGCACTTGTGAAGCAACATTAACATGTGCTTCATACAAGGGGTTACCATAGATTGAGATGTATGAGGATGGGATGGATGTGCTTTGGGCACATGATGATTGTGGTATGGACAAATGTTGGGAAGGTGTAGTAGATACCTCAAAAAGAGGGTTATTGTACACCTGGGTAAGGCTTGAAGGCTGGGAGGAGATAAGTTCCTACTGGAAAATAGAATCATGCCTAGGTGAGTTAGGGACTGACTCTAAGATATAGTTAGTAGATCTCTAAAGAGCTTCTACTTGGGCCATATCTATATGGGTGATGTGGTGACCAAAGGTAGGTGAGGATGACTCAATTTGTGGAATGGCCATGTGAAATGATGTGGATGACACAGTGTGTGATGGACCCATAGACAAATCTGAATGACTTACTTGTATCACACTAGGGGGATTGATCATGGAAGTGGTGGTGGAAGGTGATGATGAACACTCCATTGTTGAAGTGGTTTGATTGGTGGATATTTGATTCATTATTTTAGCTTGATTTCTTGTTAATACCATAAACTAATGAACCAAATATAAAATGTGTTGGAAAATAAAATGCGAAATGAAAAACTCATAAAATCAAATAGGTAATCCAATCCTATGTTTATACAACAAAATGTGTCTTACCTTTGTTCTTTTTTTTATCTCGTTTTAATGTTTTTTTTTTTTTTTGGTTTTGTGTGTTTTGATGAACTAATATGAATTAAAATGGGTAAAAACTATGGCTTGGATGGGCAATGAGATTCTTACTGGTGATGAAGTCTAACAAGTTTTCTCAAGGGTGTCCTAAAGTGTCTAAGGGTAGAGATTGGTGGATGGAGATGAAACCCACCATCACCAGATCTCAAGCAATGGTTGGTGATGAAATCCAACACATTACTATTTAAAGTGATACGTGTTGTGTGTGATTCCTTTTAATATTTCTAGTTTTTTATGGTGTACATACAATGTCAAGAATAACTAATTTCATGAGTCTAAATTAGAAGCCAACACTAGAAATATTAATTTCCCCAAAATAAGTAGAGTACACCGCTTAAGACCACTCTCTAAATAGAGGAGGGTTCATCTACTCTTCCACCTTGAATCACCAAATGTGGGGGTACTTTCAATATACTAATGATGTTCCTACTTAGACCAACAAAAGGAGAAATTCCTAACCCTAAAAATGCAGACTATTTCATGCAATTAACAATTCATATGAAAATAGAATGCAAGGTTTTAAGTGCAACACACTAGAAAATAGTGAAATTTTAATTGGAAATATGAAATGTGTGAATGAATATGGATGCAAAAACTATTATAATGCCTAAAATGCAGATTAAACATGCTTGTTTTTAATATATATTTAATGATGTTATTTTTAATACAAAATCTGTAAAAACATAAAAATATGTAAAATAGAGAGGTTAGGGTTTTTAGGTAGACTTATAGATAAGCCTATGTATTTTCCTCCTCTCTATGAAATACCTCTGGGTGCTTATGAAATGCACCTGGGCATTTCTTGAATGTCCCATGAGCATCAGGCATCCATGCACCTTCTGTTCAACTCCTACAATTTTTTAGAAACCTTGATTCTATGAAATTTGCAGATCTATTTTTTTGAAAACCTGCAACATAAAAATAGAAAACCACAAGTCAGTTAACAAGATAATTTAAAATTTAGAACCCTTTGTGGGTCCCACCATGATCACCATTTGTGAATGCAAATTGAACAACACCAAAATATGAACTATAGAATTAAATAAGCAATGTAATACATAAAATTGCACAATGAAATAAAATTTTATTATGTTGCTCGTGGATCTTCAATGTTACAATAAAATGTGCCCCAAATATGGGGTTACAAAGCTTATTATGCTTTATACAATGATTACAATACACTAGGGTTCTTTAAAACCCTAGTAAATAAATAGTGGTGGTGTCTTCACATTCGATCTGATCCCAATAGAGGTGAGTGGGCTTTTTGATATCCTATGTAGGACCACTCTAGCTTCAATAGCTACCAATGAATATGATTCTTATATCTGCACATAGAAAACAACAACAAGAGTTAGCAATACCTGTGAGGGCTCCACTACGTGAGACCCTTAAAAATAAAATTACTAAAAACCCTAGTTGCAAAAATAATATTGTAAATAGATCTAAGAATACTAAAATAAATGCAATAAACAATTTACCTTGTCTCATATTGACTTGTTGTCTTTTGATCTTCATTGTTGTTGCAAAAAATGGTGTGTATATGCCCTAGCGACACTCGAGGGGTAGTAGGGCTATAGAACTAGGGTTGTGAATGCCTACGGGTGCTCGATGATGGTAGGAGGTACCCATAGGTGCTTGATGATGGTAGAAAGCACCCAAAGGTGCTTGAGGATGATAGGAAGTACCTAGAGGTGCTTGGGGAACTTAAAGGGGTATTCAGGGATTGAACTAGAAGTTGTAGAAGTAGATCTGGTTCGTGCGAGATAGGCAGCGGTGAATGCGAAGGCGATGATAAGCGATGAAGAAATAAAGTGGTGAGAATGCTTGGATGTTTGAGGACTTCAAAAGACTTAGGAAAACTTAGGGGTTGAGTCATCAAAATGACTCCTCTTTATAATCTCTCCTAGGGCATGTTAGGGTTTCAACGACACAATTTGTGTGGTCAAGATTAAAACATGATGGAGGGTGGAGATTAAATCTGGGCATGTGGCATGGATTAAGGTGGATGAATGGCTAGGATTAGATCATGATGGATGGCTGGGATTAATTCATATAAATATATATATAAAATATATATATATTTAAATATATATTAAACAAATATATATATATATATATATATATAAATAATGGGTAAATGTGGTGGGAAACTATGGATGGATGACAAGTGGCTAGATTTTGGTGTCTATACAATGTAATCATGTTATGGTCACAAAAAGTGTTTCCATGGTGGAACATTGGACACATAGCCACTGGGATGCAATAAAGAATCCAAGCTATACATACTATTATAGACTTTGAATCCTAAAATGCTAGTGACATATCACTAGAATATACATTATATTTCATGTTTGTTTACTTGAGATAATTGCTTATTTTATGCTTCAGTTAATACACACACCAAACAATAAAAGAACAAGATATTAGTTTAAACATTCCCCTACTTTCCAAATGATGACATTCCCTAAATCACAGGGATATAAAGCTATAACATATTATAGAATATTCATTCATTCTAAATAATTCTTTTATTTTGAGCCCTCTTATTAGGGTATGCCAAGTAACAAATGGTGCAAAATTTTATTATATATATAGATATATTATATGCAATAATTTAAAGATTGGATGCCTAGGATTGACCTTTCTTTTCACAAATAAAAAAAATTATGAAAAATACTTCCTTCCCTACTAACTCACAATAAACCATATCAATAGCATTTGTAAACATCATTTAACATGAGTAGCATCTCAAATTTAAAAAATTAATACATTTTGGAATTATTTAAAATTTACTATGAACCCTGAATATGGTGTTAATTTGATTATTTCAACCTTTTTGTAATTCAATTTTATGCATTCATCATAATTTAAATTAATCTTCAATCTCTTTGTTACAAAAATATTCATCGTAACACCTATGGGTGATTTTTGTGTTCTTATCTAGCCCACTTTTTATAACAAGAAGATCTAAGGCTACAAACAAAGATGGTAAAAACAAGTACAACATCAACCAAATATGCTCTACTTCAAAGATAATAGGTAGATAACTAGCATTTGTAAAAAATTTGGAAGGACAAAGCTAAAGGGTCTGAATTCCTCAAAAAGGTGTGACATCATGACATCACAACATTGTGCTACATTGTGGTCATGAAGCATTGGGAAATCTTAAAGTGGAAAGGAGAGCACAATATTGCAATGTGTTGTTGTGTTGTGGTTACGGTTTCTTGTGCAAGAAAAAGGTAAAAACTCATTGTCGTGTCATGATAGAAATCCACATCGTGATCATGGAAGGTCACAAAGAGCTTAAGCTGAAGAAGTGGTGCAACACTATGATATGTCACTGCATCATGACAGCCAAGGTTGGATCAAGTCAAAAGTAGAAAGAAAGGCGACGACATGTTCCTATGTTGTGACTGGGAAGATGAAAAAATATTAAGATGAACAATTTATGTGACACCACAACCTATCCCTATGTCATGATAATATAGGACCAAAATACTTCAAGGCAGAGAAGCATCACGAAGTCAATACATATTACTAGGTTGCAATTTTTGAGCTTTGGAAGCTCACTAATTTTAAAGTAGCATGACATCATGACATTCTCCTATGTTGTGACTGCTGAAGCTATGGAAGCATATAAGGTAAAATAACAGTGCAACATCACATTATGTTCCTACATCCTGATCATAAAGTTTTGAAAGGCTTCAAGGCAAGGAAATGGTGCAATTTTGTGATAATTTTTAGTGTTATAGCCACCACAGGTTTCAGGGGATAGAATCTTCTGTGAAGGTTTTAGTCTACCATGGTCATTACAGATCAATGGTGACAATTATTTTCAAGAATAGAGAACGAACCGGATTTAAGCTCATATCTACCACTTTCCCACATGCATGAAGCATTTAATATGTGGTCCCATTTTGGATTTATGGTGCTATATGTTTGTTGTAACAACTTTTGGAATAAAATCTATTTTTGATATTTTGATTATTGAACCATAAGAAATTTAAAAATAATAGAAATGACCTCTTGTGAAAGGGTTGTATCTTAGGTGTTTACAAGTTGCATGTACAAAGAGTTTTGGAGAAAGCAATATAATTGAGATCTCTGTTTTTGCCTTTCGTTTAGCATCTTGCAAAATATTTTTGGCAATTTTGCACTTCTCCACATTGGAAATGTGAAAGAGCATTCACTCCAAGGATGGGGCGAACGCTCTGTTCGCCTCATATTAGGACAAATGTAATAACAAAAGGCAATAAAAGGAATGTTTGATAATATAAAAAGGGCATGATAAATCAAAATTGTGTTCACCTTGGTTGAGGGGTGAACATCCCATTCACCTCTCCCATGGGTGAACGTGCCCCAACATTGAAATGCGATCGCATTCACCCCTCTCATGGGCGATCATACTGTGAAGACAAAGAGTGATCACATTCACCCTGGTTGAGGGGTGAACATCCCATTCACCCCTCCCATAGGAGAATGTGTCTCATGAGCTAAACGTAATCATGTTCACTCCTCACATGGGTGAACGCATTTTCAAAAGAAAATCATGCAAGCGCACCAAAAAATAGAAGATGGGCGAACATGATTTTTTTTGAAGGGCGGATATGATTTTGAGAAAAGGGTGAATGCAGTTACGAATATAAATTTGTTCAATTGTGAAGCTTCACCACAGACCATGAGGGATATAATCGAGATTTTAGAAGCACCTAGAGCAAGTTTTTGCAAGCATTAAATAACGATGGCAATGAGTAACTCAGATTGTGAATCCCAAGTGAAGAAAAAAGCCATATTAGAAGCACAGGAGGATTTTCATGATTTCCAAAGCAGGAGTATATTTTCAAGGTATTTACTGTCTCTTAATTTTCTATGCATTGATGCCCATAATACTGATTTCCGAGGAATTTTCCCTTGAATGATGGAGCACTCTTCCAGAAGGATGGATTTTCAATATTTCCAAGGAGGAATTTCTGCACTTTTGTTCCTAATATGCGATCATTTTGTTCTCATGTGCATTTTATGAAATAGGTGAAATCCTTTATAAATAGTAATCAAATTTCTATTGTAAAAGGAGGTTAGACAATTTTGCAAGAAAATTGCATAAGTTCTCTGCATCAATAGAAGAGACTTGGCTTCTAAAATTTGCAAGTATTCTTATGTGTGTGATTTCCTTCTATTTTAAAGCATTTCTATTTATTCGCATGTTCCTGTTATTAAGTTTTAAGTTCTATTTCTGGATTTAAAACATTTCTAGTGAGTGAGTGAATTTTGGACTACGATCTGTAGGATGTCTCTGCAAAGGTGTGAGTGAAATTTTGTTACTTTTCTTCTGTTACATGCTGTTATAAAACTTGGTGGAATTTTTGCTGCTAGTCCACCCCAAGTCCTACATTCCGGCCTGTGGCCATATTTCCCATTTCTTTCTATATTTTCCAATTTCTTTCCTGCATCTCTAGTCTTCAACCAGTGTAGGATTTAGTTTGGGAGACATCCTTCTCTGGAGATTGACATGGAGGACATTCATTTCCTTCGGTCATTCAATTTTGGCCATATCTAGGGTGCATAAATATAGTTTTTTTTTATTAGGTAGATATTTGACCAACATTTTTTGGCATGCCCAGTGGGACCTCAAAAAGTTCCACTTTCAACAATATTAAGGTTTGATGTATATATAGAACATCTGGCAACTTGATTACACCCAAAAATCTGCAAGCATGAGGACAACGAAATTTGTGTCTCATGAATACAATATTTAAGGCCAAAAATCTAGATCATAAAATTTAGTTCTACATCCAAAGGCTAGGGGAACATCCTCAATTATCCACTTTACATCATACATCTTCATTACCTCATATATCCCATATACTGTCTGTTACATCCTCATGACTAGCTAGTGTATTTTTTGCTCATGCAAGCCCAGGTAGTACTGCCACTAGCCTTCCCCAAGTTCTGTCTCACATGAATGCTAGTGTTCCTCAAGCTCTACTTCATATACCAGTCCATATGGCTCAGAATCCACCACCACAATAGCCACCTAGGTAGTTCCTAGAATGGAATAGCTTAGGGGATTTAAACTGACAAGCACAAAATTCAGTGCCTCAAGTTGCTTTGAAGGCTTTGTTGACCTATGATGGTACTAGTAAAATAACCTATGAGCATATTCAAGATGTAGCTTCTTTGGCTATGATCCATGGAATAATAGACGAAGACGTGATGGTAAAGTTTTTGGTATTATCGCTGAGAGGAAATTTTTTGTATTGGTACCAATCGCTGCAACCTGGCACTATTACTTCATGGGATCAGTTGGTGGAGCTATTGAATAAAAAACTAATGAACAAGCTGACCCATACTCCTTGATGCATCAGTTTACAATGATTCAAAGACATCCACAGGAGGAGATAGTCAACTTCAATGTCAGGTTTGCATGAAGTTGGTAAAGAGTTCCCAATGGTTTACAATCCACACATGAACAAGTGGTATTCTACTACCTCAGGGTATTTAACACTAAAATTGGTATGGTCGTGCAATAAGCCAATGTGACTACGTTTATTGATATGTACACTCAGGCACAGAAGGCTGAATCTGACTTAATTTCTATAGGTAGGCTTCCCCCAAAAACCTCTATGTCCATTCTTCCTTACCTCCCATAATATTTGTATTCAAGTGATTTTTTGTAGCCCATGCCTTCCATGTGCCTAGTTCTCTCATGGAATTCAAGTCCACCTCATATCACTCCAATACCTGCTCCACAACAACCAGCTCTAAGTTTTCCATAGTTTCTCGCTCAATCGGTACCCCAGCTATTGATATTCGTTCCTTTCCCAACATTTCCAGCACATCCGACCCTATTGCCTTTATCCACATTGCAAGCACCTCTACCTTTGCCAGATCTACCCACATATTCTAATCTTAATACTTTTACGATATTATTGCAAGAAGTAAAATCTAATAACTAAGCTTTGAGGCTGAATTTTGGTCGAGAAGATTTCAAACTCCGTTGATTACTCGAGAGTAGGCATCCACTAGTAGAGGCCCTAAGAAGAGCACAACCATACTAACAAACGAGGAGGCTAGCACAATATAAAAGGTATATTGGTGTTCAACATGCAATGATCCTCATGGAGAAGAGACCTGTATGATGCATATGAATTACGTGCAAATGCTAGCGAAGAGTTTGGTCATTGGATAAATCAATATGATCAGGGAATATGATCATAATTTTATGATGCCATATTTGGAGCAAGTTTCGGTTATTACGATATATAGGAAAAAACCAATAACAATAGATCCAGTTGAGCTCAAACCTTTGAAGGTGCCCACAGAGCCAAAGGTGCAAGATGGGAAAGGGCAACCTCTAGCGAAAACACATGGTATAAGGATTAAGGAGCAGAATTCTATCAAGCTGAAAGATTTACTACCTAAGCAAGCTCACGAGAAGACACAAACTAAGGCATCAACTTTGAAACCCATAGCGGCTACTAAAACAAAAATTAAAATAAAAGAGCAGGCCAAGGAGCGAATCAAGTACCCATCATTGACAAAGAGACAAAGAGTAGAAGCTACTCAGTAGTACTAGGACAAGTACAAATGGGTTACAAAAGAGAAGGCTTTGACCGTTTCAAATTATAATATTATGGAAGAAATGAAGAAGATACCCGTAAAAGTAAGCTTGTATGATGCACTACAGTTGCCAGGGCAAATTGACCTATTGCAAGAGTCCTTAAATATTGCTAAAGACCAAAAGAAAAATTCTTCTCAATTAGTCTTCGTGCAAGCGCTACCAACTTTAGCAACAAGAAAAAATAAACCGACCCCATTTTATTTATCACTCAGAATGGAGGGATGGCTCGTACACAATTGTATGATTGATTTTTGCGCTACGACTACTATCATGCCAAAGGTAGCATGTGAAGTGATGGGGATGGAATATACAAGGAGTAGCCCAGGAGTGTTGCAGCTTTATGGGACTCTAGTCAATATAGTGGGAATAATCAAAGATATTCCCATTGTCATTCATAGTATGCCATAAATCACAGTAATCCAGGAAGTGGTAGTGGTTTACCTAGAGCCATACTTTAGCATGTGCCTATCAAGGGAATTCACATGAAATCTAGGAGGATATATTTCCTTAGACTACTCGCATTTGGAGATACCATTCAAGGGGAAAAGGATTTTCATTCACAATGAAAAGCCATCGCATTTTCACATTGAAAAGTTGGAAGAGGAAGAAAAAGCTTCAGGTACATTTAATATGATGACTAAAGAGCTAGAAGAGGTTCACTTTATGAAAGAAGCATTGGGTGAACTTCACTTTGAATATGATTTTTCTCTTATATATTTTAATGGAATGATCGAAACAGACATTGGTTGTTATTCAATAACCAAGTTCGAGCAAACTAAAGAAGAAGTCCCTGATTCCCAGGATCCTGATACAGACCAATTGTGGAAGCTGTATTTTGATGGTGCCAGATGTAAGAATAATGTAGGAGCTGGTGTTGTGTTGATCTATCACAAGGGATTGTAGAAAACTTATTCTTATAGGTTGACTTGGAGTTTCATAAATAATGCAGCTAAATATGAAGCATTGTGACTTGGACTGAAGAAGGCTAAAAAGTTGGGTATCAAGCAGTTGCAAATTTTTGGCAACTTCAAGCTTATTATTAATTAGATTGCAAATAAGTGTATCAAATTATCACAACCTGAAAGCCTATCACAACAGAGTGTGGGATCTATTTTAATCCTTCACATCTTTGAACATTCAGGTGATTTCCTAGGAGCAGAACAAACATGTAGATATTATAGCGTACCTCGGTGTAAATTATTCTCCCATAGAGCAAGTGGTAAAAAATCTTAAGACTATCAGATTGATCTATTGACCTTTAGTTTTGGATAAGAATATTTATTGGCAAGTATTTGAAAGTGATGAACAAATAGTCAATTTTCTACTTAGAGAAGTTGTTAGTGCACAGATAGGGTGCTTGCTGAAGAAGAAAAATAAGGAATGATCCAATTGAAGAACAATCATATTACTAGAGGTTTGATTTCACTGGAGAGTTTATTTGATCAAAATTATAGGTTGGAAAAACACAAGATCAAAGTTGATGCAAAGGAGTATAAGGAATTATAGCTAGAGCCTGAAAAGATCATCAAAATCAAAACTAATTGTGTCCCTAAGGAGTTGGAAGATATTAAGAACTTGTGTTATAAGTACCCTGACATCATGACATGGAGCTATCAATATTTAAAGGGATATGATAAGAATGTGATTCAACATACCATTGATTTGTAGGAGGGGGTGACACCTTTTCGGCAAAAGCAACACCCTGTTAATCCTAAAATCAAAGTACTCATGAAGGCAGAATTTTTGAAGATGTTGGAGGCAAAGATAATTTATCCAATCAAGCACTCAACATGGGTGGCAAACCTGGTCCCAGTACGAAAGAAGAATGGAGATATTCAGTTGTGTGTTGAATTTCACAACCTAAATCAAGCATCATTAAAATATCATTACCCTCTACCACAAATTGATCAAATCCTTCATGTGGTGGCAAGTGCGCAGCGATTTTCATTTCTAGATGGTTTCTCTGGATATAATCAAATCTAGGTGAAATATGAGGATCAACATAAAATAGCATTCACCACTAACTGAGGCACCTTTGCCTACCAACGGATGCCATTAGGACTCTCAAATGTTAGTGCTACTTTTTAGAGGGCCATGGACATCACTTTAAGTGAGTTATTGAAAAAAATTATTGTAATATATCTTGATGACATGATTGTGTTTTCACATTGTAAAGAAGACCACGTAGCTCATTTGAGGTAGGTGTTCAAGAAGTGCCAAGAATTCAGGATTTATATTAATATGAATAATTATATCTTTGTTGTTAAATAATATAAATTTTTGGGTCATGTGATCTCACAAGATGGATTGGAAATACCAGTTTTGAAGCTCTAATGAAGTTGTCATTGCCTTCTAACAAGAAGGACCTGCAATATTTCTTTAGTCAAATAAATTTCATTCGTAAGTTTATTGTTGACTTTGCTCAGGTTGTGAATCCCATGATGGAGATCTTAAAAAAGAACACTGAGTTTAAATGGATAGAAGCCAGAAGATGATATTTTCAAGAAATCAAATAAAGGATCTGTTGGCATTTTTGCCACATTGATTCTCATTGATTAATGCATTAGTGTATTATTGAAAATCTGACCTTTAATATCAGCTTTGATGCAGCTTTGGCGAAAAAGAAGAAAAAATGAGCAAAAAATAACTAAGTCTAAAAACTGCAGCGATTCGCTGACATGTCGCGAAATCGCGGTCAACACAGTCAACGCAGGCAGGTTGGGCGGAACCGTCGCGATATCGCGACGTGTTCCAGAATCGCGGGTTGGTCGGCCTCAAAGACACAAAGTTGAAAACTTGCAGCGCGTCGCTGACATGTCAACGAATCGCGACACTGGCGGCTTCGAAGGGGCAAGTGCCAAAACTTGCAGCGATTCGCTGCATGTTCGAGCGGAGAAGAGTCCAAGGCAAAGATGCAGTGCATCACGATGGAAAATGGCAAAGGGTACGGAGAAAGAAATGCGTAGCGATATCGCTACCCGTAGCGAAATCGCGGGTTTTGACCAGAAAGACAAAGTACCCGAAACATGTAGCGATATCGCTACATGTTCCGTTTTCGTGCGATGTTTGGCAGAGAAGACCCAAGGTTAAAAGTTGCAGCGACGCGCTACCTGTAGCATTTTCGCGATGGCAAAGTGGCAATTGGTACGGAAGGAGCAAAACGTAGCGATATCGCTACATGCTTCAAAATCGCGGCCATTTTGGTCCAAGAAGCAAAGGAGCAGTAAGTTGTAGCGATTCGCTGCAATATCAACAATAAAGCCAACTGACATGAATATGCAGCGAAATCATGCAAGGGATGAAAATTGATCAAAAAGCATGAAAATGGTTAAGTGCTCAAATTGGTAGCGAAATGGAGACAAGGAAGAATTGAAGACATTCAAGTGCAAAAGGTGTTATGTTTTCGCGGACCGTCTTCAAGGCCGTACAAGGTGCTCGAAACATGTAGCGATATCGCTACATGTTCCATTTTCATGGCGTTGGCTCAAAGTGGGGCCGTGCGTGAGTTTTGAAAGGTATAGAAATGGCGATTCGCAAGTTCTGGTGACAAGGGGAGTGCGAAGGAATCATGCAAAAAGAAAAGGCGTCGATTTTGTGACCCATCCGAAGACCGTACAAAGTGCCAAAAAGTGCAGCGATGCGCGCATGTTCCATTTTCGCGGTGCAGGAAGGAAGGAATAGCCAAAGGCCGCAATGCGTAGCGATATCGCTACATGTGCCATTTTCGTGGGATTAAGCTAGCGATAGAGAAGACAAAGCCGAAGATGTAGCGACAGCGCGACAGGGAGCATTTTCGCGGGTGTAAGTGACAAAAGTGTACGGCATGAAAATACGTCGCGATTTCGCGACCCGTCGCGTTTTCGCGACCTGCGACAGTTTCCCGCCAAAACATAGTATGAACGGCCGAGGAGGTTTTTTGAGTTTTCGATGATTAAATGCTGCCCCAAATTAAATGTTTTGTGGATTTCCAAGGTAGTCAAAGTAAAAGACGCGCCCAGGCCACCAAGATTGAAGATTTAATGCATTCGAGGCTACTGTTCGTGGATTGTCGTAATGGTTTCATGCACATGTTCGAAGAATCAAATTTAATGAAGGACCGCGAACGTTTCATTGCATTTAATTTTTGTTTCTTCGAGGCCGTAATCAAGGGATCGTGTATGTAATTTCCAATGCAAAATTGTAGATCACGAGGAGGATGGTGGCAAACATTTAATGTTGTAGAGAGGACGGACCTCTATAAAAACCAATGTAATTCTCATTTCAAAAGGTTGGGAAAAATTCTCTGCTAGAGACTGGAGATGCATTTGCAGGAATAACAGAGTTGGCTTCTAATTTGTCAAGCGGTTGTATGGGTGATTTCCTTTCTGTTCTATTGCATTTCTAATAGCTTTGTATTTCTTCATGGCTGTTGCATTAAAATTCTGCATGTTGGATTTATGTACCGTCGTGAGAGTATGATTTCTGGAATGTAGTTTTGGAGGGTCTTCCTGCATACATCGTGCGAAGGTTTAAGTTAATAATTTTTATTACTTGCCGTTGTTGCATTTTTAAGTTTCCTGCTGCTATTTTCCCGGTCTTATAACTTCGGCCTGTGGCCATATTTCCCATTTCTTTCTGCAGTTTTTAAATCTCTTTCCTGCAACCCTTATCTTAAACCAAGTCTAGAATAGTGAAGGGAACCAGCCCACTCTGGAGATTGGTCTGGAAGCCATTTCTTGCTTCCAGCCTTTCAATGTTGGCCAGGTCTAGGGTGCACTTGTAAAATCCTTTCCTGTGGCAGATTTTGGACCAACAATTTTTGGCACGCCCGGTGGGACAGATTGTCTCCAAGAATTCATAATCGGTGGGATAAGCATAATTTTCCAAAGTGATAACCCCACCGGTGCCACTTTGCACCGGCGATTTTATTTGTCTCTAAAAGATCCCATAGGGTCGAAGGTTTAATGTTCGCCTTCAGACTGTAAATTAGAGCATTTGGTGACTCTGTTGTTTTTGGTGACCCTGCTGAACCCAAAAATACTTCATGATCACAAGATCACAGTCAAAGAAATTTGGCGATCTTGTTCAGTTTTTTGAGCTCGATAGTTCGAGAAGTGGTGAGCATTCTAGATTAGTTTCCTCATCCCTTCCATCTTCTCGTGGTACAAATACCCAGTATTGTTGCTAGTGTTGCACCCCTACAAGTTCCACCAATGGCACAATTTCCTCCACCCAAAAAATTCTTGGCATGGAATAGCACTGGAGCCTTGAATCTGCAGGCTCAGAATCTAGTACCTCAGGCTGCACTGAAGGCTTTGCCCACTTACGATGGTACTGGTAAAATAGCCTATGAGCACATAAATGATGTGGCTTCCCTGGCTGCTATCCATGACATTACCGATGAAGATGTGATGATCAAATTGTTAGTATGTTCTTTGAGAGGTAAACTGCTGTTTTGGTACAGAACTCTGCCTCCCGGCACCCTAACATCATGGGATCAGTTTGGTGATTTGCTGGTGAAACATTTTCATGAACAGGCTGACCCTTTCTCATTGTTAAATCAGTTTACTGTCATACAGAGACATCCACAAGAAGAGATACCTGATTTTAATGTCCGGTTTACCAGAACTTGGCAAAGGATTCCTGATGGTATTCGGCCTGCTGATGAATTAGCTGCGATGTACTACCTCAGAGCGTTTCACTCAGATATCGGTCGGGCGGTTCGACAGTCTAATGTGGTAACGTTTCCAAAAATATTTGAACAAGCAATTAAAGCAGAAGCTGATCTGGTTGCTGTAGGAAGACTGCCTCCAAAGGTAACTATGCCTCTTATTCCAGATTTGCCTCAATATTTATATGGTTCACAACCACACCCCATGCCAGCTATGTATCCTACACCATCATGGAGCTCTAAAGCACCTCAGGTTGCACCTGTTCCAGCTCCTCAGTTGCCTGCTTTAACTCCTTTACCGCTCCCTGCACCCAGCATTCAACCATCTCCCGTTTCCACTGCATTTCCACAATTGTTGCACCACCGCCTCCTTTGCCCTTACCAAGACCTCCCCGCACCCGCAAACCCTGATCCATATACAACATTATTGCAAGAGGTTAAGTCTGCAAATTCTGCCATTAGAGCCATGGGAAATAAGATCACACTCATTGAGAGGAAGCAGGCTGAGAGAGATTTCCAGCCAAGGAGATTTCAACCTCCTCAAATTACTAGAGATCAAGTCGCCTCCACAAGCAAAGCACCTGAAAAGGGCTTAGCTGTTCTAGCAAATGAAGATGCAGCCCATGCAGATGGAGTATATTGGTGCTCGACTTGTAATGATCCTCATGGAGAGGATACATGTATGGTTCACTTAAATTATGTGCAGACCTTGGCGGCCAGCTCTTCAGGTGACCATGTTAATATGATCTCAGAAGCTGGTCATAGTTTGATGACTGCAGTGGAAGATCAAGTTTTAGTTCTAACAAGGACTGGAAAGAAGCCTATGAATGTTGATCCTGCTGACTTAGAGCCGTTAAGAGTACCGACTGAAGTGAAGAGGCCAGTGAAAGCTCCTGTGCCAGCTCCAAAGTCTTTGCCCAAAGATCCAACTTTTAACAGAGTTCAAGAAAAGGCAGCAGCTGCACCAGTAAGATCAGAAGCAGAGGAGCAGGCACGTGAAAAATTGAAATATCCATCACTGACCAAGAGGTTAAGAGTGGAAGCTACACAACAGTACAGAACCAGATTTGAGCAACCTGCTGAGAAGAAAAATTCTGCTGCAGCTTTCATACAATATTGTTGATGATCTTAAGAAGACCCCTGCTAAGGTAAGCCTTTATGACGCTTTGCAATTACCCGGTCAAGTAGATTTATTACAAGAGTCATTGAAATCTATGAAGGAGAGTGAAAAAGGGCCTACCCAGACCGTCTATGCCCAAACTTTAACCACCTCTGTTATCGGTAAGAACAGACCTCCTCCTTTTTACTTGTCATTGCAAATAGAAGGTTGGGTTGTACACAATTGTATGATTGATTCTGGAGCCGCAACCACTGTCATGCCCAAGGGAGTCTGTGAAGCTATGGGAATGGAGTATACCCGGAGTAGTCCTGGAGTTCCGCAATTGGATGGTACGCCCGTAAAAATAGTAGGTGTCATTAAAGATGTACCCATTGTCCTGCATACAATGCCCCAAATCACTCGTTATTCAAGAAATTGTTGTAGTAGATTTAGAGCCCTATTTTAGCATGTGTTTATCCAGGGAATTTACTGCAAAATTAGGGGGTTATCTCGGCATTAGATTATTCCCATCCTGGAAATTCCTTTTAAGAATAGACGTCTCATAATACAGAATGAAAAGCCTTCCCCTTTTCACATTGAGAAGTTGGAAGATGTTGGAAAAGACATGCAGTCGGTCCATATGCTCACTGAAGAGTCTGAAGATGTTGTTTTAATGAGTGAAGTTTTAAACAATCTTCAGTTGGAAGACCAGTTTTCAATGCTTAACTTCAATGCCATGATGGAGACAGAGATTGGCTGCTATGCCATTCGAAAACCTGAGACTGAGACAAAGCAGGAATTGTCTAACCCAGTTGATCAGACTGAGGTTACAGATCAGTTATGGCAACTGTATTTCGATGGAGCTAGATGCAGGAATGGTGCCGGAGTAGGTATTGTGTTAATTTCTCCCTCTGGTGTACAGAGAACTTATTCATATCGACTTACATGGAGTTGTACAAATAACGCTGCTGAATATGAAGCATTGTGCTTGGGTCTGAAGAAAGCAAAGAAGTTAGGAATAGAACAGCTCAATATTTTTGGTGATTCCGAGCTTATTGTAAATCAGGTCACAAATAGATGCATCTCAAAGCAGCATTATCTGAAAGCATATCGTAATCGGGTTTGGGATTTGTTTGAACTTTTCACCGCGCTTAATATTCAAGTCTGTTTCCAGAGAGATGAATAAACATGCCGACTTATTAGCATCTCTTGGAGCTAACTTTTCTCCCGCTGATCAAGTTGTGAACAAGCCCAAGACAAGTGAGAATGGTATACAGACCCGAGGTGCCGGATAAGGAAACTTTCTAGCAGGTCTTTGAAACCGATGAGCAGATTGTTAATTTCTTGATACATGAAGCTGCAGCTGTTGAAGGCAGAACTTTGGAAGATGAGGAAGCCGAAGGTCTTATTCAATTAAGGAATAACCATATTCCAAAGGGTCTAATAACTCTGGAGAGCTTGTTTGACCAACATGATCGTTCCAAAAAGCCTCGAATGGAGATTGATAGAAAGGAATACATGGAGTTAGAGCTTCAGCCTGACAAAGTGATTAAGGTTGGCACTGACTCAACCCCAGAAGAACTGCAGAAAATCAGGCAGCTCTGTAAAGAGTTTTCTGATATTATAGCTTGGAGCTATGAAGACTTGAAAGGCTACAACAAGCAGATTATACAGCATACAATTGAACTGGAAGAAGGAGTTAGGCCTTTTCGACAGAAACAGAGACCTATAAATCCAAAGATTGAGGCGTTGATGAAGGCTGAGCTTGTTAAAATGTCGCAAGCTAAGATCATCTATCCGGTCAAGCACTCCACATGGGTCGCCAATCTGGTCCCAGTCCGTAAGAAGAATGGAGATATTAGATTGTGCGTTGATTTCAGGAATTTGAACCGTGCTTCATTAAAGGATCATTATCCTTTGCCGAGAATAGATCAAATATTGCATGTTGTGGCTGGTGCACAGCGTTTTTCTTTGTTGGATGGATTTTCTGGGTATAACCAGATCTGGGTAAAAGATGAAGATCAGTTTAAGACAGCATTCACCACGAAGTGGGGTACTTTTGCATATCAGCGAATGCCCTTTGGACTGTCAAATGCTGGAGCTACCTTCCAAAGAGCAATGGATATTGCTTTCAAGGATTTATTGAATAGGATCATTGTAATATACCTTGACGACATGACAGTATTTTCACATAGAAGGGAAGACCATTGTTCTCACCTGAGGCTGATTTTTGAGAAATGCAGAGAATTCGGAATCTCCATTAATCCAAAGAAGTCTGTGTTTGCTGTAAAAGAAGGTAAGCTTCTGGGTCATGTGATTTCTAAAGATGGATTAGCAATTGATCCAGCCCGTGTTGAAGCCTTGAAGAAATTGACACTCCCTGCAAACAAGAAGGAACTTCAATCTTTCTTTGGACAGATAAATTTCATTAGAAAATTCATTGCTGATTTTGCTCAGGTTGTTAAACCAATGACCGAATTGTTGAAGAAAGATGCAGTTTTCCAATGGACAGCTCAAAGAAAGGAAGCATTTCAGGAGATCAAGGAAAGAATAGTGCAGGCCCCTGTCCTGATTAATCCTGACTACTCCAAGGATTTCATCTTATATGCAATTGGAGAAGATGACAGTTATGTTGCAGTTTTGACGCAAAAGGGAGATGATGGGAATGAAAGGCCCATTGCTTTTCTGAGCCAAGTCATTTTACCTCACGAAGCAAAGTACAATTTTATTGAGAAACAGGTATATGCTGTGATGAAATCCCTGAAGAAATTCAAACATTTTATTTCCCAGAGCAGGACATTTGTTTATGTGCTTCACCCAGATGTGAGAAATTTCATTCTTCAAGGAGAGTTGGGTGATAAACGTGCTGGCTGGGTCACCAAGATCCAAGAATTTGATGTAGAAATTCACCCAACTAAATTAGTGCATGGTAAAGCTCTGTGCCAGTAGTTAGCAAAGATGGCAGCATTTGATGTATGCGAAGATCAGGGAGAAGCTCTTGCCGGTAATGACAGTTTAATGAATTTCTTAATTCTGGAAAAGGATTGGACAGAGGACCTGATTGATTACTTCACAACTGGAAGATGTCCATCACAATTGACTGCTTCTCAGAGGAGGAGATTTCGGTTGCAAGCTCTGCGGTATGTTTTGTTTTCAGATGGTTTATTTTTTAAAAATATTGATGGTGTTCTTTTGAAGTGTGTTAAACAAGCAGACAAGGATAGGATCTTGGAAGAGTTCCATTCTGGTCTATCAGGAGGACATTTTGCAGGAAGACCGATGGCCTTGAAAATCATTCGAGCTGGTTACTACTGGCCGACCCTGTTCTCAGATTCTTTCAAGATTGCACAAGCCTGTGATAAGTGTCAAAGATACGCAGGAAGAGTAAGGAATGCAGCTCTGCCTTTGCATCCAGTTCAGGTTGAAGCACCCTTTCAGCAATGGGGGTTGGATTTTATTGGAATAATTGATCCTAATTCCTCATCTGGTCATAGATACATCTTAACAGCTACAGATTATTTCACAAGGTGGTCTGAAGCCATACCTACAAAGATGGCCAATCAATCTGTAGTGATTTCTTTTGTTGAGAGTTTGATTACACGTTTTGGTGTTCCGGACGCCATCATTACGGTATAATGGGACTCCATTCATTGGAGCTAAACTGGCTGAGTTTGCTAACAAGTTTGGCATTTTCCTTAAGACATCTTCCAATTACTATCCATAGGGAAATGGCTTGGCAGAAGTCAACGAACAAAAATTTGCTCAGAATTTTGAAGAGGTCATTGGGAGAGAACAAAAGATCATGGCACTTGTTATTGAATCAGAAGTTATGGGCAGACAAGATTTCCGTCAAGAAGTCCATTAAAACCTCACCATATGCCCTAGTCTATGGCAAAGAAGCAAGGTTGCCGGTTCATCTTGAGTTGCCAGTATTACAGCAGTTGCAGTCTTTTCAAGATGATGAGACAGACCTGAGTTCCTTGGATCTGCGAATAGCACAGTTGTTGGAATTAGAGGAGCAGCGTTCCAAAGCATATAATGAATTTGACAAGCACATGCAAGGGATTTCGAAGTGGTTTTATAAGCATTCTGCAGCCCGTCCATTCAAGACAGGAGATTTGGTGCTGAAATGGAATGAGAATAAAGCTAAACCTGGCAATCATAAGAAGTTTGATGCATTCTAGGAGGGTCCCTTCCGCATTTCCAGCACAGGTGCAGCTAATTCTTTCTATTTGGAAGACATGGATGGTAGCCCACTTCCAATTTCAGTTAATGGCTTTCATTTGAAAGCCTACTTTTCATGACTTCGCAAGTTCAATTTGAGTTTGTATATAATATAAAAAATATATATATATATAAAAAAAAAGGAAGTGAAGAAGAAGAAAAGAGTATGTATATATGTTTTGCCTTTTGTTGTCACCTTGGCTCTTGTTGCTTGTGGGCTGTAGGTGTTTGTTTCCCTTTTGTCCTTCCTTTCCCGACAGTTTGTGGCTTCCAAAGAATTCTTCTTTTCCCTCCCCTGCTTTCTATTTCCTTTCTTCATCTTCCTCTTCCTTCTTTTGTTTCTTTCTTCTTGCAATATAAAAAAACAAAAAGAATAAGCCACGACTGTTGTTTCTTCTCCCCTTTTCTATTTTCCCCATTTCTTCTTATCCCTTTCTTCTCAGTTTGGTTTTTGTTTTAAAAAGCATTTATTTTCCAGCTTAGTTCATTTTCATTTCACGCTTCAAAACTTCCATTTCTGTTCCATCCATTCGTTCATTCCATCTATTGCCGCTGGTAGTGTAGCAACATGTTGTTGTTATGTCTACTACGTCACTTTTGCTCCATCATTTTATTATTCACACCACTCCATTGCAGTCACCGCTTGTGCAATCGCAGGAGCTCACTCCACCATCACATTCCATTTCTTCAGTTTATAACCGCTTCTATGCAGGTTCTTCCGGTTCTAGTTTTCAGCAGCAGAAGAAGTTTTGCAGCAGTCCTCTGACATGTTTTGCAGCAGCCAACCTTCCTGTTCTGATATGACTCTGTGCCCAATGGACTAAGGCCTGGATTCTTGCATACAACAAGCTGTATACCCCGTGAGCCGCCAAGAATGTTGGCATTTTTGCCACATTGATTCTCATTGATTAATGCATTAGTGTATTATTGAAAATCTGACCTTTAATATCAGCTTTGATGCAGCTTTGGCAAAAAAAGAAGAAAAAATGAGCAAAAAATAACTAAGTCTAAAAACTGCAGCGATTCGCTGACATGTCGCGAAATCGCGGTCAACGCAGTCAACGCAGGTAGGTTGGGCGGAACCGTCGCGATATCGCGACGTGTTCCAAAATCGCGGGTTGGTCGGCCTCAAAGACACAAAGTTGAAAACTTGCAGCGCGTCGCTGACATGTCAGCGAATCGCGACACTGGCGGCTTCGAAGGGGCAAGTGCCAAAACTTGCAGCGATTCGCTGCATGTTCGAGCAGAGAAGAGTCCAAGGCAAAGATGCAGCGCGTCGCGACGGAAAATGGCAAAGGGTACGGAGAAAGAAATGCGTAGCGATATCGCTACCCGTAGCGAAATCGCGGGGTTTTGACCAGAAAGACAAAGTACCGAAACATGTAGCGATATCGCTACATGTTCCGTTTTCGCGCGATGTTTGGCAGAGAAGACCCAAGGTTAAAAGTTGCAACGACGCGCTACCTGTAGCATTTTCACGATGGCAAAGTGGCAATTGGTACGGAAGGAGCAAAACGTAGCGATATCGCTACATGCTTCAAAATCACGGCCATTTTGGTCCAAGAAGCAAAGGAGCAGTAAGTTGTAGCGATTCGCTGCAATATCAACAATAAAGCCAACTGACATGAATATGCAGCGAAATCATGCAAGGGATGAAAATTGATCAAAAAGCATGAAAATGGTTAAGTGCTCAAATTGGTAGCGAAATGGAGACAAGGAAGAATTGAAGACATTCAAGTGCAAAAGGTGTTATGTTTTCGCGGACCGTCTTCAAGGCCGTACAAGGTGCTGAAACATGTAGCGATATCGCTACATGTTCCATTTTCTGGCTAATTATGGTTTAAAGGATAGAAAATGCGGTTCGGCAAGTTCTGGGTGACAAGGCGGAGTGCGAAGAGAATCATGCAAAAAGCAAAAGGCGTCGCATTTTCGCGACCCATCCAGAAGACCGTACAAAGTGCCGAAAAGTGCAGCGATGCGCTGCATGTTCCGTTTTCGCGGTGCAGGAAGGAAGGAATAGCCAAAGGCCGCAATGCGTAGCGATATCGCTACATGTGCCATTTTTGCGGGATTAAGCTAGCGATAGAGAAGACAAAGCCGAAGATGTAGCGACAACGCGACAGGGAGCATTTTCGCGGGTGTAAGTGACAAAAGTGTACGGCATGAAAATACGTCACGATTTCGTGACCCGTCGCGTTTTCGCGACTCGCGACGTTTCCCGCCAAAACATAGTATGAACGGCCGAGAAGGTTTTTTGAGTTTTCGATGATTAAATGCTGCCCCAAATTAAATGTTTTGTGGATTTCCAAGGTAGTCAAAGTAAAAGACGCGCCCAGGCCACCGAGATTGAAGATTTAATGCATTCGAGGCCGCTGTTCGTGGATTGTCGTAACGGTTTCATGCACATGTTCAAAGAATCAAATTTAATGAAGGACCGCGAACGTTTCATTGCATTTAATTTTTGTTTCTTCGAGGCCGTAATCAAGGGGTCGTGTATGTAATTTCCAATGCACAATTGTAGATCACGAGGAGGATGGTGGCAAACATTTAATGTCGTAGAGAGGACGGACCTCTATAAAAACCAATGTAATTCTCATTTCAAAAGGTTGGGGAAAAATTCTCTGCTAGAGACTGGAGATGCATTTGCAGGAATAACAGAGTTGGCTTCTAATTTGTCAAGCGGTTGTATGGGTGATTTCCTTTCTGTTCTATTGCATTTCTAATAGCTTTGTATTTCTTCATGGTTGTTGCATTAAAATTCTGCATATTGGATTTATGTACCGCCGTGAGAGTATGATTTCTGGAATGTAGTTTTGGAGGGTTTTCCCGCATACATCGTGCGAAGGTTTAAGTTAATAATTTTTATTACTTGCTGTTGTTGCATTTTTAAGTTTCCTGTTGCTATTTTCCCGGTCTTATAACTTCGGCCTGTGGCCATATTTCCCATTTCTTTCTGCAGTTTTTAAATCTCTTTCTTGCAACCCTTATCTTAAACCAAGTCTAGAATAGTGAAGGGAACCAGCCCACTCTGGAGATTGGTCTGGAAGCCATTTCTTGCTTCCAGCCTTTCAATGTTGGCCAGGTCTAGGGTGCATTTGTAAAATCCTTTCCTGTGGCAGATTTTGGACCAACAGGATCACACAAGCTCCAATTTTGATTAATCTCGATTATTCAAAAGATTTCATTCTCTATGCATTGGGTGAGCAAGAGAGCTATGTTGCAGTATTGACACAGAAGCAAGAGGATGAAGAAGAGAAGTCGATTGCCTTATTTATCCAAGTTAATGCACCACATCAGGAGAAGTATAATTTCATCGAGAAACAAGTGTACGTGGTAGTAAAATTGTTGAAGAAGTTTAGACACTTTGTTTCCCAGAGCAAAACTATGGTTTATGTTATACATCCTGATGTTCAAAACTTCATACTCCAAGGAGAACTAGGTGATAAAAGGGCAGGCTGGGTCTCAAATATTCAATAATATGATGTGGAGATCCGACCAACAAAGCTAATTCGAGAGTAAGCTTTATGCCAAGAGTTAGCTAAAAGTGTTGCCTTTGAGTTGTTGGATGTGGTGCATGAGGAGTACATTGGTGAGAACATTTGCGTGAATAATCATACTGTGAGTGATCATGAATGGATAGAATAATTGGTTGATTATTTTACTTTAGGAAGATACCCAACTCACCTTTATGCTTCGTAGTGATGGAGGTTTAGGTTGTAAGCACTCAAATATGTTATGTTGCCTAATGGACTGTATCACAAGAACATTGATGGAATTCTTCTCAGGCATGTGAAGTAGTCTGAGAAAGATATAATATTGGAGGAATTTAATTTTGGGCTATCCGGTGGTCACTATGCAGGCAGGCCCATAGCTTTAAAGATTATCTGAGGGCTATTTTTGGCCCACTTTGTTTTTCGATGCTCATAAATTAAGTCAACATTGTGATAGCTGACAATGGTATGTTGGCAGAACCATAAAAGGAGCATTACCTCTACGTCCAATTAAAGTGGAAGCACCTTTTTAGTAGTTGGGTCTTGACTTCATCAGATTCATTGATCCATATTATTCTGCAAAAACCAAATATATCTTAACAACAACTGACTATTTCACTAGATGGGAGGAAGCTATTCCTACCAAAAAGGTAGATCAAGCAACTATTAACTCTTTTCTAGAAGGGATAATTACTCATTTTGGCATCCTAGATTCAATTGTAATTGATAATGTAACTCCATTAATTGGGGTAAAAATCACAGAGTTCACTAGAAAATATGGCATTTATCTAAAGACAACATCCAATTACTATTCGCAAGGGAATGGGTTGGCCGAATCTACCAATAAAAATTTGTTGCAAATTTTAAAAAGGATGATGGGCAGTAATAAAAGAAGTTGGCACTTGTTGTTGACCAGGTGCTTTGGGTGGATCATATCTCAATAAAGAAATCTATTAAAATCTCTCCATATGCCTTGGTTTATGGGAAAGAAGCCATTCTTCCCACTCATATTGAGCTTTTGGTTCTCCATACATTGCAACTTTTTAATATGAAGATGAATAATATGATTCTACGAGTGCTAGATTGGCACAATTGTTGCAGTTAGAAGAGGATAGGGAGAAGTCTTATAAAACATTTACCGAGCACACAAAAAAAATGTAGAAGTGGTTTGGGAAGAAAATGAATGAACGCAGTTTTTAGGTGGGATATTTAGTTCTAAAATTGAACAAGAAGAAGGCTAAGCTAGGAAAACACCACAAGTTTGATGCTATATGGGAAGGCCCTTTTCAAATTTCTATAGTAAATTCAGCAAATTCTTATCATCTTAATGATCTGTAGGGTTGTGACCTTCCTATTCTAGTAAATGGTCTTCATCTGAAGGCCTATATTCAATGATGATGTTCCGATGAGGTACCATCTTGAACATATGTAAATATTATTTTCAATATATCATTTGTTTTTAATTATTGATGCTATTCTTATATATATATATATAAGATAGTGTTGTATGCTTCCTAGTAAGCACACCTTTTGAGAATTAAATTGGGTAAGGTTACATTCTCCATCAAAGATAAAACAAGAAACGCTCCTAGGTGTTTTCACTCGAAAGCACAATACCACAGGTACTTACACAGGGGCAAATAAAATTAAAGCAAGGAATTTTTAAAAGCTTCGTTCACCCCTGGTGATGGGTATGATGACCATTCACATTTGGATCAAGGCGAGGTTGTTGGTGATGGTGTGTTCCATTTGGAGCGAAAGAATGAACATGAAGTAGAATAATATGTGCAAGTCACATTCGCCCCAAAGTGGGGTGACATGACTGTTTGCCCTAAAGGATGGGGTGAACACGTTGATGATTTGAATATTACCTTTGGGTGAAGAGGAATGCAATTTTGATAGCGCGTTCACCCCAGGTGATGAGCGCAATGGTCGTTTGCCCTTGTTTTGGGTGAACACATTGGGCAGAGCAATAAGGATTTGTCTTTTCTAATATATATCTAAAATAAAAAAAAGGGAATACATGCACTTTGTTTTTAAGAAGCTTTATTACTGTAATGAGCTCTTTTGAAGGAAAAATAAAAAATAAAAAAAGGGGCAAAAAAGAAAAAGATGTTTTTTTTAAGAAAAGCAATTTTATTTTTTCTAAATATGGGCAAATGTGTTGAAGAGGAAAATTTAATAAAGGGGGTTTTCGTAGTGGAAATTTCAAATAGAATTGAAGTCACCCTGAGATGAAGAAAGATGAAACCAGCTACTCTGATTTTTGAAAGATGTCATAAAAAAATATAGTGTGCGTCCATAAAGTGATTTCACCGAAGGAAAAAGGGGCAAGCGCATTTCTTTTTGGGAGTACGTTGCAAAGGCAATTGTGTCCTTGGCTACGTGGCAGCTAACAGAAAACATCAACATTGGTAAAGATGTGTTTTAGATGCATTTAATTTAAAAATGTGCACCCTATAGAATATTTATATTCCCAAGAAGCATAAAATATTTATCATTGGTTGTTAAGCGGTCAATTTATTTTTCTCAAGCAAGCTGTGGGCACCAGGGCACGATTTACAATATAATTATGTGGCAAAAAGGGCATGCTTTTTGAGAATTATTTGGTAGTGAATCAAAGGAAAAACCATTGGAACATTGGGAATGGTGTTGGGCTAGTGGATCAATACCCACATTCTCCTGAAAGCACTCAAGATTAATTTAGCATTTATTTTGGTAGTTGTGGAAGTGCTCTATATAAAGAATGAGGTAAAATCTTTAGTTTATTTTTCTTTTAAAATTTTACTATTGTATATTTCAAACTGTATTTGTAGAAGTGCCCAAAGAGTGTTTAGAGTATTTATCAGAGAAATGATATAATGGGAAAGCGAAGAAAAGATCCTAAGGAGGTTGTAGAGGCGACAAATTCCAAAAAGTCAAAAAATAAGGAAGGAGGCTCTAGATCAAAAAGAGCTCAAAAAAATGACTACGTCGACTTGGATCCATACGAAGACACCATGGTAGAGATTGGTGACTGCCTAATCACCCACAAAGGTATGGAGAGGTTAATATAGGATGTTGAGTTAGTAATAAACCAAGGAGTGACATCACACAACTGGCTGATGGGGCCCTATTATTCGTAGTTGTTCTGGTGCATGTGCCCACCTATTCACTCATATCCCGAGCTAGTATGGCTCATTGCTCAATTTTACGATCCTTTCACTAGAGCTGTAGGGAATACTAGAAGGGAAATTATTTTTACCATTACCCTATATGAGGCTCAAGAGGTATTTTCTTATGGATTGAAGCCCCCTTCTTATGCGGTTAATAAAAAATTGCATACTGATGAACAAGAAGACAGATATGTCTCCACAGTGACAATGTGCTAATTTATGGAGACTCAGCTAATTAAGGAGTCGTCAATGGGGAACCTTCCCAATTTTTTGAAGTTGCTTTTAGATTTCAAGAGCTTAGGCATATATTTGATGTTGGCATGGGTCGTTTGTTTACCTTCAGACAAAATTGTGCATAAATGGCAAGCGGCCTTAGCACAATGCATTTGTCGGGTAGAGTTCTATTCACCTGCAGCTATGAGACGGGGCAATAATCCAATTTTAATTAATTGGGATGACTTCATCTCCCAAAGGTTGAACTTTCAACTAGAAAATATGTAAATTGGGGAGTCAAGGTCATTCAAGCACTCTTCATTTTTGGTATGGTTTTTATTCTTTCAACTTTAGTGATGTTTTTCATTTATCGTAGTAACACAGGTGGGTGAGAAAAATGAACCCCTGCTAGTCTATATGTGGACTCTTGTTTTGTCAATAAGGGAGTCATTTTATTGTTTTAATATTTTGTTCTTGATCCCAACAATAGAATTACTTTGTGGCACATGTGAAAGGGTGCCACAGGAATTAAGAGATGTAGTTGTTGCATAGGAAAAGGGGGATATTTTTATGCTTACCTAGGGCATGGTAGTAAGAATTTTTGGTTTTACAGGTAAGCCATTTTTGTTGCCCTATTTTGCTACTGAACATATTTTTGCCATGGAAGTAGTGCGCTAGTTCGATTATGTAAATGATGTGTATGGAGCTGGGCATGGAAAGAAAACAACATGCAACATACTGTTTAAATTCGACAGTATAGAAGTGAGCCAAGTTGGATAGAATCAACTCCTGATAGTAGTATTGCAATACTTGGGATTGATAGAGCTACCACAATGCTGGAGGTATGACCCTTTGGGTAAGTTTTTAGCTATCATAAAGGCTAAATATTTTTATTGTTCCCATGGCTGGATATCCAAAAGAATATGAATAAATTTGATGGATCGATATGAATTTGCATATTGAAAAAATGATAACACTTCCACCATGGCACAATTATTATGAGCAAGAATTGAAGTATAATATGGTCTGGTATAAGTCTCAAATCCCTTTTTCAAGTTTATTCATCCAAGTGAAATAAATTGAGCTCGAATGGACAAATCAAAATATTATGAATTGATGGATAATGCAGGTTCACCGAGGGAAGCCAACTACTCTTTATGGGCTGAAGTTGGATGAATAATTTTTAGATAATTATGATGAGTATGTCGAATCATATCAGCTTACCACTTTCACCAATATTTTACTGCAAAGCTTCCAACACTCCGACAGTGACGAGGGAGAAATTGAAGGAGCACATCCAATGGCTGAGGAGGATATTCTAGAGAAATAGGAGCAACAATACGTGTTCAAATGGCGATCTTAATAGATAAAACAAAAAGCAGAAGAAGTTCCCACGTTAGAAAAGTAAATTTTTTTGAAAGAACCATCACTTCCCAAGGTGGAAAAAAGACCAAGGATTAGCATAGTAATTACTTATGTTGCTAATGTTGAAGTTGCTACAATTTCCATGATTCTGGCTATTTCAGTTGTAGTTGTTAATCCCTCACCCGTAGAAGTTCTCCTAGCTAAGGTTGTGTAATTATTTCTGAAGGTCCTAGAGTAGGTGGAGGGTCATCAGTCAGAGAGCTCCTAAGCAAATATAATAGAGGACAAAGAGCATGGGAATATTGAGGATAGGGTAGAAGCACAGTAGGAGGAAGTAATTTCACAATCACCCCTATCACAACGACACATGGTGCCTACCCCCAAAGTTACATCTTCTGTCCCTCCTTCTTCTTCCCCCAAGCATGTAGTGACTTTTGTTTCACTTCCACCTTCATTCGTCTCTATTTTTTCAATATTTGATATACCTTCAGTGTCTATTTCAATTCCTTCTTCTTTCATTCTTGAAGTCACTCTTGCTCCTTCCTCTATTCCTATTTCTTTGGCCTTCATTTCTTTTAGTTCGTATGCATTCGATCCAAATCCCTTTTCATGCCCTTCCCTTTCTACTACTGTCACCACCACCATCATGACTGTAAGTACGCAAGCTCCTCCCTTTTTAAGCATAACTATAGCCAAACTCGGTTCATCCATTCAAATCATCATTTTAGTTCCCCCTCTTCTCACCATCTCATCCACTTCTATTGAGCCTATCCGCTTAGATGTTTTGGTCCTAATAACCCCATTTTGAAGTTACAGATAGTTCTCGATGTTCAAGTGGTCCGAAAACAACCTAACATGGAGAAGATCAATTGGGTGCACTTGAGTTCTTCACAATGGTTGAAGAGCATGAGACACAAGGAAGCATTGGCACTGGCTTGTCCAATCAAGAAGGTTGCTTTTGATCCAGTTGCAATGGAGGCTCATACGACTAAACTCACTCTCTTGGTTCAAAAGCTGCAAAGGGAAATGCTGCCAAGCGACTACGTCAGTGAGACTATCACAGAAGATCTTACTAGGATAAATCTGACAGAGAATATAGGCAACATACAGGTTGACATGATCTCAGTATACTTGCATAGAAAGTATTATAAGGAAAAATATTTTGAAAATGAAAATAAAATTTTTGATCTCAAAACTGCCCTAGAAAAAAGCAGAGCACAAGAAGAAAAGACTGCTACTAAAAATGAATACTTGCACCAATAGGTTGGAGTGCACCTTAAATAACGAGATATTTCTAGGATAGAAATGCATAAGATTCAACTATAACTTGAGGATATGAAGAATAAGTTAGCAGAGAAGGCTACATAGACTACTGGTTTTTCACCAAAAAGCATCAAGAAGACCCATCTTCACTCAGCTCAGAACTACGAGAAGCTAGCCGCACAAGCAGTCTAGGTGTTACACTATTTATGGGAGGTGCAAATATAAATTTATCTTGGGCAACAGTTGATTGATAACACATAGGAATAGTTCGAGCCATATATGGAGATGGTAGTAAAGATTCGGGTCCTAATTAATGCCAACCTATGTATTCATCCTCTAAGTGAAATGGATCATTCCTGGTCAAAGACCAAGGTCACGCTACGTAGTTATTTCCAGAGAATGGACCTGGTAAGGGAAGGACAGATAATTCTCAACACCATTGAGCAAGAGCATGTCATTTCTATGACTCACTTTGAGACTATTGCTGAGTTGGAATTTCTAAACTTTACGAATGAGTGGGGTGAACCCTTGCCACTAGAACAACTGGAGGTACTCTAGAAGAAGTTTGTGGAATATACCTCTGAGATAGATGCATGGGAATAGCCTCTCACAAAAGCACACATGTTGCTCCTGATGCAAAAATATATGTGCTTGGAGCTATCTTGTATGAGTTGGCTCAACGAGCGAAGCACCTCAGCTTCACGAATTTTCAAAATCTTTGCTTTGTTTACAAGTCTCTTAGTGTCTCATGCATATTCACCACTCATGCTTGGGAGGAAGTAGTCAGAGCCTATGAAGTAATTTCTAAGACCATCAAAGAATATGAGGAGCAAGCAGTAGCAGAGCATGCAACAAAAAATAAAGCAGTAGAAGAAGCTGAGCGAGTCGAAGTGCTCAGGGTGGCAGCCAAAGCAGAAGAACAAGAGAAGGTTGAAGAGGAAGTGCACCAGAAGGCACCTACGATAAAGGCTCCAGCTAAGGATGTTGGAAATAAGACTCAATAAATACCCAATGGATAAAGGCTTGGGATTTCTTGCATCCATGCAAGCTGGATACCCCATGAGTCACCAAAAATATTGGAAATTTTGCACTTCGCCACATTCGAAATGTGAAAGAGCATTCATCCAAAGGATGGGATAAACGATCCATTCACCTCATATTGGGGTGAACATAATAACAAAAGGTAATAAAAGGAATGTTTTATAATATAAAAGGGGTATGACAAATCAAAATTGTGTTCGCCTTGGTCGAGGGCAAACATCTCATTTGCCTCTCCCATGGGCGAACGTTCCCCAACATTGAAATGTGATCACGTTCACCCCTCTCATGGGTGAACGTAACCTGAATATGAAGAGCAATTGCATTCACCCTGGTTGAGGGGCAAAAATCCCATTCACCCCTCCCATGGGCGAACATGTCTCATGAGCTAAATACAATCGCATTCGCCCCTCACATGGGTGAACACATTTTTAAAATAAAATCATGCAAGCGTGCCAAACAATAGAATATGGGTGAACATGATTTTTAATGAAGGGCAGATGCAATTTTGAGAAAAGGACAAATGCAGTTGTGAATATAAAGTTGTTTACTTGTGAAGCTTCACCACAGACCATGATGGATATAATCGAGATTTTAGAAGCACCCAGAGCAAGTTTTTGCAAGCATTAAAAAATGGTGGCAACAAGTAACTCAGATTGTGAATCCCAAGTGAATAAAGAAGCCATATTATAAGTGTAGGAGGATTTTCATGATTTCCAAAGCGGGAGTATATTTTCAAGGTATTGACTGTCTCTTAATTTTCTATGCATCGACGCCCATAATGTTGATTTCCTAGGAATGTTTAAACTTTTGTTCCTGATCTGCGATCATTTTTTTCTCATGTGCATTTAATGAAAGAGGCAAAATCCTCTATAAATACTAATCAAATTTTCATTGTAAAAGGAGGTTAGACAATTTTACAAGAAAATTAGATAAGTTCTTTGCATCAATAGAAGAGACTTTGCTTCTAAAATTTGTAAGTATTCTTATGTTACATGTTGTTATAAATCTATTAAGTTTAAAATTCTATTTTTGGATTTAAAATGTTGCTAGTGAGTGAGTGAATTTTGGATTGTGATCTGGAGGATGTCTCTGTAAAGGTGTGAGTGAAATTTTGTTGTGTTTATTATGTTACATGTTGTTATAAATCTTGTTGGAATTCCTACTGCTAGTCCACCCCAAGTCCTACATTCCAGCCTGTGGCCATATTTTCCATTTTTTTTTGCATTTTCTACTTTCTTTCCTGCATCTCTAGTCTTCAACCAATGTAGGGTTTAGTTTGGGAGACAACCCTCTCTGGACATTGACACGAAGGACATTCCTTTTCTTCGGTCATTCAATGTTGGCCATATCTAGGGTGCACAAACATAGTTTTTGTTGATTAGGTAGATATTTGACCAATAAATATGTATGTATGAGTGGATGAATGTTTCTATTTTAGCTAGATGAACGTGCATGACATTAATTTTGATTTTTTGTTTTCTGTGTATGTTTATTCTCTAGTCCTAGAACTTATAATCTACTAAGTTGAATGTTGTTTAAAATTACTCTTCATATGATTAATAATTTGTTGGTTTGTTAGGAGATTTTAATGGTTGCTTTGTTTCACAATATTTGTGCACTTCTTGTTGTTGCCCAATTGGTACCATCTTAAGTTCTAGATTTAGCTACATTTATTCTTTTTTGTACCCTTCTCCTCTAGTAAGATACCAAGTGAAAGACTCTGACTTAAATAGAATCGCAAGAAATATTAAGAATCACAGTTGGAAAACAGAAGGTAAACTCCTTATATATTAATAATGTATATTTAATATACCCAACCAAGGAGTGTGTGCTTGTGAAAGGGTGTGACCCCTTGTAAGTTAATATATTAAGATAATGATAATTGTATTATGTTAGGAGGGTCCTAACATGCCACCCCCTTAAAAGAGCTTTGTCCTCAAAGCTGGAAATTTGGAAATTGTTGTTGGATATCGTGAAGAGTTTCCCACGTCGCGTCTTCTAAAGGTAGACCTTTCCAATGGATTAAAACTTTCGTGATATCGCGAGTACGAAGGTGACGAGAGCGGCGATCCAAGATAGCTTCTGGTTCGACTAGAAGTACTCCATCATCGAAAAATTCAGGGAGAGTGGTTTGTGTCGTGATATGGGCTCCAACTGCGAGCTTAAGGCAAGATACATGAAATACGGGGTGAAGTTTGGAAGAGGGAGGAAGCTCAAGTTTGTAAGCAACGGTCCCAATACGTTGGAGAACTTTATACGGCCCGTAAAATTTGGGTGCTAACTTCTGAGAACCTTTTTGTTTAAGAGAGGATTGACGGTAAGGTTGGAGACGTAAGAAAACCATATCACCCTCGTGGAAACTACGTTCGCTTCTATGTTGATCGGCTTGCTGCTTCATGCGATGTTGAGCGGTGTGTAGGTTCTCTTTTAGGATCCGTAGTATGTCATCTCGAGTAGCGAGTTTCGTTTCCACCGCATGGACTTTTGTAGTCCCTGGAATATAGGAAGTGAGGGATGGTGGTGTTTGGCCATATAATGCTTCATAAGGAGTCATTTTGATGGACGTATGGTATGAAGTGTTATACCACCATTCCGCTAGTGAAAGCCACTTTACCCAATGGAGTGGTTGAGTAGAAACAAAACATCGAAGGTATGTTTCCAAGCATTTATTTACAACTTCTGTTTGGCCATCGGTTTGAGGATGGTAAGCGGAGCTCATACGAAGTTGAGTACCTTGTAATTTGAACAATTCCTTCCAAAAAGTGCTAGTGAAAGTTGGGTCGCGGTCACTAACAATTGTGGAGGGCATACCATGTAATTTAAAGATGTTATCTAGGAAGAGGTGGGCTATAGTGCTAGCGGTATAAGGATGAGCCACGGGACAAAAATGGGCATATTTAGATAAGCGATCAACGACTACGAAAATGGTTGTTTTTCCTCCTGATTTTGGTAGTCCTTCAATAAAGTCCATAGAAATATCTGCCCATGTTTTGGTGGGTATAGGAAGAGGTTGAAGTAATCCTGGAATAGCAAGGGTCTCCCCCTTTTGTCTTTGGCAAACTTCACATTCTTTTACAAAATTTTTGATGTAATTTTTCATTCCTACCCAATAGAAGGAGGTAGTGGCTCTTTTATAGGTTTTTAAGAAACCAGAGTGGCCTGCCAGTGGGTGAGGTATGTAACTCATGAAGAAGTTTTTCACGATAAGTTGAATTGGGGGTGAGGACCATCCTTCCTTTGTATCTTAATATATTGTCCTTCCAAGTGTATGGAGGTTTGCTACTAGGATTATGTTGAAGTTGTTGAATTAAGGCATGGATAGTAGGATCATTTATCCATTCTTCATGCACCTCATCTACCCATTTAGGAATAAGGGAGGAAAGAGCATGGACTTGAGGCATATCTTCAAATTTTCTAGAAAGTGCATCGGCTGCCATGTTGTCCTTTCCATTTTTATATGTAATTTCATAATCATAGCCAAGAAGTTTAGTAACCCACTTTTGTTGTTCCGGGGTATTAGTCCTTTGTTCCAAAAAATACTTCAAGCTATGATGGTCAGTGCGTATAATGAAATGTTGGCCAATAAGGTAAGGCCTCCAATGTTGAATAGCATGGACAATCGCCAACATCTCTTTTTCATACGTAGAGCGAGCTAGATTCTTAGGAGAAAATGCTTTGCTTATAAAAGCTAGAGGCCTTTCATCCTGCATGAGTACGGCTCCCATTCCTATTCCCGAAGCATCACTTTCAATGACGAATGGTTTAGAAAAGTTGGGCATGGCTAGAACAGGGGTGGTACACATTGCAGTTTTCAAGGTGATAAAGGCCTCATCCACTTTAGATGACCATTTGAAAGCGTTTTTCTTAAGTAATGTTGTTAGAGGGGCAGCGATTTTACCATAATTTTGGACAAATTTTCTATAATATCCCGTTAGTCCAAGAAACCCACGTAGACCTTTTAAGGTTTTTGGAATAGGCCAATTTTTCACCTCCTCAATTTTGCAAGGATCTACCATAACTCCTTCCTTTGAGACAATATGCCCTAAGTATTCAATTTCTTGTTTTCCAAAGGAACACTTTGACATTTTTGCATAAAGTTGATTTTCCTTCAAGATTTGTAATGCTTGTCTAACATGGTCCAAATGTTCTTCCCATGTTTTGCTATAAATCAAAATGTCATCAAAGAAAACTAAGATAAATTTACGAAGGAAAGGGTGAAATACCTTATTCATTAGACTTTGAAAGGTAGAAGGAGCGTTGGTAAGGCCAAATGGCATCACCAAGAATTCGTAGTGCCCTTCGTGAGTGCGAAAGGCCGTCTTAGGAATATCCTTTTCGTTGACTCGTATTTGGTGGTAGCCCGACCGTAAGTCTAACTTGGAAAAATAAGCTGCCCCATGGAGTTCATCTAATAGCTCGTCTATGACCGGAATAGGAAATTTATCCTTGATGGTCATTTTATTAAGCGCTCAAAAATCGACACATAAACGCCACGATCCATCCTTCTTTCTAACTAAAATAATTGGAGAGGAGTAAGGGCTTTTGCTAGGTCTAATGACTCCTGCCTTAAGAAGCTCTTGTACTAATTTCTCTATTTCGGTCTTTTGGAGGTATGGATAATGATAAGGTCTAATATTAGGAGGTTGATGCCCTGGAAGTAGTGGAATAGTGTGATCGTGACTTCGTTGTGGAGGTAGTCCTTTTGGTTCATTGAATACCGCCTTATGGTGGTCTAAAATATTTTGTAACTCTGGTGCCTCTTCTTCTTTGTGACTAGGTTGAATTGAAAATAATTGGGCGACCATTCCTTTGTTTCCTTTTCGGATAATTTTCTCCATTCTATGCGAGCTTACGATTTGGGAAGGTCCTGATTTTAGGCCTTTGATAATATAGGTTTGGTTCTTTGTTGTGAACTTCATCCATAGTTCATCAAATTCCCATTGGACTACGCCCAAGGTTCGTAACCATTGTACGCCTAGTACAATGTCGCAACCACCTAGGGGTAGGACGTACATGTCGCCTTTCATGTTATAAACCCCCATAGTTAGTTTTATATTTTTGCATTTTCCTTTGCATGCAATTTTTCTGCCGTTTCCAATCATCACTTCGAAGTTATTGCAAGGGTATATAAAACAATTTGCTTGCTTAGCCACCTTTGGATCGATAAAATTGTGCGTGCTACCAGAATCTAGGAGCACAGTAAGGTTTTGTTTCTTAAAATACCCTTTAACTCGCATTGTTTGAGGGGCAAAAAATCCGGCAAGGGCGTTGAAGGAAACCTTTGGTGCATTTTCTTCGTCACTTTCAAGTGTGTTGGATAATACCTCTACTTCGAGTTTAGGTTCCTCTTCGGTAGAATTCCCCCCATCTGTGGCATCTAGAATATATAATTTTTGTGAGGCACATTTATGATTTCTATCAAATTTCTCATCGCAATGGTAGCAAAGACCCTTAGCTTGTCTTTCCTTCATTTCCTCGAAACTCAGACGCTTAATTGGTAGAGCGGGGTTAATTTTGGGGGTTGTGTAGGAGTTTTGGGTTCTTCCATTTTGCATTGGTTTGGGGTTGGTATAAGTGTTTGATGGTTTCCCCAAGGTTGGTTTTGTGAACCGATTTCGTGCCTTGATTTTGTCTTTCGCTAATTTCGCCAAGCCGATGGTCTCTAACATGTTTGTAGGGTTATACATTTGCACCTCAATTCAAATTTCTTCTTTTAATCCATTGACAAAACATTCTTGAAAGAAGGCAACATCTAATCCGGATGTTCGATTAGCTAGCCTTTCAAATTCTGCTTGGTATTCGCTTATCGAAGTGGTTTGGCATAATTTAGTGAGGGCCCCTGTAAAGCTTTGAAACTTGCTAGGGCCGAATCACACTAATAGATTATGTGTAAAGGTTGACCACGTCGGAGTGCCGTTAGTTTTCTCGAACCATTGGTACCATTGGATGGCATCATTTTCCAAGTGGAAGGAGGCGATATGCACTTTTTGCATTTTCAGAATTTGATTTAGTGAGAAATATTGCTCTGCTCGGTAGATCCAGTTTGTAGGGTCTCCGCCTTCAAATTTTGGGAAGTCTAATTTGGTCGTCCATGGTAAAATGGAAGTTTGTGGACCTCCTAACATTGCTCGGTTTGATGACCCATTGTTGGTTGAATTTGAATGTGTTGTTGCCTGATTTTGACTGATAGCATCAAGTTTAACATCCATTGCAAATATTTTCTCGAAGAGTTCTCTTGTGTTACGGGCATTCTCCTCTCTTTCCTGTTTAACTTCTTCAGCGAGCCTTTCGTGTTTCTCATGAATGGAATCCAGTGATCGACGTCCGTCGGCCATAGCAGTTGGTTAGATGAGAAAAATTTGTTGCTATTTGTTTGGGCAAAAAATTTGTTTTAATTCTCTTTAATTGGCAAAATTCTGTCAAAAATTTGGGGCTTAATCCCAACAACTATATTTGTTGGTGCTCTCTGTTTTGTGATAGTAGCACTTATATATATATATATATATAAAAAAAAAAAAAAAAAATATTATTTGAACCGGCAAGAATTTTGGAGCTCAAGGCGATGGAGCATAAGGTGGGTGGAGAGCGTGTGGCGTGGCAGAGTCAACAAGCATGATGCGAAACACGAGGTGGTTAGCAGGGTGGCACCACAGAGGAACAGGGCGGCAAAGAACACAAAGCATGTTAGTCAGCAGGGCACAATAAGTGGCGGTATATGAGCCAGGAGACTGAGTAGTGGTGGCAGAAGCTGAGCGGTGGGTGGAAAGCAGGGTGGAGACTGAGTGAAAGCACCCAAATTTTGAGGGGTCAAAGTCAAAATAATGGCTGGACAAGTGTCGGTAGGTAAGGTAACTTTGGTCGTGTGAAGGTTTTTTGTGAAGCATGACCGAAGTCACAGCTTAGTCTAGGTGCTTCAGTGAATATAAGGGTTATAAGTTTTTAAACACGCCTGATGTGGGATTTTAATCCAGAATGCTTTTTAAAATTTCAACTTTCTTTCCCCCCCTCCGAGGTTGGAATAATTTTTGTCAGAGTTTCTTCTTCCTGAAAATGGAAAACCTTATAAACCTTTGGTTTAATTTAATTTTTGTCATCGTATTTTTGGAAAGTCACCAAAATTTTGACTATAAGCCTACAACGTATCAGTCGACGCCAGAAGGTGTATTTTGCTATAATTTTCAACATATTTCTTTTGCAGATCAAAAATTTTGCAGGGTTGGTGATGTTTCGCAGTGACCAAGGTGTTGGATAGTATTATTTTCCCTCTGCTTCACCAGAGAATGTCACAAGTGTTGTTGTGATATCATAATTGTTGTTGTTATGTCTGTTGATCGATGAATTCTGGTTTATAATTTGCTTACTTTGTCATTTTAGCATTTTCAATGTGTCAACAGGATCTTATCACGTAAGAGGAAATTTTTTTTTTTGCTTCACACTAGCTCTGATACCAAGTTGGTAATAGACCAAGTGAAAGACTCTGACTTAAATAGAATCACAAGAAATATTAAGAATCATAGTTGGAAAACAGAAGGTAAAATCCTTATATATTAATAATGTATATTCTTGGATGTCTTAAAAATAAAAAGTGATTGGGTTAATATACCCAACCAAGGAGTGTGTGCTTGTGAAAGGGTGTGACCCCTTGTAAGTTAATATATTAAGATAATTATAATTGTATTATTTTAGGAGGGTCCTAACATCCTCCCCCATCATAAATTCTAGCTATTTAGAACCTTACAGGAGCCAAAATTCTCTAGATATTGACTCGAATAAGCTCTACAACTTGCTTGTTCATTCAATTTTGGCCAAGTCTTGGGTGCACATTTCACCATAAGCATATTTTGGACCAACAATTTTTTGTATGCCCGGTGGGACCCGAAGGTCCCACTATATTTGTTAAACAGAGTCTAGTGATACTCTGTTTTGTGAAATTCATGCTCTATTCACTTGGTGACTCTATTACAATCATAATATATATCTATGCTATTTTTTTTTTCTAAGTATCAGCCCACCATGTGACCAACAATTTTTGGTGTTTGGTGGGACCCACATCCCATAATTTAGAATAAACCAAGGTTTGACGATACCCTATTTTGAGCATTTCTTCCAATCACTTGGTACTCTAATGCAAATCTAGATCCAAATCTAAAACTGGTTGCCTTTAAAATCCTAATTAACTTCTACCTTCCTAGAGGATCCAAGATCCCATGAGTAGTCTTGACCTCATCAATAGAGAAGTCATGCTCATATGGCAACTCCTACCTAAAGGAAGAGCCCTAGAATGTTAAAATATTATTGTCACACTAAGGATTGATGGCTCATCAAAAATACCCCCAATGGAATGATATAGGCCCCCTTGATATCTAACATTTGCACCATATTCCTAAGGTTACCTTGAATATTTTACCAAACTTTGATGGTATAGAGAAGACTATGTTTGAACATTATCAAGATGTAGCTTCCTTGGCTACTATATGTAATATCACATTTAAGGATGTGATTCTCAAATTTCTCTTTCTCTCCCTCAAATGGAAATCATTGTGGTATAGGTAATTAGAGGATCGAAGTATCTACACATGAAAATATTTTTTGTAAGCCTTCATTGATATCTTTGATGACTTTGGAGATCCTTTCATATTGCTTACTCAACTTTCCTTCATCAAATGAACACCCCATGAAAGTATCTTTGACTTCAATATCCAATTCAAAAGGATGTGGAGAAGGATTCAAAATTAATTTCAACCATCCCCTGCTCAAGTATATCTATATTATAAACGTGATTTCCACTATGATTTAAGCATTCTTATCCAGTAATTTGAAGAAAATAAGTTCCCACAAATTTTTAGAAAAGCCATCAATGCTGAAAAATATTATGATCCAAGAAAGGAAAATACCATCTAGGGAAAATCCATATCCTCTGCAACCTCCTATAATTTTGACTTATAAATATCCCCTGAAGGGGTCATGTCATGCCTATGCCAAGTCATAGGAGGTGACATTCCCACCAATTTTCAGGAACATAGATATCAAACCGAGCAAGGTTTGAGGATGAGGATTCAGAGACTAGTTAAAGAAGTTAGAAATATGGAAAGATAGATCTTACAAAATGGAATAAAAGATCTCAATAGTTGTGGGTTTTTTGCTCATCAACCTTAATATTTAGCAAACAACAGAATTAAGAACAAATTCAGAAAAGAGGGAACAACAAGATAATTATAGAAAATGGGAAAGTGGTCAAACTTTGATTAAGCTCCTATTCTATAATACATTCCATTTTGAGGAGGATGAATATCACTTTGATAAGGTTAGAGTATTTCCATTGATGGATAATATAATGGAATGTAATGCAATACAAGACTATGAACACATGAAAAATATAGGTAATGTGGTATTTCAATATGAAGAAGGTAGAAATTTGACATCCTATCTTCATCACCACAAAGCTATAGTACGAGTGATCAAGTGTTTGTTTGCAACCTCTCACTATAGAATCAGGCAGTAAATCAGAAGATATTAGAGGTATTTAATAGGTTGTATTTCCCTACTACAATAATTGAATAGAGAATAAAAATGATGAAATAATTTTACAGTTTTTTCAAAAACTGCATCCTAGTGTCTATGGGATTAAGGGGAGAGTTGTTGATGTTATATCAAGTGGATTTAATTGATGTTACCATTGGAAAACTTCCAAATACCAGTGGTACACTTATACAAGATGCCTTCCCTGCCATCCTAGAAATCCATCCCCCTCCTTTCTATTTATATCTTTTTTTGGAAAAATATATATTACATAACTGTGTATTGGATCTAAAGGTCCAAGTCTCAATTATACCCATGGAGATTTGTAGAAGTCTAGGTCTAAGCCTAGATATATAAAATCTAATAATATTACATTTCAAAGGAAATAAGTTTAAAAGAGTGGGGCCACTACACAAAGCACCAATGTTGATATGCTAACATCCAAATTTAGTCACAATTCAAGATGTAGAAGTAGTTGATGTACCTCCATTGTTTGGTATGGGATTATCCCAAAATTTGCTAAGATAGTTGGAAGGATGCATAACCCAGGAGCAGTATCAAATACTAATCCCACTAGCCAGAGAAGTCATTATAGTACCTAATCAAGT
Source organism: Wollemia nobilis (assembly GCA_028583015.1). Lineage (NCBI taxonomy): Eukaryota > Viridiplantae > Streptophyta > Pinopsida > Araucariales > Araucariaceae > Wollemia > Wollemia nobilis. The sequence goes on along the minus strand of JAQPPZ010001899.1, from coordinate 180,706 downwards.
TTTGCACACTTTTTGCATTAAGGTATATAAGAAACAAAGGATGAACCTGGTTAAGGATCCCATATATCAAAAGAAGATAAATTTTGGTAATCCATCGAAAGTGTGGTTAACTTAGCCTAAATATAATTTTTGGTTGTTTGGTAAAATATCACGTTATGGCTCTGTAACAAGTATTCAAAATCAATGGGGTACAAATGACCATAATATTATCCATTGGAAAATGGTAACTCACGATGCAAAGATGATTAAAGACCATAAAATATGGATGATAGACAAAATGGGACTCTAGGAGGAAGAAGATCTATGTACATCACTCAAAAATCTAATGTTCATTCACAAGGCCAGTGGAACTAAATCAGATGCTTGGTTGATCACTCATGACCAGAGTACAAAAATTTTAGAACAAGAACCAAATATAGAATGGGATCTTACTAGGGTTACTGGCAATTGGATACCATGGCAAGTTGATCATGAAGAAAGACTCAAATTTTGTACCATATGGTCTATGAATTGTAAGTTCACAAGGTAGGCTTACAAAAAAATCAAAGCTAGGCATGGGTACATATGTCACAATTTTGTGTACATAGTCGACAATTACATAAAGTGACTAACTACAATCATAATGAATAAGTAGGGTGGTTTCATGTTTGAGTGTGTGCCTTGCATCATCTCATACATACTCCTCAAAAAAGTAGGAATAAATTTGAAAAGTAGATTAAAAAAATCATGCTTCAGGGGATCAAGACTTCAACAAAATCAAATAAGTCATCTCACTTAGCCACTAAAAAAATGTAAAGAATAATTTTTTTTTTTCTGATAATTTTTCCTGAATCTATAATCCAATGGATAAATGTAAACAATTTTTAGAATAACATGAGGTGCACCTAAGGATACATTGTGATGAAGACAAGATCAATTAAATGTGTGCAAATGAAGGGTGGTATCATGCATTGCACGGTGTGATGTCACTTGAAAGTAGGAGAAACATGAGTGAAGGACTCAGCTGACATAGAGATAAATAGTTTAAGCAAGCCAAGCATTTTCAAATCCAATAGGTATGACTTTTCAATCATCAACTAATGATATTATTTCTCTCAGCTTGGTCATATATAAGGATGGATTCTCGTAAGAAATCAAAAGAATAAAATTTTAGCAGATAAGATGTGTTTGATAGTGCAAACACAAAGTTACAGATAAAAGTATGAGCAGCTGAATAAAGTTTTGTACACCTATACAAGCAAGCAAAAATGACACTAGATAAGCAAATGATTACCCTCAAAATAGGTTACCCAATGGCAACCTATATAATCTTAAAATACATTTGATCCCTAATGGATTATATATATATGAAGTATGTTATTATTGGAGGTTTTCTTAATTTGTGTACCTCCAATTCCCATATTTTATTTTTTTCTTTTCCTTATCTCTAGTACTCTAGTTTTGCTTCTTCTCATTCAGCTATAAATATATCACATTCTCTTCCCTTTTTGCTATCCTCCTTTTTTTCCAGTGGATTTTTATGTTGTGCTTTATCCTTATCCACTTCCTCTCACCACCTTTTTGTCATCTTGTACCTACCTCCTTCACCCTCATTTTATAGTTTTCCATGTATCATTTTGAGATTTCTGACTCCAACTTTGTATATCCTTTCTTTCTTACCCAATGGTGCAATTTTTTTAAGGAGTGAATATCCTGTTCCCCTTTCATTTCACTCAAACTTACCTTTTTGTCCTAATCTAGTTAATTCTTCCCATGTCTTCTTGGTTCCTTTTATACGTTAGAAAATGTTGGCCCTATGAGAAGGCAATTTGAGTTCTACAACCTTGCAAGTAAATTTCCTCTGAGTCACCAAGAATGTGGATGATTTGTGTATTCTCCTCACCCACCCCAATTTTTGTAACAAGAAGATCTAAGGCTATGAACATAGATGGAAAAAACAAGTACATCAAAAACCAGATATACTCCACTTCAAAGACAAGAAAAGTTGGAAGGAAAATTTTGAAGGGTTTGAATTCCTCAAAAAGGTGTGGCATTGCGATATCATGATATTGTGCTACATCATGATCATGAAGCATAAAAAAATATTAAAGCAAAAAGGAGAGCATGACATTGTGACATGTTGTTGTATCGTGATTGTGGTTTCTTGTGCAAGAAAAGGGTAAAAACTCATTGTAGTGTTGCAATGCAAATCCACATCATGATCATGAAAGTTCAAGAAGGGCTTAAGTTGAAGAAGTGGTGCGATGACATAATATGTCACTGCATCATGGCAACCAAGGCTGGATCAAGCCAAAAGTGGAAATAAATGTACGACAAGTTCCTATGTCATGACTAGGAAGATAAAGAATGCTCAAGATAAACAATTGATGCGATGTGTTGTAATAAAATAGGCCCAAAAGACTTCAAGGTATATAAACATCTAAAAGTCATGACATATTCCTAGGTTGTGGTTGTTGAGCCTAGGAAGCTTTCTAACTAAAAAGTATCATGATATTGTGACATTTTTCTATATCATGAATGCTAAAGCTATGAAATCATATAAGATGAAATAATAGTATAAAATCACAACATGTTTTCACATTACGATCATAAAGTTTTGAAAGACTTCAAGGCAAGAAAAGGGTAATGACATTGTGACAAGTCTCGATGTCATAACCACCACATGTTTCAAGGGATAGAATCTTCTACAAAGGTTTCAGTCTACCATGGCCATTATAGATCAATGGTGATAGATTTTTTCAAGAATAGAGAATGGACAAAATTCAAGCTCATCTCCACCACTTCCTCGCATGAATGAAGCATTTAATCCATAGTCCCATTTTTGATAGATGGGGTTGTATGTTAATTGTAATGGCTTTTGGAATAAAATCTATTTTTGGTATTTTGATTATTGAACCATAAGAGGATTATAAATAAGAGCAATGGAATCTTGTGAAAGGGTTAGCTCTTAGGTGTTTACGAGTTTGCATGTATGAAAATTTTTGGAGAAAACAATAAAATTGAGATCTTTGTTTGGCCCTTGTTCAACATCTTACAAAATATATGTATGAGTGGATGAATATTTTTGTTTTAGCTAGATAAATATGTATGACATTAATTCTGATTTTTGGATTTCTATGCAAGTTTATTCTTTGGTCTTGGAAATTATAATCTACTACGTTAAATGTTGTTTAAAATTACTTTGCATATGATTACGAACTAGTTGGCCTGTTAGGAGATTTCAATGGTTGTTTTGTTTCACAATCTTTAATCACTTCTTATTATTTCCTAATATGTACCATCTTATGTTCTAGCTTCAACTACATTAATTCATTTTTGCACCCTTTTCCTCCCCCATAATAGCTTGCCAACCTTCTCTAGAGATTGACCTAGATAAGCTATGTAGCTTACCCGGTCATTAAATTTTGGCTAATTCTTGGATGCACATTTCACCATAGGCAGATTTTGGACCAACAACACCCCTACCCATCACATTATTATTTGACATTCAATTATTTTGGAATCAGGTAAATATTCATCAAACTCTATTAATGCATTGAGTTTTTCAAAATAAAATTAATCCCATAAAACAAGTTAGAAAATTGAATTCTACTTATCAACCCATACAATGACACTCATATAACATCATCAAAACATCATGTTCTAAAATTATTCATTCACACAATTTAGACAAAATTCTCACATCATGGCAAATCAATACCACACAAACACCATAATGAAACATTAAAATGCTCTCTCTATCTCTCTCTATATATATATATATGTGTGTGTGTGTGTGTGTGTGTGTGTGTGTGTGTGTGTATCCCATAGATCTAGTGTACCACAATCAACCAAAATTGGTACACTCAAATCGTGTCTCATGGTAGAAAAATATCAAAATTGATGCTTCCACATTCCTCAAATAGGTCAAAATTTTTAAATCGATCATATAAGCCTAAGTCTCAAACCCATCCTCGAATGAGGCAAAAAATAAACTAATTTTTATGAGATCGAGTAATTGATCTCATATTGGAGTGTGAATGGGATCAAGTCCTTGAGGGCAATGACTACCTTTTATTTAGAGGAAAAAATGCATAGTATATTACTTTGTAGTGGGTGCTCCTCACCACCTTCATTGTATACTAGGCCTACAAACTAGCTATCTAGTCAAAAAATCCCCTAACTGCTAAGTCACTACTCCGAGTACCTAAAGTTTCATATTGCTCGATCTGTATTTGATCTCTCTCAGTGCTAGCTTGGTCCCTCATAAAAATGACTTGGTATTTTTCTAAAGTGACTTGATTTCTTTCTACTAAGGATTGTGCTAGTTGCCCCTACAACAACTTTATCTACCTCATGTCATCCCTCTCCTACTTGAATACCTCCTCTATGGTCTTGTTGGTCCCTACCTCACTGTCATGAGAAACAACCATTGGGAGCATGATAAGATCTCTCAATGAAGTTGTGCCATATTTTTTATCTCCATTATAGGTGCTCATATTCTATCTAAAAATATTGATAGACCATCCTGCTTAGTCTAAGGCCCATATAGGGATGTCTAACCACTGGTGTAATCCAAATAGGATAAAATTGGTAGTACCATTGGAAATACCTCAGGGCCACCCTCACATCATCCAGCCTAGTTTCCTTGACTACAGGATCATCAAAATCATCCTTGATGAATCCCTTAGGATCAAGAAGGTCACTATAGCCTCCTTGCCTCTCTTGAGTTACTCGATGAAACCACTGCTCCCTTAGCTCAGGAATCCTCTAAACTAAGATAAATTATTGTTGAACCCTATTCAAATGATAGATTTCAAACTCTCTTCATGGTCCCCTCAACCATCTAATTCATCAAACTTGGGCTAAATAAAAACCATATGCTACCCTCCCTATGTGCTCCTTCCAAGGGTGCCAAACTATATGATCAGATTGAAGGTCATCAATTGTCCTCTAACCTTGCATTAGCATACCCTTAAAAGCCCTCTTGTCTACCCCATGGGCTCAGTACCATCTAAATATTGTAAGAATATCTAGATTTATTGGTGTGATTGGAAATCCCACAAACCATATAATGGTTATGCACTCTCACACCGAAACCTATAGTAAGAGGTAATAGATAAGGCTCTTCTCATCCTTGTAGGCAAAAAGGTGGAGATTTTGATATAGTCGATAGAGAATGAAGGGTCCCTAGAAGAGATACATATTACCATCTCTCATTTGGGCTATAATATCAAACAAACCCTAATGCAATAGTCTCTTGCTGGTATATCCTACCAAAAAACTAGACACTATAGCGCATAATAGCACTATATCTGATCCAATGAGTCAACTTGGAAGGTTTCATTGATGTTAATACCATAACATCTCAACTAAAAATGGCACCTATAAGTTAGCCTAAAGATAGCCCTCTCCTTTTTATGCCTCATTTGTATCCCAAAAAAATGAATATGCACTCACAAAATCCTCCAAACATCCTCCATGGTAATAGTCATCTTCCCTAAAGGTAGCAAAAAAGTCTCACTCAAAGTGCCATCGCTCAGCCAAAGCAATCAATAGAGTGTGATCCAATTCAATTTTTGGTATGGTTTCCAAGTGCAATAGACACACAATATCTAATACATCCTAATATATGGGTTTCATTGCTACCACTATGGATCGAAGGGTGCAAGGGCGATGATCTTTGCACTCTAGTACTTTGTACACTTGCAACCAAAAAATGACATCAAAATAGAAGTTAAAAAATTTAGTTAAGCAATTCAAATAAGCTATCCTAAAATTTTTAGCGAATACACCAGCCAAGTGTGAATTTATCTCTAAATACTAGTGTGAGTGGGACTCTAACCAGAAGGTAATTGAAAAAATGATAGTAATCGAGCCCTCGTCCCTACACGTTGATGCTTTGGTCGAAGAGTTTTTGACAATTCACCATATGATGCCCTTCATTAAAAAATTCTAAGGTAGTGACCTGGCTCTTCCTGATGAGTTCATCACTTACTAGGATAGAGGGTGGGTGATCCTCATAGATCTTAAATTTAAGGTGAACGTTCACTTACTTGTAGAAGTTACCCAATTACCTATCGATGGCAATATTATCCATAGGGACAAACACAATCTGGCTGAGGAACTTATCCATTTCAGGAAAAAAGTGAAGTGCCTTGCCAGGGACAAAGGAGGCATTATGTGAAAGGGTCTTCCCATGCCCTGTAATAGATTAATGGTTCCCATAATGGAATAATTTATGATGGATGACATCAACTCACTATTAAGAATTTTTTACATGGATTTTTTGAACCACATGCGTTCGATGAAGGATATAAACATCCTCGAGTACATGTTCTATTTTCTTGAGATTTCTATTTTAAATGTGAGGAATGGGTATTCCACCCACCCCAAAAACCAAGACCCCCATATTTTACTATATTAGCACACATTGTAGAAGGAGGCAAATAAAGTGACCCTCGTGGTCATCGACAACCAGGATGAGATCCCTGCAGCTTCGATCCTTAGTATCAATGGCTCAAAGGATGATTCTAATGGGGAATCCAAAGGTAAATATTCCACCCTAGCTTGCACCTCTTCTTCATACAAATTTATCTCTTATTGTTGTTCATCCAAGAGGGGAGCTTCAGACGCCAATATCAATATGATGGACATGGACCAATCAGATTCAACCCTAGAGATGACCTAGATAAAGGTCTAAAATATCAAAGTTGAAGGTGTATCTAAATGGATGCACTCCTTGGATGCCAAAATACCTTCAAAAAATAATGAACCATGGGCTTACATGGTTGAACTCTTTAATTATGCTTCTTCCACACTCCTCCAGGCTGGGAAAATCATTGCTACTATGAGCGATAACAACACTCAAGAAGGAGAGGTTGAACTCACCACTAACCTATCCAAGCAAGATAATCCTAAAGATTAATATGGGGCCTCATGACCAGGTTTTAGTTGTTTTTTATCTAATGCTCATGCTTGAAATTTTTTATCTTAGGATCGTTTCATTGGGATATATTCCCTATTTGCTTGTTGTCTGAGTTTTTTGGTTTCAAGCCTATTTTGGTTGGGATGATCTCCTTGTCCTTTTTAAGATGGTCTGATAAAGCCATCCTTTGAAGGTCTAGGTGCAGGTATGGCTTCCTTTTGTTCTCTAGTGGGGTTTTCACCTATTTTAGCTTTTGGTTGTAAAAGGTTTAGGGTCCTTTCAAAACCCTCTTATCTATAAAAAAAGTGTGAATTTATCGAGCGATGAATTTTTCAACAAAAAGGTAAATTTTCCAATCCAAGAAAATTGTGAATATGTCAAGTGATGTATGTGAATTGACATATTTGTGCCCATGGGATGAATACGTTGACTACAATGACATGATTATAAAAATACAAAAATAAAATAAAGTAGCTGACATAAAGAGACCATACCTCAAGCATGGCCTCACCTAGGCCTATTCCATATTTTCATCTATCCAAGAAGTGAATCAAATGTCCCAGTTGTATCATTTTTTGAAGCCCTAGAATTTTCTCCAAAGCACATTTTCCTCCTTGTGTGCAATAAAAATGAAATTTACTATCACATTTTATGCTATTTTTACCCTAATTTGAGTAAAAACTCATCTTCTACAAATATTTAACCTAATCTATTCAAGTTTCTTCATGACTATATTTGGTCCCTTAAAAACTCAAGGGGGCACATATGCTAGGGGTAAACTAGTTTTCAAACCCCGTGTCAACCATAGAAAGGACTTACTCAATGAAAACTCAAAAAAAAAATGATCTAAAAGCATAAATTTTTGATATGTTTTGCACCATGTCAACTAATCAAAGCCTAGTCACCATATTTCCTTAAAAAACATAGGCATCTACAACTATTTTTGACACATTTTTTAAAATTTAAAATGCATTAAGATACTTAAAATTGGATCACCTATATTGCATTAATTCTTGAACTAAACCAATAAATCAGCTCAACTAATCACAATAAATCAATCAACCTCAAAAATTGTAGATAAAATCTAATAGAGGTGAATCTATCGACTAAGAGCGAATCTTCCCAAAGTGAAACTAATCTCAACCTAATGTATTTGTAAAATTTTAGGAAAACCCTTCAACCACTAAATATGACCCCCAATGGTCATTTGAAGTGAATACGTTGAGTAGAAAATCCTCCTATTGATGTATTTGTCTAGGCATTATATTCACATTTGAAATTGAAAAAAATATTAGCACTTGCAAAAGACTACTAGGGAATAAATCTTGCCTTGGTTTACATATTGCAAGTGTAGAAGCTCACCAAGAAGGGAAGGAAGGGGATAGATCCCTTCCCCCTTCCAAAACACCTAAACTTGCCTCAAACAAGACCAAATCAATCCACTAGTGAGCATGCCAGCCATCTCACCTCACCAGTTTGGAAAACTATAGGAGGGCCAAATGCTATAAATTGTCCCCTTTGGGGACAATTCAATAAAGACTTTATTTCACAATGAAGTGCTACCAAATTCATTAGCAAAACAAGCAAGCAATGAAGTATTTCCAAAACCCTTTCATGGAGCTACAAACGACTTCACCATGAAGCAAGGAGAAGGGGGCATTTTGTGTTTAAAATCTTAGTGATACCTTACATAAAAATTATCTTCTTTTATTTTTAAATAGTTATTAACAAATTTTCTTTATTTTAATTTGCATTCATAGCATGAATTAACATACATTGTGTTTTTTAAATCTAACCATCAGTTTGTGAAATTTATTTATATTTACCTATAGGAGCCTTAGGAAGTACTTACAAAAAAGCCAAACTACCATCAAAATATTTTTTGATTTGATAGAGGACCCCTTTTCAATCCCACAATGGGATTATCTATCCCTCGATGGATTTAGTGAATTCATCAAGCTAGCCTATTCTAGGAGACATATTCACTCAAAATTCCCATGTGGTTTTTTCATAAAAGAGAACATTCTATGCACTCTAGTACCTAGAGAAAATCTATTGAGTAATCCTATTCCAGGTGGTGTATTCACACAAAGGACCTATGTAGTTGTTTCAACAAAAACTATCATCTCCTTCTCCTTAGTAACTAGATTGAATTTGTCGACTAAACCTATTTTAAGTGGTATATTTGTCATAACTGTAAGAAAAATCAAATTCCTTGTCCCACCTAGCATCTAGTCTAACAAATTCATCTATTTGCATCATATTTATAAATATAAAGTCTCCATTTCTTAGTACATCCTATCATCCATCTAGTTTTATCTATCATAACAAATATGTCAGGCAAAACAATTCTAACTGATGTATTTGCTATTGTTCTTTTTACATCCTATCTAAGGCAAGATCACCTTAATTTTTGTATAAATAGAGGGCCTAACTGTGCAAACAAGGAAGAAATAAAATTTTAGCTATTTGGAAGGCCCTCAAATTATAATCCCAATTTTTTGAATCTATTTTGTAGGTTTTAATGATTCTACCAACTACAAAAGTTCTAGTTAGCATATTTACATAGGTGATGTATTCAATTCTAGATGGTGTATTTGTGCCAACCATAAATATAAGTAAGTACCCATGATCATCTAGTTTTATATTTTATTTCATAGACTTGTTTGTTTTAATTTATTTCACAGCTCACTCTTTCCTTTTAGAACATATAAAAGAGAAAATTATAAGAATCATTCATCTAGTTAGCATTCATTTTGCTTTCATAGGCAACCAAAAATGAATAGCGCATGTAGCATTGCACTAGGTAAATTTATATGATTTTACCCTTATTGCACCCTTGTCCTCATAATAAAATAAAAATAAATTTCCCTTTTCATAGCATAGATATCAAAATCATCAAAATTCAAATTGCATATAGGATAGAATTGTATTCTTGCATTATTGTTTTCATATTGCATTGCATTGAGTTGCATTCTCATCCATATTAGATATTAAAAGAGATGGCTAAAAATTAGGTGTTTGTGAAATTGAATATATCAACTAGATTAAGGAATATATAAATCCATTGGTGAACTCTAAACTCTCCCACCAAAGATTTTACTGCATGCAAAACACAATTGTCACTAAAACAATGGGTTAGCAATTGTGCTCTCTTGCCCAAGTGTGGATAACTGCTTGAAAAAGGAACTAACACACATCTCCAAAACAAGCACCCTAAAGCAAGGTGATGTGACCTTTTTGGAATACCACATGTCTCATGTTGGCCTCATATAATTGTATGTTTAAAATCATATCTTTTTCCAAATCAAGATCTTTTGATTAGAGTAACCTAATTTTCTTAAGCCCCTAGCTTCTAATAATTTATTTTAACATATAGGCTAAAATTTTCTTTGACCTTGGTATAGAATGAGTTCATTTTTATGGGTGGTTTTACCATTACTATATTTCATCCTTACATTCATGCATGCTTCCTAGGGTAGCAAGATCTAATTCTAAGTTCAGTTTGACCCCCTTTAATATGCTTTATATTTTCTCATGAGCAAAGAATATGTCTAACTTCTAGGTCTTAATGTTGCTACTAAAGGATCCTATCGATTTATAGGACCATTTATCTCTAAGTTGTTCAACCCTATATTTGTCATTTTCCCTTCAATGACTTAGTGGGACCCTCACAACTTTGAAGTGATCTTAATTATTGTATGGTTGTGTAGGTAGAAGGTTGTTTTCTTCTAACCCATGAAATAGTCAAGTTGCCTTACATATTCAAGATTGAACATGTAATCAGGCATAAATATAGCCAACTTAAAGAGCATGGATAAAAATCCATAAAGATGAATGAATTATTTGGTCCTATCTAAGTACAAGTCTTCATTGGGCTATTCTACTAATTGCATGGGTTGTCGAGCCTCGTCTAACAAGCTTGGCACCTTTCTTATGAATATCTTCTATATCAATTCATTCACCTCATCATAAAAGTGGTAGGAATTTTTATCCGCTTCTTAGTAGGTTATGTCTGTGTGCTCTACCATAGAGAGATATTCTCTATTTTCCACCACTTGGTCTACTTATAGTGTTAAAAACCATTATGTTTTTTGGTAGAGGATGATTCATACTATGTAAGAGGTGTAGGTGAACTTTCTTTCTTCCTCAAATATGGTCAGCTAACTATCCATTTGATCATGATATATTTGGTGTAGTTGATCATTTGTGAATGCATTGGATAGGTCTAAATTACATGTAATAGGGTGATGTACTTCTTATAGGTATTTGCATTTGTCATTTATCTAAGTAATAGGGCCATGCTAGATAGCACCATTTAGATGCATTCCTTAAAAATCTCTATCTCTAATGGAATACTAAAGTTTACTACTAGGACAATCTTTTTAGATAAAGGACCAAAAAATCCATCATATAGTTGGTGTTGTTCTTGTAATAAAAAACCTTCTAGATTTTTGGGTTGTAAGACACCCACATGGAAAAATCATTTGTAGCCTTTAGCATATTTCTTATGTTCCCTTCACAAACATAAAAAAATCCTTGCTTCATTATGGAGTTAGATGTTCCTACTTCATGGATCATATCTTTCGACACATACATCTAACTGTGGAGTTAGATGTTCCTGCTTATGGTACTAAGTTCATAGCCAACCTTAAGGTCCATATTTAGTTGATATTCTAGGAGTCAATTTGGGGACCTAGGTTGTATCTTCTTAATACCTTCTTCTTTCCTAGCCCAATTGAATGTTTGTATTCACCTCCTTTACCCTTTTATAGGGGTTATCAAATATTTCATCTAGTTTTCAATTTGAAATGGAGGTATTCCTCTTATCTTACCTACTTTCTTCTTCTTCTTTCCTTTAATGACTTTGATTCCTCTACCAAGGTTGGTACAGGTGAAAGTAGAGCATATTTGAGGTAGGTGGTAGTAGTGGAAGTCAATGATGTTATATTTAATTTTTGTAGTTATGGGATTCAAAAAGTGAATGAATTATCCATGGCAATTTGATAGAATTTTGGAGGCCTAATTTTTTTGGTAATTTGGGAGCTCTAAGTGATTTTATAGAAAATGCAAGCAATTTGATTCCTTCGTGAGGTGATTTGCTTCCTTTATGAACTTGGAAAAAAAATTTCTTGGCAAGTGATTCAATCATTTAGATGAGTGATTTTATTACTAAAGTGAGCAATTTGCTTACTTAAGGAAGGACTTAGAGATTTGGTGGGAATAGGTAATTCATTGGAAACAACCAATGAATCATTGGTTACAATTAGAGTGGGAATATCTAATGGTTAAACAAGTCAAATGATCTTGCTTCTAAAATACGTGCTTAGATTGATAAAAATTGAAGGGGAGCTCCCATGGGGCTCAATATTGTCAAGCTAATATTATGTGCAAAGTCTACTGATAGGGCCAATTATTTATGAGGTTTTCCATTTAGCTACTAGGATAGCTTGCATGCATGGCTATGGAATTTGTAATGCCTCACTCTAATGAATGGAAAGGATGTGTGTATTTGGTGCTAAGAGGACAATTTGGTAGCAAGTTGGAAAAACTTGAGATTTGTGTGGGTATTGTAAAAATGAAGGAGAGCATCCCTTAGCAAAGTAATTATAATCATTTCCTTTCCCTACCTCTACATACATGCACTTGGTATGAGGATATTTGAGTGGGTTGAGTAGCCTATGTGAATCCAAGTCACCTTTTGTGGGAAGCCCCATTAGGTTCTTTGCTTGCTAAGAAAAGAAAATCACTCATTGAGAAATACCTTTGAGTTATTTTTTTAAATAAAATATAATAAATGAAGATATCAATGTTGTTATGGAGGAGGAAACTTGTCATAGGAAGAGGGAAGATGAAAATAGGAGATGGGTTTTAAATAGGAAAAGGTTTAACAAAATTGGAATAATGTTTAGGTAAAAATAATAGTCATAAAGAAAACACATACATATTTATATTCATTTTGGATAAAATTTCTGTTAGAATGGTCAATTTTCTATCCATTCACTAGAATCAGTAGTGTTCTTCCATCCATGTTGGCAAGTTTGTAAGCATTTTATTCCTTGACTTGAAGAATTTGATAAGGTACACTCTAAAGGGAGCCTATATTTTTATGGCTTATTTAGCTTAGTCCTCATCCTATTTGAACATCATATCACTTTCCTTATAATCAATCTAACTGGGTATTTTATCAAACCACCTTTTTACCACCTCATGATGTTGCATTGTCCTCTTGAATTCCTTATCTCTTTCTTCCTATAGGATTAATAGAGCATTCAACCTTACCTCAATTGGTTTGATTTTAATTTCTTCTAAATCCAACTATTGTGACATTTAGAGGGAAGGAAATTCTAAATAAATCAATAACACAATCTTCTTACCATAGGCTAGCTTGTAAGGAATGACCCTATGGAGGCCTTAAGTATCACTTAATAAGACCAAAGCACATTTTGCAACTTAGTATGCCAATACCTTTGTGATTTAACAATGGTTTTAGTTAGTATTCTTCATATGTTTTTGTTTGTCAATTATGTCAACCCATTTCCCTATGAGTAATAATTTCAAGATATATTGAGACGGAACCCATATTTAAAGGAAAAATTTATCACCTTGGTCCCTTTGAAATAGTTAGAATTATTGGTGATTATGGTGGATGGTGTCCCAAATATGGTGATTATATCTTCTAGAAATTGGACCATGACCTCTTGATCAACAAATTTAGTTAGCACTCCTTTAACCCACTTTGTAAAATAGTCTATGGAAATGAATATTCACCCATGCTTAGCCCTAGATAAGAGACTTATCTTACTAAAAACGTATAGACCCAATTTTTGAAAAGGTTTGATGATTTTGAATGCATTTAGGGGTATTGATGTTTTCATTCTATTCCACATTAACATGCAACAAGATTTGTAATTTTAACCTATTAAAAATAATTGAAAAATATGGTAGGATAAAATTATCTTTCTCTCAATATTTTGTAGACTATCGCAGTTGCCAAATAATGCCTTCCTTTGTTATGGTATATTTTTATTATATAATTTTATTTTTTCTTATATGGATCATATCAAGACACCATCAATTCATATACAGTTCATAGATTTCCATATAAACTAGACCCATTCCTTAGATGTTAATCCTTTTGGGAGCTAGCTAACAACCACACATTCGGATATATCACCTATTAATATTATTTCTCCATCAAGCTCTATTTCCTATATTGGGTGATTTGGTCCTTGGGAATAGACATTACCATATATTACACAAGGCTCTACCCATGATGATATTTGTAGGTTTAATATCTATATTAAATTCTTTGGAACTACATTTGGGTGAACTATAAAGATGGTGGTCTTGCTCTAAGATAAGTACTACTTAAAATTTTTGAGGGTTTTCATGATAGTAAATACCCATTTTTTGATTAAGGTATATTTTTATTCATAGTTGTTGAGGACTTGACTCGTGAAGAGGATGGAGTCTCTCTCATCATTTTTAGGACTGTAGCAATACTTCCATTTGTCCTAAACACATAGAATCTAAAGCATTTGGAAAAATTTGGATAGACTAGGACAAGGGATTTGATTGTGATATCTAATATATATTAAAAGGATTTTTGGCCTTCATATATATTAAAATTATTGCTGCCTATTTCTTGGTAAATTTTTCATAATTTTTTCAATCCATATTTTGGTGCAATTATATTCTAGAATATTGTGAGTTCATTATCATTACATCATTTTCCTAAACACATTAAAAAATAGTATTGGATGTTTCCAAAACCTTGTGATATACCTATACCATTGTGATCATCTCTTTGAGATGGTCAAAACAAGGGGTATATCCAACAACAATTCTTGCAAGGCGAGTGTCTTAGGATCCTTATAGAATACCCATCTCTTTGTGATCATCTCTTTAAGTTGATAAAAATGAGAGGTATTTTTCACAACACTTTTTTTAGTATCATTCCGAGTATTTTAAAAAACATTAATTACCCATAGAGCATGAATGAACTTGCTACCACTATTGGTTGGGCATGAGTAAATGGTTGATTATAACACATGTTCATTTAGAGAACTTGTGTATGATTAGAAAAGTGTGCCAACCCAAAAATATTATTAAAAATCACAACACTTTACCAAATATCCATATTTTTGACCAACTTATTATTTATTTATTAAATACCATGGCTTAACCTCCATCCAACACCTCAAATTCATCCTCTCCTCCAAATAACCCTCCTTTAGCCACTCCTCCTACTACCCATCTAATTGGTAATCCTTTTTCTAGTACTATTGACCTTGATCTACATGCATATATTTTGAATCAAGAATAGATGTTTACTTCCATTGTCAAATCCTTGGCTAACATACAAAGAGTCCTCTAAATATCTACTACTATGACTTATCTTGTCCAAGTATCACAACAAACCATCAGATAATAGCTTCTAATAATTCATCAAGCACCAAATACTAATGTTCTTTAATAATCATCACTTAGTCATAGTCCTCTGGTTATGGGTGCTTATGACCTAGGCTTTGATTCTAATTTGGATTTCATGGTAGGAGGTGCATTTAATTTCCTTGTATATCCTTATGAATTTCATGTTACTTTCATCAAGATTCCCACATTTTAAGGTATCAATCCTCAAATGTGGATGGCTAATATGGATAGCCTTATCCACCTACAAGATCTTCTTGAAGTTGGTCATGTCACATTAGTAGCAACTAAGTTGGAAAAATGAGGTGGTTATGTCACATTAGTAGCTAATAAGTTGGGAATATTAGCCCATCAATGGTTTTTATGGTAGCTGCACCAACATGGGGGTTCTCTTTTGTGGCTTGACTTCAATGAATGATTTCTTCATAAATTTTACAAAGCATCTTCTACATCATATGCCATATATCTTATACAAATAGGAATAGTGGATTATTGCTCTTATCACCTACACCCACCAATTGAATCTAACCATGGTGGTCTCAACATTTTATCATGGTGTTAAGGATAAAATTTTGTAGGAAGTCAACATGCTCGATCCCTATACTCTCAATGATGCTCAACATATAAATTTGCAAGCAAAATAGAAGCTCCAAGATTCTCATCCCTAACATAGTCATGAATTTAAATCTCATTATCCTTATAATATTGAGCTTTTCCAAGGATTTTTCTATTGCAAATATCATTCTCACCATCCCTAAGATTAGTCCTATTAAGAGCATGCATTCACTATAGTTGTATTATCACATTTATTTTAGATATTTGTTTCTTTATAGTGTATTCATTCATAATTATGTATGTTTTTTTTGAAATAACAAAAGCATAAATAGCTGCATAGTAGGGTTGAAAGCTTCTATTTTTATTTTTCTAATTTGAAACAAGATCATAATATCTAAGTATAGTCCTACTACTGGAATCACTTGATGATTCAGGGTGGGTCTTAAGCGGTGTACCCATAAGTTCTTTTGAGGAGCTTAGTGTTAATGTTCTTGGATTCTAGCTTAGACAAGTGAAATAGGGTATTTTTTTTTGGACATTTTGAGTCCCTAAGCTAAAATATTGTCATTGATGTCAAAAAGTTATTTGATGTCAAAAGGATCTATGATGGCATGCACTATGTTTTGTGAGAAGTTTAAGGAAAGTCTTTTTGTGAAAACCAAGTTAGGAAAAATAAAAGGTTTTATTTAAAACCATGGATGGCAGAATTGAAATGGGTTTTTCTTAAAACACAAGTTGGCTTTTCATTTCATCAAAAAAGGTGCCCCAGTTATGGAGATATTTAATTTTAAATATTTAGTTTAAATTTTAAATTTTTAAAATTTTAATTTTAATTTTAAAATTAAAATAAAAGTAATCCACAGACGTCATCGAATATGAGGGAGAAGACTATATAAAAGGATGACTAAGGTTTATTATTCCTCATCCTTGCTCTTGTGGTTAATGCGATTATTGAAAAGTGAAAAGAGCTCGTGTGAAAAAAATTTAAAGGTAGAGGCAGTGAATAAATCAAGGTGTGGTCAGATTCCAAGACATCATGGGCAGTGTGGCCTGTTGGCAACTCGAGCAGTGCAAAGGCATTGGGAGGCAAGTGGTTGAGTGTTCAAATCGTGTGCACTTCATTTTTTTTGAGAAAGGAGAAAAAAATTTTGCGTTGGTTGTTGCATGGAGGATAAAGGAGAGTGAGGCACCTTTAGTCTTGTGTGGACCACTAGCTCACATGGTGTGCAAGTGTCGTTAGGATGCAGGAACCGTAGGACTCAGGTTTGAATCCTGCAAACTCCATTTTGCTGTGTAAAAGGGAAATAGTGTGTTGGTTATGGTTTTTCATGCGCATGCTACCAAGGTTTATATGTTGTGTTTGATATTCCGAAATTTGTGCCAAGGTATGCATTAAAGTTGTAAAAGAAAATTAAAACAAATTTTTGTTTTATTGGGTGCTAAAAGTTAGTTTAAAATATGTGCATAAATTTTATAGTAAAAGTGGTTTTTGGAGAGATAATTAAGTAGGCATAGATTTTAATTTCTTTTAGGGTATAAGTGGTTTGAGGAGTAATAAGGATTACTACTTATTTGGCACATTGTTGAGATGTTATTTGGAGAGTGTTTTTAATTATTGAAATATTCTTGAGAAAAATATTTTGCTTGAGGGTTATTGAATATATCTTTGGTGGATGTGATTATTGAGTTGGAGTAAAAAGGTTTAAATTGAGTTATGCTTTATTTTGTGACTATTATTTTAAGTCCACT
This sequence comes from Wollemia nobilis, assembly GCA_028583015.1. Taxonomy (NCBI): domain Eukaryota; kingdom Viridiplantae; phylum Streptophyta; class Pinopsida; order Araucariales; family Araucariaceae; genus Wollemia; species Wollemia nobilis. The sequence continues at coordinate 163,062 of JAQPPZ010001899.1, read as the reverse complement.
AACCCTCATTGATATTGGAAAGGAAAGTTGTGTTGAGTGTGGCAGATTTTGTGGACAACTTCTTGGCATCAATAAGGTATGGGCACATTCTTCTATTGATTATTTATGGTGGTTTATTTCTGAAATATCATTGGAGAGAAAAGGATTGATTGTTTTTTAAATGCTTCAAGATTTTATGGTTTGAGTGTTGTGATTAAACCTTTTTTTATAAGCATTGTTGCCAAAGCCCATTGGTTGAGCAAAGAACTTGAACTTGAGTTAGAAAAGAACATGAGTATCATTGTTATGTGAGATTTGTGGTTGAGCATTGTTGGAAACATTTTGAGTTTATTGATTCATGATTGGACTAGGGTTTGTGAGAAATAATTATTCCTAGAGTTGATTGGTTGAGTAGAGTTGTTTGAGCCTAGTCAAGTGAATGTGTGAAGTGGTTGTTCAAGTTCCATAAAACAAACTATTTTATATTATGATTTGAGTTGAGATTGAGTTGAGAAAGAAATTGAGTTTGTGAATATAACATATTGAGTCTCTAATAATTATCTTTATGCTTCTATAAGAAAGAGCTGAGTTGAGAAATAAATTGAGTTTGTGAATAGAACATATTGAGTCTCTAACAATTCTCTTTATGCTTCTATAATATTGAGTTGAGTTGATTTGAGTTGATATTGATTTGAGTTGAGTTGAGATTGATTTGAGTTAAGATTGGGATTTGAGTATAGAACATATTGAGTCTCTAACAATTATCTTTATGCTTCTATGAGATTGAATTGAGATATTGATTGAGCATTGAGTTTAGAACATATTGAGTCTCTAAAAATTCTCTTTATGATTCTATGAGATTGGACAAGTTTTGTGTGAGCTTGTTAAGCTGATTTGAGGTAAGTCTTTGAGAAGGCTTGTGGACTGATTTTGAGTAAGCTTTTATGAAATATTTCTATGCATCTTTGAGCAATTCCTAGAGAGGAATTATTGAGCATATTTGAGCAGGTTTCGAGTGAACCTATTGAGTAGGTTTTGAGTGAACCTATTGATCATATTTGCGAATGTTCTGAGTGAACCTATTGATAGAGCTTTGGAGGTGACAGAGTATAGAGAACATAGTCTCAGTGGATAGAGATCCAGTAGCCAGTAAAATTGAAGATAGATCTGAGTGAGGAGTCTTCAAGTGGAGAGAGATCCACAAGTCAGAGCAGGAGAGAGAGAGTCTTCTAGAAGATCACTAGCCAGAGTAGAAGGGGAAAGAGTTCTCCTATGGAAGAGATACACAAACTTGAGATTAGGGTATCAACATCTCCTTTGGACAGAGGTCCTTAAACATTGTAATTGGGAAGGATTCCCAAAGAGATTGATTGAGAAATTTTTAGTAAAATATTTTCTCCATGGAGTAGCCCACATTGGGTGAACCACGTAAATTGTTATGTGTCTATTGTGGATGGTGTTTTGTGCATTACTTTGATTACCGCTATTGATAATGCTATCTATACACTGCATAATATTGAATTGAAAGTTGAATTAAAGGAAAAAGTAAAAAGTGGTCTTATACTGTTCACCCCCCTCTTAGTATAAGCTTGTGTTCTTCATTTTTAACATTAAATAAACACTTTAGATAACATATTTTTTAAAATGAATCACACACTTTGCTCGTCACACACTAAAAAATAATGACGGTGGGATTCATATCCATCCATCATGTCACCCATAGAAACCATAGTCACTCATGATAAAAATTTATGGATTTCATCACTAGGAAGAATCGCTTTTGCCATCCAACCTTAGAATCCACCCTACATAATAGTTTAGGTGAATACATCAACAACACACAAACCCCACAAAAATAATTTGTTGCAAAACATAGAATTGAATTGCTTGTTTGACTCTATGTGATTTCCATTACATATTTTTCTACACATCCCACACATTCACCACCCCTAATTGACTCATTTCCTTCCAATATATTGAAATATTATGGGTTTACTTCATCGGGGCCCTTATCCACTCAACTATGAGTGGCTCTAAATACTTTTCATGTATGATCTTATTCCATAAGGTTTCCTTTGATATCATCTTCCAAACACACTTTGTTGCTAGAGCCTTTCTAAATAGGAATATGTTCTTAAGTCCCCATCTTGCATTTTCCTTGGGCTTGGCTAAGTATTACCATTTAATCAATGGAATACCTTCCCTTTCCATTTTCCCTATCCATAAGAACCTATAGTTTAACTATCTATTATTTTCCAAAACTTATTTTGGTATATGATCCAAAGATTTCCAATATATCGGTATTGCCTCCAACACATACTTAACTAAAGTCAATTTCCCCCTCAAAGAGAGATATTTTGTGTACCATATATTAAATCTTCCTTCCACCTTATTTATAAACCAATTCTGGTCTTGTTTAGTGTAGTCATTAGGTTTAAAAAAGAATCCCATTTAATTAAACCCCTCTTGAAGATCAAATTTGTTAAAGGGGAAAAGATGACTTCTAAAAGAGATGCTTGAATTCTATGCATTAATTTGCATACCTATTGCCAGACAAAAAATATCTAAATATTGTTTTAACTTCTCTACAACTCTTACTATTCCATCTGTGAAAAGGAAAACATCATCTACAAAAAGTAGATGGGTGACTTCCACTATTCTACCTATTCTAATTCCCTTTATTGTTCCTTCTCTCTTGGCTTCTATAATATACAAACTTAATCCCTCAGGTACCAAAATAAATAATAGAGGTGACAAGGGGAAACCTTGTCTAATCCCTTGAGAAGCTTTGAAGAACTGATAGGTTGATCCATTAACCAAAATTACAAAATAAATACAACAAAGACATTCCATAATCTAGTTCACAATCTACACATAGAACCCAATATGAGTAAAATATCATTCTTAAATATAGCCAATTTACTCTGTCAAAAGTCTTGGAGAGATCCAAATTTATCACCATTATTGGTAGTTTCTTTTATTTTATGATATGAAAATTTTATTGAGCATCACCAATTGCTTCATGAAGTTGTCTACCATGCAAGAAACTAAATTGATCAATAGATATAGAAGTAGAGAAGAACCTTTTAATTCTTGATGCAATTATTTTTGCTATGATTTTATACACATAATTACACAAAGAAATGGCCCTAAAATTATCAAAGGAAGAAGGATTGTCCTTTTTTGGAATAAGAGAAATAAATGTAGAGTTGAAGACTACATTTACCCTTACTTTTAGCCTAGACTCCTCTACAACCTTGAGTAGGTTAGACTCCAAAATTTCACAGATCCCAAGAAAGAATTCCATAGTCCACCCATCAAGTCCTAAAATCTTATATTTTTGGAAGGAGGTTAAAACAACTTTGAGCTCCTCCTTTGAGACTTCATTAATAAACTCACCATTGGATTTCTCATCTATAAATATAGGAAATAGAGAAGCTATTTTAACTATTTTAGCTATATTAACTTGACTAGGATCCTTGTATCAGGGTTATGCATAAGGGGTTGGTCCCAAAATGTATTTATAAAAAATTGGCGAATCAGTTTTGAAATTTAGGTGAATAGTGTCCAAACGCATGTAGAAGGTTCACTATTATTAGGGTAATGTTGAAAATTTAAACTTAAAATGGTCAAAGTATTATAAAATTAGGACGAATCAACCCAAAAAAAAATTGCACCAAAACTTTTTTGGCTAATGGGCCTTGGTCAAGGGTCCCAAATATTACCCAATTCTAAAATTTTAAAATCCTAATTTTAGCCAATTTTACAATAAATAGCCGCTATGCATAACCCTACCTTGTATAGTTGACCAAAATGACCTACACCCCTATCTGCTATTCCTTTAAAAGAGGAGACTTTACTTCCACCTTGTCCTTATAGCTCCCAAATTGTATTTTATTGTTTTCAGTGACTTACAAAGCTATGAAAAATTTAGTGTTCTCATTACTTGCAATCCACAGTGCTCTACTTTTGAGCCTCCATTGTACTTCTTTATTTTCTAAAAATCCACTTTTCTATTGTTCCAAAATTTTATACTTAAGTTTTATTTCCTCATACATTTATTTTTCAAAGTCATCTGCTAGAAACACTGCAAGCTCCTCCTCAATCTCCCTCAATTTTTGTTCATCCATAATTTTTTTATGGGCCCATTGAACCACTATTGCCTTAATATTTTTTATATTTGTTGCAAATTGTATACTAGCAGATTCTCTCAAACTAGGATCAAACTTCACCCATTATGATTTGTACTAAAGTTACAAAGCTATCCTCTTTTAACTACTCAAAATTGAATTTAAAATGACAATGTGGTTTTTTCTCCTCTTTTGTTATAAGAAGCATGATAGAGGAGTGATCAAAGTCTCCTCCAACTTCAATACAAGACTTCAATATTTAAGTGTCATTTTCCAAACTCTCTACTACTTGTTGGGGTCTGAATTGACATCAAGGAAAACTTGAACTATGACTATGAATCTATGACATTATGGAAGGTGCACACATGCTAATCACATCTTAAACCCCAACATTGGATGGATCAAATATTGCTTCAATCCAACCTCCAAAGTAGGCTAGTACACCTTGTCAACTAATTGTGTGTTGACTCTATAACATAGAAAAATCACACCATTGCACTAAAAATGAATCATTTTATTTATCATAAAATGGATATTTTGATTACAATAAACCCCTTTGCAATGGGAGGGTTTTACAATACAATTGCTTGAAGGGGGTGATCCCCTTTTACAATGAAATATAGTGTATTTGCTTCTTCTTCATGCTACAATCAATGTTAGAGTGGGTTTTTTCATGAGCACCATGAAGGGTTTGAGCTTGTTGAATCTAGAACCTACACACATGCAAAGAGAAAGGGTTTAGTAGCACTTGTCACAATGAATATGGAAAATGACTAATGTAAATTGAAAAATAGAAAATAATTATTGCATACATGAGTCATGATTTGGGCAATATAACATTAGCATTCTCTTCCTCTTTTTTTTCTTGGTGAAGTGATGATGCCTTTATAGGCATTTTGAGGATTTTGTAGGGAAGGATAGGTGGCAAGCCAAGGCTGCCAAGTGGCAGGGACTAGGCATCCACCTATCATAAGAAGTTACAGTGAGTCACCAAGAGTGTCTCACTTAACTAGGGATATGTGGCAAGTGGGTAGGGGCAAGTGGAGTGAGGTGTAAGGGATGTTCCATATGAAGGGAAAAGTATGAAATGGGTGTGTGAGAGGTGGTAAGGGGTGGTGATGATGTGGTTAGGATACATATATTGAGTAGGTAGGGTATCCTAGGTAGATTTTCAAGATTTAGAAAATCTAGAGAATACTTTTAATGTCCAAATTTTTATGTCTATGTTTGGACTTAGGCATATATTATGCATGATTGTGATGTGCAATGTGGGATGGAATGTGCAAGGATTAATATGCCTAAGTTTAGACTTAGGCATATATTTTATTATGTGGTAAAGTGCAAATGCCTAGGTTTTGGTGTCTATAGATGCTCCTTTTTATACCGTGTTGTGTAAAACACAATGTGGGGAAAAAAAAGAGACACCTATCCTTATTAGATGGATAAATGGACTCAAAACTTCTCAACACACAAGAATAAATGATTTTTGAAATTTTTGATTTTTTTTCTTACCCCCTCAATTGGCAAATGGGTAAAGAATGAAACCCACAAGCCAATTGACCAAATGTGGATGATGAAAAGGGGTGGATGTGATGGATGCAAATGTGTGAAATTGAAGATCAACTTGATGCCCCAAGTTTGGGGTGGTTTTGTGATGTTGTAAATTTACCTTTGGTTGTAATGAGGTGCAAAATGATGTGGTAAAAGAACCAACCACTATGGGAGTTCAGGTGCCCATGTGACTATAGAAATTCCTACCAAATGATATGGTGTTAAAGGAACCAGGCACTCTGGAAGCTCGAACACCTTAGTGATTTTGGAAATTATTACCAAATTGTGAGTTGATTATTTTTTGCTTTTGTAACCCAACAAAAAGGGCTTAATGATAACCTTGTGCAAATTAGGTTGAACATAGTCATACTCAAATATTGAGGGACCCAACTAATTTAATGCTACATGTGATGATGTTGAATGATTTTTAACAAGTGTCCTTATGGTGAGCTACCCATCCTATCGGATAGCATGGATAACCAATCATTGCAATCGCCAGGTGTCTAGAGTAACTCACTAAATACAAGGATATCTTTAAATAATGATGATGGTTGAAGATGATGATTGTGTGTATTTGTTGGTTTTTTTATTTTTTTTTCAATCGCGTGTTCATGGTTTGTTGTGCTTGACAACCACACCTCTATGGTTGGTGCCACCAAATGTGGGTGTGCGATTGCATGCACTCACCAAATACGGATGCATGGTTGGCTCCACAAAATATAGCTATAAATATGCATGAGTTGGTAGATTGGATTCATTTGTGCATTTGATTTTTTTTAAGCAGTTGAGAGATTGAGTGATGGAGACGACTAGTGGGATGAGCAGAGTGGTTGGCGATGCAGAGGTTGGTGGCTCAATTGAAGCTAGATTTGGCATGCAGGTGGTGGAGGTAGGATTTTGAGATCCTTCCCTTTATTTTGGTTTTGTTTGTGTTTTTTTTTTTAACTAAGAGGGGATGGTAGATTGTTTTTTGCATAACAGTGTTTTTTTTTGTATTTTTAAAATGAAAAGAATGCATGAAAATATTTTTGTGTTTTTATGTATCTGAAATGAAAAGCATACTTTTAAAGTGGTTTTTGTTTTTTTGTTGCTTTTTTTTAAATGATGTATGCACTAATATGGATTTTATTTATGCTTTGTGCAAGTGAAAATTTTGAGGCTCGACATTGATGGCTTCGTATCATATCTTGGATGTAGAAGACACTGATTGATGACAATTCGAATTTGTTGGAAGTGGTGAGATTGGATGGTTGTGGATGAGTGGAGGTTGTTAGGGTGGATGAGGAGTACTTGTCTGCTTTGGTGGAGATATGGGACTATGATAGGGGGTCATTTTAGCTTTTATTAAGGGAGCTTACTATTACCCTAGAGGATATTTACCACATATTTTGTGTTCCTATCGAGGTTTTACCAGTCTGGGTTGGCCACGACAAGGAACATGAGCTGAGACCTATATATGGTGATGGATAGGATGATGTGGATATCAAAAAGGGTGTTATTTAGTATATTCAGCTATATAAGGATGGGAAGTTAGGAGTGCTTCCTACCTTTGTGATGTACATATTAGGCAACATGTTGTTGCCTAATAGCATGGGATCTAGGTTCCCTTGGAACTAGGTGAGGCTTGTTCTTGATATAATTCATGGGTCTTAGGTTTATGCTTGGAATCCTGCCCTACTTTATTAGTTGTATGTGGAGCTCTATGAGGTGAAGAAGCGAGAGCAAAATGGGTTTGACTACAGTTTGCTTCTTCAACTTCGAGCTTGGGAGCACATCAAGATTGCTCAGCTAGAGGGTCTACCTTACGAGTAGGATCACTCATTGCCTTGTGCTCTTCATTGGTAGACTAGCGAGGAGGCTCTACCAAATCACTCTAGCCATAGTGTCCAAGAGTATTAGGATGTGTTTGTTGCTTTGACTAGCGGTGACATTATTTGATGATCATGGTAAGGCCTCACTTGGGATGGTGATGCAACACAACTTTGATGGATTAGGTGAGGCAAGTGGCTAGTTGGGCATCATGGGTGAGAGAGAGAGTTTATCTAGTTCTCTCAGATTATGTGGTAGTTTGGTTTGGTGCAGGGTATCCTTGATGCTCCAGTTGTATACAGGCATCGGGGCAAAGATTTTAGTCTCCATGTTACTCCTCATCCTTGAACTATGGATGATGATTACGATGATGAGGTCACGACTATCTCAGATGCATAATATGCTAGAACTATAGTTGATTTCAATGCCTGGTTTACTTCATAGCTTCCATGGTCACAAAGTCAGGATATTGATGATGTGGTGAGTGGTGATTTGAGTTTAAAACTTTCAAAATAAATCAAAAACAAAAATTACAATAACTTAGAAAACATTTATTTTTTTGTTTGATTGAGTGTTTGTTTATTTTTATATTTTCATTAAATTTCCACACACATACCTTCACATTCATCACATCATTTCGCTCCTAGCTTAAGGTTTCAAACCAGGGTCAAGCTAAAGCCCTAAAAAAAGACCAAATTCAAGCACATGCATCCATGGAGCACTATGCTCAAATTTTTCATGCCTCAGCTACTTTTGTAACTAAGCAAGGTTGTGCCTATGTGAACCTCTCCATTGAGCCTTCCAATCGAGCATCTCATAAAAGAAGATATTGCAATATAATAAATGATATTTTCTTTGTATTGATATAGGGGAGCTTGAATATCCCAATTTACAATACCTTACCCCAATGTTTTAGGGGAAATATTATAATTCTTTGAATGGTGGTCTTTCAACTCTCTAGTAAATTACTGGGTGTTCTTTACTCCTCTACTATAGCTCCAAAATGTGAGTGGGATTTAGTATCCTAGAAATAGGACCACTCTTAGCTTCAACAACTCTTCAGATAGCTATATCCTACATACATGAAAGGTAAACAAGGGTCAGTAGCACCTGAAAACATAATCAAAAGAAAATACAAATTTAACCCTCAAAATAATGGTTATAGCTATAGACACAAATAATTATTCCACTTTAGTGGGAAATCTTCCTTGAACCCTCTAAGAGGCCTCCAAAACTTGCCCAAGGCATGGGATAGACTCCTTTCCATTTGTTTTTTCCTTTTTTCCTCCTCTATGCAAAATCACACCTGATTAAGATGAGGTGCGACTTCACATAGGCAAAATAGCAATCAATCGAGATTGGGTGTAGTTTCACATTTTTATGGTTTCTCCCATAGAAATACTAATTTTTCTAGCTGGAATGTTTTGGCATAGACCTTCTTGGGTTTTTCCTACTCTTTTTACCTTCAAACTCGATATAAAAGGAGGGTTTGATCTCTCATTTTAAGAGACATGATTTGATGTTTTTTACATGCAATTATTCTAACACGCTCGCAATTATTTTCTATCTGCTTTCTTTTATCCATTAAGCAAGCTAATGCCTAAGTGTGAATTTTATCTTTTGTTGCATTGATATGATTTTTTATTTGCTCCGATGGATCCATGTCATAGCCCTAAGGAGATATCAACTACTCAAAGGTCTCAACCCTTCTACTTGCTTTTGTTCAATTCATCAGGTGTTTTCATTTAGTTTAGATGCCTACATTGCATTTTGCATTCTACTTTTATTTTCTTTACATCTCAGATGAAGTCACACCAGGTATTAACGGGGTGTGACCTCACATGCTCAAACTTAGGGCTTCTTTTTTACAGAGGTAAAACCACCTCCGATCCATACGGATGTAACCTTGTCTTCTGTATTATCGTGCCAACTCTCTGAGGAGCAAGATTTACCCATAATCAATCTAGGGGTAATTTGATATTTTTAACTACATGATAGCATCTTAGACTGCATTTAGATCATAGTTGCATGCTTTGCATTATGTTTGTATTCTACTGCACTATTTTTTTATGATTAATATCCAAAGGTCAATTTTTTATTCTATTATTAAAGGTCATCTAAAAGGACCTAGGGGGCTTGATTGTTGCACCTCCAAGAATTATTGTATAGTATCCTAAGCAGGTCCCCTAATGCTAATCATATTTTTAAGTGTTTCTTAAGTTATCTTGCAAGAACAATAATTGTTGATATCATTGCATAAGAAGACGAAATCTTGGATCAACCACTGGTTAAGATAAGTGTTCCCATTAAAATATAGTTTGTTTTTTGAGTGTTTATATTTTTGCTTTAAAATCCTAGATCTGATTTTATATTAATTTTGAGGCATTTAAAAGATAACAACATATAGTGTGCATCTAGGGTTTCTTCTATTTGTGCATTCTTTCTTGAGCCCTTTCTTAAAGATTGTTTATTTAAAAGCCTAGGTTAGAAAGCATTCAAAGAAATAAATATTCTAGGGTTAGCTCTTGTATTCCTACATTCTGCATTTTTGCATTGTCCTCTATCTTTCATAGCATAGATCTAGAAAGGCTAAATTCAGGTGATTTCTTGTAACTAAACACATAAAAAATTATTGAAATTCTTGAGGACTTGGAGCGAGTCCTTAAACTGTTCCTGTGAACACTTCCTCCTACCATCGATAGTAGAGGACAACATACCCTCGTGGTTCACTCCAAAGGATTCTCTCTTGTGAATCCAGCTTTTGGGAATTATATGTAGTAGGGCAATTTTCTCCCTCTACATATTTGGTGAACTTGATGTGAACACCTCTTTTCTTGTAAAATATTAATCAAGATTATTAATTTTGCTTGTGTGTGGTTGAAAAAATTTAACAAAATTATTAAAACCCCTATGTTAGTGTTTTCCTCTATCTGTCTTCACTCCTAATGGCTCCTTTATTGAATAACACAAGCTTATACTAAGAGGGGGGTGAACAGTATAAGATCACATTTTACTTTTATTTTCAATTCAATATTATGCAGTGTATAGATAGCAGTATCAATAGCATTAATCAAAGCAATGCACAAAAAACCATACACAATAGAGACAGATTTTAACGTGGTTCACCCAATGTGGGCTACCTCCACAAAGAAAATATTTCTTAAATAATATTTTGGGAATCCTTCCCAATTACAATGTTTATGGACCTCTGTCCAAAGGAGATGTTGATCCCCTAAATCTCTAGTTCATGTATCTCTTCCATAAGAGAACTCTTTCCCCTTCATCTCTAGCTAGTGATCTTCTATAAGACTATGTCTCTTTGTTGCATTGACTGGTGGATCTCTCTCCACTTGAATACTCCTCACTCAGAAGATTTGTCTTCAATTGTCCTGGTTGTTGGATCTCTATCCATTGAAACTCTATCCTCTATACTCTATCACCTCTAAAGCTCTATCAATAGGTTCACTTAGAACCTTATCAAATATGCTCAATAGGTCCACTCATAACCTGCTCAAATCTACTCAAGATATCCACTTAGAACCTACTCAAATCTGCTCAACAGTTCCACTTAGAACCTGCTCAAATCTACTCAATAGGTCCACTCAAAACCTATCCAAATCTACTCAACAGGTCCACTCATAACCTACTCAAATCTACTCAATAGGTCCACTCAAAACCTATTCAAATATGCTCAATAGTTCCACTCATAACCTGTTCAAATATGCTCAATAAGCTCACTCAGAACTTGTCCAAATTTGCTCAAAAAGGTCACTCAGAACTTGTGCAAATCTGCTCTAGGACTTGCTCAAATCTACATTGCAAGCTTACACAAAATCAGTCCACAAGGCTTCTCAAAGACTTACCTCAAATCAACTTAACAAGTCCACACAGAACTTGTTCAACCTCATAGAATTGTTAGAGACTCAATATGTTCTACACTCAATGCTTAATCACTTTCTCAACTCAATATCATAGAAGCATAAATAAAATTGTTAGAAACTCAATATGTTCTATTCTCAAAGCTCAATCTCAACTCAAATCAATCTCATAGAAGCATAAAAAGAATTTTTAGAGACTCAATATGTTCTCTTCTCAAAGCTCAATATCAACTCAAATCAATGTCATAGAATCATAAAGAGAATTTTCTGAGACTCAATATGTTCTATTCTCAAAGCTCAATCTCAACTCAAAAAAATCTCATAAAAGTATAAAGAGAATTGTTGGAGACTCAATATGTTCTATTCTCAAATATCAATCTCAACTCAATCAGAATATAGAATAGTTTTTTCATGGAACTTGAACAACCACATGCATCCACTTGACTAGGCTTAATCAACTCTACTCAACCAATCACCTCAAGGAATAACCCTTTCTCACAAACCCTAGTCCAAGCATGTATCAACCAACTCAAAATGTTTCCAACAATGCTCAACCACAAATCTCACATAACAATGATACTCATGTTCTTTTCTAACTCAAGTTCAAGTTCTTTGCATAACCAATTGGTTTCAACAACAATGCTTATAAAATAAAATTTAATCACAACTCTCAATCCAAAAAAACTTGAAGCATTAAACCAACCACTTTAAAAAAGGAAACCATAATCAATCCTTTTCTCTCCAATGATATTTTCAGAAATCAATCACCCAATCAAGTCAATGGAGAATATTGCCCATACCTTTTTGATTCCAAGGAGTTGTCCACAAAATTTGTCAAACTCAACACACTTTCAAATATTTCCTTTTTAATCACAAATATTTTAGAGGACTTGAGTAATATCACAACAATAAAAATAATATCCCAATAACACCTTATTACTCCTACTCAATAAAATTCACCATGTCCTCTCATGAAATAAATAATCCCCTTTGAAAAAGAATAAATCAAACTCACTTTTGAACCTCTTTACAAAAATAGAAATATCTCTTTACACACACCTTATTTCTCCTTCTAAGGAAGTTAATCAAATATCCCTTGAAAAATTCTTTCCAACGATATATAATATGCTACCCTTCCAAAAATAAAACCATAAAAAATATCTCAATCATCTAGGGCATATCATAACCCTTATTTCTCTCTTAAGGCTATTTAATAAAAATTAAAATATAAAAATTAACTTGCCTTACCTCTCGAAGGGATTCAATCCCCCGACGTCTTTCTTCCCAACACCTTAACTGTGGCCAAGCCATCGTTGGGCCACACCCCCACACATGCCTAAGAAGGCACGAACTGCATCAACAACCTCATGAAATTGTGCCTTTCAAAATAATCAAAACGCGCTTCGAGTGCTTTGAAATTGTAAGCAACCTCCAAGTGAATCAAACACAGGACCTCTTGTGTCTTGCCAAGCCAATGCACCACTAGGCCAAGCTGGCCTATGTGATCCACAAGTCACACATTCCCTGCTTCAACCCTTTTGTAATTCATGAAGTCTTTTAAAACACGAACCTTAATTCGCATGCACTTCAAACGAATTAGCAAGGATAAAATTGATTAATGCCTTTTAGGAAATTATATATAATGCCTTTGTCTTCCATGTAATCACGTCGGTGCATCGATTTAATTTGACATTGGCTTGGTTGATTAATTTATAATATATTTAAATTTAAATTTAAATTTAAATATTACAAATTTTAATTAGACCAACCTTAGGTTTTAGTTTAATTAAACCTTGGAGCCTTGTCTTAATGCACAACCTTGGTGTAACGAATATTATTTATAACATTTAAATTAATTATTAAACCTCCTTTTTAACCTTGGCAATAACCCATCTTGAGCTTTTATGAACCAATCGCTTCACCTGTGCTTCCAATAATATTAAAATATTATGGAGCCTTTTTCCTTTCACTTTTACATTGTTGAAGCTTTTTATTGGATGATAGTGACAACCTTGGATGATTTTATTTATTTGTGGATTCCTTGATATGAGTGATAACTCTATCAGGTGACATTAATGACAACTTTGACTTGGAGGACTCAAAATGCCCAACAATCTCCCCCTTTGTCATTGATGGCAACCCATATCCTTTTACTGAAACCTGACCTTCTTTGTTCTCCCCCTGAGACTTTGCTCCTCCTGGCTCAATTCTTTCTCAAATATCAAATATCTCACCATATCAAATATCTTCGCCAATATACACAAATCTCTCCCCCTTTGACATCAATGGCACAGGGTCACCTTTGGGCACGGGGCTAAGAATGAGCCTCTTAGATTAGCTCCTCCCCCACCTCCACATGAGGTGGTTAATTCTGGGGTGGGAGTATTTATACTCCCCAAAAGCACTATTATTTACCTTTATCTTTCTCTCTTCTTTTATAAGTTTTTTGAATCCTCTGATTGTTTCTTTCCAAGCCGTCATCCTTGTTCCTGTCATCACTTATGTTCCTATTTATGTTCTTGTTCTCATCCATGTTCTTGTTCCTATTCCTATTCTCATCCTTGTTCTTGTTCCTATTTTGGCCTTTGTTCCTATTCATATTCTTGTTCCTGTTCATACCTATTTCTGGAATATTTTCTTTACACCATCTTGCTATGTGACCATCATTATTGCACTTATAACACTTAATGTTATTATTCCTTGGAGGTGCAACTGTCTTAGGGTTTCTCCTAGTAGAGCCATATCCTCTTCTATCATGAATCTTGCAACTCATTGCCTTGTGACCAAACTCATTCCATGAGTAGCAATACCCTTGTAAAAGTTGCCTTTTTCCATATTCCTGTCTTTTATGTGTCCTGCACTGTGAAGCCATGTGCCCAAACCTATGACATGAAAAAAATATTCCATTAAAGCTTCCTTGTCTTGACCTCATTGGTCTCCTTTTTTGACTATTGTTCCATCTGTATCTTCTCTGTGCATTGTTCCTATCTTTGTTGAACTCTTTGATGTCCAAATCATCCTCTGATGTCTCACTCCCACTTACACTATCTTCTTCTAAAGTTCCTTCTTCTTCGAGACTTGAAGTAGACTCTTCTTCCCATTTCTTTTGAACCTGTTTAGAACCAAGACCTGTCTTGTTTGTTTTTCTTATTTGTATCTTGACTATTTTATCCACACTCTTTACACTATTTACATACTTGTATAGCTTATTCTTGGAATCCTCTAAATTTTCCTTTAGTAGGGCCACTTCTTGTGTTAACTTTTCACATTCCAAGATCTTTGCTTCTAAATTATCCTTGAACATGCTTGCCTTAGCCTTTGACTTTTCTAAATCCTCTATGAGCAATAATCTTTCTTCATCACATTCTTGAAACTGACATTTCAAGCTTAGAGTGTTGCTTTCTTACCTTCTTTACTATTTCAAGGGCATAGATAAGTTCTCCCTTGAGATCATAGTCATTCTCTGCTGAATAATCCTCTATTTGTTTACCTTTGTCCATATCATTTCTTTCTTTTGGTTTGTCTTCTATAGGATCACTCACTTCATCTTCTAATGCCATTAGAATATTTTCATCTGGTCTATCAAGTGCATCTTCAAAATCATCATCACTAAAACTATAACCATCCCTTGTGCAATCATCTTCAAGATGTCCAAATATACCACATATAAAACACTTGAGAATAACTGGAGTCTTTCTCTTAACTTGTTCTTTCTCTTCAACCATAAATAGGACTTCATCTCTATCATTGTCTAAAAAACTAGCATCACTACCATTTGAGTACTTACTTGCATTATCCGCATAGTAGCTTCTTTTTTGCCTTTGGAAGAACTTCTTCCCTTTTCTGTTTTGTCCATCCTTGCTTTTCTTCTGGTACTTGTGTTTTTTTGATTCTTTGTACCTGTGATCCTGTTTTTCTTCATCATTGTTGCTCTTTGGCTCTTTGCACTCTGTTGCATAATATCCATACTTTCCATAGTTAAAACACTTAACAAATCTTAGATCTATGGTTCTTTTGGAACCTTTATCTCTTCTAACATAATTTGCTTCTTCATCACTGGAAGACTCACTGCTTGATTCTGTCTTCTTACCCTTTTTATTTTTGTCCACTTTGAATGCAGCTTCTTACGGAGGAATATGATCTTTTGTTCTTATCTCAAAAGTAGTAAGCATGTCAAGAAAAGAATTCCTTATCAAGGAATCACTATCAATTGATGTTTCTATAGCAGAAACCTTTTCACTATACTTTTTTGGAAGAGTTCTCAAGATCTTATCATAAGAATCATACTCATCAACCTTCATTACAAGACCTCTCATCTCATGTACAAGTTCATAAATCTTATTGAGATAGTCACAAATATTTTCATCATCTCGCATTCTTAAATTTTCAAACTCTCCTTTGAGATTTTTGATTTTAGATTTTCTGACACCTTTATCTCCTTCATATATGGTATGCAATAGTTCCCACATATCTTTTGTTGTTTTACAATCCATAACATTCATAGATTATGATCTATGCAACCCTTTTATAATTGTATTCATAGCTCTTGAATTTGAATGCATTAGAAGCTTACCTTCCTTATCTGTAGGAGGATTGGTTGTTGAATCATATCCAAATTCCACTACATCCCAAAATTCATTGCCAAGTGCCATCAGGTGAAATCTCATTAGCACACACCAATACAAGAAGTCACTTCCATCAAATACTGGTACTGCATTATTGAAGGACCCATATTTTTTATCCTTTTGATCCATTGTGTTCTTAGACCGCTTTTCCTTCAAGCTGTCAAAATCTTCTGAAGGAACCCGCTCTGATACCAATTGAAGAACACAAGCTTATACTGAGAGGGGGGTGAATAGTATAAGACCACTTTTTACTTTTTTTTTTAATTCAATATTATGCAGTGTATAGATAGTAGTATCAATAGTAGTAATCAAAGCAATGCACAAAACACCATACACAATAGAGACACAGATTTTAATGTGGTTCACCCAATGTGGGCTACCTCCATAGAGAAAATATTTCTTCTAAATATTTCTCAAATAATCCTTTGGGAATCCTTCCCAATTACAATGTTTATGGACCTCTATCCAAAGGAGATGTTGATCCCCTAAATATCAAGTTTGTGGATCTCTTCCACAGGAGAAATCTTTCCCCTTCAACTCTAGCTAGTGATATTCTAGAAGACTCTGTCTCTCTACTGCACTAACTGGTGGATCTCTCTCCACTTGAAGACTCCTCACTCAGAAGATCTATCTTCAATTGTCCTAGCTACTGGATCTCTATCCATTGAGACTATGTCCTCTATACTCTGTTACCTCCAAAGCTCTATCAATAGGTTCACTCAGAACCTTCTCAAATCTTCTCAATAGGTCCACTCAGATTCTACTCAAATTTTCTCAATAGGTCCACTCAAAACCTGCTCAAAACTACTCAATAGGTCCACTCATAACATGATCAAATCTTCTCAATAGGTCCACTCAGAAACTATCCAAATTTTTTCACCAGGTCCACTCATAACCTGCTCAAATATGCTCAACAGGTCCACTCAGAAATTGCTCAAATCTGCTCAACAGGTCCACTCAAAACCTATCCAAATATTCTCAACAAGCTCACTCAAAACTTGTCCAAATATGCTCAACAAGCTCACTCATAACTTGTCCAAATCTGCTCAACAAGTCCTCTCTAGGACTTGCTCAAATATGCATTGCAAGCTTCCACAAAGCTTACACAAAATCAGTCCACAAGCCTTCTCAAAGACTTACCTCAAATCAGCTTAACAAGTCCACACAGAACTTGTTCAATCTCATAGAATCATAAAGAGAATTGTTAGAGACTCAATATGTTCTACACTCAATGCTTAATCACTTTCTCAACTCAATCTCATAGAAGCATAAAGAGAATTGTTAGAGACTCAATATGTTCTATTCTCAAAGCTCAATCTCAACTCAAATCAATCTCATAGAAGCATAAAGAGAATTGTTAGAGACTCAATATGTTCTATTCTCAAAGCTCAATCTCAACTCAAATCAATCTCATAGAAGCATAAAGAGAATTGTTAGAGACTCAATATGTTCTATTCTCAAAGCTCAATCTCAACTCAAATCAATCTCATAGAAGCATAAAGAGAATTGTTAGAGACTCAATATGTTCTATTCTCAAAGTCTCAATCTCAACTCAAATCAGAATATAGAATAGTTTGTTTCATGGAACTTGAACAACCACATGCATCCACTTGACTAGGCTTAATCAACTCTACTCAACCAATCACCTCAAGGAACAACCCTTTCTCACAAACCCTAGTCCAAGCATGTATCAACCAACTCAAAATGTTTCCAACAATGCTCAACCACAAATCTCACATAACAATGATACTCATGTTCTTTTCTAACTCAAGTTCAAGTTCTTTGCATAACCAATTGGCTTCAACAACAATGCTTATAAAACAAAGTTTAATCACAACTCTCAATCCATAAAACCTTGAAGCATTAAACCAACCACTTTCGAAAAGGAAACCACAATCAATCCTTTTCTCTCCAATGATATTTTCAGAAATCAATCACCCAATCAAGTCAATGGAGAATATTGCCCATACCTTTTTGATGCCAAGGAGTTGTCCACAAAATCTGTCAAACTCAACACACTTTCAAATATTTCCTTTTCAATCACAAAGAGGTTAGAGGACTTGAGTAATATCACAACAATAAAAATAATATCCCAATAACACCTTATTACTCCTACTCAATAAAATTCACCATGTCCTCTCATGAAAGAAATAATCCCCTTTGAAAAAGAATAAATCAAACTCACTTTTGAACTCCTTTACAAAAATAGAAATATCTCTTTACACACACCTTATTTCTCCTTCTAAGCAAGTTAATCAAATAGCCCTTGAAAAATTCTTTCCAACGATATATAATATGCTACCCTTCCAAAAATAAAACCATCAAAAATCTCTCAATTTTCTAGGGCATAGCATAACCCTTATTTCTCCCTTAAGGCTATTTAATAAAAATTAAAATATAAAAATTAACTTGCCTTGCCTCTCGGAGGGATTCGATCCCCCGACGTCTTCCTTCCCAATGCCTTAACCACAGCCAAGCTATCATTGGGCCACGCGCCCACACGTGCCTAAGAAGGCATGAACTGCATCAACAACCTCACAAAACTGTGCCTTTCAAAATAATCAAAACGCGCTTTGAGCACTTTGACCTTGCAAGCAACCTCCAAGCGAATCAAACATGGGACCTCCTGTGTCTCGCCAAGCCAACACACCGCTAGGCCAAGCTAGCCTATGTGCTCCACAAGTCAAATGTTCCCTACTTCAACCCTTTCGCAATTTGTAAAGTCTTTTAAAACATGAGCCTTAATTCGCATGCACTCCAAACCGAATTAGCAAGGATAAAATTGATTAATGCCTTTTAGGGCATTATATATAATGCATTTGTCTTCCATGCAATCATGTTGGTGCATCGATTTAATTTGACGTCGACTTGGTTGATTAATTTATAATATATTTAAATTTAAATTTTAATTTTAATATTATAAATTAAATTAGACCAACCTTAGGTTTTAGTTTAATTAAACCTTGGAGCCTTGTCTTAATGCACAACCTTGGTGTAACAAATATTATTTATAAAATTTAAATTCCTTGTGAATTTAAATAATTTATAAATAATTATTAAACCTCCTTTTTAACCTTGGCAATAACCCATATTGAGCTTTTATGAACCAATCGCTTAACCTGTGCTCCCAATAATATTAAAATATTATGGAGCCTTTTTCCTTTCACTTTTGCACTGTTGAAGCTTTTTCTTGGATGATAGTGACAACCTTGGACAACTTTATTTCTTGCGAATTCCTTGATATGAGTGATAACTCTATCAGGTGACATCAATGACAACTTTGACTTAGAGGACTCAAAATGTCCAATATTTCCTTAGAATTCAATGGATAGAATCTGATTATGTTTCTTCGAAAGATGATAATATTGATAGGGAAGACCCTAATGTAGATCCTGAAGAGCAGAATGATATGGATATGGAAACTGAAACAAATTTTGATCCTTATGAAGGACCCAATGGTGGGTTTATCTTTTCATCATTTGATCCTATTTAGGGTTTCATTAAAGCTAATAAGGATAAACTATTAGAATGTATAGAACAAGAAGCTCATCTTGAAAAAGAGGGTGCTCCTCATTCTCCTCCAATTAGATATTATTTGCTTAATACAGATAGCCCTACATCCCAATCAATACATTTTGATAATCTAAAAAGCCAAATGACTAGTATCACTACTACAACCACCAACATTGGAAGGAATTTGCAAGTCCCTCCAATTAGTAATGGCACCCAAAATTGTTTTCAATTTTCTTCTCAATCTCCAAATGTCAACACTTTTGCTTCTATCCCTCCAGTTAGTAATGGCACCTATAATTGTTTTCAATTTCCTTCTCAATCTCCAAATGTCAACACTTTTTCTTTTGTCCCACCAAATTTTAGTCATCCATTTTTACAAAGCATCATAAATAATAGAAGTATCAAAATATCCAACTTAAATCCTCAATATACATACATTCCTTCTTTAGGGAATCTGGGGAACACACATAGTTGTAATCCAGAAGTGCAAATTTTGGAAAATATGGTAAAATAGTTGGCTTTAAAGATGGAAATGATTCAGCCCTCAGTTTTCACTTACAATTATAAAGATATGTGTAATCAGCCATTGGATCTCATCGTTGCTGCTAAGCCTTATCCTAATCATTTTACCATGCCAGTGTTACCAATTTACAAAGGGACAAAATATCCAATAGAGTATTTAAGAAGGTTCAGAACAACTTGCCATGGTCTCATTTATGATGATATATTATTATTGAAAACTATTTTGAAGAGTGTTGTTGGTACGACATTAGAATAGTACTATCAATTACCTAATTATTGTTTGAACAATTTTGGAGAGACTGAAGAATTATTTTTTTATCAGTTTAGTGCATATATTGAAAAATAAGTGTCAATGAAATATCTTTATAATTTAAAGCAAAAAAAATAAGAAAGTTTTACACAATTTTTAGCTCATTGGAGAAGTTTAGTGGGTCAGTGTTGGTCAAATATTTGCCTAATTACTAAACACTATGTTTATGCGCCCTAGATACGACCAACATTGAAAGGTCAAAGGAAAGAGATGTCCCCCGTGCCAATATCTAGAGAGGGTTGGTTCCCTAACTAAATACTATACTGGTAAAAGACTGAGGATGCAAGAAAGAAATAGGAAAAATGTGGAAAGAAATGGGAAATATGGCCACAGGCCAAAGTACAGGACTGATGTTAGACTGACTAGCAGGAAAAACTCAAGCATAAAGTAGCATTTGTAAAAGGAAATAGAATAGAACAAGCTCATGATCTGACTATAGCAACTATCAAAATTGCGCTCCAACATTCACCTTCTTATTAGCAATTTTAAATCCAATGATAGAATTTAAACAAAATAGCAAACAAGATGAGCAAATGAAAATAGAAGCACACTACACAGAAAGTAACCATACACAAGATCACTTGCAAATTTAGAAATCTGATGTCTTGTATTAATGCAGAGAGCTTAGAGAAATCTCTCGCAAAATGTCTAACCTCCCTTTACAACAAAAATGTGTCTAGTATTTATAGATGTTTTCACCTCTTTCATTAAATACATAGGAGAATAAAATGTCCCGAGATCAAAGACAAAATCAGTGAAATCCTCAAATTCTTTGAAAATCCATCCCCTAAGAAGACAAATTCTTGAAAATCTGAAATTCGGGCGAGGGTGCACAAATTGCAAAAAAGATATTAAATTCTTTTGAGTGCCTTTGGTACATTAGAAATCATGAAAACTTGTTTCTCTTCGCCTTCCTCTTCATGGTCCACAAAATTGAGTTATTGAGGATGTCCTTAATTAAATGCATAAAATTAGCATCTTTGACCAAATTTCCATTCGCCCATACTCACTTTCGCCTCAAAATCTATTTCACCCCATTACGAACTAAAAGGCGTCCACACAAAAAAATGGAAGTATATTTACCCTTAAAAATGGCGAATGGGACGTTCACCCCTTAGGAATGGTGAACATGGTCCCAATGCACCAAAATGTTGGTTTACCCATAGGAAGGGTGAACGGGGTGTTCACCCCTCAAGAAGGGCAAACACAATATGGTTCGAGCACATGCGCCATCCAAATGTCATCAAAACGTGTTCGTCCTAAGAAAGGTGAACGATGCATTCACCCTAATGTTAGGGCGAATGTGACCTTACGCTCTAGTGCTTTTAGCTTTGTAAGCTTTTAAACATGTTCACCCCTTTCAATGATGAATGGGACGTTTGCCCCTTAGGAAGGGTGAACATAAAAATATGGTGATTCAACCAAGTTCTTTTTCATGACTTGTCTTCTTCATTTTTTAGACATTTATCCATTAATAATTTTAGAGATAATTTCAAAAAGAAATATTTGAAACATGCACCAGAAATGTACAATTATTTAAAACATCACAGAAAGATGCAAATATTATACTGCCACTACTTTCCAAAAAATTGAACCCAAAGTCTTGAAAAAAATTCCCAATGAATACAAAATGACCAACAATTTTTTGCACACCTGATAGGACAGTAATATTTCACTTCCAGCAGTGTAAGGTTCGATGTTCACCTTTCTACTAATATTAGAATATCTAGTGACTCAAATTCTATCCAAAACTCCATAGGTGTGAGGACGGCAAAAGCTGTCTCTCATGAATACAAGATCAAAAGCCAAGAATCCTGATAATAAAATTGAGTTTTATGAAATTGATATCCAAAGGTTAGGAGAGCATCCTCAAATAGCCACTTTTCGATGAATGTCTTCACAATCTCATATCCCATCCATACCATCTATTTCATCTTCTCGATTAGCTGGTGTGTTTTATGCTCTCGTAAGTCCAGTGAGTACTACCACTAGTTTTCCTCAGCCTTCGCCTAGTACAACCACTAGTGCTCCACAACCTACTCCCCATATTCTCATTTATGTGGCCCATAATCCCCCACCACATCAATAATAGATCCCAATGCAATTCCCCACATGGAACAGCTGTGGAGCCTTGAATTTGCAGGCACAGAACCCAGTACCTCAAGCTGCTCTAAAGGCTTTGTCAACCTATGATGGTACTAGGAAAACTGCATATGAGCATATCCAAGATGTGTCCTCTCTTGCAACTATCCATGATATAACTGATGGGGATGTAATGATAAAAATTCTAGTTTTGTTGTTAATGGGAAATTTACTATATTGGTATCGATCCTTGCAGCCTGGTACCATTACTTCATGGGATTAGTTCGCAAAATTGCTAATTAAAAATTTCCATGAGCAAGCTGATCCGTATTCTTTATTGCATCAGTTCACCACAATTCAAAGACATCCACAAGAAAAGCTTGTAGATTTTAATGTTCGATTTACGCAGAGCTAGTAGAGGGTTCCAGATGGTTTACATCCGACGCTCGAGCAAGCAGCATTTTATTATCTTTGGGCACTTAGTACTGATATCACTATGGTGGTTTGCTAGGCCAATGTGACCACCTTTCTAGATCTGTACACATGAGCTCAAAATAATGAATCTGAGCTAATTATAGTAGGCAGACTTCCTCCAAAGGCAATAATGCCTATTCTCCCTGATCTCCTACAATATCTTTACTCTAATGCATTCTCAAAACCTATGTTGTCCATGTATCCAGTCCCTTCATGGAATTTAGGCCCCCCGTAAGTAGCCCCTATCCCTATCCCGTAGTCATACGCTATGATTTTTCCATGACTTTCGGGTCCATCATTAGCTCCACAGCTTTCATTCATTTCTTTTCCAACATTGATAGCACCTCCAACCCCTTTATCATTACCTGCACTACAAGAACCTTTATCATTTCCAATGCTAATCCTGTCACCTAATTCGGATCCCCTCACTACTTTGTTACAAGAAGTGAAATCCAATAATGTGGCTTTGAGGACGATATCTAATGAGCTTACAATGGTGAGGAAAAAACAAGCTAAAGATGAGTTCTGATCAAGATTTCAGACTCTACCAACCACCCGAGACCAAGCATCTACCAGTAGGGGACCTGATAAAAATACCACAGTGCAAGTAAATGATGAAGTTAATATGTTTGAAAGAGCATATTGGTGTTCCACATGCAATGATCCTCATGGTGAAGATACATATATGGTGTATTTGAACTACGTTCAGACATTGGCAGAAATTTCCTCGGGTGGGCAAGATAATATGATTCGATAAATGGAGCATAATTTTATGATGGCATCCCTAGAGAAAGTTTTAGTCCTCACTAGGTCTAGGAAGAAGTCGGTGACTATTGATCCCATGAAATTACAACCTTTGAAAGTGACTGCAGAACCAAAAGCACAAGAAGAAAAGTGGTTATCTCCGATGAAGACTCTTGATGCTAGAACTAAGGTACCTGATGTTTTTAAGGCAAAATATTTGTTTCCTAGGAAAGCTCAAGATAAAGCGCAAGCTAATCCCTTAAATTTGCAACCTACGATGACCGCTTCGGTTTCTAGTGAAATAAAAGAGCAAGCTAAGGAGAGACTCAAGTATCCTTCATTAAATAAAGGGCAAAAAGTAGAAGCTACGCAACAGTATCGAGATAAGTATGAACAACCCCTGGAGGAAAAAGACTCGGTTGCTCATAGCTACAGTATTATGGAAGAAATGAAGAAAATTCCAGCAAGGATTAGCTTATATGATGCATTGCAGTTACCTGGACAGATTGATTTGTTACAAGAATCCTTGAAGACTACTAAGGACCAAAAGAAATATTGTTCATAGACAGTCTTGGCCCAAGCACTCCTCACTTCAATGATAGGAAAAAATAGGCCTCCCTCATTTTATTTATCCTTGATAATGTAAGGATGGATAGTGCATAATTGCATGATGACTTCAATGCTGCTACTACTGTTATGCCAAAGGCAGTATGCAAAGTAATAGGGATGAAGTATACAAGAAGTAGTCAAGGAGTGTTGCAGTTGGATGGAACTCTAGTCAAGACTATTGGGGTAATCAAGGATATTATGATTGTGCTCCATAGTATACCTCAAATTACTGTCATCCAGGAGGTGGTGGTTGTTGATTTGGAGTCTTATTTTAGCATGTGCCTTTCAAGGGAATTTATAGTCAATCTTGGAGGTTATCATTCCCTAGATTACTCAAATTTGGAGATACCATTCAAGGGAAGACGAATTCACATTCATAACGAAAAGCCTTCACCTTTTCATATTGAAAAGATAGAGGAGGTAGAACAAGCTCCAAGCACAATAAACATGATGACCGAGGAATTGGAAGAAGTTTATCTGGTTGAAGAAGCACTTGGTGAGCTTCACCTGGAGGAAGAGTTTCAGTTGATGGATTTCAATGCTATGATTGGGATAGATATTGGTTGTTATTCAATCCAGAAGATAGAATAGTTCGAAAAAAAGGTCCTTGAGTCTCCAGAACCTATTTCACACCAGCTATGGAAGTTGTTCTTTGATTACGCTTAATGTAAGAATGGTGTAGGAGTAGGCATTGTATTGGTTTCTCCTGAAGGAATACAAAAAACTTACTCCTATAGATTAACTTGGAGCTGCACAAATAATGTAGCTGAATATGAAGTGTTATACCTTGGCTTGAAGAAAGCAGATAAGTTGGGAATTGAATAGTTGTAGATTTTTGGTGACTTCGAGCTTATTTTAAATCAAGTTACAAATATATGTGTGAGCAAGTAGCATTATTTGAAGGCTTACCATAGTAGAGTATGGGATCTATTAGAATCATTTAGAGCTTTGAACATTCAGGTGATTCCTCGGGAGCAAAACAGACATGTTGATATTTTAGCTTCCCTTGGCGCTAATTTTTCTCCTTTTGAGAAAGTGGTTCGGAAGCTAAAGACAGTGAGAGTAATTTATAGGCCTTCCATTCCATATAAGAATCTCTATTGGCAAGTGTTTGACAATGATGAGAAAATAGTGAATTTTTTGCTCAAAGAAGTTGCTAATGCTGATGATAAAGTCCTTGTGGAGGAAGAAAATAAAGCAATGATTCAGTTGAGAAATAATCATATTCCTAGGAGATTGATTTCATTAGAGATCTTGTTTGATAGGAATGATAGGGCTGATAAGCATAGGATTAAGGTATATTCCAAGGAATACAGAGAATTACAGTTGGAACCAGGAAAGTTCATTAAGATTGGGATTGATTGCAAAGCGGATGAGATTGAAGGCATTAGAAATCTATGCTACGAATATCCAAAAATTGTAGCATGGATTTATCAGGACCTTAAGGGATATATAATAATGTGATTCAACACACAATTGAGTTACAAGAAGGGGTTAAGCCCTTTAGGCAAAAACAACATCCTGTCAATCCTAAGATTGAGATCCTCATGAAGGCGAAATTGTTGAAGATGCTTGAGGCGAATATCATTTATCCTATTAAGCATTCTACTTGGATAGCGAACTTGGTTCCTGTAAGGAAGAAGATTGGATACATACGACTATGTGTTGATTTCACAAATTTAAACCAGGCATCACTCAAGGACCATTATCCTTGCCTCAGATAGACTAGATTCTCCATGTCGTGGCTGGCACCCAGAGATTCTCATTGCTAGATCGCTTCTCTGGGTACAATCAAATTTGGATAAAATATGAGGATCAATATAAGACAATGTTTACTACTAAGTGGGGCACATTCACTTACCGACGGATGCCTTTTGGGCTTTCAAATGCTGGTGCTACTTTTTAGAGAGCCATGGATATCACTTTTGGTGAGTTGTTAAATAAAATTATTGTAATATATCTTGATGATATGATGGTATTTTTGCATTGCAAAATTGATCATGTTACTCATCTGAGGTAAATATTTTAGAAGTGTTGAGAATTTGGAATTTCCATAAACCCAAAGAAGTTGATTTTCACAGTTAAGGAAGGGAAGTTGTTGGGCCATGTGACCTCGCAAGAAGGGTTAGCCATAGATCCTGCACAAGCCGAAGCCCTCATGAAATTACCATTACCTATCAATAAGAAAAACTTGCAGTCCTTATTTGGGCAAATAAACTTTATTCACAAGTTTATTGCTGACTTTGCCCAAGTCATCAAGCCCATGACTGAGCTTTTGAAAAATTATGTTGATTTTAAGTGGATAGAATCCCGAATGTGAGCATTTCAAGAAATCAAATAGAGAATTACTCAAGCTCCAGTTTTGATTAATCCCAACTACTCCAAAGACTTCATCCTCTATGCAGTAGGTGAGCAAGAGAGTTATGCTACCATACTAACACAAAAACAATATGATGGCGAGGATAAGCCTATTGATTTTCTAATCCAAGTTATAGCGCTGCACTAGGAAAAGTACAATTTTATAGAGAAGCAATTTTATGTAGTAATGAAAGCATTAAAGAAATTTCACCACTTTGTTTATCAAAGTAAGATTGTGATCTATGTCATACATCCTGATGTTCATAACTTTATAGTCCAAGGAGAATTAGGAGAAAAAAGGGTCGGTTGGGTCACAAAAATCTAGGAGTACGATGTGGATATCTTACCGATGAAACTGGTTCATCGACGTGCTCTCTATCAAGAGCTGGCCAAAAGTGTTGTTGCTGAAACAACTGAAGCAAGTCATGAAGATGTAATGTGTGTAAATCACACAGTAAGTGATAAATATTGGACAAATAAATTGGTTGATTTCTTTACTTCTATAAGATGTCCAAACCATCTTGATCCCTCGTAGCACCGACAATTCATATTGCAAGTACTCAGGTATGTGTTGTTGCCTAATGGATTATATTATAAAAATATAGATGGTGTATTACTCAGGTGTGTAAAGGCTTTCGAAAAGGAAAAAAATTGGAGGAGTTCCATTTTGGGTTGTCAGGAGGGCATTATGCAGACAGACCCATGGCTTTGAAGATTATTTGGGTAGGTTATTATTGGCCTAAGTTGTTCATCAATTCACACAAGATAAGCTAGCAGTGTGACAGTTGTCAAAGATATGTGGGTCGAATCAGAAAATGAGCATTACTGCTACATCCAATTCAGGTGGAAGTGCCCTTTCAATAATGAGGCCTTGATTTTATCGAGGTTATTGATCCACACTCTTCTACGTAGCACAAGTATATCTTAATGGCAACGGAATACTTCACTAGGTGGGCGGAAGCCATACCCACTAAGAAGGCGGATCAGGCGATGGTGATATCTTTTCTGGAGAGCCTTATCACTCATTTTGGTATACCAAATTCTTTGGTAACTGATAATGGTACTCCCTTTATTGGAGCTAAAATTACAGATTTCGCTAGCAGATATGGTATTTACTTGAAGACATCTTCCAATTACTACCCGCATGGGAATGGATTGGCTGAGTCTACTAACAAAAATTTGTTGTGGATTCTAAAAAGGATGATGGGCGATAATAAGAGGGGTTGGCATTTTTTATTGAACCAAGCACTTTAGGCCAACTACATTTCAGTAAATAATTCTATAAAGACCTCTTTGTATGCTTTGGTTTGTGGAAAATAAGTTGTCCTCCCTACCCATATTGAACTACCAGTGCTCCAAACTTTGTAAATGTTTCGAGACGAAGATGAAGAATATGATCCTATGGAAGAAAGGTTGGTACAATTTCTGCAATTACAGGAAGAAAGGGAGCAGGCTTACCTATATTTTTCCAAACATTCTACAGATATGAAGAAATGGTTTAAGAAGACAAGTGATCAAATTTTTCAGGTGGGTGAACTAGTGCTAAAATGGAATGAGAAAAAATCTAAGCCTGGAAAGCATCATAAGTTTGATGTCATATGGGAAGGACCTTTTCGGGTCTCTACAGTAAAATCTGCCAATGCTTATCATCTCTGCGACATGGATGGTTATGAGCTCCCCATTCCGGTGAATGACCTTCATTTGAAGGCCTATGTTACATAATTTTAATGTGCTAAAGGTTACACTTTGTACATATGTAAATATTCTCTTTGTCTCTGATGATTTTTGTATATAAGGATATATATATATATATATATATATATATATATAATTTGCAAAAAAAAATGTGGTGCTTTTTAAGGAACGAAAAGCATGTTTGAAATTTTTTAAGGGAGATCCAATTTTAGAAAAATCGTGCTCATGAAAATTTTAAGACAGTCACCCGCATGAAAATATAGAACACTTTCGCGTAGATTTCAAAATCGCTAAGCTGAGTGCCCAAGCATTTTTTCGCCTAGTAAGGAGATAGCAGTTTCAAGGCACGTTGTGAAATAAATACACCTCTGGGTTACGTGTCAGTAATCAGAAAAAAATCTAAGCCTGGAAAGCATCATAAGTTCGATGCCATATGGGAAGGACCTTTTTGGGTCTCTATAGTAAAATCTGCCAATGCTTATCATCTCTGCGACATGGACAGTTACGAGCTCCCCATTCCGGTGAATGACCTTCATTTGAAGGCCTATGTTACATAATTTTAATGTGCTAAAGGTTACACTTTGTACATATGTAAATATTCTCTTTGTCTCTAATGATTTTTGTATATAAGGAGATATATATAGAATTTACAAAAAAAAATGTGGTGCATTTTAAGGAACGAAAAGCATGTTCTAAGTTTTTTAAGGGAGATCCAATTTTAGAAAAATCATGCTCATGAAATTTTTAAGACACAGTCACTCGCATGAAAATATAGAATACTTTCACGCAGATTTCAAAATCGCTAAGTTGAGTGCCCAAGCATTTTTCACTTAGTAAGGAGATATCAGTTTCGGGGCACATTGTGAAATAAATACACCTCTGGGTTACGTGTCAGTAATAAAAAAAAATCTAAGCCTGGAAGGCATCATAAGTTCGATGCCATATGTAAAGGACCTTTTTGAGTCTCTATAGTAAAATCTGCCAATGCTTATCATCTCTGCAACATTGATGGTTACGAGCTCCCCATTCCGGTGAATGACCTTCATTTGAATGCCTATGTTACATAATTTTAATGTGCTAAACGTTACACTTTGTACATATGTAAATATTCTCTTTGTCTCTGATGATTTTTGTATATAAGGAGATATATATATAGAATTTGCAAAAAAAACATGGCACTTTTTAAGGAACGAAAAGCATGTTCGAAGTTTTTTAAGGGAGATCCAATTTTAGAAAAATCATGCTCATGAAAGTTTTAAGACATAGTCACCCGCATGAAAAGGTATAACACTTTTGCGCAGATTTCAAAATCATTAAGCTGAGCGCCCAAGAATTTTTTTCCTAGTAAGTAGATAGCAGTTTCGGGGCACGTTGTGAAATAAATACACCTCTGGGTTACGTGTCAGTAATCTAAAGCAGGAAGCGTCAGAATCTAATCATAGTTTTAGAGTGTGGGAAGTGCCCAAGTTTAGCTTTTTGAGGTGATTTCAAGCATTATGATTGGTAGGCGAATGACTAGTTTGGTTTTCCCAGCAAGCTTCGAATTTCAGGGTACACTTTTTTAGGTATGATTGCACAGCACAAAAGCACGAGTTTCCAGGAGAATCTGGCAGTAAATCAAAGGGAAGGATTTTTGTGCCTTGGAAATAGCGCATGAGTGTTTTTTCAAGGATTATTCCTCTTTGAAGATGCACCTGCATTTAATTTTGAATCATTGAAGTATCTGACAATGCTCCTATAAATTTTGGGAGGTAAAAGGGCCAATCCTTTTTTTTTTAAGAGAAAAAAAAAACTTTACCTATTTTGTTGTGTCTTGTGTTTCCAGTGTAGAAGAATTTTCAGAGGTTTCAAAGAAAAAAATTGCAAAGTCACTCAACACTTTGTCAAATAGGATGGATAGACACAGTAAAGAGCCGAGTGAGGTGTAGGAGGTTCCAAAGGCAAAATTGACTAAGAAGTTCTAGGGCTAAGAAAGCCTGAAAGAATGACTATATCGACCTGGATCCCTATGAAGATAAAATGGCATAAATTGGGGATTGTTTGATTACACACAAGGGAGTTGATCAGTTGAGGTAAGAATTTGAGACTACGGTGAACCAGGGTGTTTCATATAACAGTTGGTTCATAATGCCCCATAATTTACAGCTTTCGTGGTACCTATGTTTGCTTGTGAACCCATACCCTAAATTGGTACAACTAATTGCATAATTTTATGATCCTTTTACCAAAGCTGTGCGAAATGCCAGGAAGGAAATTCTCTTTACAATTACACCGAATGAGGTCAGAGAGGCTTTTGCATGTGGATTGAAGGTCCCAAGTTATGTAGTGAATAAGAAAGTTCATACAGACGAGCAGTAAAATAGGTATGTTTCCATAGTTACTATGAGAAAATTTATGGAAACACGACTCATCAAGGAGCCGCATATGGGGCAGCTATCAAATTTATCCAAATCACTTTTGGAATTTAAGAGACAAAATATTTATTCTATGCTTGCCTAGATTTTTGGTTTGCCCTCAGATGAGAAAGTGCATAAATGGCAGGCGACTATGGCTCAATGCATTTGCAAGGTGGAATTTTATTCTCCTACTGCTATGAGATAGGGTGGAAATCCAATTTATTTTGATTGGGTTGAGTTTATTTCTTGAAGGCTTAATTTGCAGTTGTAGAAGTTGCAGGTTGGAAAGTATAAGTCATTTCGGTACACTTCACTGCTGGTTTGGTTCTTTTTATTTTAGATGCAACATCGTTTCTCTTTTATCGTAGTAACACAGTCAGGCAAAAAGGATGAGACTTTACCTATTTACAAGTGGACTCAAGTTTTGATGAAATGAGAGTCTGTGTACAGCTTTAATAGCTAGTTTATGGGGCCTATAATTGAACTACTGTGTGGAAACTATGATAGTGTACCACATGATTTGAGATATGTCATTTTTTCATAAAATAGGGGAAATATCTTTTTGCTCACACAATATGTGGTTGTTCAAATTTTTGGGTACACAGGTAAACCATTTTTGTTGCCCTTTTTTGCTACTGTGCATGTTTTTGCAATGGAAGCTGTGCATCATGTATATTACATCAATGATATATATAGATCTGGGTGAGGGAAGAAGACAACTTGTACTATGCATTTTAAGTTTGGGAGTATCAGAGTGAACCAGGTTGGGAAAAATCACCTTTTGACGATGATGCTTCGATACCTGGGATTCATTGAATTGCCACAAAAATGGTGTTATGACCCTCTCGGAAATGTTTTGGAAATTATCAAGGCAAAGACATTTCATAACTGCCCACGCCAAGATATTCAAAAGCAACGTAAAAATTTTGATGGGCCAGACATGAACGGGCACATAGAGAAAATTTCCTCCCTTCCTCCATGGCATGATTATTATGAGCAAAAAGTGAAGTATAATCCTGAAAAGAATAAAACCCATATTCCTCCTCCTAGTCTATTCCGAACTATTAAAGAAGCTAACCCGACATGGAGCGAGGATAAAATCATGAACTGGTGGGTGATGTGCATTCAACATTTGAAGTGCCTCAATTTGATAGATGTGCAAAATCCTCGCTTCATATATGAGTCCCTCAGTGTTCATTGATTATTTAGCATTTATGCTTAGCGTGACGTTGTTCGTGCTTATGAGATTCTTTCAAAAACCATTACAGAGCAAGATGAGCAAGCGGTTGCAGATCGTGTGGCAACGATGAAAGCAACAGAGGAGGCTAAGCATGTTGAAGTACTCAGGATTGCAGTTGAGGTAGAACAACAAGAACGTACAAAGAAAGCAACACAAAAAAATGCATCTACAGTGAATAATAAAGCTTCGGCTAAATTAGTTGCATCAACTTCAAAAAAATGACTCTACACCCAATGGATAAAGGCCTGGGATCGCTTGCATCCATACGAGCTGGATACCCCATGAGTCGCAAAGATTAAGTTAAGACATCCTATACCTCAGAAAGATATGCTTGACATATTTATTGGTAATATACAAGAAAATATATCTTATGAGTTAGAAACTACTACTATCACATATTTTGATCAAGCAATTGAGTTAGCTAGAAAAGTGGAACATGCCCTTATTAAAAGAGGCCAACTTAAGGTTAAATAAGATAAGCCCACTAAATCCCAGCATAAGAATAAACACATAGGAGGTGATAATGATAGTAGGCATGTTAACAATGTCACTAATAGCCTACAACAAAAGATAATACTTCAAAAACCTCCTCAAAGAAATTTTACAAGACTTAACATGACTATGGAAGTAGTTTTGAAGCAACTTTTAGAAGTCAATGCAATTGAGTTACCTCCCGTAAGGCAACCATATACTACAACTCATTGGTATAAGGTAGGTCAATATTGTGCATATCACAAAGTAGAAGGACATTGGATGAATTCTTGTAAAAAGTTGAAACATGTGGTTCAGGATTTGATTGATGCAGGATGTATTGATTTAAGGAATGCTCAAACAATGAACAATAATATTCCCACTCAACAAGCTCCAACTACTAATCAAGACATGAGAATATTCAAAGATCCACTACCAAAACATAACCAACAAATGGCAAACTAGGTGGCTCACCATAATGAGCCCCCACGCCATAATAATGTGGTCAACATGGTTGGAATAACCACAAGGAAACAAGCTCATAATCAATAGAATAAACAAGGATAAAGTTCAATGTCATGTCCCAACTCATTTTTAAAGGAAAAATAAAAAAAAAAGATTCAACTACAAGGATTCCACCTTTAGTGTTGAAACCACAACCCAAGATTTCATTTGATCTTCAGAAACAGTTAGCTAATACTCTAGTGAAGATATTAGTTTTAGAACTTGTTTAGAAATATCTTGATCATAGAAATGCTTTGATGGAATTTTTAAAGAAACAATCGATTCCTCCAGATATTTTCCCTAATGCCATAGTTGATGTCATAGGTTCTTTTGGGATACATCATGTTTCATTCTCAAATGATGATAAACCTTCCTCAAACTTACATGGATATTCTTCACTTTACATCACTGCACTTATTGGGGATACCCTTATCAAATGAGTCTTGATTGATAATGGCTCCTCCCTCAATTTGTGTACATATCAATTCTTTCAAAAATTTCATTTAAGAGAGGAAGATTTAACAAAAATTGATATCATCATAAAAACTTTCAATAATGAGTCCCAAGAGGCCTGTGGTGTCATTTCTCTTCCCCTCAAAGTTGGACCTAAAATATTGGATACTTTATTCTATGTGGTACATTTTCCTACATATTTTAATCTTCTTCTTGGGCATCCTTGGATCCATGCAATGAAGGTCGTCCCTTCTACTCTTCATCAATGTCTCAAATTTGAATATAATAATCAAGTTATCACCATTTCGAGTGATCCTCGACCATTTGAATTTTGTTCAAATATAGAGTTAGCTCAATATAAATTCAATTCATGTCCTATTTCTTCAGCAATTTCACCATGTTCCTCATCTCAAATCTCAAAATATTTTCAAATTCTAAAAGTGAGTGAGGAACATATCTCCAATTTTTCATCTATGGATCATGATAATCAGTTTCTTCAAGAACCTCTTTTGGATCTGGCCAAGCTACCACCTTCACCAAGAACCATGGGCTTGCCCCATAAGAAAGGTGATGTTATACACATTGGTGCATGTACCTTTATCTTCAAAGGAACAGCATTTGAATAAAGGATTTGTGGTAGAGTGCTCTTTTGCTCAATGTTACCTCACTAATGATTACCCTCTTCCTAAGTAGATCCTATATAGTATGGGATATGTAGGTAAAGGTTTGGGACCACAATAGAAGGGTATTCAAGAACCCTCGGATGTTGATATTTGACCTTGGAGATGTGGTACAGGTTTTATACCTAATAAAAACCAACCTTTACCATTGTAGGATGATGACCATATTATAAATTATGCATAATATATAGATTATCAGAATTCAACAATGAATAAAAATAAAATTAAAAATGAGGGTTCTCCTTTTTCTTCAAAAATATTGTTTTGTAATATGATTGGTTCTATTTGTTCTAACACTAAACCTACTACTTTAAAATAAAATCATGATTTGTTATATGGTGTTTCTTATGTTAAAAAGAATGGTGTTGTTTTTAAATGTAATGACTACCATGCCATGATTATCAAAAGAGAAGCCTTAGAGGAACTCCTCCATGATTTTCATTATTGAGAGGACATACTTTCTAGGAATCTCCTCGATCTGATAGATCATGGTACATGCTTATTCATTATAATAAGATAAATGGTGCATTTAGATTTTGCATTGAGTATAATTCTGCTCACTCATAATAAAATAAAAAAATCATCATCATTTAGCTGCATTTGCATCCACCTACTTGCTCATATTGCATTGTTTCCTATCATACTTGCATGATTGCTTGACATCTAAAATAACTTGCATGATTGAGTGTCATAAAATTGCATGATTGATTGTTCATGACTTCCTGATCATGTAGCTTTTTGAGGATCTAGTGATAATGGCACGTGATGATACCTAGTTAGGTCATAGCTCACATGCATTGCACTATCACTAGGACTCTGATGCCTAGCTAGATCCCCACCTAGGTATTCTTCTTCTGTCTTCTCTTTGGTGTTGCTTATTTCCCCTTATTTCTTCTTGCTCTTGTAAAGACACAACTTTATTTTATTTTCCTCTTCGACCTCTTTTTCACACTAGCACACACTCACAGTGTCCTTTGTATTCTTAAAACCCCTATCTGGGATAACACTTGCAAAATTTCATACTACACCCCACATGGGATACTTGTACATCCTAGTGGGTATTACATCATCTATGATATTCTATCGGGTCATACTCTCTTTTGATTTAGTAGGCTCAACACCCCATTATAGGATAAGCTCCTTGGTCGATATCAGTAGACCTCGGCATACATCCTAGAAGGTAATCACCTCACAGTATTAAATAAGGGAGAAACCACCCATAGCGGGTCAAACTCTAAGTATTTTTACATCACAATAAAGTTCTAGGCCCATAGTGGGTTTAGCCCTTCTTTTTTAGTATGATCCATAGTATTTAACTACACTAGTTCCTTGCAACCTATGGTAGTTTTATACTGTGAATCACTCATCCTTATCTATTTTAGATGGTTGACCTTTGGACCTTCTTCTTCTTCTTCTTCTTCCTTCTTATTCTTCTTCCTTCTTCTCTTTATTCTTCTTCTTTCTCCTTCTTCTTCCTCCTTCCTTCTCCTTCTTTTCTTCTTCGTATTTCTTCTTCTTTCTTTTTCATCCATGCATTTCATGTAGTTTTGCATTTAGATAGTTTTTGCATACATAAAATGTGAAACATAAAGTAATGATCAAAATAAATTAAACCATCATACATGTATAACACATAAAGTAAAATAAAGGAGCAGCTTTGTATTACTCAAGATAAAAAGAGATACAACATAGTGTCTAGTTGGTGTACCACAATCTAAACTTGGTACACTCAACCTAGGGATGCACACCACAATCCAAAATCAGTGCATCATCCCAATTCCTAGCCCTAGATCTCTGGGATCCTGCTCCCTCTGACCCACCCTTAGGAGGAGGCAACCTAGGTTGTTATATGCCCATGAATTGTGCAACTAATACTATTCAAGATCGATATCATGACCTACTAGCCAAATGAAGGGATGGAGGTAGTGGCATTCCTCCATTCTTCATCGGGACCACTACATAGTACACTATCTCAAAAAATGTAGCCCACTAAATAGCTACCTCCAACCTCTCTCCTGTCCTCTATAGCTCCACCTATAAGAGTTGGGCTCCATCACCCACTTGGCTACTCTCGATGATAGCCATCCCCTCAACCTTGGTCTTCTGATGCTCCCCATCCAGATGGGTCACCTCCCATTGGAGCTGATTAGCCTTTGCCTAAGCTGCATTCATCTCTATCTTTATAGTACTTAGTGAGATTTGTAGTACCTCTAACCTGTTAGCCCTATCATCCTATATCTGGACCATCTACCCTTGTAGAGTCATTACCTACACATGTAGGTCCTCTATTTATCCTTTCCCCTGGCCCTGGCTAGTCGCTACTATAGATGTTGAGGCATCTACAATATCTCTACCCTATATCCTCTTGGCCTTTGTGGGAGCAACTCTCAATGTCCCTACCTCCATGGCTCCTATAGAGTTGGTGGCCTCCACCACCAACATAATTTAGGCATGCATCTGCCTCTATCTTGGTTTTACAAGATCATTTTATGCCCTTTTGTGGCTCGATGAGCAACCTATTATAAATCCTACTGTATGCCCAGGCTTATGACCTGGAACCTCTATATTAGGATATATGAAGAGATCATTTGGGGTACAACTCCTCTATACCAATGCCTATACCTGATAGCCACTCCTGCATCATCTACTCTCGATTCAACATAAGGAGGACCATCGAAGTCCTCCTCGACCCACCTGGTGAGGGCTAGCTCACCTTCTAACCCTGTTGGCTCCCAGTATACCCTTTGGTACCAGTATTCCCCCAGGTTTGGGACTCCCTACAAAATCCCAAACTACCTCATGACTCTATCAAAGTGGAAGATCTCTGGCTCTCCCTTCTTTGTCATTAGCCATCTCATCCTCCTCACCCTGGATAACTCCACCCTATCCTTAGACCATCTATGGTGAAGATTCCATGGTATCTAGATGATATTCACCTCTTGAAGCTCATTGATCACCTACCTAGCTAGTGGTAAGTTCCTGGTATAGGCCCTCATGAACCTCTCAAGGGACCTCAACTGCTTGTATGTTATTGGCTGCTCTAGACTAGGTAGTGAACCTAGTATTTCATGTGACCTCTGAACTACTATGTGCTCCTAGCACCACACCTAGAGCAAAGTCATACAAACTAACCCTATACATTGCTTGTACACGATATTGTACAAAATCTTGTACAAATAGGCCAATACATATGGGTCCCATGTGAACCTCACTCCCTAGTCTCACATGTCTACCACTACTCCTACCATGGCCCATAGTAGATTTCACCTACTAGTATGGCACATCAGTAGCCCCACCACCACTCCATAGAGGATGATCATCAGTGGGTCTGCCCCATATCTACCCACCAGATCATCGATTGCAATGGTGCTCTCTCACACCTGGTGGGCCCAAACTCCTAAAAATTATCGAAGAGTGGTTGGCCATCCTTGTACCCTATAAACTGACACTCCCCTTATGGGAACATCTAAAATATACCACATGTCCTCCAGTGTGACAGTCAGCTCCCTTGTTGGTAACCGAAAGGTAGATGACTCAGAGTACCATCTCTCTACTAGGGCTATCAACAAAGCCTTTATCTATCTTAATGCGAGGCATCCTTTCCTGGTGGTCTAGCCCCATAGCCTCTAGTCAAGCCATCTTTGTCGGTCCCGGTGTGTCTAGCTCCACCTTCAATGAGCTTGCTCGCCACTCTCGGCTCTCGTGTACACCAATATGCATCCGCAAAAGAAATAAAATGTATCACTTAAATTTAATAAAATCACAAATACATCAAAAAAACTTTTAATAAAAATAACAATCAACTAAATTAAGAATTTTGTACTTCACTTAGCTTGCTTGCCTTTCCCTCTTCTTTTTTTTCATCTCCTTTCCTTTTTTATGTCTTTCCATTTTGGAGAAATCGCACCCAATTTTTTGGGTGCACGATTTCTCTACAATGAAATCATGCCTCTTGTTTAAATTATGTGATTTTGTAGCTCGTCGACCAAGGTGAAATCATGATTGGGCTACGAAGTCGCGCCCCGGTCGAGCATAAAAATTGTTGCCCTTCACGATGACAAATTTCCAAAAAAAAAAACTAAATCTGAAAACATGTAAATCAAACAAATAAAAATTTGCGTAAAGGTGATGGTTTTTGGGTCTACCTGTGCTCGGTACATCTCTGCACCAGCCTTGCCTCTCGCAATCATTGAATGGTGCACCAATATCATGGAGTACCATCATCATTTTCCTGAGAGCTCTCTTTTTTCCTCTTCACATAGTGAAAATGAACTAGGGTTTTACCCTTTTTCACTTTTAACCCTACTTATTTTGTCCTCTCTTTCTTCATTTTTCATTTTTTTCTTTCTCTCTTCTTCTATGTCTACCTTTTCCAAATTTTAAGAGGCATTTTCTCCCTCACAAAACTCGAGGGGGCACCCTGAACTATAGAAGCATTAAATTCCCTAATACCTTGATTTTGTGTTAAACAATAAAGTATCTAGAATGACATAATTTTTGCACCATCTCTTTCTTCTAAACCAGCTACCCCATTTTTGCTTGTTGTTTCTTGTTTGGGTGTGTGTTTACATCTCTTCTTTGACACATTTATTAGGCCATAAATGCGTCAAAGAGGGGGTAAAATGTAGACACGAAAAATTGACCCACTTCAGTGGTCAATCTTCCTTGAACCCTCTAAAAGACCTCCAACACTTTCCCAAGGCATGGGATAGGCCCCTTTCCCTTAATTTTTTCTTTTTTCCTCCTCTATGTGAAATAATGCCTATTTAAGATAGTGCGCAACTTCACATAGGTGAAATCATAGTCAACCGAGATGGGGTGTCATTTTACATTTTTAGGGTTTCTCCCATAGAAACCCTAATTCTTCTAGCTGGCATGTTTTGGCATTGACCTTTTGAGGTTTTTCCCACTCTTTTTTACTTCAAACTCGCTATAAAAGGAGGGTTTGATCTCTCATTTTAAGACACACGATTCGATGATTTTTACATAAGATTATTCTAACATGCTCACAATTTTTTTCTATTTGCTTCATTTTCTCCTACAAGCAAGCTAACTCCTAAGTGTGAATTTTATCTTTTGTTGCATTGATCTGATTTGTTGTTTGCTCTAGTGTATTCGTGTCATATCCTGAAGGAGATATCATCTACTCAGAGGTCTTGATCCTTCTTGAAGAACACAAATTTATATTAAGAGGGGGGTGAATATCATAAGACCACTTTTTACTTTTCTTTCCCAATCAATATTATACAATGTATAGATAGCAATATCAACAGAAGTAATCAAAGTAATGCACAAATCAGTACACACAATAGAGACACCAAATTTACGTGGTTCACCCAATGTGGGCTACTCCATGGAGAAAATATTTCACTAAAATTTTCTCAATCAATCTCTTAGGAATCCTTTCCCTATTACAATGTTTATGTACCTCTATCCAAAGGAGACACAAATCCCCTAATCAAGTTCATGGATATCTATCCACATGAGAACTCCTTTCTCCTAACCTCTGATTGGTGATATTTTATAAGAACTATTGTCCCCACTACTCTGGCTAATGGATATCTATCCACTGAAGACAACTATCCTCACTGCACTATCTAATGGATCTCTATATAATGGAGACTATCGTCCTCTATAATCTGTCACCTTCAAAGCTCTATCTCAAATCTACACTAAACACAGTCCTTCGGTCTAGCACAAATCTGCTCAATCTCTAGTCTGGCACAAACCTGTCCTCAAATCTACACTACATTCTATCCATAAATCTACACTAAACATAGTACTTCGGTATAGCACAAACTTATCCTTAATATATATCCTCTAATCTGCACTAAATACAGTCCTTCGATATAGCACAAATCTATCCTTAATATTTTTCCTCAAGCCTTAACACAAAGCTTGACTCAATTTCAAATCAACTCTGTTGGATCTGCCCCAAACCTTAACTCAAGGTTTGAAAAAATCAATCAATCAACTCTGCATACAAGCCTTCTCAAAGACTTATCTCAAATCTATCTTGTAAGCTTCCACAAAAGCTCAAACTAATCTATCCACAAGTCCTCTCTAGAACTTATCCAAATATTCTCTATAAGTCCTCACTAGAACTTTTCCAAATATGCTCTCAATCTATATTGTAAGATTTCACAAAAGCTTACCCAAATCTGTCCACAAGTCTTCCCAAAGACTTTCCTTAACTATGCTCAACAATTCCACACTAGAACTTGTTCAATCTCATACAAACATAAAGAGAATTGTTAGAGACTCAATATGCTTCACATTAATCACAATGCTCAATTAATTTCAATCACTCTTTAAGAAACATATAGATAATTATTAGAGACTCAATATGCTTCACATTCACCTCAATGCTCAAACACTTTCACTCACTCTTTTATCATATAAACATAGAGAGAATTGTTAGATACTTAATATGTTTCACACTCATCAAATCTCAATATATTTCTCAAATCAATTTAAATTATAGAATAATATGTTTCATAGAACTTGAACAATCATTTCACACATTCACTTGACTAGGCTCAACCAACTCTACTTAATCAATCACTCAATGAAATGATCCTTGCTCACAAACCCTAGTACAAGCATATGAATACTCACTTAAATATTTCCAACAATGCTTTATCAACCAATCTCACATAACAATGATACTCATGTTCTTTTCAAACCCTAGTTCAAGTTCTTCACTCAACAACTCACTTCAACAACAATGCTTATAAAATAAGGTTTTATCAACAACTCTTAATTCCAGAAAACCTTGAAGCATTAATTCAAAACACTCTCAATAATGCAAACCAAACAATCCTTTTCACTCCAACTTTCCATTCACAATTTTCAATAATCACTCATTAGGAAGAATATACCCATACCTTTTGTTGGATGTAGTAGTGCCTTTAGAAAACTTGTCTTAATCACAACTTTCTTCTTTCCAATACAATGGTTAGACACAACAATATTACTTCATCACTTTCCAAAATATTCCTTGGACATAAAACAATCACAACTCAACTTATGCCTTATTTCTCCCTTTTAAACATAACACTCATCATACCATACATAAAGATAATTTCCTTGATACACCTTATAAACTCCAACTTAAAATAATATCCAACACCATAAAAATATCAACCAAACACCTTACAATCCTTTCAAAACATTTGAGCAAACAACATTAAAAATTTAATTTTTCAAAAACCCTTATAACTCCTTTAGCAACCTTAGAACCAATTTAAATATGCAAAAATTAATTTTTAAATGCCCAAACTATATCCCCAAAAATTTTGGCGACCAATTTCCAAGCATACCTTATACTTCCCACAAAAGGGGATTTGATGAGATTTGATTTGCCGTCTCCTCTAGCCTAAGTGCCTTAGCGCTTGGGAGCCCACCATGTGGGCTAAGAATACCCATGTGAAGGAAGGTATAGCATCTTCTCCTTATACCTTTACTCACCGTTAATATCCCATGAAACCTACACACTCCTTTGCTTTGGCGCAGCGCAATTCGTAAGGCTCACGATTTCTTAAAGCTCGCAATTAATCATCAAAGGCATGGTGAGCTTTGGTAGAGTGGGAGTTCCCCCCTTATATACACATTTTGATTTCTCCTCACGTCGGTGCTAGTTATTCGAAAATAAATTTTGAATTTTAATTTTGATAACCCACCTTAGGGTTATTTAA
The DNA here is from genome assembly GCA_028583015.1 of Wollemia nobilis. Lineage (NCBI taxonomy): Eukaryota > Viridiplantae > Streptophyta > Pinopsida > Araucariales > Araucariaceae > Wollemia > Wollemia nobilis. The sequence goes on along the minus strand of JAQPPZ010001899.1, from coordinate 121,342 downwards.
CCTTAGCTTATTTTAATTTATAATTAATAATTAAATTAATTAATAATCAATTTAAATAACTTTATAAGTTAAGTAAATTAAATAATAAATTAATTTTAAACTTTCTTTGCATAATATTATAAAAGAATATTATAATATTATTTATTTGGACTTTTTCTCACACTTTGGACCTCATCTGACTTCCTGAAGCTGGATGCTGCAAACTGAAATTGCCACTGACTAGTGCTAAAAGTTCGACATCAATGACCACTCACTCTTGACATCAATGACAACTTATCACTTAAAATGTCCAACACTTAGGTCTGATTCTATGCCATTCACCAAGTGTTTTCATTTAGTTTAAACGTTTACATTGCATTTCATGTTCTGCATTTATTTTCTTTGCATCTCAGGTGAATTCACACTAGGTATTAACGGGACACGACCTCGTAGGCTCAAACTTAGGGCTTATTTTTTGTAGATGTGAAACCGCATTTAGTCTAGATGGGAAACAACTTTGTCTTCTACATTATCACACCAGCTCTTTGAGGAGCATGATTTTACCCATAATCAATTTGGGGACAATTTGATATTTGTAAATGTATGATAGCATCTTAGACTGCATTTAGATCATAGTTGCATGCTCTGCATTCTGTTTGTATTCTATTGCACTATTTTTTTATGATTAATATCCAAAGTTCAATTTTTGCTTCTATTCTTAAATGTCATCTAAAAGGACCTAGGGGGCTTGACTACTATGCCTCCAAGCATTATTGTACAGTGTCCTAAGAAGGCTCCCTAAAGGAAATCATATTTTAAAGTGTTTCTTAAGTTATCTTGCAAGAACAGGAATTGTTGATATCATTGGATAAGAGGATGAAAGCTTGGATCAAGCACTAGTTAAGATAAGTGTTCACATTAAACTATAGGTTGTTTGCTGAGTGTTTATATTTCTAGTTTAAAATCCTAGTTCTAATTTTATGTTAATTTCTAGGCATTTAAAATATAGCAATATAGAGTGTGCATATAGGGTTAATTTTGTTTGTGCATTCTTTCTTGAGCCCTTGCTTAAATATTATTTATTTAAAACCCTAGGTTAGAAAGCATTCAAAGAAATAATCATTATAGGGTTAGCTCTTGTATTCCTGCATTTTGTATTTCTGCATTGTCCTTTATATTTCATAGCATAGATCTAGAAAGGTCAAATTTAGGTGATTGCTTTTAACTAAACACATCAAACATTCTCTAAAATCTCGAGGACTTGGAGCGAGTCCTTAAACCATTCCTAGTGAACCCTTCCCCCCTAGCACTGGGTGTAGAGAACAACATACCTTCGTGGTTCACCCCAAAGGTTTCTCTCTTGTGGATCCAAATTTTTGGAATTGTATATGGTAGGAGAGTTTTTCCCCTCTACAACAATAATAAAAATAAGGGTGCAGGAAACAAAGAAATCAAATAGGAACGTCTTTCTAGAAATTTAAAACTTACTAAATACATTTTCAATGGCTCTAATGCATTCTGAGTAACCGCGAGCACATGGGTAGGTTTAGAAAACCACATAAGTGCGGTTAGGTACCCATATGAGGGTGATTGGGACTATGTAACCACGAATGCATGGTTGAGGCTGAGTGGAAAAAATCCCATGAAATTGGTTGTTCGATTCTTTGAGTCTTCGATCTCTCCAAATGCTTGTGGATACCTAGTGTGATTCAGGTAGTCTGATGGTATGTTGCTTTCCAACATTTTTGTGGCTTATGGGATGAAGGTGCCTTTATAGGCCACTTGAGATTTTGGAGAAAAAGGGAGGTCATAATCTAGGGCTACCAAATGGAATGGGTAGTTACAACGAGTCACTTAAGGCGTCTCACTTAACTGGGGAGATGTGGCAAGTGGATAGGTGCAAGTGGAGTGAGGTGTGAGGGATGTTCCATGTGAAGGGATAAGGGTGAAATGGATGTGTGAGAGGTGGTAAGGGGTGGTGGTGATGTGGTCAAGACACGTCTAGTGAGCCGGTAGGGTATCCTAGGCAAATTTTTCAAATTTAGAAAATCTAGAAAATACTTTTAATGTGCAAATTTTTATGCCTAAGTTTGGACTTAGGCATATATTATGTAGGATTGTGATGTGCAATGTGGGATGGAATGTGCAAGGATTAATATGCCTAAGTTTAGACTTAGGCATATATTTTATTATGTGGTGAAGTGTAAATACCTAGGTTTTGGTGTCTACAGACTAAATTAAGCTCAGTTTAAAAAATGTAAGGTTAGGGATAGAAATAGGGTAAGGGTTAGAAACAATTGAATGAATAATGGTCGGATAAAGCTAACAATATTGAAAACTATAAAGAACCTTCTAATAGATCACATTTCCAGTATGCCACACTTGTAACTAACAACATTTAAAACAAATGATATTCATCATTATAGAACCAAAAAATACTTAGAGAACTATTTCAAACATCCAAAATGTTAATAATAAAAATAGCAAAATTAGATCAACATCTAGATTAACAAAAACAAATCTCTCTACAGTATTTGTTTAAACATGAAGCATTCCAATTTTTCCTAATTCAGCAATCCAATATCATAAGAATTAACTAACCATAACAGTAGTAGTATAAATGAATTCACATATTAAAATCACAAGAAAATGAAGACAAAAGCTTGAGGTAAACATCCAAATTATGCTCCTTCTATTGATTTCTCAAAAAAATTACAAGAATAGGCTAGGCAAACATTACAGAGTTGACCCTTTAAATCGAGGGTTTGACCTATATATATAGTTTTACAATGATAATAGAATATAGAAACATTAAAAGGAAAATCTTATGCCAGATCAATAGAGTGCTAAGGTGGTGGCCTCTTATTTTCTTATAGAAATAAAAGAGCTATGCTCCATGAAAACCTTTGCAACTCTGATCTCTACTAGTTGCTCAACCTTTCGTAGAATCTAATAATAGCACTGGTTGTAGGTTGATTTGGTCCATCTCTTATTCTTGAATAGAATTTTACACCACAAATCTATAACTAAAAAATCCAGTGAATCTTTAATTTTTGCGATGTTTGGTCTCCTCTGGCTTTTCCACTCGCAAGCGATAATAATTTAGATTGGATTTCAACTCCTTTATCAACATGGAATCTTTATCTTTTAATGGAATCAAATCATCAAATCCCAACCCTTGATGTACCTTTGAATGGCTCAAATGAATATGACTTGGCATCTTCAGATGTTATGAAATCTCATACTTTTCCAGCTTTAGAATCTACTCAAAATTATTTCGCTCCTAGCTAATTTTGCTTTAGAACTTGCATAGTATAAAAATCTGCTCCTCAAATTTTTTTTGGGTCTAGTTTGACCATGTTGACCATGAAATGAAAGCCTAGAAGTGACCCACATCCTTTAAATTTTGACGATGTCGTTTTGTCTTTGAAAATTTTTGTTACTGGTTTCCTTCTTCTTAAAATCCACTCCACAAAATTCTGCTAGATTGGGTTTGACTATTCTAACTACAGAATTGCACATTCCGCTATAGGTGAGCAAAAAATAACATAGAGCTTTCTTCACGAAGAGCAAAAAAATTTTGTCAGGTCATCTTTCCTTTTTAAATTCTACTATATCGAAATCCGTTGGGCCAACTTTGACCAAATTGATCACAAATTTTAACATTGCATCTTGTTGGTGTAGAATTTATAACTGCACTCTGTCCGATAAATCCTTGTCAAAGAAAACAGGACAATTTCACCTATCTTTTATTTTTTTTCACTCCATAAAAATCCACTAGGTCAGATTTGACCAAGTTGACTATGAAATTTTACACTGTGCTCGCTCCTTAGCAGAATTTAGCACTGCATCTTCTTTGCACAAAAAATTAGCACCATATTGGAGTTATGCCTAACTTTCTTTATTTTGCTCTTTAAAAATACGCTCATTGTATTTTTGTGATGACAACTTTGACCAAGTTGACAATGTATTTTAACACTATCTTTGTCTTCAGTGGAAAATAACAGTCTTAGTCCTCATCAAAAAATAACACTACCCTCAAGATTTTTTCAACACTTAGCCAAATTTTCAAAATTTGCTAAGTATGTGGCCTTTTTGGGTCTACATTCTAGTGCCTCCTGAGGAGCTTTGCTATCAAGGCTTATGAACTCAGATCTTTATCCTTTGGGTACTAGAGTCAAAAAATGAAAGGGTGAGATTGCATGGTGGTCCTAGAATGGATGAATGGAGTGAAATGGTGAAATGGAATTCAACAATCTGCCAACTTACACTTCACTGAATAACTTCCCTGCAATAGTCATACTCTTATGCCTTTATGAAGTTGCTTAGAGTGTAACTGTTCACAAGGAAAATATGCAAGAGTTGAAATGTAGATTAGTAGAGAAATTTTTCTATAGAGGCTACTCCTTATTTCATCAAACCAGCCTCATAGCAATGATTCAGTAGATGAACTTTTCATGAAGGATGATGAAATCTGTTTCATCTGGTTGTAGAGGATGCCTCAAGGAACAAATTCCATTTGAACCTTACTATTTTAAGCCTTTATGGAGGTACTCAAAGAGTAAAGTTTCATATGGAGGCCATGCTAGAGGTAGTTTTTGATCTTCTCTAGAAGTGCATGAAGATATGCTCCTTTATAGACTTGGTCAAAAAGATGCTCTTCTTCTTTAGAATTCTGCATCATGAAATTCACATGTCCTAGGAGAATCATGCTTCTTTTGCTAGCCTCTGATGCTGTCAAACTCAAAAATGCTTACAAAAATATCTCTACAAATTTTACGGCAGCTATAACATCCAAATTTCTAGCTAATTTACAACAAAATTGTAGCATTCTCATGCCTTCACTATTGGTCATGATTTTCACCTTCTTAGACATTTGTAGTGTCCTCTAAATTTTCTTCTTCTTGATTGTCCTCTTATTGGTGTGTCTCTTACCCATATTCCTCTTCTTCATGTTCTTATTGATTCTCCTCATCTTCAACTTCCTCCTCATCATAAACTTGTTCTGCATCTTCCTTTAGGAGTTGAGTGATATGGTTCAAAGTCCTCATGGTCTTATTCTAGGATGCTTGGGAGGGATTATTTATCTCCAAAACTTGTTGATGAGTGTTAAAAAATTCAGCTATTTTTTTATATGAGATTGAAGCTCCCCAGTATACTAAATATCCCATCAGATCTCTCAATCTGGTTAGCTCTTTTATAAATTGAGTTATTTTATCTTGGTCAATCAGCTTCTACCATGCATCTATCTCTAACTCAGCGTATATAATTGCATTTATGCTATTTTGAAGATCTTATTTTGATAATGTTGGACATTTTGAGTCCTTAAAGTTAAAGTTGTCATTGATGTCAAGAAATGAAGTCATCATTAAATATCAAGGAATTTGTCAAGAAATAAGTTATTAAAGTTGTCATTGATATTTTGGAAGAAGCTTCTAATAAAATCAAGATCAAGAGGAACAATGAAAAATTTAAATGCAAAGGGCTCCATAATATTTTTAAATATTATGTGGAAGCATAAGTTAAAAGGTTTTTTTTTTAAACAAATGGTGGCAAAAGTTAAAAGGTTTTTCTTTAAAACCAATGGTGGCAAAAATAAAAGGTTTTTCTTTAAAACAAATAGTGGCAAAAATAAAAGGGTTTTTCTTTAAAACCATAGGGTTTAAAGAATTAATTTATAAAATTTAAATTCAATAGAATTTAAATATTTTATAAATTAATAAATTTTCAAAGGAAAATCGAGTGTTGACGTTGAGAATAAATCGAGCGTCGATGTCATGCATGGAGGAAGAGATTTATTATAAAGGCTAATGCCTTGGATGCATTTCATTCATCCTTTTGCTCGATGATAAAAACATGCAATTGTGTAAGGAAGAAAGTATAGAAAAAAATTTGTTTATGCCCAACGAATGTAGCCAAGGTGTGGCTAAGAGATAGTAAACGTAGCCAAGGAGTGGCGCAAGGCAACAAATGTAGCTAAAGAGTGGTGCAAGGCAGCGAACACAGCCAAAAGTGGCACAATGTAGTGAATGCAACCAAGGAGTGGCCAGAGACAACAAACATAGTCAAGGAGTGGTGCAAGGCAGGGAACTAAGGTGTAGCTACATGTTGAAACAAAGAGAAACTAAGGTGTAGCGATGGCGCTACATGTTGAAACAAAGGGAAACTAAGGTGTAGCGATTTCGCTACTAGTCAAAAGTGTAGAACTGAAAGATGCAGCAATGATATTACAAGTCAAAATTTCATGAAAAGAGGCAAGGTGAAAACACAAGGCACAAAGATGTAAAAATTTCGCCATTGCATGAAGCATAGTGTCGCGATTTCGTGACATGCTCCATTTTTGCTACTGCATGGAGCAAAGAGCGTACGGAAGCCAGAAGCGTCACGATTTCACGACGAAGATAACGATGACATCAGCAAGGGCCGAAAGTGTCACGATTTCGTGACAAGTTTCAAGGAAAGCTGCTAGAAGCCGAAAACGTCACGATTTCGCGACAAGAAGATTGATGACGTCAGCAAGAGCCGAAAGCGTCACGATTTTGCGACAAGAAGGATGATGACGTCAGCAAGAGTCGAAAGTGTCGCGATTTCATGACATGTTCCATTTTCATTGGAGTTTGCAAGGAGAGTTGTACGGAAGAGCAAAGTGTCACGATTTCGTGACATGTTCCATTTTCGCTGGAGTTTGCAAGCAAAGTTGTACGAAAGCCTGTAACGTCACGATTTCGTGACATGCTTAAGGATGACGTCAGCAAATGTTGAAAGTGTCGCGATTTCGCGACAAGATGAAAGGAAAGCTTCCAAGAGCCAAAACGGTCATGATTTCACGACATGCTTAAGGATGACGTCAGCAAATGTTGAAAGTGTCGCGATATCGCGACAAGATGCAGGGAAAGCTTCCAAGAGCCAAAACGGTCACGATTTCGCGACATGCTTAAGGATGACGTCAGCAAAAGTTCTAAGTGTCGCGATATCGCGACATGAACAAAAGGAAAGCTGTCAAAGCCAAAATGGTCACGATTTCACGACAGCAAGGGCATGAAGTGTGTGGCTTCAAAAAGTGTCGCGATATCGTGACAGGTAACAGTCTGGCAGGTAAAACCCGCAGGAGCATGCAAGGTGACACGTGTCGAAAAAAGCAGACAGGAAAATCATGCAGCCAGTTACGTAAAATGTAACTGATGTCAGATCTGCAGTTACAGATTGACAAGTGTCAGTCATGCATTCGAATAGCCGTTTGCATGTATTCGAAGAATCAAATTTAAAGTATCGAAAGGTTTTCGAAAAGTCTTTTTTACAGCCTTCGAACGGTCGCACTCATGGAATCGAACAGATATTTTGCTTGTATTCAAAGAGCCGAATATGAAGGATCAAGATATGCTTTTCGAGAAGATATGTTTGCAGCATTCAAAATAGCCATACTACAAGAAATCGAAATGCCGTATTGTAGGGTTTCGAACAGTCGAAGTGCATGAAACAAAATAGCCGTATTGCATGGATTCAAAAGACGTATTGCAGGGTTTCGAACAGTCGAAGTGCATGGAACCGAACAGCCGTATTGCATGGATTCGAACAGTCAGAGTATGTGATTCGATTGCATGCAGGATTGAAAGGTTATAAAAGAATAATCGTACAGAGAAGAAGTTGCTGCTGCGTGATAGAAGATGCTGCAGAAAGAGGCTGGCTGTAAGTGAGCTGTGAGAGTGTTGTAAGAGATTATAACAGTGTTGTGTTAATGTTGTGAAGAGTCGCAAGAGCATGCCATATGAAAGGGTCGAAGTGTGCAGAAGGTAGAACTGTAAAAGAGTGTATGCTTCCATAAGATTGATTTGATTTAAGCTAGACCAGTGAGGATCTTGTAACACCGAAGGCATTTTTATGTCAATCAAAATTGAAAATAGAAATCCAAGTTGGTGCTTGGAATCAGGGGTTGGTGCTCCTTCCAGTTGATGTCTGGTAAATTAGGGGTTGGTGCTCCTTCCAGTGGATGCTGGTAAATTGATTGTAAAGTTGGTGCTTTGCAATGGTCGGATTTGGATGGGAGTCCAAGCAGTCTAGTTTGAGGAGTAGCCAAAACTGGTGAACCTCGTTACATCTTGTGTTATGTTATGCTCTCTTGTGGTACTTGCTGTTTCTGGTTTTAGCTTTCTTTTGTTTTGGCTTTAAGAGTTAAAGCATTAAGTTTTAAAATAGCTGCACTGATTCACCCCCCCTCTCAGTGCCATTGTAAGACTAACAATTGGTATCAGAGCAAGGTTCCCAGTTCAGGCTAAATCAGTCAGGGTTGATCTTGGATTAGTTTACAATGGGTAAGAAGAATAGATTATCCTCCATTAAGGCATCTCAGTCAGTTTCAATTCCTTCAGAAGAGAAAATTGCACTAAAGAAGGAAGAAGAAGTGAACTCTGAAGTTTGCAATGAAAACCTGGAGATTGAAGTAGATCTAGAAGGTGAGTTGATCGCCGCTCTTGAAGAGTTAAGTATACAAAAGAAAAGCAACAAAAGACTGTCCAAAAAGTTGGAAGAATACGGGGATGAGATTGAAAATCTCTGTTTACAAATTCAAGAGGCCAAGAAAGCAGAAGAAGCCTTGAAGACACAGCTGAATGATAAAGTCGATGTATATAGCAAACGTGAAGAAGAATCTAACAAAACTGTTAGTAATCTAAAGCTGCAAGTAGATGTGTCCAAGAGGGTTGAAGAAATTCTCAGGTCTCAGTTCAATGAGAAAAAGACTGCTTGTTGCCAACAAGAAGAAGAGATTGTTTCTTTGAAGAAACAACTAAAAGAGGCCAATATAAATCTCAAATTTGAGAAAAGCACAGAGTTGCTAGATACAATGATAAATCAACAAAGAAGCTCCACGTCTAAGTTTGGTCTTGGATATGAAGCTGAACAACCTTCATCCTCTAAACATGCAGAGAAGAAGAAGTCCTCGGTTGAAGGTTTGAAAAAAGAAAAGTCTGAAGCTGAATCCTCAAAAGGAAGAAATCATCAAAGAAAATCTACAGCAAAGCAACCACAGCAACAGAGGTTCTCTCACTCTCACTCTTTTAATAATAATGCTTTTAATGGCTATTGTTCTAAATGCAACTACTATGGTCACAAGGCATTTTATTGTGGACAGAATAATAGATCAAAGAGTTATGCTGATAAAAACACATCTGCTTTCCTGAGTGAACACCCTGTGCAATGTTTTAAATGTAATGGCCATGGGCACATAGCAAGGTTTTGTCCAAGCATTTCTGTATCCAATCTAAGGCCAGACCATAGATTTCATCAGACACACAGAATGCAATACAGACAGGGAATAAAACATGTGCAATGTTTTAAATGTAATGGTCAAGGGCACATAGCAAGGTTCTATGCAAGCACTTATGTATCTAATCTAAGGCAAAACCCTAGATTTCATCAGACGCAAAGAATACAATACAGACAGAGAATAAATCATGTGCACAACAGAAAGGAAAATAATCATCCTTCAAGAATGCACAAGAGACAACCCCGCAAGAAAAATGTTCAAGTTCACGAACAGGGGCAAAATAGGGATGTAGTTGAAAAACTCAAGCCCAAGTTCAGGAAAGTCTGGAGAAAGACAGAAGAAAGGAATTCGTGTCTCCTTGGACAGAAGGAGATTACTCCTCTTCTGCTTTAAGCAGCTCCAGGTGGCACATCCTCAGGGGGAGCAATCTTAAAATTTTATTTTAATGCTCCTTTGTTTTTGGGCCAATTTTCTGAGGATGAAAGGTAAGAAGTCGAGTTATTGTTGTTTGCAGCTAAAGTGTGTTGTCAGTTCTTGTTGTTGTTTTTGAAGGTGCCGTGAAGTGTGTTGTTTAATTTGAAGAGTTGTCACATTTGGTAGTGTTGAGATATGTCACTGCTGTACTGTTGATAATTCTTCCACCAACTGTTCATTACTTCGGATCATAACAGTTCAGAATTTTTTTTTCGTGTTTGCTCTAGCTGCATATACGTGTTTCGAGCAGCGTGTATTTGTTTTACACTTTGAGGTAAAGCTTGCAAGATCCTTCTTGTCGCCTTGGTAAGATTATTCAATTCACAGACAGTTCGGGTTAACTGTTGATAAAATATCAATCCGAGGTTAAGAAGTTGAGGTTGAGTAAGGGGCTCTATGGTTGGCCATAAAGTGTTTGTCAAAATGTCTTCTCCAAGATTTGCACTGTTAAAAGTAAAGTGATCTGCAGTATCTGTAGAAAACTCAGATCAGGTTTTAAGTTTAAAAAGGAATCTGGTTGTGCCACAGTACAGTATTTATTGCTTGCACTAAGTTGGCAGTAAATTTGTAGAGTTGGTACAAGTGAGTCTCCTATCAATTTTGTTGAAAGATGTGAAATCTGCTTGTTGAAGTGAAGAAGCGTTGGGCAGAGGTGCCAAGTTTGACCCATGTTGTGGGCAATTTCGTCTTGGTCGTGATGCTCGTGGATAGCAGCAATAAAAGCGCTTTAGCTTTTGTGGTGGTGTTATTCACTTTCTCCAAAGGTTGGAGAACTAAGTTTGGCCAAGGTATATCTTTTATTATTATTTGCTTGGAGTATTTTGAATTGACTTGGCAAATATAATTGATGGAGGTATAAGGTTAAGTTGTCATATTTTGCTTTGACATTATCTTATTGGCATGTTTTGATGATTGTGTTTAAAGAAGTGGAGCTAAAAGGTGTAATAAAGGAAGTTCACTTTATTGCTAATTTATTTTTATTCCTTCCCTAAATTGGTTGAAAGTTTGAGAGTTGTGTGTGGTGTCAGCTTGAAGGTTCAATTATCTTCTACTCAAATAAGGTATGGACTCATTCTTCTTATGAGTATGATTGGTGTATGTTTTCTGAAATAAGGTTGGAGTGAAAAGGTACTCTTCTAGGTATCCCTTGGCTTGGTGTAAATCCTAATTTCTGGTTTGAGATAGTGGAAGCTTTGTGCTCTAGGGCTTATTTTTGTGAGTCTAGCTACTTGCATTAAGTTGGTGGAACCCTTGGTTGGTTGTCTTGAGTTTAATAGTTGAGTTTGAGATTGGGAATTAAGTATAGAACATATTGAGTCTCTAACAATTCTCTCGTATGTTTCTATGAAGTTGATAAATCACATTGGGTCTCTAACAATTCTCTTTGTGGGTTCATGCTAAGCGTGGTTCTAGTGAGAACTTGTGTGCTGATCTCGGACAAGTTCTATGTGTGCTTCTTAAGCGAGTGTTCTTAGTGAGTCTATGACAGAGTACAGAGGGTTGAGGCTCAGAAGACAGGGGTGATCTGAAGAGGTCATTTTTTTCCAAGTATTGGCTAAGATTTGACTAGACATCAGGATCAAATTCTCAGAGGGAGAATTTATGGATCTGTTCATCATATTGCTCATGTTTATGCTTTTTGCTAACTGGATTAATTTTTTGCCTGTGAATGTTGTGCATGGACTAAGGGGGAGTTTTGCAACCGCCCTTTGGTATTATTGTCAAAGGGGGAGAAGAATTACAGGTAATTGCAGACAATTACGTGTGTTGCCAACAATTCCAAAGGGGGAGATTGATGAGCAAGGTGCAACCTAAGTATTGTCATTGTTGTCAACACAGTCAGGTTGATCAAGGTTGATCAGTTGATGCAATGGTTAGAAGTTGATTGGTGAGCAAGGTGATGGATAGGAGTTGTTTGTTGAGCAAGGTGCAGCAAAAGCATTGCAAAAGTATTGTCATTGTTGTCAACACGATCATATTGATGCGATTGATGCGATTCGAGGTCGATCGGATCAAGTGCAGAAAGTTTCAAGGAAAACAGAGGTGACCCAGTTCAAAAGCGCAGAAAGAGACAAGGAAGAAAAGCGTCGCGATATCGCGACATGTTTTCTGTCACGATTTCGCGACATGGTCGAGGAGAGAGAAGGCACAGCCGAAAATGTCACGATTTCGTGACATGTCGAGTTTTCGTTGAGGAGAGAGAAAATGTGTCACGATTTCGCGACAAAAAGTAGAGAGAGAAATTGCATGGAAGATTGTCGCGATTTCGCGACATTGCGAGGAGAGAGAAAGTGCATGCAAATTTGTCGCGATATCGCGACATGGCAGAGGAGAGAGAAAGTGAAAGGTAAACTGTCACGATTTCGCGACATGTCGGCCAGAGAGGGAAGCAAGGTGAAAAGATGTCACGATTTCGTGACATAAATGGAGAAAAGGAGCTAGCAACGAAAAGTGTCACGATATCGCGACACGTCGGGTTTTCGCGACCCGAAGAGGAGAGAGAATGCTCAGCAACAAAGGTGTAGCGATATCGCTACATGTTGAAATGAATGGAAACAAAGGTGTAGCGATATCGCTGCATGATGAAAATACATGGCACAAAGGTGTAGCGATTTCGCTACAATTAGGAAGTGCAGAAAACAAAGATGTAGCGATTTCGCTACAAGTAAAAATTCACAAGAAGAAGGTGTAGCGATTTCGCTACATGTTGAAACAAAGAGAAACTAAGGTGTAGCGATGGCGCTACATGTTGAAACAAAGGGAAACTAAGGTGTAGCGATTTCGCTACTAGTCAAAAGTGTAGAACTGAAAGATGTAGCAATGATATTACAAGTCAAAATTTCATGAAAAGAGGCAAGGTGAAAACACAAGGCACAAAGATGTAAAAAAGTTCGCCATTGCATGAAGCATAGTGTCACGATTTCGCGACATGCTCCATTTTCGCTACTGCATGGAGCAAAGAGCGTACGGAAGCCAGAAGCGTCACGATTTCATGACGAAGATAACGATGACGTCAGCAAGGGCCGAAAGTGTCACGATTTCGTGACAAGTTTCAAGGAAAGCTGCTAGAAGCCGAAAACGTCACGATTTTGTGATAAGAAGATTGATGACGTCAGCAAGAGCCGAAAGCGTCATGATTTCATGACAAGAAGGATGATGACGTCAGCAAGAGCCGAAAGCATCGTGATTTTGTGACATGTTCCATTTTCGCTGGAGTTGGCAAGGAGAGTTGTACGGAAGAGCAAAGTGTCACGATTTTGTGACATGTTCCATTTTCGCTGGAGGTTGCAAGCAAAGTTGTACGGAAGCCTGTAACGTCATGATTTCGCGACATGCTTAAGGATGACGTCAGCAAATGTTGAAAGTGTCGCGATATCGCGACAAGATGCAGGGAAAGCTTCCAAGAGCCAAAATGGTCACGATTTCGCGACATGCTTAAGGATGACGTCAGCAAATGTTGAAAGTGTCGCGATATCGTGACAAGATGCAGGGAAAGCTTCCAAGAGCCAAAACGGTCATGATTTCGCGACATGCTTAAGGATGACGTCAGCAAAAGTTCTAAGTGTCGCGATATCGCGACATGAACAGAAGGAAAGCTGTCAAAGCCAAAATGGTCACGATTTCACGACAGCAAGGGCATGAAGTGTGTGGCTTCAAAAAGTGTCGCGATATCGCGACAGGTAACAGTCTGGCAGGTAAAACCCGTAGGAGCATGCAAGGTGACACGTGTCGAAAAAAGCAGACAGGAAAATCATGCAGCCAGTTACGTAAAATGTAACTGATGTCAGATCTGCGATTACAGATTGACAAGTGTCGCTCATGCATTCGAACAGATCGTTTGCATGTATTCGAAGAATCAAATTTAAAGTATCGAAAGGTTTTCGAAAAGTATTTTTTTACAGCCTTCGAACGGTCGCACTCATGGAATCGAACAGATATTTTGCTTGTATTCAAAGAGCCGAATATGAAGGATCAAGATATGCTTTTCGAGAAGATATGTTTGCAGCATTCAAAATAGCCATACTACAAGAAATCGAAACGCCGTATTGCAGGGTTTCGAACAGTCGAAGTGCATGAAACAAAATAGCCGTATTGCATGGATTCAAAAGACGTATTGCAGGGTTTCGAACAGTCGAAGTGCATGGAACCGAACAGCCGTATTGCATGGATTCAAATAGTCAGAGTATGTGATTCGATTGCATGCAGGATTGAAAGGTTATAAAAGAATAATCGTACAGAGAAGAAGTTGCTGCTGCGTGATAGAAGATGCTGTAGAAAGAGGCTGGCTGTAAGTGAGCTGTGAGAGTGTTGTAAGAGATTATAACAGTGTTGTGTTAATGCTGTGAAGAGCTGCAAGAGCATGCCATATGAAAGGGCTGTAAGTGTGCAGAAGGTAGAACTGTAAAAGAGTGTATGCTTCCATGAGATTGATTTGATTTAAGCTAGACCAGTGAGGATCTTGTAACACTGAAGGCATTTTTATGTCAATCAAAATTGAAAATAGAAATCCAAGTTGGTGCTTGGAATCAGGGGTTGGTGCTCCTTCCAGTTGATGCTGGTAAATTAGGGGTTGGTGCTCCTTCCAGTGGATCTTGGTAAATTGATTGTAAAGTTGGTGCTTTGCAATGGCTGGATTTGGATGGGAGTCCAAGCGAGTCTAGTTTGAGGAGTAGCCAAAACTGGTGAACCTCGTTACATCTTGTGTTATGTTATGCTCTCTTGTGGTACTTGTTGTTTCTGGTTTTAGCTTTCTTTTGTTTTGGCTTTAAGAGTTAAAGCATTAAGTTTTAAAATAGCTGCACTGATTCACCCCCCCTCTCAGTGCCATTGTAAGACTAACATGAAGGTGTAAAGTGTGGAGACTCCAAGGGAGAATGCAGCTCCATGGTGGTGACAGCCAAGAGGAATGCATTTGGAAGAAGAAGTGCTTCATGCATTAATAAAACTGGTAACATTCTTGTGAGTTTTAATTTTAATTTTAATTTAGGCTAAGGTTGAATAAAGGAGAAATAAGGTTGCAATTAATTTGATGAATGCCTAAATTAAAAATAGTAGTTTTTATAAAGTATTGAGGTGAAAAGATTTACTTGTGGGTAAAATATTTTTTACCTTAGAAGAGGGAAATATAAATTACATTATTTTATCAAAAAAATTATCTTTAATGCAATAATAATTTTAGGGAGATTGTATCGCTCCAAATTTTTTGCATCCTTACCTTCAGGCTATAGGATCCGCACCCGAAAGGGGGATGTGAGAAGGATGGGATAATACCTCGGACTGAGAGGCCCTTTGAAGGTCTTGCCTCTCGGGGGAGGGGTATAAGGGTGAATTTCGATGGATGGTGGGTTCACCAGGAAACTTTTGAGTGGCAGTTTCCACACCTAGGTTGATAGTAGGTTTGATGTGTTCATTTTGTACTTTATCAAATAACAAATAAAAGAAATGCAGTAGATTTAATGATTGATTTTAACTTTATCATGCGGTTATGCTAAATGAGGTGAACTCCAATATGCATAAATATAATAACTAAAATAATGTATAAAGAAATGCAGAAAACAATAAAGAGATGCAAACTCAGGGCTCTGATTGCCCCCAATCTGGACAACAGTTGGGATCACCTCCAATCGTACGAGATCGTCAAAAATCTCCTGGAATCGCTTACGTCAATCCGAGCTAGCTTCGACTAAAAAATAGTAAATTTCCTGCAAGAAAACATGAAATACATAATGCAAATGATGGTGTGAGGATGCTCGGAGGTGCATGGAATTTCAAGGGGTTTAAGCAGAGTTTCAGGTAGAGAGTCAGGGGGATAAACTGAGAAAATCTCAGTTTATATAGGATTACGGAGAGGTTAGGAGGTTGGAGATCATCCCAATTTGGGAGATCTCCAACGGGGGAGACTCTAACTGCACAGACATGCTTTCTGCACATGTTAAAGAGGCTGTTGAAATAGAAGCTAATTTTGAAAATTTGGTTTTAGGACGAAATCATCTGGATGTTCTGTTCCAGAAGAATTTGTCAAATATGGGATGATTTCGTCTAATCTGCGACGATATCATCCAACGGTCAAAAAAATCCTTAAAATGGCACAAAAAACAAGGAAAGCGGGTAACAGACGGTTAACGAGTAGTTTGAGGTTAAAATTTGAATTTTTATCTTTTTACTAAGGTTGAACTGTGCCAATTTTAGGGTGCTACATTTTGCCCCCTCTTTAGCAAATTTTTCGAAGAAAATGCGTTAAAGACGAGTTCTTCCCATTTTACGAGAAAGTAAAAATGTACTCAATTTTTTAGACGATGATTCTTGGTCAAATCGTACGACGACTATGGTGCCCCCTCCGTGTTTTTACCCAAATCGAACGTTTGAGGTAAAAGCACGAAAAAGCAAAAATAAAAAAGAAAGTTGTTTTTAAATAAAATTAAGAAAAATAGGGTAAAACCCTAATTCATTTTTACTATTCAGTTTTATTGGTTTTAGAGCTCTGCAGACAAAAAAAAATGATGGAGACAACGCACCGATCGACAGAGGTCCGACGCAGGCTATGGTTAAGGATCTAATCCTAGTAAATTAGGTTTGAATTTAATTTATGCAATTTTTTGTTTTAAATTTTGATTGTTTGGGGCATCACGGTTGTTTTTAGGTCGTCGACGACATCGGGATGAAATCGTCCCGATTTCATTGGAATCGTCCCTAGATCGTTGATTTCGTCGGAGGGCAAAATCGATGAACTAGGGGCGATCCCGTTCAACAAGGGGTGATCCCCAAGTTGCGAAATCGAAGATGATTTCATCCTACAAAGGATGACTTTGCCCAATTTGGGATGATATCATCCACTAGCGGACAATATCATTACTTGATGAAATTAAGCTTGGTTAAAATATATTTAATTTGATTTTAATGATTGGTTGATTAATGAATTTTATTGTTATATTGTTTGTTTTGCAGAGGGGATTACTAAAGAGTCGAGAATGAAAATATGGGGGACTAAGAGACGACATAGTCGCACTCGACCAGACAGAGCATGACCGACTAGCATAGGTCAGGCTATAGCATGTGGCAGAGATGCCACAAGTACCGACAGACATGGGGCTACTGACAACACTAGAAAAGAGATGGTATCCGGGGTCATCCTAATTTTGGTTATTGATAGGGGAGATGGCTCCCACACTAGAGGACGTATGGAGTATCATGAGGATCCCCATACAATGACGGTTGATGACTCCTACAGCCAATCAAGGCCAGACTATGATGAGGCTAAGCGAAGACCCGAGCTTCGCCCTAGAGAAGGGTAGAGTGAACATTGAGTCTCTAAGGTAGATGTCTGGGGCATCTAGGCTGACTCGAGTTTTGGTAGGGGTGGTAGGTGGCTTACTACTGTGCCACCAGAGCGGGTGCATATTACCATGGCTCTTATCAGATGTGGTCTATGACATGAGAGACCACGGGTATAGGTTTGCATGGGGTAGCTTTGTACTATGTTGCTTGTATACGATCCTGCACAAGATCGTATACAAGGGAGGTCGATTTCTGGTCTTGACATCGCTACTACAGGTTTGGTGTTGAGAGCACATCATGATGCGGAGGTCGATAGGGCTCCCACTGACAGGGGTTGACTGGGAGAGGCCTCAAGTTTTCTATTGGTGGCTACAGAGGGGGTCACAGTGGTGGATAGATCTACCGATGTCACAGAGGGTGCTAGACAACCTCATCCCAGACCAGATCACCTAGAGGCCATGGCGAGAGCACCCAGGGTGGGAAGAGGATGGGCAAGAGCTGGGTCGCATCAGGCGAGTCTGCTAGCTGAGGATGGAGCAGGGAGAGGTAGAGATCCACCGCTACGACCAAGTTCTATGATAGTTCGGTCTACAACAGGGGATCCCTTCTCTTAGGGATTATGAGTACTCTCAGATTGTCTGTGATAGTACCACACTAAGCAGGGCTCCAGACATGCAACGGTTTTGGAGTCAGGACACAGATGATGCCCCCATCTAGCCAATGGATGGTGATGATGTTGGGGTTACCGATGGATACGATGCCTGGTATGCAGGCATCCACACTCCTCAGATGACGAGGGCATAGGGTTCAATGCACATTGTTGTGCAACGAATGGGGAGGCGACATCAGGTTGCTATTGAGGTAGCAGGGGTTCACGATGGGAGAGAGCAACGATGGTCTTCGTAGGAGAGATGCCAGAGGATGGCACGGGCTCCACAGAGACCACAGTAGATAGGGAGGAGGGAGAGGGGAGTCCCTTCTCAGTAGGGGAGGAGACCACCATCACCCGATAAGGGCAAGGGTGTCAAGGTAGGGGAGAGCAACGATATGGTGGCTCTCCGAGTTGAGGTTGTCCGCCTTCGGGCTTAGGTGCAGACACTGCAGGATGAGGCTACATGACTCAGAGCTCGGGGCGGAGGAGCGAGCATGCAGGATTTGGCATAGTCTATGACTCAAACAGCATTCTACCGAGGAGCATACTACCAGATGGTTCTAGAGAGCCATAGGTTACAACTTCCAGTCGACATTATGGGGCTGATTAGGATGGGGTCGTCGAGAACATCGTCACGATTGATGTTGAGGACCCATGACACAGGATGGACTCCGATGGGGTCTCCTCCTCCACCTCAGGGTGGGAGAGGAGATGAGGCTGAGAGCTCGAGGGCTTATCGAGGCTAGACACTCACTGCATAGAGATTGTATTTATTATTATATATTTTTTGAGAGGATTGAGTATGCCAGGCTATTGATTGTAGCATACCAGTCCAGTTTTGATATGATGTACATAATTTTTTGATATATATATATGGTATTTTTGATGATATGAATTGTGTATATGTTGTATGATGCTTTAATGTTGAATTTTGCAATTGATTATTGATGATTCATGTGATTATGTCGTTTTAGAAATATTATAATTTTATGTCATGTTGTAAAATTTAAATGAAATAATCTGATGTAAACAATTGGTTCTTTTGGTGTGATTTGATGAAAAATAAAAGAGACTTCTAACAATAATATCAAAGGACATTGTCGTTGTTATAGACCATTTCATGGAGTCCCCGCTTGCTAGGTCATCAAGCTAATCCCAATATAGAAATATTGCTAAAAGTAAAAGAATGCTTAAGAGACTGTCTTAAGACTTTGTGTTGTGATGGTGATGATTTGTTTTTATATTTTCATAAAAATATTATACGTGAGATACTAAAAGAAATATGTTTTTGCTAGGCATAAATTCCTAAGTGTGATAACATTTTGAACAATTCCATAGAAATTATACCATGGTTGCAAAATTGAATGTTGACATAATGACATGAAATAGAATAAGTGTTCGTTCGTTTTAAAGCACAATTGTGTAACATAATGATGTAAGCCATATGTTTGTTATAAATTAAAATGAATGGGAAAATAAAATTAGGACAATGGTTTGCGCTAGGCATAGAATTATAGGTATAGACTTATACCATCATCACGAAATCCAAAGAAGAAATTGATCTTTTAGTTTTATTGCATGATTGATTTGTGATTTTTGATAAACAAAAAATAATAATATACAAACTTGACTTTATTTGCTAAATTTTATAATAGGTTGTTTAAAAGGATTTTGGATTTTTGAAAACAATATATGTAATTTTTTTTATACTAAACAAATGTTCTGAAATAAGAATACAATTTATTCCAAAAGAGTTGCAGAAATATTTTAAATTATCTCAAAGACAAATGTAGATTTGTAAGGAACCCTCATGTGCATATGTGAGTTCATTTCCGATCTTGATTTATCATAATGATAGAGAATCTCTCAAAAACAAATGTGTGTGCAATTGTATTGTTCGTTCACCAATTTTGAGTAAGATGATTTGATACAAGTAATTTGAATTAACCAAATGAATGTTTGTTGACCATGATTTATATGCATGTAACCGTACCAGACTACTGTGTAAGTTAGGTTATCAGGAGCTAACTAATCCATAATTCGACATAGGTTTGTACAAAAAAAGGTCGCTAATGTGACAGACATATCACCACGCTAGGGATTACCCAAGGCCAAGCGGGTTGGGCACAAACCACCTATTATGGGGCTTACCTCACAGTTTTCAAATAATTTGAGAATTCCAAGGATTCAAGCTCATTCACCCTTCTTTTCTTTTCAAGGGGTAGGGGAAGGGATTTATTGCATTTTGCTTTTGCATTTTCTCTTTTGTTTTTTTTTTTTGTTTTGTATTTTGCTTGGAACTTGAGATAATGCTGAAATATTGCTGCGATGGTACAAAATGATATTTTTCATTTTCTCATTTTATTTGACTTTTCTTTTTCTTCCTATGCTAGGGATACTTGCTCGGATTAGTTGTAGAGCAAGGGATTTTTATTCGGGTAGGGGTGAGCTTGTCCTTTTGTCAATTCTCAAAGATTCTAGACCATGTGCATGATAGGATAGCAAGGG
Organism: Wollemia nobilis; assembly: GCA_028583015.1. Lineage (NCBI taxonomy): Eukaryota > Viridiplantae > Streptophyta > Pinopsida > Araucariales > Araucariaceae > Wollemia > Wollemia nobilis. Next base: position 101,192 of record JAQPPZ010001899.1, on the reverse strand, counting down.
AAACTTTTCGCTGAAGAAACCACTTTTACTATGTAGCATGATATTGAATTTGCAATGAAATCATTTTAATGTGAAAAGATATATTTGGTTCAAGTAAATAACAAGATCAGTTCTCTATGATCAAAACATTATTTAATTCAACTGTGGACTTTGATATAAGAGAGATTAATAATCATACAAAATAAAATTAAGATATTTATTCATGTGAATGTGAAAGTGCGGGATTCCAAATAAATGCTAATTTATCCAAAATAATTGAAAATATAACGGCGATACTTCAAGAATTGATAGGTATGAAAATAAAATATGTTTTTGAAGATTTTGACGATTTTGGTGTTTTTATATTTTGATTTTGATTGATGAATTGCAAGGAGAAATACTATTACTGTTTTTTTGAAATTTTACTAAAATGAAACAATATGCAAAATACACAATATATATATAAATTATGAAAAAGGACCAAATGTTATGCATAATAACGCTTAAGATGCATAATGTTCATAGGTTCTTTAAGATCTTTACCATCTAAGGTAGCTAGTCGATATGCTTCCGATCCAAATTTAGCAGTGATGACATATGGTTCGAGCTAGTTGGGCTCAAATTTACCTTTAAGGTCTTTAGTTGCATTAGTATTTTTTTTATTTTCTTTTAAGACAAGGTCGTCGATCTCAAAGAATCACTGATGAAATTTCTTCAGGTATGCTCGTTTAAGCTTGTTTTGGTAGGCACAAAGATGCTCCAAAGCATTGATGCGCTTTTCATCTAGGAGTTCCAACTGACTAATTCTGCCAGCATGATATTCATCTCCTACTTCAGTATCTTGAGGTAACAGAGCTAAAGAAGGAACTTCTAATTCAAAGGGAAAAATTGCTTCAGCACCATAGACCAAAATAAAGGGGGAAGTTCCTGTGGGAGTACGAACGCTAGTTCGATAGGCCCACAAAGCAGGATATAATTGAATATGCCAATCTCGGCCAGATTTTTTGACCAATATTTTAAGGATTTTGATTAATGTTTTATTAGATGCTTCTGCTTGGCCATTACCCTAAGGATAATAGGGAGTGGACCAACAATGTTGAATTTTATACTTTTGACATAATTTCTTAACATCTTTATTTTTAAAACAAGTTCCATTATCTAAGATGAGATTTGCAGGGATTCCGAACCTACAAATAATTTGATTAAAAATAAACTTGGAAACTTGGGTTCCAGTGCAAGAAGCTAATGGCATAGCTTCAACCCACTTCGTGAAATACTTAGTGGCAGTTATGATAAATTTGTGTCCATCAGATGACACAGGGTCGATTTTTCCAATGATGTCTAAGCCCCATTTTCAAAAGGGCCAAGGAGATGAAATAGCCTGTAGTTCTTATGCAAGCACATGGACAAGGTCATCATGTTTCTGGAACTTGTCATAATGATGCACATAAGCATGTGCATCATTCTCCATGGTAGGCCAAAAATATCCTATCCTAAGGAGCTTCTTAGCAATGGTGCTACCACTAAAATGCCCCCCACAAGATCCATTGTGGGCTTCACTCAAAGCTGATATAGATTCTACTAGATTCAAACATCTCAGTAAGATGCCTTCAAAATATCTCCTATACAAGGTATTACCAATAATCACAAAGCGACTTGCTCGTCTACGTAATAACCTACGCTGGTTACTATTACAACCTTCAGGAAAGGTCCTATTTTGCAAAAAATTAAATAGATAAGTGTACCAATGTTCAGGAGTAGTTTCGTTGATTAGAAACACATCCAAAGGTTCTAAGCATGATTTGCTTGAAGCAGGTTCTTGGAGTCGATGAATAATGATGGTAGAATATTCGTCATCTAACTCCAAGGGAAAAAGAGATGCAACTGTAGCCATAGCATCAGTCGCACAGTTGTTAGTTCAAGGAATACCTTCCAAGGTAACTTGATCAAACAAAGATAATAATTGTAAGACATATGCTTTGTATGGATGCAATTTATCATCTTAGGTTTGATAAACATCATTGATTTGATTTATGACAAGTTGAGAGTCACCAAAAACCAATAGATTTTTAATTTGTAGCGCTAAAGCAGCTCGTAATCCAAGGATAAGAGCTTCATATTCAGCAGTGTTATTAGTACAAGCAAATGTTAGTTTTAAGGACAGAGGTATAAGATGTTTCTATAGAGATATTAAAATAATACCTGCACCAGCCCCACTAATGCATCGAGCTCCGTCAAAGTATAGGAACCATTACTCTGGATGGTATGCCTCTAGTTTAAGGCATTCATCGAGAAACTCAATGATGAGGGGATGGGTAGACTCTAAGGGTGTAGCAACTAATTGATATGCTATGATTTGACCCTTAATAGACTTTTGTCCTATAAACGTGAGTTCAAAATCGTTTAGCACAAGAACCCACTTTGTTGTGTGACCAGATAAGTACGGTCAACTCATGAGATATCGCAAAGGGTCGAATTTAGCAATAACATATGTTTTCTGGCTGAGCATATAATGTCATAGTTATGTGTAGAAAATATGACTGCTAGACATAACTTCTCTAATACGATATAGCGAGTTTCATAACTGATTAAGGTTTTGCTAATGTAATAATTAGCACGTTCTTTCTTCTCATCAAGTTGAGCTAACATAGCTCCTAAGGCAAAATCGAAAGCAGAAATGTACAAAATAAATGGACGATCAAATCTAGGTGGTGAAAGCACTGATGGTTTAATGAGATATTTAATAAATGGACGATCAAATCTAGGTGGTGAAAGCACTGATGGTTTAATGAGATATTTTTTGAGGAGTTTGAATGCTTCCTGACATTCGTTGTCCCAATGAAAAGAGGCATATTTCTTAAGAAGCTTAAGAAAAGGTCCGGTTTTGTCTGCCAACTTATCAATAAAGCGGCGAATAGCTTGAAGCTTACCTTGTAGACTTCATAATTCTAATATATTTGTGGGTGCGGGCATATCAGTGATAGCCACAATCTTGAGAGGGTCAATTTCAATACCACGTAAAGAAACTATAACCCCTAATAATTTATCGGACTTAACTCTGAATATACATTTAGCTGGATTCAATCGGATAAGATACTCCCTTAACCGATCAAATACTTTTCTCGGGTCATCTAAATGATCATCTTCTTTGATGGAACGAGCTATAATATCATCTACATAATCATGTAGAATATCATGCATCATATCATGAAAGATATAGGTCATGGCTCGTTGATATGTTGCACCTGCATTCTTTAAACCGAATGGCATCACTTTCCAACAAAAGGTCCCCCAAGGGGTAATAAAGGTTGTTTTAGCCTGATCTTCAAGAGCTATCCTAATCTGATTATAACCGAAAAATCCATCCATTAGGGATATCATTCCACTCCCAGTAGTAAATTCAATGATCTGATCCATGTTGGGAAGAGAAAAATCGTCTTTAGGGCATGCAGCATTAATATCTCTGAAGTCTGTGCAAACCCTAACTTTAGTGGCTTCTTTTTTAGTTACTGGAACTACATTCGAGATCCATTCAGAATAATTTATGGCTTGTATAAAAATAACCTTCAAGAGCTTTTCTAATTCTCCTTTGACTAGTAAGGCCACTTTAGGATGCATTTTTCTAAGTTTTTGTTTAACAGGTTTAGCATCCGGATGGACTACTAGGTGATGCATAACTATAGAAAGGTCTAATCCTGGCATATCTTCATATGTCCAAGCAAAGATGTCTTCATATTTCTTAAGGAATGCAAAGTATTTATCTTGATTTTCTTGACTCAATTTTGATCCAATGTTGATTATGTGAGGGTTATCTTTGGTTCCAATGTTAATTTGTATGATGTTTTCTACTTCCATATGTAGATCTCTCTAAAAATTAGGTGGGGTGGGTGAAACACCTAATTCTTGTAATTCTTCCAAGGTTAGCTTGGATAATTCGTCTTGAGGAGTCATGGCCTCAAGCTGGGCTATACTAGGTATAGAGCCATCGAAATAAAATTCGTTATGTAACAATTCCTCAATGCAGACATCATGAAAGATATCCCCCTCCAACTCATCGTCGAATTCGACAATCATCTTAGGGTAAGCGATGGATAACATATTACATGTAAGAGGCTTAAAATGCAAGACATCCCATTTATCCAGATAATCTTGGTAACATATGAGGTGGTCATCATCCTTGAATGGGAAGGACTGACCTTTACTAGGAAATAGGCCCACACCACATTGGGCAGGCCACGGTTCTACCTCAAAAGGTTCTTTCATACCATTCTGGAAAGGTCCCAAACCTTTCCATTTATATCCCAATTTAAGCATTATGGGCTTAGCTTTAATATACTCATTAGCAAAATAACATCTAGCATATCCATCACAATGTGTCTTGATGTTTCTAGGTATTCTTCCCCAGTCATATCCCTTATAAATAAAATCACAACTCCCGACTTGGTAAATACTTCCCATAGGCTATGGGAGGCCCAAGGTACGAGGAGAGGGTGGGAGTTTATTTAAAATAAGGGAATATTGCATGGTAGTGTTTGTTTTTTCTGATATAAGAATTTTAGATAAATCAAGTAAGAGCTCATCAGTAAGAGCATAAGAGGTAGAAGGAACATTTCCTACATCATTGGATGTGGAAAGTATGCCTTTAGTGGATGTAGATGTTATAGAGATATCGATAGATGAGTCTATAGGTATGGAAGTTATAGGAGTAAAACAAGAAGCATTGGTTGTAGTTTTAGGATCTTTTCGAGGTCCTAATGTGGTTTTTTCGGAATATGGTTGAGCTATATGTAGAGGTGTAGTTGATGGGGAAAAATTAGATGATCTCATGGGTGTGTGCTTCACACATTTATATAGATGATGAGAATTAGGATGTGTGGATGATAGAGCAGGGAAAAATTGAACTCCAACAGGTTTTGCCAATGCACACATATCAAAGGGTCTAGGATCACCATGAATGGTAACCAGCTGATTTTTAAATTCGAATTTAACACACTGATGTAAAGTTGAGGGAATAGCTCGCATTGCATTGATCCAAGGGTGACCCAAAAGTATATTGTACGATGCAGGGAAATGTACAATAAACACGGTCATGTCTAAGGTTCTCGGACCAACTTGCAAGGGGATAGTAATAATTCCACACGTTTCTTGTGTTTTGTCATTGAAGGCTTTTATGATCATATCAATTATTTTAATTTTGTCACTTCTAAACCCAAATCTTTGGTAGAAGTCAAAAGTGCATATGTTTAAAGATGAACCATTATCAATCAAGACTCGTTTAACGGCTACATCCCCGATTAGGGCAGTAATATATACGGGGTTATCCTTATGTAAACTATGTTGTGGTATATCTCTATCCCGAAAGTCAATACAATCGACTTCTCGAGTTATGATAGTATTGGACATGGCTTTAGGTTGAATATTTTGTGGTACCATCATTTGGCTTAATGTGAGCATTAATTCATCCCTATAGGTAGGAGAAGCTCTTAAAAGGTCCAAAAGGGAAATTCTACCTGTAGTATTTCATAATTGTTCATTAATATTATAAGGAGGCTTAGGTTGAACATTAGGTGCATGATTCCCTTTATTGGGAATTTTCAAAAAAAATGGAGCTGATCCATCATTCTGAGTTTGATTTTGTTGAGAATTTTGAGCCTGTTGTCGAGTAACAGCTCCGATGGTACCTACAATATTATTTTGAGGATGATGAATAGGTCTTGGTATAGTTTTTATGGCTTGTTCATTGGAAAGTAATTGGTGAGAAGATGGTCTAGTAGTGACTCTTCTTGGAAATGGTTCTTCTGGAACCATAGAACTTGTGATAGGTTGAATAGGATCTGATTCATCTTCAGAGCTATTCGATTGATTTGAGGTGATTTCCATGTCACTTTCAGTCTCATATTCTACATCACTAAGATCAGATGTTTGAGTATTATATAGAGGTCTGGTCATAACCATGGATAAAGTTGTATCAAATACTTCCACATCATGAGTAGGTGAATGTCCACTAATAGTTCCTACATATCGGGTAGGAGGGGGAACATTATGATGCTCAATTTGATTAACCACCTCTTTACCATGCTTTGGTAAAGGATGTTGAAATATGTCCAATGATTGATTGGCATTCTGATTTTGATTTTGGGGGATGTTCTTTTGAGCATTATTAGAAGAATTTTGTTTAGGTTGAAAGGCTTGCACCTCCATCTCATTGTTATCAATCAGGTCTTGTATTTTATGTTTTAATATTTTACAAGAGTTGGTAGCGTGTCCATGCCCTCTATGGAAATCACAATGTAAATCAGCTCTGTATCTGGGTATAGTTGGATCAGGTTCCTGGATATTTGGTAATTGAATCAAACCTCGTGCTAGTAGTTACGGGATAATGGTTGATAAAGGTTGATTTAACCTAGTAAATTCTTGAGGTGGTTTATCAGGAGGTTTCAATATGAACTTCTCAGTTGTTTTCACAATATTAACATTGGCAATGTTTCTACTATCAGTGACTCCATCACCCACAACTTGTTTATTTTTATATTGATTTCTAGATGTTTTCTCATCATCTTTCTTTTTAAGCTGACCTCTCCTAATAAGAGCATCTTCCACTCTTCGGTCTAAGTCTATAGCTTGATCTAAGGTGGTCAAGGTAGCAGTTGATAATTCATAGGATAGTTTTTCTTGTAAATTATTGATAAAGATATCCAACATTTCCCGATAAGGTAACACAAAGTGTAATTTTCCTATCACCTGCCTCCATCGAGCTACAAAGTCGGCAAAACACTCATCTTTGTCTTGTTTTAGATTGTACAAATCTTTAATAGTTACATGCCTTTCAATATAGGCACTAAATTGATGCACAAAAGACTCAGCGGTCTCTTCGAAATTTCTCAAAGAATGAGTGGGTAATTGATAATACCACTCCAATGCCATCCTTTCTAAACTTTTTGGGAACATTTTTAGTAATAACAAATCATCATGGGATATATCATGGCACGCTATCCTAAACATATGAAGATGTTCTATGGTATCTTCAGTTCCTTTATATATAGGTAGAACAAGCATAGGAAAGTGTGTTAAGATCCTGCTATAAAATAAACTCAAATAACACACTCTCACACAATTACTTGGAAATAACTCACATAAACATCACATTAATATAACAAAAATTTGCATAAAGAACAATCTCACAATAGGACTGAATCGCAGGCCTCTTCGAGGGGGCAACCTCCTTCAATACTTCATTAATTTTGCAAAAGATGGTTACATTGGTGCCCTTTCGGGTATTTAAGGAGTTTCCTTCCAAGGTTGGCTTGCATGCAAAATGCCACCTGGATTACATGCATAATGCCACCCGAATTACATGCATAGTGCCACTTTGAATTACATGCACAATGCCACTCGAATTACATGCACAAGGCCACTCGAATTACATGCATAATGCCACACGAATTACATGCACAATGCCACCTATCTACCATGTTTTACATAAAAAGGGTGTCATTTGTCATGGGCACTACCTAAGCTAAAACTTAGAACATTAAAAAATATTAATCATGGGTACTACCCACGTTCGCTAGGAATTATTACATCATGGAATTTATTACATTAAGGGTTAGGATGAGATCCTAACATGCCCTTCTCCTTGAAGAAGCTTTGTCCTCAAAGCTGAAAATGAGGAAACTGTTGCTGAAGTTGATGGAGAGACTCCCATGTAGCATCCTCAGGTTGAAGTCCACGCCACTGAACCAGGACCTCTGTGATGGTACGGTTGCAAGTTCGATGATACAGTAGCTACTTTGGTGCAAGTAATATGGAGCCTTCTTCATCCAATTCGGGAAGTGTTGATGGAACCTGTACCTTGGAGCTGCTCGAAATGTAGGAGGGAGGCGTGAGTGGAGGGTGCCCGTAAACTGCCTCTGGTAGCGGTATGATAGGAAGTGTTGTACCACCATTCGGCCAAAGAAAGCCATTTTTCCCAAAGAGTAGGATGATCAGAGGCAAGCAGCGAAGGTAGGTTTCCAAGCAGTTATTAACAACCTCTATTTGACCATCCGTTTGCGGATGGTAGACTAAACTCATTATGAGCTGAGTCCCCTGCAACTTAAACAACTCTTGCCAAAAATTGCTAGTAAGGTTGGGATCACGATTAGATACAATGGAGGTTGGCATGCCATGAAGGCGAAATATGGAGTCAAGAAAAATTTGGGCAATAGTGAATGTTGTGTAAGGATGGGTTAGGGCACAAAAGTGAGCATACTTTGAAAGGCGGTCCACTACCACAAAAATAACAGACTTGTCTCCAGATTTAGGTAGCCCTTCTATGAAATCCATAGAGATGTCAGTCCACACCTGATCCGGTATCGGCAAGGGTGGAAGAGTGCCCGAAGAGTGCACTATTTCTCTTTTCATCCTTTGACCTATGTCGCAGTCTGCCACAAAAGAGCGAATGTCCTGTTTCCTACCTTTCCAAAATAAGGTGCGCTTGAGTCGCTCATAAGGTGGTCTGATATTGGGAGGTGTACTATCCGGAAATAATGGAATGGCATGGTCGTGAGAGCGATGTAGTGGTAGTGTGATGGGTTCTGAAAAGATGGCCTCATGTTTATGGAGGATCTGTTGCATGTCTTGTGGTATTTCACCCATTGGAGATGTGGATGGCTAGATGGAGAATAGTTGTGCAATGACCCCACGTGATGATTTCTTTAGCAATTTCTCCATGCCGTTTGAACTGATAATTTGAGGTGTTCCTGTCGGGGAGCCCTTGATGATGTGTGTTTGTCCGTTTTGGAAGAACTGCATCCAAATTTTAGCAAAGTTCCAACTGATAGTGCCCAACGTACTCAACCATTGGCATCCCAAAACAATATCACATCCACCCAAGTGGAGGGCAAACATGTCCTGCTTGAGTTCATAGTCCCCTATCTTGATTTTAACATTACGACACTTTCCTTGACAAGATAAGGTTCCCCCATTGGCTACCATGACCTCAAAGGAATTACAATTGTGGATATAGCAATTTTCCCGTTGAGCAACTCTAGGGTCAATGAAGTTGTGCATGCTTCCCGAATCCAAAAGGATGGAAAGACGTTGGCCCTTGAAACATCCTGTAACCTTCATGGTTTGAGGAGTAGTAATGCCTACAAGGGCATGGATTGTAATTGATGTCTCAGGTTCCTGTTTCCCTTATTCTTATGGAGGATGTGTTTCTAGAGGGTCCTCATCCTCATCACTCTTGTCAGCGGTATCAGGTTCTCCAACATCTATCAAGAACAATTTTTTGTGTGCACACTTATGCCCCTTGAAAAAAATTTCATCACAATTGTAGCATAATCCTTGGGCACGACATGCATCCATCTCTTCGGTGGTGAGGCGCTTGGGTGCAGCAGGTTTATTATCATCTGGGTGTTGGGCTCTAGGGGGAAATGAAGGTCTATTTTGAGGAAACTTTGATGGGTGTCTTTGGGCAGAGAGTTTAGATTCGCCCAAACGGGCCAAACTGATAGCTTCCATCATAGTTCATGGTTTCAACATTTTGACTTCTGCTTGGAGTTCCATCTTCAACCCACTGATATAACAACTCTGGAAGAACCCTTCACTCAATCCTCTTGTCCGATTGGCCAATTTTTCAAATTGAGCTTGGTACTCTCGGACTGACCTCGTTTGTTGTAGTTTGGTTAAGGTTCCTGTAAAGTCCTCAAACTCACTAGGACCAAATTGAGTGAGTAGTTGGGATTCAAAATCCTCCCAAGAGATATTTGGGTAGGCAAGACGCAACCATTGAAACCAGTGTAGAGCCTCAGATTCCAAGTTAAAGGAAACCATCTGGACTCGATGAAATATGGGTACATTATGAAGTCGAAAGAATTGGTCAACCCGACATAGCCACCCATCAACATCCTTCCCACTAAATTTGGGAAAGTCCAATTTGGGCATTCTAAAGGGTGTATCATGGTCATAATTCCTTGTAGAACTCTCAGCTTGGTATTCTGATTTGGGTGGTTCTCTTCTCAGTTTGTTGTCCACTTCTGTCAGTGCTTCTTCTAGGCGGTTGCTAGTGGCCTCATGCTCTAGGCGAAGACCTTGTACTTCTTCCCTTATGGAGTGAAAAGCCGAGTGCAAGTTCTCAATGGATTTTTTTAGGGACTCCAAGTGTTCTAGTTCTTTCTGGTGTCCACAAGTACCCTGGGCCATTTTTTTGACCTTTTGTGACCAGTTACTAAAAATAGAATTGAATTTTTAGGACCTACTATTTTTAGTAAGTGCCCAAAAAAGTGCTTGGGTGCTATATATCAAAATTATCAATAGAAGGAGGTGGTCACAATGAGCTATATATCTCAACACTACTTTTTGGCACCCCAGACTTTTTTTTTTATCTCCTGTTTTGCTGAGTCTAACGGTGTTTACTGATTCTGATTCTGAGCTACTGAGCAAAAGTTGGCTACTGGAGCACTATCTATAATTGGCCGTGTTTCACACTCAAGATTCTCTGTATTTTGTAGGTGACTGATATGACAGTTTTGTTCTGACCCTGAAGACTGTGAATTCTACCCGACCTTGTCTTGACCTCTCCGACTCGATCGACTCGATTGTGGATCGCTACTGTAAATTTTCTTGTTATTCTCCGGACTTTCAACTTAAGTGTCACCCTCATGGCTTATCCCGAATGCATGTCCCTTCTGTTATTTTTTTAGTAGAGGACTCCTTTCTCATATGCTCACTTTTGAAATGCAGGTTTACGAACATGGATGTTTGGATTTTTATTTTTATTTTTACGTTTTTTACAGGTTGAAGTTTTAATAGAACCAGGAAATGCTAAGTATAGGAGTATGTACCACCCATAGGCCCTCTAATATATCGACAGTGACGAACAATAGTGCTCGGACCAATATTTCAGGCCACTACTCAAGGAGGATTCCACACATACCCTTGAGCACACTACCTGCCTCTCTGACAATACGGGAGGGTAATCGTCCAAGATGTTGTGTCCCGTAAACTATGAGTAATACAAGGCCGAAGAGCTTCCTAATGGCTAAAAGCTTGTTTAATCCTAGATGGTCTCCCGATATACCCGAAGATACGTGGGAGCTCAAGTCCGTGCGCGAGTTCCGTCTGAGGCCTGGGTATTGGAGCCCGATCACCCCTCACTTCACTAGACGCTTTATGGGCTATCTAGCTTAGCCAATAATGACAGATCCTTCGCGATATTTTAAAACCCCCAGTACAGGGTTTCTACCTACTCAACTAACAATATATTTTTTTGTTTCTGGTCTGGAAAAAAAAAAACACTGTATTTTTTTTTGGATTTTTTTAATAAGGAAAAACAGAATGGAAAAAACACACGAAATTTATACCTAACAGGCGGATTGGATGGCAAGAATCGTTGCAGTTGCAGCAGAACTTGGCCCTGGAAAGCGCTCTGATACCACTTGTTAAGATCCTGCTATAAAATAAACTCAAATAACACACTCTCACACAATTACTTGGAAATAACTCACATAAACATCACATTAATATAACAGAAATTTGCATAAAGAACAATCTCACAATAGGACTGAATCGCGGGCCTCTTCGAGGGGGCAACCTCCTTCAATACTTCATTAATTTTGCAAAATATGGTTACATTGGTGCCCTTTTGGGTATTTAAGGAGTTTCCTTCCAAGGTTGGCTTACATGCAAAATGCCACCTGGATTACATGCATAATGCCACCCGAATTACATGCATAGTGCCACTTTGAATTACATGCACAATGCCACTCGAATTACATGCACAAGGCCACTCGAACTACATGCATAATGCCACATGAATTACATGCACAATGCCACCTATCTACCATGTGTTACATAAAAAGGGTGCCATTTGTCATGGGCACTACCTAAGCTAAAACTTAGAACATTACAAAATATTAATCATGGGTACTACCCACGTTTGCTAGGAATTATTACATCATGGAAGTTATTACATTAAGGGTTAGGATGAGATCCTAGAAAAGTGTTTAGGATATGGTTGTGCTACAACTATATGATCTAGAGGCTGACTACACATCTCTCGATAATTGTACGAGGGACGGTAGGGGTCTATCTGGTCCATGCGATAGACTAACTATTTCACCATGGCTTCCAGATTACCAGTTTACCCACCATATTGGTTCGATGGTACATGAGTATGGGATTTGTGAGCGTGGGAAGGTGTGACATAAGGATTAGATGCTATATTGTTGTTATGCAAATGATTGGTAGGAAGAGTATTATGAAGAAGATTTGTTGTAGCATTATGTTGTATCCCAGATTGTTGGAAATTGTTATTTAGTTTTGTTTTAGGCTTTTGTTGATTTGAGGTATAATGATCAATAGCTTGGTGAAATAGAGCAGTGAATGAAGGTTTCTTTTGTGTAGGAATAACCCTAGGCTTGATAACAGGCACTCTAGGTGGTTGGGTAACCGGTTATTGTTGCGTGTTCTGGATTATAGCGGCCATATCCGAATTGGATGGTCCAGCTTGATCACTTTCTTGATCAACAAAGGACAAGGGATTAGTGCATGTGTGATATATGTCTTCTAGGGTTGCTTGAGTGTCACTAATTTGATCTTTGTCCATATGGACTGCTCTATTAAGAGTGCCAATATTAGTATTGAGGAACTTCCAAAAATGTTCCATGTTCTCAAAAGTAATAGCTCCTTCTGGAGATATTTTAGGGGATGAGGATCCTTCCTCTCTATCATTTTATTTTTGTTCATTTCCTACAACAAATTCTTCTTCTTGTTGATCAAAGGTTCCTTCTTCCTGGATTGGGTCTTCAGGAAGGGCATCTGGGTTATTTCCTAGTTTTCTTAACCAATCTTCTTCTACTTCAGTCTGTTTTCCATTCCTGAGTCTAGTCATTATGTCTAAATTTAGATTTTAGCAAATATATATTAATATATTTGCAAAAAATTTAGGAGGTAGATATATTTTAATTATATACCTACTATAATACTTAAAAGAAAATGTTTTGATTTTTGTTATGATTTTGTTTTGTTTTTATTTTATTTTATTTTTTTTGGATTTATGCTTAAAGAGACAACAAACAAAACACTGAATGCAAGAAATAACAATAATAAAAGAATAGCTTAGTTTTCTATAAATAGTTTATAGATGTCATTGATAGGATCAAGTTCATCAGGATTCATAAAATGCTCCTCTTCAAATTGGAAATGGTTTTTCAAGAACTTGATAAAGTGTGCTATAGTGATATTATCTCGTTTGGACTCTGAATGGTAGAAATAAAGTTCATGGCAATACTCTTGATATAACACAGCTCTAGGAACTCTATTCCATCTTTTTCTATCCGTAAGAACGGCCTCTTGATCCTCTATATGAGATATAAATTTATGTACTACAACTGCATTCTAAAGGTATTCCTCAAAGGTGTACAGCTCTGACGACACATGGGCTCTTTTATCTGCTAACCACCTATGGCAAGCTCTCTAAAGTTCATGATATAAGGTCACTTGATCAGGATCCATGATTCTATCTAGGACAAACCTCTTAATTTGCCTAAGTTCTATTGCCCTAGATCCAATGATACCCAATCTCGTATCAAGTTCATTCCACAAAGGTTGAACCCTATTTGTTTGAGGTACTCTAAGCACAAAAGTAATCTCTATAGCTACTAAATGATTCTCAACATTAATGTGACAACTCGTCTTTTATTATAATCTACCATCTAAATGTGATATGCAATCTTTGATTCTAAATGCATTTATGTTTTATTTTTTTTTTTTGGATTGTTTTCAAAAGGTTTTTAGTTTTCACATCGGGTTCACCAAAATGTATCGCTCCAAATTTTTCGCATCCTTACCTTCAGGTTATAGGATCCACGCCCGAAAGGGGGATGCAAGAAGGATGGGACAATACCTCGAACTGAGAGGCCCTTTGAAGGTCCCACCTCTCGGGGGAGGGGTATAAGGGTGAATTTTCTATGGATGGTGGGTTCACCAGGAAACTTTTGAGTGGCAGTTTCCACACCTAGGTTGATAGTAGGTTTGACGTGTTCATTTTGTACTTTAACAATTCAATTCCTAGGTTTTGCCAAGATGAATCTAAACTATTCTATATACCAATACATATTTAGATGAATACAGAAAACAAGAATGAATTCTAAACATAGAGAATATGCTAACTAGAATAGTACATACCTGATTTTGGATGTCTGATGAAGATTCTAAGTTTTGTAGTAGTCCAGATCATCTCAACTTGTACGTAATCGTCTGAGATTAGATGAGATCATCATCAATCTGACAAATTAGTCATACGAATTCGTCAAAAACCTACAATAACAGGAATAAATACAAAATACCAGAGATGCAACTACAAAAGCAAAGGAGAATGATAGGAATAATAGCAAACAAGACTAAATAATAGATTCAAATAACAAATAAGAGAAATGCAGTAGATTTAATGATTGATTTTAACTTTATCATGCGGTTATGCTAAATGAGGTGAACTCCAAGATGCATAAATATAATAACTAAAATAATGTATAAAGAAATGCAAAAAACAATAAAGAGATGCAAACTCTGGGCTCTGATTGCCCCCAATCTGGACTACAGTCGGGATGGCCTCCAATCGTACAAGATCGTCCAAAATCTCCTGGAATCGCTTGTGACGATCCGAGATAGCTTCGACTAAAAAGCAATAAAGTTCCTACAAGAAAACATGAAATACAGAATGCAAATGATGGTGTGAGGATGCTCTGAGGTGCATGGAATTTCAGGGGGTTTAAGCAGAGTTTCAGGTAGAGAGTTAGGGGGATAAACTGAGAAAATATTAGTTTAGGGAGAGGTTATGAGGTTGGAGATCATCCCAATTTGGGAGATCTCCAATGGGGGAGACTCTAACTGCGCAGACACGCTTTCTGCCCAGGTTAGGTTGTTGAAAGATAAGCTAATTTTGAAAAATCAATTTGAGGACGAAATTGTCTGGACGTTCTGTTCCAAACGAATTCATCAAATCTGGGACGATTTTGTCTAATCTGCAATGATATCGTCCACTAGTAAAAAAAATCCTAAAAATGGCACAAAAAACAAGGAAAGCGGGTAACAGGCGGTTAACGGGTAGTTTGAGGTTAAAATTTGAATTTTTATCTTTTTACTAAGGTTTAACTGTGCCAATTTTAGGGTGCTACAGAGATATAAGTAGAAATAGCTTTGGGTTTTGATAAACAAAGTAGTAAAGTGACTTATGCTTGAGAGGTGAATATTCAAAATAGTATGGTGTTGGATATTATTTTGAGATTGGAGTAATAAGGTATACTCATGAATTAATATATGCATTGTATTGTCATCTAATCATTTTGAGAATTGGCAAAGGAATATTGTGTTATTGTGGCAGATTCTTGAAGGTCATCTTTATCAAGAAAAAGGTATGGGCATATTATTCAAAGTTTAAGTTGATCAATTTTTTTTTGGAAAATAAGTTTGGAGTGAAAAGGACTTGATTAGGGTTTCCTTTTGAGTGTATTTGAGTGATTGCTACAAGGTTTTTTGGAATAAAGAAGTGTGGTTAAAACCTTGTTTTATAAGCAATGTTGTTGAGGCCATTGGCTATGTGAAAATCTTGAACTAGGGTTTGAGTATCATTTCTATGTGAAGACTGTTTTATAAGCATTGTTGTTGAAGTGAGTTATTGAGCAAAGAAATTGAACTAGGGTTTGAAAAGAACATGAGCATCATTGTTATGTGAGGATTTTTGTTGAGCATTGTTGGAAATATTTTGAGTTGATGTTTACATGCTTGGACTAGGTTTTGTGAGCAAGGGTTATTTCTTAGAGTGATTGGTTGAGTAGAGTTGATTAAGCCTAGTCAAGTGGATGTGTAAAGAGATTGTTCAAGTTCCATAAAATAAACTATTCTATATTCTAATTTGAGTTGATCAGATTTGGGCAAGTTTTGAGTGGACTTTTTGAGCATATTGAGCAAGTTATGAGTGGACTTGTTGAGCATATTTGAGCAAGTTCTAAGTGGACTTGTTGAGAATATTGAGCAATTTTTGAGTGGACTTATTGAGCAGATTTGGGAAAGTTCTAAGTGGACTTGTTGAGAAGATTGAGCAAGTTTTAAGTGGACTTGTTGAGCAGATTGAGCAAGTTCTTAGTGGACTTGTTGATAAGATTGAGCAAGTTATGAGTGGACTTGTTGAGCAGGTTGAGCAAGTTCTGAGGGGACTTGTTGAGTAGATTGAGAAAATTTTGAGTGGACTTGTTGAGTAGAATTGAGCAAGTTTTGAGTGGACTTGTGGAGCAGAGTTTGGTGTAGATTTGAGGATAGGTTTGTGCCAAACCAAGATAGATATTGAGTAGATTTTTGCTAGACTAAGGATTGTGTTTAGTACAAATTTGAGATAGATCTTTGGAGGTGACAAAAAAAAGAGGACAATAGTCTCTAGTGGAAAGAGATCCATCAGCCAGGGAAATGAGGATAGCTCTTCTCAGTGGGGACAAGAGTCTTCAATAGAGAGAGATCCACAAGCTAGTGCAGTGGAGGTAGTAGTCTTCTAGAGGATCACCAACCAGAGCAGAGGAGAAGGAATTCTCCTATGGATAGATATCCACAAACTTTATTTAGGGTATTAGCATCTCCTTTGGACATAGGTCCATAAACATTGTAATAGGTAAAGGATTACCAAGAGATTGATCAAGAAAATTTTAGTGAAATATTTTCTCCGTGGAGTAGCCCACATTGGGTGAACCATGTAAATTGTGGTGTCTCTACTGTGTATGGTGTTTTGTGCATTTCTTTAATTACTGTTGTTGATATTGATCTATACATTACATAATATTTATTGGGAAAGAAAAGTAAAAAGTTATCTTATATTGTTCACCCCTCTCTCAGTATAATCTTGTGTTCTTCAGATAACATAAGATGTTTTTCATCCAAGAATTCTTTGAAGCCATATTGCATCATCTCCTCATTGGTATCCATAATATTCTTGAGCTTATCATCAATTTTGTTGATCTACAACCATCCTTTTTAAAGCAACCCACTCTTCTTGAGTACAATTCTGGCTATAACTCTTGTAGTGTTCCATTATTTGTTTGAAATAGGCTTGGCTAGCTTATTAAAACTATATTCAGATAGATTGAGGAGTTTGATATATTGAGGGGCCATTGGTTGTATCTCCTTGGTGACCTTTTCCAGATCTTACCTATTTCTTTGGAGCATATGGTTGGTCTTATCCATGAAATCAAGGAAGGGTTGGATCTCTGAACATTTCTCTAGGATATCTAATAGAATTTCTTTCTTGACCTATTTCACCTTATCCTTGAAGAATCGTGTAGCCCTAGTATTATCAATTAGGAGTTTTTGTTGTAAAGCATGTATCTGCTTTACATGCCCCTAATTTTTCTCTTGCAACTGTTGAACTTGCTCTTTGTAATTGACCATATTTTCAAATTTGTTTTGCTACTTTTTGGATTCATTTTGGAGTGCTCTCTACTCTTTCTTTTGATCCTTAATTATGGCTTCAAGCCTAGAAATATTTTCCCCCATCTTCGCATGTTGCTCCCTGGAGATGTCACTTTTTACAAATATAGTCTCAATCCCAGCCTCGGCCATGACAATTTCATCATCCAGCACAAGTTGAGATATGTCTTCACTTTTTTCTTCCAACTAGTATTCTTCAACTATCATATCTTCCTTTGGTTTATTTATTAGAGGTGTAATATTAATTTTTATCCTTTTCCTGGCCACAGGCTTAACCAGTACTATTTTTCTCATATGAGCAACTCCCTTAGATGATTGAGCCAATTTCTTACTCCAATAACTATGTGATTTCAATGAAGTATTCCTGATCTTTTGCAAGGATACCATTGTTGTATGATCAATATGAGTGGATGGTGTAATTGCAAGGAAAAATGGGATCACCATGGATGGGAGAGGAGTGGTGGTGATAATGATGGACTCTATGTCTACAGTAGTGGTGGTAGTTGTAATAGAACTAGTAGCTACAAATTATGGGAGAGTGGATGGAAGTGATATTCCCACTATTGATGTGGGCAATAGTGATGTGGGAAGTGAGTGAGTGGAATTTGGAGGTGACGATGATACTGGGACTTATGGTGAATGAGGGGGAGATGGTGGTTTTGGAATTTCAACTATAAGAAATGGAGATGAACCCTAGTGAGAAGATGGGGGTGAATGAGGTGGTGAAGGTTGTGGAGGACTGAGTGGAGGAGATGATATTTTTAATTCCTTTTGAACTTTAGAAGGTGAAGGAGATCTCTTCATGGAATAAGGAGAAGCAGAAGGAGAAGGGTTAGAAAATATACTTGAGCCTACTAAAGTAGACTAATTGAATATTTCATTGATATTTTGCTACTCTCCCTGCTCAACATTTTTCTCAATTGAGGTGACAGGGGCTTGTTCCACTACCTCTGCTTCATCCACATTTTATTTCTTGGTAACCTCTTTGTCCATTTACCCCACTACATTCTTTACCTTCCTCTTGAATGTGATTACTTTATCTTTTTGTTGTAGAGTAAATGATACTGTAACTTTTGTAATAGGAGTATTTTTAGTTCTAGAAGGGGTTGCAATCATCTCTTCGACAGAGGTAAGGTTTACAATTTCATTTTTTTTCTCTTTTAAGCCATTGGAAGAGTCTTTTCTTTTATGGCCTTGCATTCGGATCTCCTTATTTTTTGGGTAACCTCAATTGTACCAATGTCATTTGAAGTTGATGCAACCATTTCAGTATTCTCCTTCTATTGAGTAGGTGTAGGAGCAGAGGCTAGGGATGTTGATTCTTATTACTTCTTTGAGGTTTCAATTTTTTTACCTTTAGCTTTGTCCTTCCTGACCTTGCTTGTCTCTACTTCTCACAGACTCAACACTAAGCTTTTCTTCCCCTTAGACTTCCAATTTTTATAGAACTAATCATACCTTTCCTCAAACTTTATATCGATTTGCTTAGGATACTTAGATTTCATTGCATTTATTTTGACCCTCATTATCCACCATTCCAAAATTTTCCCCTCTAACCAGTTATAATTCTCTTACATATCTTTAATCCTCGCTTCATAGAGCTGATGAGACTTCTTAGTTTTATCATAATGTAGCACATGGTCATCAATTTCTCTCCAAGGTAGAAGCAATTCCATGGTGTTTACATTCCATTGGAGGGGGGATTGTTCTTTGTTGTTTCTATTTTTTCCATTTGTGAGTGATTTGAATTTGTAAATTTATACGCTTTATCTCCATGTAGGTCCTTAATCCTTTTTGCAAATAAATCATCTAGGTCATATCCCCATCTTTGAGGGAGTTGACAAAGACCTAAACTTTTGAGGGTTGCATTAATTTACTCATATTATCCCCTCCTCCATATAGTGATATCACCTTCCTTAAAAGGGTAAATAATTGTCGCCTTTCTTTTATTTCTAGAGCCAAATTTGCAATTTATATAGTCTACCTACCTGCAATATTCTAGTGTGAATAAGATGTGGGTGACATAGTGGGGTAACAAAAATGGCTTCTCTGTAAAACCATACAGCTTGATGATTGTTTCCTCGATCAAGACATACTAGTCTCCCTCTTCATCCTCCTTGACCCTTATCTTTTTCTCTATTTTTAGGATATAATCTAGGGCAACTACCATACATGATTTCCAAATATGGTCCTATAAATTCCACGTTGATGGTGTAATATGATTCTACTCTACTCAAAACCCTAGTCCAATAGTAGACTGGTAAGGGATGCCCTTCTTCATATTTTTCTACAATTTTTACCCAGGGGTTATCATTTCTAGTAGCACTGAGAAGCATACAACTTAAATTGGAACAATGTCTAAATTATAGGTTCTTCTCTTCTCTTTTCATGGAAACTAGTTGCTCGTGCATTCTCTTGGAAAGGAACACAGACCAATTGAATTAAATTAAGACATTATCACCATACCCTGCTTGTGTCATATATATTTTAGTATTTGAAATGCAATACATGGTGGCTAACTATGAGTCCCTCACGTGCATATCATAATATAGGCTAGCTAATACAACTAATATGGAGAACAACTTAGTATATGTAAATTTATTAGTAGCAATTGGGGTTGTTGGTAGGGTTTCCCTTGATTTTATGGTTTTGAATTGACTATACATCCAAGCCCTAAAATGACTACCATTTTGGCTATGGTTATTCAGAGTATAATACTTGGCTTAGTGATATGGTTCAAATTCTTTAGGAGCTACAAGGGGTTGTTATCCCATTGTAAACAAATCTCAACAAGATTGCTCAGTAATCTAAAATAAGGTTCTACCCTGGGACATATTTACTGACCTAGTTAAGGGATCATAAAATTTGGCTATGGCTGAGATCAATTTTGGGTAAGGATGAACTGCATCATAAATATAATAAGACAACAAAGAGTACATGGCATAAATACCTTGATTCCAGAGAGGTTCCTCCTTGAATATCTTACCTTTGAACCCCTTCCTGAGCTAATATTTGGTTATGTGAGTCATATTTGTGTCTATGATAATTGCCTTCTTATCAGTGTAATTTGGATTTTCAATATTGCTTTGTCGACCAACTTGCCTTACCACATTGGATACCATTTTAGAGGAAATTTCAGCAAACAATTATCTTCAAAATATGTAGCAAATTCATTCAACAACGCTCTGATGCTCTAGTAAAATGAATTTGAAACAATTACTCTCTCAATTTTATCCTTTAAATATATTTTCATGCACCCATATGTCATTAATGAAGTAGAAAAATAGGCAATTATTTCTCATAAATTCAAACGAGTGAATCATATGATACAAAGAGTGGCTTATCAGTGAAATCTGCATCACTGATTGGATGCAATTCGTAATGTCGTCTACCGGCAAGGATGCCACTTGCATTATCGATGATGTAACCCAAGTTCAATCCCCATGGTGGATGTGTATAATTTTTACTTAAAATATATATATATATATATATATATATATATATATATATATAGTGGAGGTAAACTATCCATTGACACACTTTTCAAGGTGCATTTACTTCTTTTCCACAATAGAATTTAGCACTCAACAAATTTCAACATTATGTTTTAGTCTTCAAAATTCTTCTCGTAGAGGTTGAATGTTCTTTTCAGGTGTTCCCCTTGAAATTTTGCTTGTTGGATTTCCATGATGGCAACTTTGACCAAGTTGACCATGGATTTTAACATTGCACTCATTTTGTGAATTGTCTGAGGGTTTACTGCCTTTGAAAATTTTGTTGAGCTCAAAATTCTGCTTGTTGGATTTTTGCAATGGAAATTTTGACCAAGTTGACCATATATTTTAATACTACATTACTTTCTCGTGGAATATAACATAGTTGCACTAAGAGTAGAAAATAACACTTTGCTCCCATTTTTTTTATTTTTTGGAATACCACAAAAATATAATACAAAATATGTACATATGTTACAAAAGAAAGGATTCTCTATCTAAAATACAACTTGAGATGATATCCATTGACCATAATGGGTTGTATGTTCCCCTCCTCATATTGAAGCTAAAATACATTATTCTTCTTCACTTCAATGATCTTGAAAGGTCCCTCCCAAAAGGAATCAATTTTTTGGTGGTTGCCTAGTTTAGCCTTTTTCTACATTCCACCTTAACACTAAATATTATTCATTAAACTTCTTGAACTTTAATTTCTTTTCAAACCACTCCTTCGTATTCATGGAGTATTTTTGGAAGTTCTCATATGCTTGAGTCCTCTATTATTCCAACTGTAGAAGGTGCATCAAACTAACCTCTAGTGGATTTTGATCTAGCTCTTGATCTTGGTTGGCCCATTTTAAAGTTGGTATTTCAAGGTGAGTAGGTAGAAAAACTTCCTTACCATATATTAATGCATAATAAAATGTCTTTATAGACCTTTTGACAGTGATCCTATCTTCCCACAACACTTGATCTAGTAAAATATGCCAATAGTTTTTGTTCTCTTCCAGTGCCCTTTTTATAATTCTAAGTAAGTTTTATTAGTTGATTATGTCAATCCATTCTTGTTGTCAAAATGACTACATCAAGGAGAGTAAGGAGATGTCTTCTCAAAATTTTGCTAAGTGTAGGAGAAACGTCATGATCTCACGATATTTTGAAGCTCATGAGCTAAGTCAAGGAGAAACATCATGATCTCGTGATATTTTGGAGCTCACAGGGCTAAGTCAAGGAGAAACATCATGATCTCATGACATTTTGGAGCCCATAGGCTAAGTCAAGGAGAAACATCATGATCTTGTATTTTTTGGAGCTCACAGGCTAAGTCAAGGAGAAACATCATGATCTCATGATATTTTGGAGCTCACAGGCTAAGTCAAGGAGAAACATCACAATCTCATGATATTTTGGAGCTCATAGGCTAAGTCAAGGAGAAACATCATGATTTCACGATATTTTGGAGCTCACAGGCTAAGTCAAGGAGAAATATCATGATCTCATGATATTTTGGAGCTCACAGGCTAAGTCAAGGAGAAACATCATGATCTCACAATATTTTGGAGCTCACAGGCTAAGTCAAGGAGAAACATCATGATAAGATGATATTTTGGAGCTCACAGGCTAATTCAAGGAGAAACGTCATGATCTCATGATATTTTGGAGCCCCCAGGCTAAGTATGGAATATGGTCATGATATCATGACATTTTGGCACCCATAGGCCATCTCTAGGAAAAACATCATGATTTCATGACATGCCATGATTTCGCTGGCCAAAGAACCAAAAGTAAAGAAGTGGAGGATAGCTGGGCCATGATATCTCCAAGAAGATAGAGGTAGATATGTAGTAATAAGAAGATCTCAACCATTTGCTGTTGAAGATCCCATACTCTCTTAACTGCCAATTTACTAGAATGAGCCTATGGGCATATTGTTGTAACAACTTTCAGTTTTTCTATTATGTAAAATATATATATAGGATGAGTGACCCTAAAAAATGGTCAGCTCTTGGATGTTTACAAGGCAATGTACACAGGCTTCTGAAAGCAATAAAAGACTACTCATTCTAGTTTCTGGCTCACTAGTGCTTTGATCAAGTATGTATGGATTGTTGATTTCTATATAAACTACATTGAATATAAATTACCTTAATTCTCATTCTAGATTTCTACATTTTAAGTTTCACTAGCTCTAAAATTAATAGTTCTAATAGGTTTAAGCTTGTTTAAATCTGCACTAGAGGACTAGTTATTCTAATTTTTATGGTTCAAAGAATGCGTATTTGTAAAATGTTGTAGATGTTTCTTTATTTTTATCTAATCTGCACCATCTAAACATTCCTAGCAATAGCTATATTTCCCTCTCTTTATGCACTTTACTCTACCCCCATTTTCTAAAACAAAGCAAGGAACCAACCTTCTCTGGAGATTGAACCGGGTAAACTCTATTTTAAACCCGATCTTTCAATGTTGGCAAAGTCTTGGGCACAAACATAACCAAAGGTAGATTTTGCACCAATAATTTTTGGCATGCCCGATGGGACACAATCCCATGATATATACAAACCAAAGTTTTGGTGGTTATCTTTGTCCTGTTCAATTTTTATGAATCACCTGGCGACTCCATCCAAGAGAGAAACCCTAAGAAAATCCTTATCTATTTTCTGGTTGAATACCATTTTTTATGAAAACCAGATCTAAGGCAAAAAAATTCGAAGAACCCATTGAGTTCTTTGAGTTACACCTTGGTAGCCTCAGAGCTAATCCTATATTAGTTGCTAGGACAACTTCTTCTTCTACCATCACTACAAGATCTACAAATATTTCCCCTACAACTCTCCCTAGTACTGCTACTAGTGGGACATTAAATCCAACTACCCATATTCCTATAATATCAGTCAAAATTGTAGCTATAATGGCCATGAATCAACCAAATCTACCTTACCCTTCATGGAACCATATAGGCCCCCTAAATCTGGTAGCTCAACACCCGATTCTAGCAGCAGCCTTAAAGGCATTACCCTAGTATGATAGTACTAGGAAGATGACTTATGAACACTATCAAGATGTAGCTGCACTTGCACCAATACATAACATCACTGAGGAGGATGTCATGATAAGACTATTAGTCATTTCCTTAAAAGGAAAAATGCTCTACTGGTATAGAGCCCTCGCCAATCAAACCATATCCACCTAGGCCCAGCTTATCGGTAAGTTAGTAGAAGAGTTCAATGAACATGTTGACCCATTTTCTCTACTAAACTAGTTCACCATCATTCAGAAGCACCCTCAGGAGGAAATAGTCGACTTTAATATCAGATTTAGTCAAACTTGGTAGAGAGTACCTGATAGATTAAGGCCAACAAATGAACAATCAATGTATTATTACATGAGAGCTTTTAACTCAGACATAAGCATGGCTATCAGGCAATCCCAAGTATTTACTTTCCTAGATATTTTCCAAGAAGCTCAGAAAGTAGAAAGGGATCTAATCGCTATCAAAAGGTTCCCTCCAAATATGATAATACCTATCTTCTCAGATCTACCGTAAGCATCCAATACTACTTTTCCAAGTCCTACTTCTACTTCTAATATAGGTCTCCCCAAATGGATCAGGACAACCTACTATCCTAGTGATACAGGCACCCCTCACTCCTCCAATATTACCTATCATCCCTGCACTTCTTGTGGTAGTAGTTTCACCAACTCTAGATCCTCAACTTGCAACTTTGTTAGATCTACAATCGACCATGAAGACTCTGAAAAATAAGATGACATCGATGGAAAGAAGAGAAGCAGAGAGAAATTTCTAGCCAAGGATATTTCCACAGGTAACAAGAGACCAAGCTTCCACGAGTGGTAGAAATCATGACAAATCAAATGTGATTTACACCAATGAAGATAATGAACCCACTAATACTTCAACAGAGTCAAACTTCTGGTGTTCTACATGTAATGATCCACATGGTGAAAACTCGTGTATGATCCATCAATATTATGTCTAGAAGATAGCTATTGAGAAGGCAGAGAAAACCCTCAAAGGATAGATAAACATGATCAGGGAAGAAAATCAAAATCTCATGATGCCTTCCATGGAGCAAGTAGTCATTCTAACCCAATCAAGAAAAAAGTCTTTATAGGTAAATCCCTAGGAACTTAATCCCCTGAAAGTACCTTCACCTATGAAGAATCAAGTTGAGAAGAGAGTTCCCTATGAGAAAGTATCGCAAAACCCAAGTCAGCATGAAGTGGAGCCGCACAAGGAAGCTCCTTTATAGAGAGAAGTCGAGACACAAGCAGAGGCGAGAGATAAATTGAGATACCCCTCATTGACTAAGCATCAAAGGATAGATGCTACTCAGGGGTATAGAAATAAGTATGACACTATTGTAAAATAAAAAGAGAAAAGTATCTAACCTCTCCCTTTCAACATAGTCGAGGAAATGAAGAAGACTCCCTCCAAAGCGACTATGTATGATGCATTGCAGTTTCCAGGATAAATTGACTTATTGTAGGAATCCTTGAGATCTATAAAAAATAGGAATAGAACCCCTACTTAGTTGAATTCTATACAAGCTAGTCTGACATCCACTATAGGAAAAAATAGACCTCCTCCCTTCTATCTATCTCTTCATATGGAAGGATGGGTGGTACATAATTGCATGATAGACTCAGGAGCTGCAACCACTGTGATACCCAAAGTTGTATGTGACATCATGGGGATGGAATACACAAGGAGCAGCCCTAGTGTCTTGCAACTAGATGGAACCCCTATCAAAATTGTAGGGGTAATTAAAGACATCCCAATAGTTCTACATAGATTGCCTCAACTCATAGTTATACAAGAGGTAGTGGTAGTGGATTTAGAACCTTATTTTGGTATGTGTCTCTCTAGAGAATTCACCACCAAAATAGGAGGATATTTATCATTGGATTACTCACACTTGGAAATCCCATTCAAGGGCAAGAGAGTAAAAATATTCAATGAGAAACCTTCAACCTTTCATATTGAAAAACTTGAAGAGGAAGGGAAATAGGCCGCTATAGTAAACATGATGACCAAGGAATTGGAAGACTTAAACTTAATGGAGGAAGCTCTAAATGTACTACAAGAAGAAGACTAGTTCTCTCTCCAAGACTTCAATGCTATGATTGAAACAGATCTTGGAAGCTACTCAATCATGAAACTCAAGAAAAGCAACCCCACTCCTCTCCGCTAGGTAGACCCATCTACCGATCAACTATGGAAACTTTTCTTCGATGGTGCTAGATGCAAAAATGGAGTCAGAGTAGGTATTATTTTAATCTCTCCGATAGGAAAAGAGAAGGTTTTTTCTTATCGATTAACCTGGAGTTGTACTAATAATGCAATAGAATATGAAGCACTCTACCTAGGCCTTAAGAAAGTCGAGAAGTTAGGTATTAAACAACTCCAAATTTTTGGAGATTCTGAATTGATAGTGAATCAGGTCACTAAGAAATGTGTGAGTAAGCAACACTACCTCAAAGCTTACAAAAATAATGTTTGGGATTTTCTAGAAGCTTTTGAAGCTCTAAATATCAAATCAATCCCTAGAGAAAAGAACACTCATGCTGATTTATTGGCATCAGTAGGTGTAAATTTTTACCCCATCAACAATGTCATCCAAAAGTCTAAAATAGTTAGACTGATCTACAGGCCTTCTATGCTAGATAGAGATACCTTTTGGCAGGTATTCAAAAATGATGAACAGATAGTGGACTTCCTTGTCCATAAGATGAACTACTCAAATGATAGAGTGTCTAAAGATGAGGAAGATGTAGGCATGATCCAATTGAAAAATAACCATATCCCAAAAGGATTGATCACTCTCAAAAGCCTATTTGATAATAATGATAGGTCGACTGGCCATAAGATGAAAGTTGACAAACACAGATACAAGGAGGTCCAAATGGAATCAGAGAAATCTATTAAAGTGGGAGTGAACACTATAGAGGAATAATTGGACCAAATTCGAGGATTATGCAAAGAATTCCCCGACATCATAGCTTGGACTTATGGTGATCTTAAGGTCTACTCTAAAGAGACCATACAACATACCATCGAGCTCAAAGAAGGTGCAAAATCCTTTCAACAAAATCAAATACCGATGAACCCAAAGATCGAAGCTCTGATGAAGTAGGAACTACTGAAGTTGCTTGAAGCCAAGATTGTCTACCCTATCAAAAATTCTACTTGGGTAGCTAACTTGGTTTCGATTAGGAAAAAGAATGGAGACATTAGATTGTGTGTTGAATTTTGAAACCTAAACAAAGCTTCACTAAAAGACCATTATCCTCTCCCGCAAATCGACCAGACTCTGCATACTATAGCGGGAGCAGAAATATTCTCACTCTTGGATGGGTTTTCTAGGTATAACCAGGTGTGGGTCAAAGATGAAGATCAATTCAAAACCGCATTCACCACCAAGTGGGGAACATTCGCTTATCAGAGGATACCTTTTGGATTATCCAATGTTGGAGCAACTTTTCAAAGGGTAATGGATGTGGCTTTTGGAGAACTCATCAACAAGATCATAGTAATATACTTAGATGATATGATAGTGTTCTCTCATCACAAAGAGGATCACATTGACCATCTCAAAAGATTTTTTGAGAAGTGTAGGGAGTTTGGTATCTCTTTGAACCCAAAGAAGTCCATATTCACTGTGGAAGAAGGGATTTTACTAGGTCACATCATTTCTAAGGTCGGGCTAGCTATAGATCCTAACAGAGTGAAAGCACTGCTAGAACTTCCTTTACCTCCAAAAAAAAGGGCTTGCAATCCTTCTTTGGGTAGATCAACTTTGTACGTAAATTCATAGCATATTTTATGCAAATCATCAAACCTATGACTGAGTTGTTAAAAAAGGATGTTGAATTCAAGTGGATGGACTTACGAAAGAAGGCTTTCAAATAGATAAAAGAACAGATAGCCCAAGCACCCATCTTAGTAAATCCATACTATTCTAGAGGTTTCATATTGTATGTTGTAGGTGAGCAAGAGAGTTACGCTATAGTACTTACTCAGAAAGGATCTAAAAATGAAGAGAGGCCCATAGCATTCCTAAGTCAGACCATGCAAGAACACGAAGAAAAGTACAACTTCATTGAAAAGCAAGTTTATGCGATAATGAAATCGTTAAAAATGTTTAGGCATTTTCTTTCATAGAGTAGGACCATTGTGTATGTGGTCCACCCTGATGTTAGAAATTTCATCATACAAGGGGAGCTTGGTGAGAAAAGAGTTGGTTGGGTATCAAAGATACAAGAGTATGATGTCGAGATCCACCCGACCAAGCTAGTGAGGGGTAGAGCATTATGTCAAGAACTCGCCAAACAAGCCTCATCAAAATATGTGGCCTGCCAAACACAAGAAACAACCCTAGGGGATGATCAACCCTTGGAAAGTACTGATTGGGCTGATGAATTGATCAAATATTTCTAGACTGGAAAATGTCCAGTAAGTTTGAATGCTTCACAGAGGAGGAGATACATGATCCAAGCTTTGAAGTACACTTTACTACCTGAAGGATTGTACAAAAAAATCTGGATGGGGTATTACTTCGGTGCATAAAATATGATCAAAAGCAAAGGATCTTGGATGAGTTCCATGGAGGTCCGTCAGGAGGACATTACTCAAGGAGGACCACTACTTTAAAAATTATCAGAATTGGGTGCTATTGGCCAACCATTTTCTCAGATACTTTCAGAGTGACCAAAAATTGCGAGAAGTGCCAGAGGTACATTGGGAGAAATAGGAATGCTTCAATGCCTCTGAAATCTATTCAGGTTGAAGAACCTTTTCAACAATGGGGTTTAGATTTCATTGGGGTAATAGAACCCAACTCATCCATTGGACATAAATATATTCTAACCGCTACAGATTATTTCACTAAGTGGGCTGAAGTAGTACCCACTAAGAAAGTGGATCAAGAAGTTGTGATGGAATTCATTGAGATTTTGATCACAAGATTCAGTATCCCAGATGCATTGGTCATAGATAATGGCACATCTTTCATAGGTGCTAAAATGATTGATTTTGCTAGTAGATATGGGATCTATTTGAAGATGTCTTCAAATTACTATCCACAAGGAAATGGATTGGCTGAATCAATGAATAAAAATCTACTCTGAATCTTAAAGTGGACTTTGAAAGATAACAAGAGAAGTTGGCACTCTTTGATAAACCAAGCGTTATGGGTGGATAGGATCACTATCAAGAAATCCATCAACACCTCTCCCTACTCATTAGTCTATGGTAAGGAAGCAGTCCTCCCGATACACATAGAAATACCTGCTTTGAAGTTGCTCAATCAAACTGGCACAAAAGAAGCAGAACCGATGGAGAACAGGTTGATACAACTCCTACAATTAGAAGAATAGAAATAACAAGCCTACAACCATTATCAAAAACATATGGGAGACATGAATAAATGGTTTGACAAAAAGGCTACTCTCAGGAATTTCAAGGTAGGAGACTTGGTTCTAAGGTGGAACGAAAAGAAAGCAAAACCTGGGAACCATCAAAAATTTGATGCTTTCTAGGAAGGACCCTTTGAGGTAATTGAAGAAAAACAACAAAATTCTTTCCAATTGAAAAATGAACAGGGTCAAGTTCAGCCCATCCCTATCAACGACTTCCATCTGAAGTTGTACTATAAGTAAGATGAATTTCTTCACTTCACATGTACTATATGTAAATATGTTGTTTCTTTTTCTAAAAGCCACTTCAAAGGAAATTATCATGATTTCATGACATTTTGGCACTCAGAGGCCACTTCAAAGGAAATTATCAAGATTTCATGATATTTTGGCACTTAGAGGCCACTTCAAAGGAAATTGTCATGATTTCATGACATTTTGGCACTCAAAGGCCACTTCAAAGGAAATTGTCATGATTTCATGATATTTTGGCACTCAGAGGCCACTTCAAAGGAAATTGTCATGATTTCATGACATTTTGGCACTCAAAGGCCACTTCAAAGGAAATTGTCAAGATTTCATGATATTTTGGCTTTTAGAGGCCACTTCAAAGGAAATTGTCATGATTTCATGATATTTTGGTACTCAGAGGCCACTTCAAAGGAAATTATCATGATTTCATGATATTTTGGTATTCAAAAGCCACTTCAAAGGAAATTGTCATGATTTCATGATATTTTGGCACTTAGAGGCCACTTCAAAAGAAATTGTCATGATTTCATGACATTTTGGCACTCAGAGGCCACTTCAAAGGAAATTGTCATGATTTCATGACATTTTGGCACTCAGAGGCCACTTCAAAGAAAATTGTCATGATTTCATGATATTTTGGCACTCAAAGGCCACTTCAAAGGAAATTGTCGTGATTTCATGATATTTTGGCACTCAAAGGCCACTTCAAAGGAAATTGTCACAATTTCATGATATTTTGGCACTCAAAGGCCACTTCAAAGAAAATTATCATGATTTTATGACATTTTGGCATTCAGAGGCCACTTCAAAGGAAATGATCATGATTTCATGACATTTTGGTATTCAAAGGCCACTTCAAAGGAAATGGTCATGATTTCA
The DNA here is from genome assembly GCA_028583015.1 of Wollemia nobilis. NCBI lineage: Eukaryota > Viridiplantae > Streptophyta > Pinopsida > Araucariales > Araucariaceae > Wollemia > Wollemia nobilis. The sequence continues at coordinate 70,695 of JAQPPZ010001899.1, read as the reverse complement.
TGATATTTTAAGCATCCAGCGATCAAAGTTAAACAATGATACCTTACTTTTGGTGGGAAAATCAATTTTCTTGAAATTTTAAATGTGCTCCTCTCAAAGTACCACCGTACGAAGTTATTGGACCAGAAGAGAGGTGATGCAAAGTTATTGGTCTAAAAGAAATGATGATGCATGATGGTTGGTTTTTAGAAAGTGGCACACAAAACAAGACATCCAACAACATTCAAAATTATTCATGAAACGTGCACCACCAACCGAAATTAATGCATGGCACCCTAACGACATGGCACGTCTACTTATGTTGTAGTAGCTTTTTCTTCACCCCTCTATTCTCTAAAAAATTTCCCTCTACATACAACATTCCTCGAATTCTCCTAAGCTCTCTCAGCTTCTTTGAGTTGCTTTCAGGGTTTTTCGTGTAACCTGAATCATAGTAAAAAACCATGGCAAGCATCTCCTTTAGTGGCTAAGAAAAAGCGTAAGACCGAGAAAAGAGATATTAGTTTCACAGATCTAGATTCGCACATCACTGATACCATCATAACATGGATAAATCTAGAGAATATTTGAAGAGATGTGGAAGCCAAAGTAGTGAAAGGCATTACCCCATTGACTTCGAGTACATTCCCTTTTCACTCTCTACTTTATTGGTATATATGCACCCCTGTTCATTCCTGCCCTGAATTAGTTAGACCTATGGCAATAGTTTACAATGTAAAACATAGAATTGTTAGGAATTCCAAGGATGATGCCATTTTTACCCTAGACATTGATACCTCTCCCTACTCATTAGTCTCTAGTAAGGAAGCAGTCCTCCTGATACACATATAAATACCTGCTCTAAATTTGCTTAATCAAACTGGCATATAAGAAGCAAAACCAATGGAAAATAGGTTGATATAACTCCTACACTTAGAAGAATAAAAATAACAAGCCTACAAAAATTATCAGAAACATATGAGAGATATGAAGAAATGGTTTGACAAAAAGGCTACTCTCAGGAACTTCAAGGTAGGAGACTTAGTTCTAAGGTGGAACAAAAACAAAGTAAAACCTGGAAACCATCAAAAATTATATGCTTTCTAGGTTGTCCCCTTTGAGATAATTGAATAAAAACAACAAAATTATTTCCAATTAAAAATGAACAGTATCAAGTTCAGCCCATCCTTGTCAACGACTTCCAATATAAGTTGTACTATAAGTAAGATGAATTTCTTCACTTCACGTGTACTCTATGTAAATATGTTGTTTCTTTTTCTAAATCCCCTTCAAAGGAAATGGTCATGATTTCATGAAATTTTGGAACTCATAGGCCACTTCAAATAAAATGGTCGTGATTTCATGACATTTTGGTATTTAGAGGTCACTTGAAAGGAAATGGTCATAGTTTTATGATATTTTGTTATTCAAAGGTCACTTTAAAGTAAATGGTCATGATTTCATGATATTTAGGATTCAGATGCCGCTTGAAAGGAAATGGTCATGATTTCATGATATTTTGGCATTCAAAGACCCTTTCAAAGGAAATGGTCGTGATTTCATGATATTTTGTCTTTTAGAGGCCCCTTCAAAGGAAATGGTCATGATTTCATGACATTTTGGTATTCAGAGGCCACTTGAAAGGAAATGACCATGATTTCATGGAATTTTGGTATTCAAAATCCCCTTCAAAGGAAATGGTCATGATTTCATGATATTTTGGCATTTAGATACACCTTCAAAAGAAATAGCCATGATTTCATGACACTTTGGTATTCATAAGCCCCTTCAAAGGAAATGGTCACAATTTCATGACATTTTGGCATTCAGAGGTATCTCTAAAGAAAATGGTCATGATTTCATGATATTTTGGTATTCAAAGGCAACTTGAAAGGAAATGGTTGTGATTTCATGATATTTTGGCATTCAGAAGCCCCTTCAAAGGAAATGGTTGCAATTTCATGATATTTTGGCATTCAAAGGTCCCTTCAAAGAAAATAATCATGATTTTATGACATTTTGGCATTTAGAGACCCCTTCAAAGGAAATGATCATGATTTTGTCACATTTTTGTATTCAGAGGCCACTTGAAAGAAAATGGTCATGATTTCATGATATTTTAAGCATCCAGCGATCAAAGTAAAACAATGGTACCTTACTTTTGGTGGTAAAATCAATTTTCATAAAATTTTAAATGTGCTCCTCTCAAAGTACCACCGTATGAAGTTATTGGACCAAGAGATAGGTGATGTGAAGTTATTGGTCTAAAATAAATGATAATGCATGACGATTGGTTTTTAGAAGTTGGCACACAAAAAAAGACATCCAACAACATTCAAAATTATTCATGAAATGTGCACCACCAATAAAAATTAATGCATGGCACCCTGACATGCACGTCTACTTATGTTGTAATAGCTTTTTCTTCACCTCTCTATTCTCTAAAAAGTTTCCTCTACATACGGTTTTCCTCGAATTCTTCTAAGATATTTGAGCTTATTTGAGTTGCTTTGAGGGTTTTTTGTGTAACTGAATCATAGTAAAAAACTATGGCAGCATCTTCTTTAGTGGCTAAGAAAAAGCGTAAGACCGAGAAAAGAGATATTAGTTTCACAGATCTAGATTCGCACATCACTGATACCATCATAACATGGATAAATCTAGAGAATATTTGAAGAGATGTGGAAGCCAAAGTAGTGAAAGGCATTACCCCATTGACTTCGAGTACATTCCCTTTTCACTCTCTACTTTATTGGTATATATGCACCCCTGTTCATTCCTGCCCTGAATTAGTTAGACCTATGGCAATAGTTTACAATGTAAAACATAGAATTGTTAGGAATTCCAAGGATGATGCCATTTTTACCCTAGACATTGATACAATTAGGGTTGTCTTAAGTTTGAACAGAAATTCCATTGTAAATCCCATAACATTTGATCCAATTACGTCTACCAAATATTATACCCCTACTCTCAATATCAAGTTGTTTCTGCAAGAGCATATGTCAAAACCCCGTCCCAAAGTAAACCTACTAGAATCACCAATTCCTCTATCAAAATTAAAAAATAAGGAACTTTTCTCCATGCTAGCTATGGTGGTAGGGTTAGAATCAGATGCACAAGTATATGGATGGTAGATTGCGATAGCACAGTGTATATCAAATCCTAAATTCTATGACACTTCCCATGTAGATAAGAACACAATGCCAATTTTCTTTGATTGGCCAACATATCTGGCTCAGCAAATGCATGTAGGCTTGTTCAAGATATAGAGGGGTTCTCAAGAAGCTTTTAGGTATTCTTCTTACCTAATATAGATTTTCCTTTTCTTTTAATCGAAGAAACTAGAGTTCATTTCTACAACCTAGAAAGATAAAGAAGGAAATATTTTGCCTGTATACGAATGGACAACACTGCTCTCAAAAGTAGTCATACTATTGTTTTAACATGGAATTCCTAGGACATGTCTTGCAAATTATGTATGGTTTAGTATAGATAATTCCTCAAAAAATGTGAGATACTCTGCAAAGCCCTCATGCGGAAGGAGATTGGTTCATTTTAACTTAGGGAGTAGTCATCAAACTATACAACTTCTTAGGGAAACCTTTATTACTCCCATACTATGTCATTGAGTGATTGTTCATCTTAGAGTATGTACTACAAATTGAATACATCAACAATAAATTTTTCCTAGGGATTGGAAAAACTAGCACATGCCTTATGCCTTTCCAATTTAATAGAATCATTGTATCAAAGAAAGAGAAACATGAGTGAATCACTCGAGCTCTAAAAATCCTAAAGTTAATAGAATTGCCATAGATATGGAAGTATGACCCCATTGATAGGTTTGCACAAAGATAAGCTTCTCTCAACCAAACTCCTTTCAAACAATTTCATTCATCAAAAAGACAAATTGACAAGCAGGGTAGGAACAATGAAGAAGATGAAGTGCTAGAATGGCATATAGAACAAATGCAACCATTGGACCCATGGCATGACTTCTATGAACATCTGATGGATTGTAAACCCAAATATGATCTGAGCCATGCGTTATATGAAAAAGTTATTAAAATAATGAAGTAAAAGGGAAAAGACTAGATGCATAAAAAAATCCTAGCTTTGTGGCAAATGAGGATACAAACTGAAATGAACTCTATACGGGGAATAAAATCTCATAATGAATTTGTCAAGAGATATTACAAATATCACACCACATAGACAGAGACTCTTGTAGACAAAGTCTCATCATGTATCAATGACATATCAGTTTTCTCCACCACTAAAAATGGGATAACTAGCCGAGAAAAAGGAAAGGAAATTATTATTGAACAAAAATAAATCCCAAAAAATACAATTTACAAATTTATTCTCCCCTCCTCATCAAGCACATAATCTGATGATGATGTTCCTCACATCTAAAGAAAGAGAAAAGTAGAGTTGGAAAAGGCAGAGGAACAAAAGAAAATAAGGCGGGAAGAATTACATAGTAATCCTGAGATATGGGACAAGGAAAAAAATGTAGAGAAAAATGTAGAAAATCTCCCTAAATAGCAGGATGCCAACATCCAAAAGTTGAATAAAGTGACTGAAAAGTCCATTCCTACTGAATAAACCCCTGCTGAAGAACTGTCTCTGCTAAATATGCACTGGATACTGGAGGCACAAGCCCACAAAAAATATCAAGTATATCTTCTATCAATCTTAGTACATCTTCTTCTTCTCATACCTAGAGAAACTCCCCTCCCCATTCTACAAATCAAGATGATGCTTCTTCTCCTTCTAATCAACAACCTCCACTATCGCCATCATCAACCCAACCTGACCCAAAAGCATTCTCAGATGCTCCCCCAAATACACTCACAAGACTACCAAATGTGGATGCCTCAATAGTCATCATTCCTTTCCCTTATACCGCCAATCTACCTAAATTCCAATCTATTCCTGCCTCCTCTGCTAAAATTCACCCTACCATTTCCAAACTAAAAATATTGAAGAAAGCAACCCTAAATGCTTCAGATTGGTTGAAGTCTCACAATTGTTGGCAATTTTGGGTACCTTGAGTACATTGCCTTTGCTCAAGTATAGTTGTTGTCATTGATGTCAAGGAGTTTTGGTAGTTTTTGTTTTTGATGTCAAGATTCTTGGAGCAATTTGTTTTTATGTCTAAGTATGTGTTTTGATGAAGGTTTCAACTGGTCCAGTAAGTCTCCAAGAAAATCAGAGTAGCCCAGTTGCAAAAGATCCAGAAAAAGATAAGTTAGAAAAAGTTTGCAGGCGGCTGGAAAAACTGTCGCGATTTCGCGACATGTTTCAGGAGAGAGAAAGCGTTGGCAAAACTGTCGCGATTTCGCGACATGTTTGAGGAGAGAGAAAGTTTGGGCAAAACTGTCACGATTTCGTGACATGCTGGAAGGCAGAGACGAAGCAGGCTAAACTGTCACGATTTCGCGACATGTCGCATTTTCGCGACTCGGGAAGCGCAGGAAGGCAGAGAAAGAAAAGTGTCACGATTTCGCGACACATTGCCAGGAAAGTTGTTCGGACGAGCAAGTGTCGCGATTTCGTGACATGTTGCAGGAGAGAGAGTCCGAAAGGAAAAGTGTCACGATTTCGCGACATGTTGCAGAAGAGGAAGTCTGCAGTGTTAACTGTCGTGATTTTGCGACAAGTTTGAAGAGAGAGAAAGTGATTCAGGAACTGTCATGATTTCGTGACATGCTACAAAAGACAAAGTGAGGACTATTGCGATTTCGTGACATGATGCAAAGTTCCAGTTGAGGACTGTCACGATTTCGCGACATGCTAAAAAGCTCGAAGTGAGAACTGTCACGATTTTGTGACTTGCAGAGAAAGAGAAGAGCCTGAATGGAGAAGCGTCGCGATTTCGCGATAGGCTACATAGAAAGTTGTACGGATGCGAAGTGTCACGATTTCGCGACTAGGTTGAGTTGGAGCTTGCGGTGGAGAAAGTGTCACGATTTCACGACATGTTGAGTTTGAGCTTGGAAAGTAGGCAGAAAAGTGTCATGATTTCGCGACATGTTCATGCAGTGCAACGAAGGTTGAAGAGGCAAAAGTGTCACGATTTCATGACAGGTGGAGAAGAAGGCTTTGAAGTCTAAAGTGTCACGATTTCGTGATGAGTGATGACGTTAGTAAGAGGCAAAGTGTCACGATTTCATGACGAAGCCGAGAAGAAGGCTCATGAAGTCATAAAGCTGTCATCGATTTCATGACAGAAGTGAGATGACGTCAGCAAAGTTCATAAGTGTCACGATTTCATGACAGAAGCTGAGAGGAAGGCCATGAAGACTAAAGTGTCACGATTTCATGACAGAAGTGTGATGACGTCAGCAATAGGCAAAGGTGTCACGATTTCATGACAGAAGCTGAGAGGAAGGGCATGAAGATAGAAGGGTCACGATTTCACGACAGAAGAGAAGATGACGTCAGCAAAGATAGGAAGTGTCATGATTTCACGACATAAGCGGTAAGGAGGTCGACAAAGGCAGTAGTGTCACGATTTCGTGACAACAAGCATAGAAGGTGTATGACAGGCAAAGATGTCATGATATCGTGACATGTTGTAGTTTCACGCTAGAAGCTACAGGGAGGCAGTGAAGTCGATAGAGTTAAATCTGGGCCGACGCAACACAGGGTTTTGTAGCCGACGTGATTAAAGGGTAAACAACCGACTAAGATCAAGGTTCTAATCTTGAGATTATGAGTATAAAAGGAGGGTTGTTTGAGGAGATTTGATCATCGATCCAAGTGTGCGTTCGAAGAGTGGCGTTCATAGATTTAGTGCGATAGTGAGGTTCGATCATCGAAAAAGCAGAGTGCAAAGATCGATTGCAGTATAAGAGTGCATTTCGTCGAATCGTCTAAGTGTAGGAGACTGTAAGGACACAGAGTGCACAAAGTCGATACTGTTGTGTTTGTGCGGTTTATGCAAAGACTGTGCTGCTGTATGTGCGAAGACTGTGCTGCTGTGTTTTCGCAGAAGAGTATAAGTTGATCGAGTGCTGCTGTGTTTGCACAGACTGTGAAAAGTTGGTTTCAACCAAGTGCAACTATAACAGAAAAGAAAAGAGGAAGAGGACAGATTTGTGCCAGATCGAAGGACTGTGTTTTGGTGCAGATAAGAGGACCAGCTTTGCGGTGACAGAGTTGAGGACAGAGATCTCCAGCCAGAGCAGGGAAGACAGGTGTCTTCTGTGGATAGAGTTCCACTTGCTAAGGGCAGAGGAGGTAGAGGTCTTCTAGAGGATCACCAACCAAAGCAGAATTAGGGGAAGGTGTCTCCTTTGAGCCGAGGCTCATAAACATTGTAATCGGGAAGGATTCCCAGAGGACTTTGATATTACTTTTAGAGGAAAGTTTTATCCGTGGAGTAGCCCACCTTGGGTGAACCACGTAAATTGCTGTGTCACTTTGTGGATTGTATTTTGTGCATTGTTTTGATTATTGCTGTTATTATCGCTATCTTTATTTTGCATGTTATTGAATTTGAAAGCTATTTTGAAAGAAAAAGTTAAAAGTGGTCTTATACTGTTCACCCCCCTCTCAGTATAAGCTTGTGTTCTTCAATTGGTATCAGAGCTAGTTCCTTCGAAAAGGTTTAACAGACTTGAAGGAAGAACTAGTTAAGAACACAATGGATTTTTTAGGTGGCAATGCAACACCTATTCTTGATGGATCAGATTTCGGTCTGTGGAGTGCAAGAATGAAAGTCTATCTTATGGCACTTGGTAATGAGGTATGGGAAGTTATTGAAGATGGGTACACCATTCCTGCAAATGGTCCTTATACTAAAGAAGACAGGCTCCTACATCACAACAACTCAAAAGCCATGAATGCAATCCTGAAGGGTTTACGAAGGCTGATCTTACCAAAGTTATTCACTGCAAGACAGCTAGTGAAATGTGGAAACAATTGCAGGTTGTTCATACAGGTGATGCAAATGTCCGAAAGGCCAAGTTGAGACACTTCAAAGGTATGTTTGAACAACTCAAGATGAATGATGATGAAAATATTAGTGACTATATGCTCCGTATGGATGAAGTTGTTAATTCTATGAAAGACTTAGGTCTTGAACTTGCTGAAAATGATGTGTGTGATAAGATTTTAAGATCTCTTCCTAATAGATTTAGTGAAAATATTTTTGCTATTGAGGAAGCTAAAGATTTAGATAAGTTGAAAAAGGATGAGCTCCATAGTATTCTTGCAGCATTTGAGCTGAGAACTCAAGTGAAAGTTGATGTAAAGAAAGAGGCAGCTTTCAAAGCTACCAAGAAATCAAAAGGCAAACAGATTCAAGAGAGTGATGAGTCTTCTAGTGAGGAAGAGGCATATTACAGCAAGAAAGGCAAGTTCTCTAGAAAGCACAAAAGCAAGAAAAATATAAGATGTTTCAACTGTGGAAAATTTGGTCATTATGCTACTGACTGTACTGTTTCCAAGAATGAAAGTGATGAAGATATACAGGATGTTAAGAGCAAGGATTCTAAAAAGCACAGGTATTACAGAAAGAACAAAGATGAGCACAACAATCAAGGAAAGAGGTATTCACACAAGAACAAGAAGAGCTTCTATCCTGGACAAAGCAAGTAAGTGTTCTAGAAGTGATAGTGAAAGTTCTTCTAGTGATGATGAAAATGAGATGTTGTTCATTTCAAAAAAAGAGGAAGAACCGAAACATAAATTCATTGTCATGAAATGTTTTAGATGTGGAAATTTTGGGCACCTTGAGGATGATTGCACAAATAATGAATTGGTTGCTAGTATGTATGAGGATGCTTCAAAAAATGATAAGGAAGATGCTTGTATGGTTTTTGAAAAGGGTAGCACCTCTAGTGATAAGAAATCTGAAAAAGGCCTTGATAATTCAAAGTGCAATCAAATAGAGGATCTTGAATGTGAACTCAATAATGCTCTTAGTGTTTTGAAAAAGGAAAGGAAGAAGAATGCTAGACTCAAGGATAAGTTAGATGAATGTTGTATGGAGAGAGATGAACTCATAGAAAGTCTTGACTTCTCTATAGCTAAAACACAAGAACTCAAGGATGAGTTAGAGTCTAAGATTCTTGAGTATAATGAGTTAGAGCAAAAAATGGCTTCTTTGAAAGAAGAAAATAAATATTACAAGGATAAGCTCTACAGATTTCAGGATAGCTCCAAGAAGGTTAAGTCTCTCATCAAAAATCAAAGAAATCCAACAGATAAAATAGGTCTCGGTTTTGTTGAGCCGCACAAGAAACAAAGTTGGGGAATCTAGCAAGAGATTTCAAAAGGAAGAAAGTTCTGATGAAGAAAGTACTTCAGATCATGAGTCCGTGAGTGATGAATGCGCAGAAATAGAAAATAGATTTCTGAATGTGAAGCAAAAGTTCTCGGGACCCAAGAGATCGATTAAAAGAATATTTCACGGCAGATGTTTTGCGTGTTACAGGTTTGGACACATGGCTGCACATTGCATGTCTCAAATGAAGAAGGTTAACAATAATTTTAGAAGTCGTAATTTATTTCAAGGGTATTGCTACTCTTGTAATCAGTTCGGGCACAAGGCAATTTTTTGCAATTCAAATAACAAGAACCGGGTTAGTCAGAACAGGCAGATTCAAAGAACAGCTATGCCTGAAAGAAATAATGTTGTTGTTTGTTACAAGTGCAACAATACAGGTCACACAGCCAGACAGTGCAGAGCTGATCTTCCAAGGTACAGGAACAGAAACAGTGGTATAAACAGGTCCAAGGATCAAGGTGTGGACAAGAAAAGAGATGAGAACAAGAACAAGAAAAGTGCCAAGAACAGAAACATTGACAAAGAGCTCAAGAAAAGGCCCGACAAAGAAATTGTAGACACCGATGATGATGAGTGTCTAATGGGAGTTTCACTCCCAACCCTATTTTAAATCACCTCATCAGGAGGTGGGGGAGGGACTAAGCTAAGAGACTCATTCTTAGTCCCAAGCCCCAAAGGTGACCCTTTGCCATTGATGACAAAGGGGGAGAGATATGAGTAAGGGGGAGAGCTTCAAGTGAAGAGGAAAGCTTCAAGTCAGGGGGAGCAAAACTTCAAAGAGATTGTTTTTAGTTTTGGCTCTTGAAGATGTGTTTTTAGTAAAGGTTTGCCATCAATGACAAAGGGGGAGATTGTTGGCAATTTTGGGTACCTTGAGTACATTGCCTTTGCTCAAGTATAGTTGTTGTCATTGATGTCAAGGAGCTCTTGGTAGTTGTTGTCTTTGATGTCAAGGAGTTCTTGGAGCAATTTGTTTTTATGTCTAAGTATGTGTTTTGATGAAGGTTTCAGCTGGTCAGTAAGTCTCCAAGAAAATTAGAGTAGCCCAGTTGCAAAAGATCCAAAAAAAGATAAGTTAGAAAAAGTTTGCAGGTGGCTAGAAAAACTGTCGCGATTTCGTGACATGTTTTAGGAGAGAGAAAGCGCTAGCAAAACTGTCGCGATTTCACGACATGTTTGAGGAGAGAGAAAGTTTGGGCAAAATTGTCACGATTTCGCGACATGCTGGAAGGCAGAGACGAAGCAGGCAAAACTATCACGATTTCGTGACATGTCGCATTTTCGTGACTCGGGAAGCGCAGGAAGGCAGAGAAAGAAAAGTGTCACGATTTCGCGACACATTGCCAGGAAAGTTGTTCGGACGAGCAAGTGTCGCGATTTCGCGACATGTTGCAGGAGAGAGAGTCCGAAAGGAAAAGTGTCACGATTTCACGACATGTTGCAGAAGAGGAAGTCTGCAGTGTTAACTGTCGTGATTTCACGACAAGTTTGAAGAGAGAGAAAGTGATTCAGGAACTGTCGTGATTTCGTGACATGCTGCAAAAGACAAAGTGAGGACTGTTGCGATTTTGTGACATGATGCAAAGTTCCAGTTGAGGACTATCACGATTTCGTGACATGCTGAAAAGCTCGAAGTGAGAACTGTCATGATTTCGCGACTTGCAGCAAAGAGAAGAGCCTGAATGGAGAAGCGTCGCGATTTCATGACAAGATTCATAGAAGTTGTACGGATGCAAAAAGTGTCACAATTTTGTGATAGGTTGAGTTGGCAGCTTGCAGTTGGAGAAAGCATCGTCCGATTTCCCACATGTCCGACGCAGTTTGTAGAAAGAGCTTAAGGCAGAAAGTGTCACGATTTCACGACATGTTGCAGTTGGGTGCAAGCTGAGAAAGGTTGAAGATGCAAAAGTGTCACGATTTCCCGATAGAAGCGGAGAAGAAAGCTTTGAAGTCTAAAGTGTCGTGATTTCACGACAAAGTTGAGATGACATCAGCAAGAGGCAAAGGTGTCACGATTTCATGACAAAAGTTGAGAGGAAGGCCATGAAGACTAAAGTGTCACGATTTTGTGATAGAAGTGAGATGACGTCAGCAAAATTCATAAGTGTCATGATTTCACGATAGAAGCTGAGAGGAAGGCCATGAAGACTAAAGTGTCATGATTTCGTGACAGAAGTGTGATGACATCAGCAAGAGGCAAAGGTGTCATGATTTCATGACAAAAGCTGAGAGGAAGGGCATGAAGACAGAAGGGTCACGATTTCATGACAGAAGAGAAGATGACGTCAACAAAGACAGGAAGTGTCACGATTTCATGACATAAGCGGTAAGGAGGTCGACAAAGGCAGTAGTGTCATGATTTCACGACAACAAGCATAGAAGGTGTACGACAGGCAAAGATGTCGTGATATCGTGACATGTTGTAGTTTCACGCTAGAAGCTACAGGGAGGCAGTGAAGCCGACAGAGTTAAATCTGGGCCGACGCAGCGTAGGGTTTTGCAACCGACGTGATTAAAGGGTAAACAGCCAACTAAGATCAAGGTTCTAATCTTGAGATTATGTGTATAAAAGGAGGGTTGTTTGAAGAGTTTCATCAATCATCCAAGTGTGCGTTCGAAGAGTGGCGTTCGCAGATTTAGTGCGACAGTGAGGTTCGATCATCGAAAAAGCAGAGTGCAAAGATCGATTGCAGTATAAGAGTGCATTTCATCGAATCGTCTAAGTGTAGGAGACTGTAAGGACATAGAGTGCATGAAGTCGATACTACTATGTTTGCGTGGTTTATGCGAAGACTGTGCTACTGTATGTGCGAAGACTATGCTGCTATGTTTTCGTAGAAGAGTATAAGTTGATCGAGTGTTGCTGTGTTTGCATAGACTATGAAAAGTTGGTTTCGACCAAGTGCAACTGTAACAGAAAAGAAAAGAGGAAGAGGACAGATTTGTGCCAGACCGAAGGACTGTGTTTTGGTGTAGATAAGAGGACCAGCTTTGCGATGACAGAGTTGAGGACAGAGATCTCCAGCCAGAGCAGGGAAGACAGGTGTCTTCTGTGGATAGAGTTCCACTTGCTAAGGGCAGAGGAGGTAGAGGTCTTCTAGAGGATCACCAGCCAAAGCAGAATTAGGGGAAGGTATCTCCTTTGAGCCGAGGCTCATAAACATTGTAATCGGGAAGGATTCCCACGAGGACTTTGATATTACTTTTAGAAGAAAAGTTTTATCCGTGGAGTAGCCCACCTTGGGTGAACCACGTAAATTGTTGTGTCACTTTGTGGATTATATTTTGTGCATTGTTTTGATTACTACTATTATTATTGCTATCTTTATTCTGCATGTTATTGAATTGAAAGCTATTTGAAAGAAAAAGTTAAAAGTGGTCTTATACTGTTCACCCCCCCTCTCAGTATAAGCTTGTGTTCTTCAACAATGCTCACCAAGAACATAGCACTTGCAAAATAAGGAATAGCTTTTGATCCCATCAATATGCAGTGTTCAACTATGAGGATGATGACCTTGGTTTAGAATCTAGAAGGGAAAATGACCTTAGAAGATTATCAAGCTGAGATAATCACTAAAGATATCACTTAGCTACCTATGGAATATGAATGGGGAAAATCCCAAGCTCACATGGGGAATATATACTTAAATGTTAAGTATTATAATGAGAAATACCTCAAAGTTGAATACGTAAGAAAATGTTTCGAGGAGGACTTAAGTGAGAAAATACAATTGAAAAGGTTTTGAAGAATGAGGTAAAGAAATGGGATCAGATGTTCAATGAAGCAGAACCATATAATGAAGAAGCAAAGAAGGTCGCTGAACAAATCCAAATATTGAATAAACAGGTAGAATACCTATAGAAACAAATCCAATATGACACAGGTAAGACTAGTGGGCTATCCAAAGAAAGGGCCAAGGCAGTCAGGAAGGAAATGTTCAATGACATACAAAATATGGTCTTAAAAGTAAGGCCTACGTTATTATACTTGGCTAAAATTAAGGAGACATTGGGTCAAGTAGAAGATAAATTCATTGCATCTATCAACTTCTTGAAAGCAAGGCTATTTGTAGCAACAAATATCCAATTTCTAGAAGAAAGCACACAAGGAAAAGTTGGAAATAGAGCCCAAGATGAAAAATGATCCCAAGCCAAAATAGGTACCAAAAATTTCTTCAGAAGGCACAAGATGGTGATGGAAAGCATTAAAATAATGTAAGACCTCAAGGTAGAAGCTACAGGAATTTTAAAATAGATGAGCATAGCAGAGAACTACGGTATTCTGAGCTTCTACAATCAAAATTCAACATTATTGGACGAAGATGGACGGAAAGCTTCTTGGAAAGATTTCATAGAAGATGAATCAGAGATATATAGTTGGTAAGAGCTAGTACAAGAAGACCAAATATTTATTATGGTTCAAGACCTTACCTAGATCAACTCCTATCTACATGAGTTGTACATGAGGTCAATAGTTTTATCCTATGACAAATAAGAAGAGTTAGATTATTTATACCTAGCTTTCATGGAGACTTCTGATCTAGATGAAGAGAATTGGAAAAGGGCTTGTGTCGCTTATAATGAAGTTGTTCAAGAGATATAAAAATATAAAAAGGCTAAAAAAGCTTCAACAAGCAGTAAAACGGCACCAGGGCAAGAAGATAGAGAAATCGACTCAGGAAGACACTCCTAATGAATGATTGCATAGAGTAACAAACATAATTTTTCTTGGTATCACTCCCCTTTCTCTCTTTTTTGTTGTTCTTTTGAATCCATTCCCCAATGGATAAAGGTTCTATATTCTAACATTCAGCTAGCAGAATTCCCCCAGGAGGCACCAATAATGTAGGTCAAAATAACTACATCAAGGGGAGTAAGGAGATGTCTTCTCAAAATTTTGTTGTGTAGGAGAAACATCATGATTTCATGATATTTTAGATATCACAGGCTTTTTCAAGGATAAACATCCCAATTTCACAACATTTTGAAGCCCACAGGCTACGTCAAGGAGAAATATTATGATTTCATGATATTTTAGAGCCCACAGGCTAAGTCAAGGAGAAAGGTCATGATTTCATGATATTTTGGAGCTCAAAGGCTAAGTCAAGGATAAACATCATGATTTCATTATATTTTGAAACCCGTAAGCTAAGTCAAGGAGAAACATCATGATTTTGCAACATTTTGGAGCTCACAAGCTAAGTCAAGGAGAAACATAATGATTTCATGATATTTTGTAGCCCACAGGCTAATTCAAGGAGAAAGATCATGATTTTACAATATTTTGAGCTCACAGGCTAATTCAAGGAGAAACATCATAATTTCATGATATTTTGAAGCCTGTAGGCTAAGTCAAGGAGAAACATCATGATTTTACAATATTTTGGATCTCACAAGCTAAGTCAAGGAGAAACATCGTGATATCATGACATTTTGAAGCCCCAAGGTTAAGTATGGAATATGGTCGTGATATCATAACATTTTGGCATATCTAGGCCATCTCCAAGAAAAACATCGTTATTTCATAACATGCCCTAATTTCACTGGCTGAAGAACCAAAAGTAAATAAGTGGAGGACAGTTGAGCCATGACGTCTCTAAGAAGATAGAGGCATATATGCAGTAACAAGAATATCTCGACTATTTTTTGTTGAATATCCCATACTCTCTTAACTGCTAATATACCAGAATAAGCCTATGGCCATATTGTTGTAACAAATTTCAATTTTTCTATTATGTAAAAGATATATATAGGATGAGCGACCCTAAAAAATGGTTGGATATTGGATGTTGACAAGGCAATGTACACAGGCTTCTGAAAGCAATAAAAGACTACTCATTCTGGTTTTTGGCTCATTGGTGTTTGATCATGTATGGATTGTTGATTTCTATATAAACTACATTGAATATAAATCGCCTTAATTCTCATTATGGGTTTATATGTTTTACGTTTCACTAGCTCTGAAATTAACAGTTCTAATACGTTTTAGCTTGTTTAAATCTACACCAGAGAACTGGTTATTCTAATTTTTATGGTTCAAATAATGCTTATCTGTAAAAGGTTGTATATTTTTCTTTGTTTTTATCTAATTTGCACCATCTAAACATTCCTAATAATAGCTATATTCCCTCTCTTTATGTACTTTACTTTCCCCCATTTTTAAAACAAAGCAAGGAACCAAGCTTCTCTGGATATTGAATCGGGTAAACTCTATTTTAAAGTTGGTCTTCCAATATTGGCAAAGTCTTGGGCGCAAACATAACCAACGATATATTTTGCACCAACAGTTCCCTTGAGGGTAGTAATTAGAAGAATTCTTTTTGTATATGCCATATCTACTTGCAAATTCAATGTATTTTGCACCTATGAAAGTTGGGTCATTATCACTTACTAGTGCTTCTAGAAGTCCAAATCTTATGATTAGATTTTCTATGAATTGAATCACTACTTCTTGGTCTGATCTTTTGGTTGGGATAGCCTCAACCCATCTAGTAAATTAATCAATAGATGTAAGAATGTATTTATGACCTATTGATGAATTTGGGTTTATTACCCCTACAAAATCGAATCCCCATTATTGAAAAGTCTCCTCCACTTGGATTGGTTTAAGTGGGAAAAATGTTATGCATAAGGGGTCGGACCCAAAATGTACTTGCAAAAATGGTGAATTTATTTTGAAACCTTGGATAATACTAGCCAACTTCATGTAGGAAGACATGGTGAATTACCTTATTTTTCACCAAAAATTATAAAACATTGGCGAATTTCTATTAATATTTGGAAAAAATATTAAACAATAAAAGACTACCTATAGATATGCATCCGGGGAGGGTTGGGTGTAAAACTGCACCTGAGGGAGGATCGAGTGCATTTCTGTATCCAAGGGAGGGTCGGGTGTAGAAATGCATCTAGGGGAGGCTCGGGTGAAAAACTACATCGAGGGGGGCTGATGTAAAAATGCATCCGGGGGAGGGTCAAGTGCATTTCTATGCCCGTCTGTCAACCCTCCCCCATATACAAAAATGCACTTGGTCCTCCCCTAGGTACAGTTTTGCACTTGACCCAACCCTCCCCCGATTAGGTGTATTTTTTCACCTGGGCCTCCCTTGGATACATAAATGTACCTGATTGGGGGAGGGTCAGACTGGATGTAAAACTACATCTAGCCCGAGTCAGCTACAAAAATGCACCCAATCAAGTGCAAAACTACATCTGGTCGAAGCCGACTGCAAAACTACATCCGGGGGATCCAGGTGTGCAAATGCACCTAGTTGAGGGGGGGCAGGTCGGGTGCAAAAATTCATCTAGGGGAGTCGAGTGTAAATTCACCCAATCATGGGAGGGCTAGACCAGGTGCAAAACTACATTCGATCCTCCCCTGGATGCAGTTTTTCACCCGATCCAACCCTCCCCTGATCGGATGCATTTATGTATCCGGGGGAGGCTCAGATATATAAATGCACCTGACCCTCCCTCAGATGCAGTTTTACACCCAATTCGACCCTCCCTCGAATACATGAATGCATCTGGGGGAGGACCGAGTGCAAAACTTTATCTGAGGGAGGGTTGGGTGCAAAACTATATCCAAGGGTGTTGTGTGCAAAAATGTACCCGGGGGAGGGCCAAGTGTATTTTTGTATATGGGTGCACTTTTCCATCTAGATATTTTCCACTGCTCCTCAATCGAACCACTGCTTCTCTGCAATATTTTTCTCCACTAATTATTGTTTTCGCTACTATAGGTCATTTTTTGATAAGAATGAATGTTTTAGTTATATAGGTGTGGTTGTTATGTTAGGTATATATACTAGTATAAGAGGCGAATTTGGTAGGATAATTTAAAATTTTATAATTTTAAGGTGAAAAGGGTACTCGATTTAGTTAGGAGACTTGATGAATTTTAAAAAAGTTTGTTATATTATTATCAACGCATGGTGAACCGACCTATGAAAAATTTTTGGTCCAAAAATTTTGGGCGAATGGGCTAACGTCCAAGGTCTCCCAAATTTGCCAATTTGCATTTTTGAAAATGCTAATATTCACCCAATTTGTGAATATTCATTGTTGTGCATAACCCTGAGTGGGAATGTTGAATTCTTGGTCCTTCCCACATATCTTTGGCACTTATCACATGATCTAGTTGCTTTGAAAGTGTCTGCAAAGATAGTGGGCCAATAGTATCCTACTCTTATTATTTTCATAGCAGTTACTCTTCCTGAAAAGTGACCTCTTGATAGGCCTCCATGAAATTCTTCAATGACCTATTTTTCATTGTCTCTTAAGCATTTTAGAATTACTCCATCCATATTTTTCTTGTGTAAACCCTCAAGAAGCAATACATATTTCAAAGCTTGAAACCTAAACCTTCTTCTCTATGAAGGATTAATATTTTGAGGACATGCTCTAGTTTGAAAATAATCTATCAACTGGTCTACCCAATCTGATATTTCTAGAGGGCTATCACTGTGATCATTCATTTCTCCTTGACAAGTCATTGTTTGATCTGAATTTGCTTTTGCAGCTAGTTCTTGGTATAATGCTCTCCCTATGACCAAATTTGTGGGATGATTCTCTACATAATACCTTGTATTTTAGTAATCCAACCTACTCTTTTATCACCCAATTATCCTTCAAGGATAAAATTTCTTACATCTAGGTGTACCACATAGACAAGAGTCTTACTTTGGACCAAGTACTACCTAAACTTTTTCAAGGATTTCATTACTGCAAATACCTGCCTCTCAATAAAGTTATACTTGGTCTGATACTCATGGAGATTTTGGCTCCAAAATAAAATGGGGTGTTCCTCTTCATTCTCATCCTTTTGTGTTAGCACTGATGCATAGCTTTCCTCAGCTCCATAGGCATACAAGATAAAGTCCTTGTTGAAATCAAGATTTATTGGTACACGTGCAGTCGTAATTGCTTTTTTAATAGCCTTAAAAGCTTACTTCCTTTTCTTAGTCCACCTAAACTCCATGTTCTTTTTGAGTAACTTTGAGATGGGCCTGACAACTTGAGTGAAGTCTGAGATGAACTTCCTCACAAAATTAATTTGCCCAAAGAAGAACTATATGCCTTTCTTATTTATGGGGAGGTGAAGGGCCATAATTGATTTTATTCTATTAGGATCTGTTACCATCCCTTCTTAGAGACTACATGTCCCAATAACTTGCCTTCATGGACTGCAAAGAATGATTTCTTTGGATTTAGAGAGATTCTAAACTCTCTATATTTTTTTAAAGCTTTCTCCAAATGTTCCAAATGTGATTATTTTCTATGAGAAATGTAGTCATGTCATCAAGATAAATAAAAATGAAATTTTTGATTAACTCACTGAAGGTATAGTCCATAGCCCTTTGGAACATAGCTCCTGCATTAGATATATCGAAAGACATTCTCTGATAGGTAAATGCACCCACTTAGTGGCGAAGGTTGTTTTGAACTGATTCTCATATTTGACCTAGATCTGATTATATCCAGAGTAACCATCTAGTAATGAGAACCTTTTTTCCCCTGCTACCATCTATAAAATTTGATCAATATACAGGATCGAATAATGATCTTTCAGTGATGCTCTATTTATATTCCTAAAATCTACACAGTCAAATATCTCCATTATTTTTTCTTATAGGGACCAAGTTAGAAACCCATGTGGAATGCTTGATTGGATAAATAATCTTTGTTTTAAGGAGCTCGAACAACTCTTACCTCATTATTGATTCAATTTTAGGATTGACAAACCTTTGTCTTTGTATGAAGGATTTTGCATCAGACTCTAGTTCAATGGTATGCTGAATAATCTTCTTATCATATACCTTGAGGTCTTCATATGACCAGGCAATAATATATGGGTACTTGAAGCATAGTGCTTTGACTCCTTCAACTTCTTTTGGAGAGCACCTAACACTAATGTTGATATTATTTTTTCTCTTCAATTTCAATCTCATTGCATATATTATCATCTACTTTCAAGTCTTTGACTTCTTCCAATTGTCATTGTCAAACAAACTCTCTAATGTGATCAGGCCTTTAGGAATGTGATTATTCTATAATTGAATTATATCTTGTTGATCTATTCCTAAGAAAGCTCTTCTTGCACATTATCTAAGCAAGCTTCTTTGACTAGAATGTCAATAGTTTTATCATCATTCTCAAAGACCTGTCAAAATATTTGTCTATTTGGCACTACAGGTCTGAAGACTAATTTGACTATTCTATTTGTGGTTGATCCAAGGTCTGAGGAGGGATTGAAATTAGAGCCTTTAACTGCCAAAGCATCAGTGATCACATTATGCTTTCTAGGAACAAAGTGGATATTTAGAGCATCAAACGATTCCATAAAATCCCACACCTTGTTTCTATATGTCCTTAAGTAGTGATGTTTACTCTGCGTTTCTCTATAACTTAGTTGACTACCAGCTCTGAGTCACCATAAATATCTAATATCTTGATTTCCATATTTTTTTCTTACATCAATCCTAAACACAGAGCTTCATATTCTGTAGCATTGTTTGTACAAGACCAAGTTAGTCTAAAAGAAAAGCTCTTCACACCTTCTGAAGGAGATTTTAACACTACACCGGCTTCGGCCCCATTTTTGCACCTTGCTTCATCAAAGTGCATTGTCCACATTTATAATTGTTTGAGTGAAAAATTAGATATGGCAGAGATATTATTTTCTACTTCTAAAATTCTAATTGTTTGAGTGACAAATTAGATATGTCAGATATATTCTTTTCTACATATAAAAAATGATGTAGGTACCCATCCCTGTTACTAATAGGCTATGATAATCTTTGAAAAGTAACTCATATTCAATTTCTAAATATTCCAGAATTTCTACTAACTCTAGTTCTTCCATTACTGAATGATTGTACAAATCTTCTTCAATATTTTTGATATGGAAATACACAGGCTTCTCCAGGGTTATCCTTATTATTTTACCTTTATAGGGAATCGTCATACCATAGTAGTCTAAATACATATATCCTCCCAACTTGGCAGTGAATTCTCTTGAAAGACATACCAAAATAAGGTTCAAGATCTACTACCATAATTTCCTGAACAATGGTAATATTTGGAACCCGATGCAACCTCATCAATACATCTTTTATGACTCCCACAGTCTTCATCAGGGTACCATCAAGTTGTAAGACCCCCTGACATGACCTTGTGTATTCCAAGCCTATCTCATTATAGATTATTTTTGGCATAATATTAGTTGAGGCCCCTGGGTCTATCATACAATTGTGTACTATCCATCCCTCAATCCTAAGAGAGATGTAGAATGGAGGAGGTTTATTTTTCAAGGTGGCGAGAGACATATTTCTTTATTTTGTGCAAAATTGAAAACTGGTGATTTATTTTCCTTGAGACTTATTATGCAGCAAAGCTTTCAACAAATATATTTGACCAAGAAGGAAAAGCATATCATATAGGCTTGATCTAGATGGAGCTATTTTCAATTCATCAAAAATATTTTAAATTTTATCTGCTACAATAGAATGGAGCACCAACTCCAATTTTTCTAGCTCCAACTGGAAAGAGGCACCAACCCCTTTTACCAAGCTACAACTTGGAGATAGTAATAAAAATTGCAGAATTAAACTGTCACCTCAATTTGCACGATCTGCTGTTTTTCTTGCGTTCTGTTGCTTTTCGGCATTCGGCTGTTGCTGTGAAAAATGATTCGCACTTTTTCAACCACTCCTCTATATCTCTTCGCGTTCTCTGCTGCAACTTCACAGAAATATTACTTCTACAGCCAGCACACTATCATTTCACACTCGAAACACGACTTCTGCATACTGCGTTCTTATCTTCTCTTTGCACCACTCACTCTGCTGCACCTTCCATGAAATCTCACTTCTACCATCTACGTATTTTTGCCTCGGACTTTAAACACGTCGTTCGCATATCGCTCTCTTTGTTCTCGATCAATCGATACGCACTCACTCACTATCTCATCGCTGCGATCTCTTTTCTTTAACTCCAAAGAACTATCACCGACTTACACTCTGCTGCACACGAACTTCATTCACATATATTGCATCACGCCCACTCTTCAACCTTGCAACAGTCCCACATTTTTATAGAAGAGAATATCCCATCAAAACATTCTCAAACACGTCGAGTCGCAACCCTAATTAGGTCAACATGAAACCCTAGAATTTTTGGTTGCTTAACCTTGCTTTGTCAGCAGGAAACCCTAATTGATCCGTTGCAAAACCCTAGCAACGTCGGCTTTGAAAACAAGCCGGTGAACGACTTTAATTTAATTTAAAAATATTAATTTAAATTTTAAATAAATAAATAAAATTTAAAATGGATATTTAAAATTAAATATCTTCATCATCGGAGCACCTTTTTCAACAAAACGAAGAGCTAACTTGGGTTTTAATAAAAACCCATTTCAAAACTGCTGACCATGGATTTAAACAAAACCTATAATTTAGTTTGCCTTGGTTTTCACAAAAACCCTTCCACTCTTTGACATCAATGACAACATCAACACTTGAGCAAGGGCAATGTACCCAAGGTACCCAAAATTGCCAACAATCTCCCCCTTTGTCATTGATGGCAACCCTTTACTAAAAACACATCTTCAAGAGCCAAAACTAAACTCAATCTCTTTGAAGTTTTGTTCCCCCTGACTTGAAACTTTCCTCTTCACTTGAAGCTCTCCCCCTTACTCATATCTCTCCCCCTTTGTCATCAATGGCAAAGGGCCACCTTTGGGGCTCGAAACTAAGAATGAGCCTCTTAGCTTAGTCCCTCCCCCACCTCCTAATGAGGTGATTAATTCTGGGGTGGGAGTAAAACTCCCATTAGGCACTGATCAACATCAACGTCTATAACTTCCTTGCCGGGTCTTCTCTTGAACTCTTTGACCATATTCTTGTTCCTGTCATTGTTACGATCCTTGGACCTGATCATGCCATTCGTTCTCGTTCCTATATCCTGGAATTTCAACTCTGCACTGTCTGATAGTGTGACTTTTATTGTTGCACTTATAACAAGTAATAGTGTTGTTTCTTTTAGGCATACCTGTTCTTTGAATCCACATGTTCGACTAAGCCGATTCGACTAAACCTATTTTGACCAAGCTTGTTAGTGTGATGTTCTTTTGTTTTAAACAAAACTCCAGTCTATTTACCCTTATGACATGAAGCACACATACTATTTGCAGGTTTTTTAATGATTGGAATATCTCTCACTGCTTGTTTAGCGCTAATTCTTACCATATTATCAAAACTTATGTGTCCAAGCCTCTTATGCCACAACCAGTTCTCTTCTTCTTGTCCCATGAAGCACATACCTTCTGAAAACTCTGAGAGTGTGTACAGATTGCCAGACGTCCTTGAGCCGGTTGCTATTAATTTCCTGCTGTTTATTTTTCTGACTTCACAACCATGCTTCTTGAAAACTACTTCATGTCCTTTGTCACAGATTTGACTCACACTCAATAGATTATGTTTCAAACCATCCACATATAAAACTTCCTCTGACTTGATCTTTCCTTCACTAATTTTGACCGTTCCTTTACCTATTATTTTGGCTCCGTCATTGTTGCTGAATTTTATAGAACCACCCTCATACTTTTGTAGATTTTCAAATTTATGTTTGTCACCTGTCATATGACTTGAGCAACCACTATCAAGAATCCAAGGAACATGTTTATTCTGAGCTCTAAAAGCTGTCTGCACTATTAAAGAATCTTGTTCTTTCCTGAGCTGTTCTTTTTGTTTCCATTCTATTTTAACTGTGGTATTGGGTTCTAGCTGTGACTTCCCCTTTTTAGAATTTTGCACATATCCTTCAGTATAAATTCTATTTTGTTTTGCTCTATACGGTTGAAATTTGCTTTCATGAGGTTGATATGAAACAGACATACTACGATAATTTTTGGCAATATGACCAAAGTTGTGACACTTAAAACACTCTACTGCATAACTCATTAAAGGAGCAAACTCATTTCTACTAGTGAAAATTCTTGGACCTACGTTGTATTTGCAGTCAACAATTTTATGCCCATAAACATTACACTTGAAACAAAAACCATAGAAATAATGATTAAACCTGAAAGATTGTCTTGGCCAGGTTGTTGCTGGAGCCTTGGATCTTCTATTCTTTTGATGTGTGATCTTAGTAAAGCCATCATTGTCAGCTGCTATTTCAGGTCTGGCATTATATCTTTCTTTTTCCTGATTCTTGTCTTTGTTCTTTTCACTTTCAACATTGCTTGCTTTTGGTCCAGTTGATGATTCTCCTTCAGAAAAGCCGAGACCAAATTTGATACCTGTGGATCTTTGATCGCTCAAAATTTTGTCCAATTTCATCGAGCTTTCTTCACGTTTTACATGACAGTTGATTTTTCGATCCAGCTCTTGTAGTTGTATTCGAAGACTCACATATTCTTCTTCCAATTTGCTGCAGTGGTCTATCTTCATGGATACCTGTATTTCTAGATCTTCAGACATTTTCTTGTATTCTTCAGTCTGTATTTTTAAACTGGCAATAATGTTGTTTGCATCCTTAAGTTTCCTTGACAATTTTTCATTCTTCTTTTTCTTCGATTCCCATTCCGTAAGAGCAGACACTAGCTCACCCTCTAAATCAACTTCGACCTCAACTTCTTCAACTTCGGAGTTCATTCCTTCGCCATTTTTGGTTCAATTTTCTCAACCATAGGAACTGAAACCGGTCGGGATGCCTTTTTGGATGAGGATCTATTCTTCTTAGTCATTGTGTACTAATCCAAGATCAACCCCGATCGATTTAGCCAAAATTGGGAACTTGGCTCTGATACCAAATGTTATAATCACAATGACACTGAGAGGGGGGGTGAATCAGTGTGTTCTTTAAAAACTTAAAAGCAATTTAGACTTTTAAATAAACTACAGTAGATTAAAACAAAAATAATAAAAGTACTAAGAGCATCACACATAACACGGCATTTTAACGAGGTTCACCGATGTGGCTACTCCTCAAAAAACTACTTGGACTACCATCCAAATCCGAGTCAAATGCAAAGCTACAACTTTACATAATCATTCACCGACACCAACCTGGTAAGAGGCACCAACCTCTAAATTTTATCTGCTACAATGAGAATGGAGCACCAACTCCAATTTTCCAGCTCCAACTGGAAAGAGGCACCAACCCCTTTTACCAAGCTACAACTTGGAGATAGTAATAAAAATTACAGAATTAAACTGTCACCTCAATTTGCACGATCTGTTGTTTTTCTTGCGTTCTGCTGCTTGTCGGCATTCGACTGCTGCTGTGAAAAATGATTCGCACTTTTTCAACCACTCCTCTATATCTCTTCGCGTTCTTTGCTGCAACTTCACAGAAATATTACTTCTACAACCGACCTGCTTGTCATTTCACACTCCAAACACGACTTCTGCATACCGCGTTCTTATCTTCTCTTTGCACCACTCACTCTGCTGCACCTTCCATGAAATCTCACTTCTACCATCTGCATATTTTTGCCTCAGACTTTAAACACATCGTCTGCATATCGCTCTCTTTGTTCTCAATCAGTCGATATGCACTCACTCACTATCTCATCGTTGCGATCTCTTTTCTTTAACTCCAAAGAACTATCACCAAATTACACTCTGCTGCACATGAACTTCATTCACATATATCGCATCACGCCCACTCTTCAACCTTGCAATAGTCCCGCCTTTTTATAGAAGAGAATATCCCATCAAAACATTCTCAAACACGTCGACTGCAACCCTAATTAGGTCAACATGAAACCCTAGAATTTTTCGGTTGCTTAACCTTGCTTTGTCAGCAGGAAACCCTAATTGATCCATTGCAAAACCCTATCAATGTCGGATTTGAAAACAAGCCGGTGAACAGCTTTAATTTAATTTTAAAATATTAATTTAAATTTTAAATAAATAAATAAAATTTAAACTGGATATTTAAAATTAAATATCTTCATCATCGGAGCACCTTTTTCAACAAAACGAAGAGCTAACTTGGGTTTTAAGAAAAACCCATTTCAAAAATGCTGACCATGGATTTAAATAAAACCTATAATGTAGTTTGCCTTGGTTTTCACAAAAACCCTTCCGCTCTGACATCAATGACAACATCAACACTTGAGCAAGGGCAATGTACCCAAGGTACCCAAAATTGTCAACAGATATTTCGTATCTTTTTTTTGGTTCCCCATACCTACTATACTATTTAGTAGCTTCTATCCTCTGATATTTTGTAATGAAAGGGAACCTCAATTTCTCTTGGACTTTATTTTTAGCACTTTCTTGTTCTTTTCTCTTTTCCTTTTTACCTCTTCTTGGAGTATTCACTTCCTTTTCTTATATTTTGGTTATTGCATCACTTTTGTCAGCATCCTATGGAAGACGAAACTTGTCATTGCCCTACGGTGGTGATTATTTTTTCTTATGAGAAGGCACTTGGAAACAACCCATTTTCTGTGGGTCTACTTGCAACAATTTATTTCTAGATCTGGTCAAGACAGAGACATGTTCTTCTTCAGGAAAATCTTGTCCAAACATAACTTGATAATGCTGCCACAACATGTTAACTCTCCCCTTTTGATTTCTCTTTTTCTTTTCTATTGCTTGTTGCACATGATGTTGGTACATCATACAGGTTTTAAATCATGTGTATCATTGTAAACTAAGCCCCAAACATTGACCAAACTAGTTTTAGGTTCATATTCTTGCTCTGCTTGATTTGCATGGACTCTAGATTCTGATCTTTGTTAATATAGGGGAATCTTCTTTGTTGAAAAATCTCTATTTTCCTATTTTCCATTGTGTCGACCTTGTTATTGATTTTTTTCAAGGAGTTCTAGATGCCAAGCAATACAGATGATTGTTGAGGATTTTGAGATGGAAGAGGAGGAAAAGGAACAATAGGTATTGTTTGTGGAGAAAATAATGGAGCTGCTTGCGGAGCTAGTGGAGGGTTCATATAGGAAGGAGAGGCTACCTTTTGTGGGAACTGGGGAATTTTAGAGCAATAAGGCATTATCATTTTTTGTGGAAGCCTTCCTACAACAATTAATATATTTTCTACTTGGACAACTACTTGAAATACATGCGGGAAGGTATTTATACCTAACTTCTGAGTTTGTAGCCCCAAGTATGACCCATGGGCTTTGAAGTAATGTATATACGCTAAATATATATTTGTTCTAGCTTCAAGGGGAATCCTCTTCCATATCCTACTGAATATCAGGTTAAAATTGGAGACTAACTCGTGCTAGTGTTTTTGCATAATTATGAACTGGTTTAGAAGTGAAAAGAGATCAGATGACTCATTTAATTCTTCTATGAAAGGGCCAGCTAACTTTTCCCATGAAGTGATGGTTTTATCCTCCAAGGTTCTGAACTAGTGTAGGATCTTCCCTCTAAAAGAAAGGGTTATAAGTTTGACTATCACATCTTAATTTTTGATGTTGTGAATAACAGCTAAGTTCAATATGTCTTGGCAATGCTCATATGGGGTCTTTCTAGTATCATCATATGTGGGTATGAATTTTATCACAACCTAGGGTATTTCATGCATATTAACAAGTCCAAGAGGTCAAGAAGTATCCCAACTAGGATAATTCTATGGAGGCTAATGTTGATTGACATTCAGTGGTTAAGCCATTGCAGGTGGCATTGTTAATGAAGCTAGTCTAGGAGGTACCGTAGGGACTACTTCAACTAATACCTCCTTCAAGTGTGAGTTCAAGAATAAAATTCTTATAATGTTGGACCTACTTAAGGGGAGCTCATAAAATGTAGCAATATATTGACTATTTTTAGTAGATGACCTAGTATACATGAAAAATATGAGCTACTAGGGTAGTTTTTTTGGTTTATTGCACTCAGGGAATCACAAAGTGAATTTATTTTTGTCGTTGAATGATGTCAAGATAACTCACTAAATGTTTATTCCTTTGGGTATTATCAATAATGAAATAAAATGGGTAGGGGAAAGATAGTGCGTCTTTAGGGTTCCATCGGGCATACCAGAATTGTTAGAGTCTGAATTGACATCAAGGAAAAAATTGAGTTGTGACTATTAATTTATGACATTCTAGAAGGTGCACACCCACTAATCATATCTCAACCCCAACATTGGATGGATCAAATATTACTTCAATCCAAAATCCATAGTAGGCTGGTATACCTTGTCAACTAATTGTGTGTTGACTCAATTAAACTCAGTTTAAAAAATGTAAGGTTAGGGATAGAAATAGGGTAAGGGTTAGAAAAAAAAAATTAATAATGATTGCATAAAGCTAATAGTATTGACAACTATAAAGAACCTTATGATAGATCACATTTCCAGTATGCCACACTTGTAACTAACAACATTCAAAACAAATGATCTTCATCATTACAGAACCAAAAAATACTCAGAGAACTATTTCAAACATCCAAAATGTTAATAATCCAAATAGCAGAATTAGATCAACATCCATATTAACAAAAAAATAATCTCTCTATAGCATTTGTTTAAACATGAAGCATTCCAATTTACCCTAAGTCAACAATCCAATATCAGCAGAATTGACTAACCATAACAATAGTAGCAAAAATGAATTCACAAATTAAACTCACAAGAAAATGAAGACAAAATATTGAGGCAAACGTCCAAGTAATGCTCCTTCTATTGATTTCTTAGAAAAATTACAAGAATAGGGCATGCAAACACTTCAGATTCGACCCTTCAAATCGAGGGTTTGATATATAGTTTTACAATGATAATAGAAATATAGGAACATTACAAGGAAAATTGTATGCCAGATCAATAGAGTATTGAGGTGGCGATATCTTATTTTATTATAGAAATAAAAGAGCTATAATCCATGAAAATCTCTGCAATTTGCTCGACCTTCCATGAAATTCGGTAGCTACACTGGTTGTAGATTGATCTGGTCCATCCCCTGTTCTTAAGTAGACTTCTCCACCATAGATCTATAACTGAAAATGCCAGTGAATCTTGATTTTTTGTGATGCTTGGTCTCATCTAGTCCTTTATGTGCCTTTGAATGACTCAAATTAAAGAAGACTTGGCACCTTTAGAACCTATGAAATCTCATGCTTTTATAGCTTCATAATCCGCTCCTTGAAATTATTCCACTCGTAGATGATTTTGCTTTGGAACTTGCATAGTATGAAAATCCGCTCCTTGAAATTTTACTTGGTTTGTTTTGACCATGTTGACCGTGGAATGAAATCCTAAAAGTGACCCACATCCTTTAAATTTTGACGATGTCATTTTACGTTTGAAAATTTTTGTTGTTGGTCTCCTTCTTCTCAAAATCCGCTCCACAAAATTCTACTAGGTTGGGTATGACTATTCAGACCACAAAATTTTACATTGTGCTATAGGTGAGCGAAAAATAACATAGAGCTTTCTTCACAAAGAGCAAAAATTTTTTGTCAAGTCATCTTTCCTTTTTAAATTCCGCTACATCAAAATCCACTGGGCCAACTTTGACCAAATTGACTATGGATTTTAACATTGCATCTTGTTGGTGCAAAATTTATAACTGCACTCCATTCAGCCAACCCTTGTCAAATAAAATAGGGCAATTTCACTTATCTTTTATTTTATTCTGCTCCACAAAAATCTACTAGGTCGGGTTTGACCAAGTTGACTACGAAATTTTACACTATGCTCACTCAACGAAATTTTACACTACATATTCTTTGCATGGAAATTAGCACCATCCTAGAGTTATGCCTACCTTTCTTTATTTTGCTTTTCAAAAATCTGCTTCTATTTTCGTGATGGTAACTTTGACCAAGTTGATCGCGAATTTTAACACTATCGTTATCTTCAGCAGAAAATAAAAAAATCTTAGCCCTTAGTGGAAAATAATACTACCCTCTAGCTTTTTTCAACACTTAGCCAAATTTTCAAAATTTTCTAAGTATGTAGCCTTTTTAGGCCTACACTACTAAGATTATATCTAGTGTCTTAGAAATTCTATCAACTCTTGTCCTCATGTTTCTCCAAGTTGAGATAGATTTTATAGGCACCAAGTCTACCAGCCCCTTGGATTCAAACTTTTGGATGAATTAATTAGCCAATGGAGTAGTTTTACAACAAAAGCCCACACTTCACTCCTTGATATTTAAGTTTAAATCACCTCTTAAATTTAAATTATTAGCTTCTAATTTTTTTTTATCCATAAGCTTATCTCAATACTGCATCTTGTCTTTATAGGTTTCATAAATGTTCATCATTGACATTATTTCCTTAAGCTCCATTGAAAAAAATCAATCCCTACTCTTGAGTCAAACAATGCAAATTTGATTAGACTAAATTGTTTTACCTTCCACTATGTGGCCAGTCCTTCTAAGGCTCCTACAACATCAAGGGCTAGAAAATCCCATCCTTCAAGAAATTTACTGAGATCTTCCATCACTTTCAAAGATAACCCTTTTGTCTCTTGAACTAGAAAAATCTTTGGATTATGAATTTCTACTAATCAATATAGAGCAATGTTTTGTAGAATCGTCGATCCCTCAAATTAAAGAAATGTACTTTCATTGCTTAAATGTGTTTGAGATCATCCCTGCTCTAAGAACTCCTTTAAGGATGGTTACTTGCCTTGTTGAACTTCACAAAGGCTTTTATTCTTAGCCAATGAAGTAAAAATTCTTCTACCCCTCCTACCAGTAAGACTTCTATCCCTCACATATTTATTGGGGCCTCCCCCAAATCCTTCTCCCCTTAGTCTTATTTTTCATTTTAGGGATCATAGGGGATACCTATGATTTTTTTGGGATACATAACTTTCTTGACCATAGGCAAAATGAATAGGGGAAGAAATTTCAAAGTGATTTACTTGTGAAGCATTACTAAAATCTTACCAGAGTCTAAACCAAGGTTTGGATCTGCTTCCTTCAAAGAAAAGGAATTCAAAGGCCCTCCTTACCCCTCAACTCCACCCTTACCTTCTTTTAGTGGAGACTTTGTTTTATAGACTGGTAAATCTGGCCATTAGTTAGTTGAGGGACTCAAAAGAGAATTACCTATAATCCCATATGAGAAATGAGATTTAGCAATAGATTTTCTTTGAAATCTTGTTTATGGGTCTAAAAGCATAACATCCAATTTTTGCTCTGAGAATCCTAGCCTTACTTTAATATGAGATGATTCCAAATCCATCACTTGGTCTGGCACAAAAATATTTATCTCCACATTCTTTGTATTTTTTATTTTTCCCTTGATTTCTCTAGCTTGTGTTCCTTATGCATTGATTCAATTATATAATCAAATCATAACTTATGTGCTTGAAGAGAAAATTTCATCTCATTCTCATCCTTAAATATATTTCTGTCTTTCTTACGATGTCAAACCTTTCTTAAAAAATTAAGAGAATAGTCCTTTGCAATATGCCCATAATTATGACAACGTGCACACCTAAAAGGCACACCAACATAGTATAGGGTTTGTACATGCATCCCTTTGTTATATTTCAACACATTTTCCTCTACCAATCCATCTCTCCAGTCCACATCAACAAGAATCTTGACCACTATCCTCATGCATGAGGACTATACCTCTCATCCACCTCCAAGAAAGACCAATGCAATTGCCTATGGCTTGGAAAACATCTCTAGACCAATATTCTAATGGCAACCCTAGTAATTTTACCCATACAGGGTGAGAAAGTATCCGAGTGATCCTAGGGTCAAAAAAAGGGTTCCATAGTTTGAGAATTAACAAAGCTAACCCCCAAAACCATTTATCTGACATAATTTTTGCTGCATCTTCCTTAGTCTTGAACTAAAATGACAACCACCCTCTTACTAGAAGTAAAAAACTAGGCACATACCCTAAAGCTTCCATCCATTCCTTGGCCATCCAATCTACATTGGATTTTTTAGAAATTGCATGCCCATAGAACCTCCCAATAAGCGTTTTCTCTAAGAGTCCAATGACTTCTCCCATTTTCACATCAACTAGGACTAATTTTGCTCTATTACTCTTCCTTTGAATGCACTTGGTTGCCTTTTTATGTGCTTCCAAGGGATTCTTCTTTGGATTTTCTCCTTCCAAATTCTTATGTTGTCCCTCGTAACCTTGATCAAAGAGTTGTGGCCTATTTTAAACTTACTCTAAAGAGGACATATCCCAATAATCACTCTTGTCCAAGAGTTGTGTGTCATATTATAAATTCATCTCTGACTCAGGTCCATTCTTGAACTCTTCTAAAGGAGACTTCCTTCTTTCAAACTTTCTTCCATAATCAAAGATGGAGACCTCCTCATAAGGATCCATCGAATAGTACATCACTTCTTCTTCATGAACTTGTTCTAGAAATCTCTTAAATCTTCCTTACTTTTCAAATTCTTGCATTCTCCTTATAGCCTCAAGGTCAGGAGTCTCTCCATTAGCATTCGCATTAGCAAAACTAGCCTCGATAGAGAATGTTCCATTGTCTTTATCACCCTCTACTTCACTCACCATGGTGGCAGTCTTGTCAAAAAAACTTTGAAAATCTATCCTCTTAGCCCATGTCTTTACAACCTTAGGGTTAAGATACATGTTGTGTGATGATGACTCCATCCTTAGTGGCCATAGCCCTAGTATGTTCTCATATTTTTCCTCCTCAACCATTGCTCTATTTTGCACTGAACTTGCCAACAAACCCCCTGCAAATGCCTCCTTCAAACCCTCTATTGAGCTACTACATCTTGTTGGTGATACAACCTGGAACCAAGGGCTATGTGATGGATCTGACAGTTGTAATGGTAGTTGTAGTAGTGACCCATCTTTCTCCTTGTCCTCTTTGTATCCCTTTGACCCTTTCTTCATTGCTAAAGTTGAGATCTTAGACATCTTTGACATCCATCTGCACCTTAGTGCAACATCCCATATTATTTTTTCAACAAAAGTGTAGCAGTTTTAAGATATTTAAAAATGTTGGATTCTCCTTCAAACTATTGAAGGTCCTCTTCTAGTACAAATTGTTCTTCTATTGTCCATTCATGAGCAAGCCCTAGGTTGTGCTTTATGGTCTGTAAAATTCCACTATTGTTCTCCATATGTACTTGCACAAACTATTGCCTACCCAAACGACAAGTACTTTGAAGTTTTAACAAAATTAAAATCTATTCTTCTATGGCTACCCATACCGTTGTATTTGAAAAAAACTCTATACACAACTCCAAAAACTTTTTTTTAACTAGAGAAATCGATAAACCGTTACAATTTTCTATGCCTCTTCGTGGGTTCGAATCTTGTTTCTTGCTGCCACTATAACCTCCAATTGCTACGCTGACATGACACGTCCATCGGTACTACAATGCCCGAGGGATTGGAACCCTAGTCTCTGCACTCCTACAGAAGTGTTTTGACCGTTGAACCAAGCCCTCAAACTCACTCCAAAAACAACTTTTACTTTTATCTAGAAAAGTAAATAGTAGAGAAAAATACTTGTCAAGACATGTACTAGGGTTTGAAATCCACCTCCTGCTTTAGAGAATTGTTATGTTTTTTTCTTCCTTTTTTCACACTAAGGTTTGATCTTTGTCGCTTGCTCTAAAAAGTTTGTTGCCTGCTTCAGAAAATTGCTTGCTCCAAAAAATCCATTACCCCGGCTTGCTCCAAAAAATCCATCGTCTTGCTTGCTAAAAAAATCCGTCGCTACCGCTTGCTCCAAACAAATTCGTCATTTTGCTCAAACCAAAAAAAAAAAGATTCATCGTTAGCCTTAGAAAATTGCATGCTCCAGAAATCCGTCTCCGTTACTTGCTCCAAACTACTTCAGAGAATAGATTGCTCCAAAAAACAAAATCCGTTGTCACCGCTTGTTGTGTTGAAATATCTTATTTATCTCGTGTTCAATCTTATTAAACCATTTATAACATATGCTGTCACTCTTGGATGGAACTGAAAACAAAATTAAGTAAGTTAAAAGTCGAGGCTTTACCTTCTTCCAAATTTCTCTGTCACGACAGAAATCCGTGGTGAGCCAACCATGCTCTCTCGCCACCATAAATTATGTGGATCTCATAAGCTAGTTAATTAATAAAATTATCAGACCAAGTTTCATATGCCGTTACTAGCTAGACTCTCGGACGTGACAGAAGGCTAAACTGAAGATCAATAAAAATTAATATTAAAAAGTAAAAGACAATTAATCAACCTTAATCATTAGATGTTTCAACAAAGTATTATTGTAAATCCAAAACAAGTTCAGGGTAGTAGAAGCCGTGAGCGTGTGGAAACCACGCGCCCCGGTTTCATGCTCTAAGCCCACTTCTAAATAGTCAATAATTCCAGGCCAGCATGAAGTGACTGTGGCTTACTCTCCGCAGGGAATGACATAGCAACTGCAGAGACGGTGAAAATTTTATCAAACAGGGAGAAGGTAAGTTCCATTATTATAGATGATATTTGAGGTAATTTTTCTTTCTATTGTAATATTTGATTATACCGTCTCATATGTTTATATTTTTAAATATTTTTAAAATTGAATCTAGATCATATCACTGACATTTTTATTAATAAACCACATCAAAAAGATTTATTTTTTTATATTATCTTAGTATTCAATTACTCTTTTGGTATGAAGTAAAGCAGACCACCTAACTTCAACGTTGGATAGACTGCTTAAATCGTTGTTAGATGTTAATTAAAATTTATTTTTTAATTAATAATAAAAAAAATTAAATTAAAATTAAAGGATATATTATATTTTGATAATTAAAAAAAACTTCTAATCAGTATATCTATCTATCCCTTGACATAGGAGCATAAGTATTAAGTGTAAGGTGGTAAGTCACAATCACTGACAGCATAAGTATTTAATTATAAGGATATATATTATATCTTTAATATTATCAAATAATAGCTAACATAATTATTAATTAGAGGATTTTGATTAGATTTTTTTTGCAAATTGATATCACTAAAATTTAAAATTAAACTTACCAATCTACAAGGGAAAAAATAAAAGATGTGAGGTTGGTAATCCCGCAGGCGCTTCGAGGTCTTGGGCATTGATGACTGATAAATCTTGGCAGGACTACTGGTAATAATCACCACATGTGTAAGCACTTGTAGGTTCAAGGTTGTATTCATGATCGTTATATTATATTAAAAAAAAGTTAATATCAAATAGATTTCTTATTTTATTTTATTATTGTTTAACTTCTAAAAATTCTCAAAATTAGTTCCGCTCATGATTATCATGGTAAAAGACAAAGACTATGATAACGTATTCAAGTATAAAATTATGTTTTCAATCAGACCGCCAAAGGTGGTTATTGTTAAAGCTCCAAATTTTTGCATTCACTTGTGTTTTTTTTAACTGTGCCTCTATCTTTCTAAGTAAGAATTTTTTCTTTATTTTTAAACACTTAAACACTCTCAAATGCTTCTTTTTAGCATCAAGCATTACTTATTTAACAAATAACATGTTTTATGCTTTATTTTTATGGGATTGAGAGCCATTTTATTTTTATTAAAAAATAAGTTTTGAAATAGTTGTATTGAGACTCACACCTTTCCTAATCCATATATATAAACGAAATCTAATCCATATATCGATTACTAAACCAAATCTAAAAATATTTTTATTTTTTATGTAATTAAAAATTTGCATAAAAGCTATATATTACAGCTGAAGATAACTTCTACGTAACGAGACGGTAATTGTCAAATATCTCCATACTCGTTTTCAACACATGTTTGTTGGTGGAATGGACTCTGGATTGCACTACGCGGCTAAATATGATATTACATCTGGCCCCTTTTCCAGTCATCCATTAGAGCAATGCATTTAGTTACGAGTAATACTAAATGTAGCAAATTAGGTGAAACAATATTGAGATTAATCAAAATTATTCATTACTAACATTAGCATTAGGACTAATGTTATATAATACATAAAATAGCAATGCCAACTAATTCTCCCTTAACCACGCTAACAAACGCACCTGGTCAGGTATAGAGTTAGGTTTAGGATTGACTACCTAGGATATTTAGGATTTAACCTACTTACCATTAGATATTTGAAATAGTAAATATCTACATGGTAATAGTACAAAGTAAATGTAATAATCTATGTAGTATAATGCAATATACTACCTATTTTACCCTAACATCCCCCCTTTATTACATTACTTTGATATACAAAGTTTACTTTGAAACAGTTCAAATTTGACACGTCCAAGTGCCTTTGTGAAGATGTCAGCAACCTGTTCGTCGATGGGAATGTATTGGAGCTTGATTCTGTGTTTAGGAACTTCATCACGAATGAAATGACAATCTGTGTCAATATGCTTTGTACGTTCATGATGTACTGGATTCTTTACCAAGTTCAAAACACCTGAGTTGTCGCAAAACATGTGAATAGGAAGTTTCTTTGGTAGGCCCATGGTAGCCAAGATGCGACTTAACCATATCGCTTCACACACAGCTCCACGTGCAGTGCGATACTCTGCCTCTGTTGAAGATAAAGCAACCACCTGTTGCTTTTTACTATGCCATGAGACAGGACCAGATCCAAGATGAAATACATATCCTGATGTTGATTTTCTATCATCTAGGGATCCAGCGTAGTCAGAGTCAGTGTAACTCTGTAAGAAGAATGAGTTATTCTTCTTATACTCTAGACCATAATCTACACTACCCTGAATGTAGTGAAGAACCCTTTTAGCTGCTTTCCAGTGAGAGACCTTTGGTTCCTGCATGAACCGAGAAAGATAGTTTACAACATAAGTAATGTCTGGTCTAGTATTGGTCAGATAGATGAGGCTTCCAATCATCTATCTATATAGCGTGCCATCTACCTATGGTGATTCATCATATCGTGATAATTGAAGCCCTGATTCCATCGGTGTTGCTTTGGGCTTACAATCAGTCATACGATATTTTTCTACTAAAGTCTTGGCATACTTTTTCTGAGTCACCCTAAGATGATTCTTCTTCTGTTCTATCTCAAGGCCAAGATAGTAGTGGAGAAGTCCAAGATCTGTCATATCAAATGACTCTTTCAAGTCATCCTTCATGACGTTAATCAATTTCTCTGAATTGTCGGTAATGATCAGATCATCTACATATAATACAAGAATCACTATTTCAGAACCTGTGTTCTTGATATAGAGATTTGCATCAGATGGACTTCTCTTGAAACCATGTTGCAGGAGGTGACTATCCATTTTGATGTACCATGCTCTTGGGGCTTGTTTCAGCCCGTATAATGATTTGACCAATTTGCAAACTTGTTGCTCATGGCCTTCCTCAAAAAATCTTGGAGGTTGAGTCATGTATACCTCTTCTTTTAAGTCACCATTTAGAAAGGCACTTTTTACATCCATCTGATGTAATTTCCATCCGAATTGTGCTGCCATAGCACAAAGAACTCGAATGGTGGTCATCCTTGCAGTGGGTGCAAAGGTTTCCTCATAATCAAGGCCTTCCTTTTGAGCATAGCCCTTCACCACAAGATGGGCCTTATGCTTATCTATGGTACCATCTGCCTTATATTTGATTTTGTAAACCCATTTGCAGCCTATGGGCTTCTTTCCTTTAGGCAAATCGACCAACTTCCAAGTTTTGTTTTTAATGAGGGATTTATGTTTAGCATCCATAGTTGCCTTCCACTGAGGTTGACTAAGTGCTTCATCAACTGTAGAAGGTTCATTTTCATCATATGATGACATATAAACCCTCTCCTCATCAACTTCCATATCTTCTCCACTTTCTAACTCTTTATTAACAGAAAGCTCTTGAAAATATTTACAAAGATCATCAACTGAAGTAGATGCTTCTGCATTTTTCTGTCGAGACATGCTTCGTGTCTTTGGATGATTGAGAGTGAGATCTGGTGGTGAAGTGAGTTTGGAATCTTTCATAGTACTAGTATACCATTTTGGAGGCTTTTTATGTTGTTGAGGAGTCTGTGGTTGTTGCTCCTCATCTTCCAGGTATACTGATGTAGTGTTAGATGTGAAAGCTTCATCAAACACTACATCTCTACTAACATGTATTTTCTTGGTGAATGGATCTATCAACCGATAGCCTTTTGAGAATTCATCATATCCAAGAAAAACACACTGCAGAGTCTTCTCATCTAACTTCTTTCTTTTCTCCTTAGGTATATGCATAAAAGCCTTACACCCAAATACTCGTAGATGAGATATGGAGGGTTTCCTTCCACTCCATGCTTCTTGAGGAGTCATACCTTCAAGAGCCCATGTGGGTGCTCTATTTAGAAGATATACTGTAGTTGTTACAGCTTCAACCCAATAAATCGTGCTCAAGATTGGCTCCCTTAAGCATACATCGAACCATTTCCATAATGGAACGATTTCTTCTCTCAACAACTCCATTTGACTGAGGAGAATAGGTTGTTGTCAACTGTCTTTTTATCCCATGTTTCTATAAAAATGAGGAAAATTCTTTTGATGTGTATTCCCCCCCTCGATCTGAATGGAGGGTCTTTATGAAACATCCTGATTCTTTCTCAACTAGCTTCTTGAACTGCTGAAAATAGTCAAATGCTTCAGACTTCAACTGCAAGAAGAAGACCCACATTTTCCGTGAGTGATCATCTACAAACAATTGAAAATACCTTTTTCCTCCACAACTAGTAGACATAGGACCACACAAATCTGTGTGAACTAACTCCAAAGGTACTTTAGCTCGAAAAGAGCTAGGTTCAAAAGGTACTCTATGTTGCTTTC
This sequence comes from Wollemia nobilis, assembly GCA_028583015.1. Lineage (NCBI taxonomy): Eukaryota > Viridiplantae > Streptophyta > Pinopsida > Araucariales > Araucariaceae > Wollemia > Wollemia nobilis. The sequence continues at coordinate 32,709 of JAQPPZ010001899.1, read as the reverse complement.
CTGACAAGCAATCTGAGCACACTAGCAAAGTAGATGAAAGAGTAGGCAGTCCTTTCACCATTTGATACTTACTGAGTTCAAGTAAATACCCTGAGCTTAGATGCCCAAATCTCTTATGCCATAGAGAAGTGGCCTCTTTTGTGGTTACTGCCATTGCAGTATGTGGTGAGGTAATTGCATCTAAGGTGAACAAACCATGTTTGTATGAACCTGTTGCTATCTATTTTCCTTTCTGAGTGATAAAGCAACGTTTCTTTTCTTTGTCCACTTTGAAATTGACATTCATGTTATTGTCCAGGATTTGTGGAACTGACAAGAGATTATTTTTCAATCCTGGTACATAAAGAACTTTTTGAATCTTACATTCTCCATCTGGAAGGGAGACAGAAACACTTCCTTCTCCCTGAACTCGATAGGTCTGATCATCAGCAATGGTTACCGGTCTACCTTCTCGAGCCTCAAATGTCTCAAACCAGGACTTATCGCCAGTCATATGTTTACTAGCGCCTGAATCTATGTACCAAATAGTATCCTTGTGAGGGGAGTCTGTATGTGTCATGAGCACTTTGTGTGCTCGTTCAGAGTCCGAACTAGAATCTTCAGTGACAACAACATGTCCTTGTTGTTGTTTGTTCTTGTTCTTGGGTTTGCCTTTGCCCTTCTTTTGTCCTTGTTCATTGGGTGGTTTGTTCTTAAACCAACATCTTTTGGTTTCATGAGTGTCTTTATCACAAATTTTACAATATTGCTTCTTCTTCTTAATCTCTTTGCCTTTACCCTTGTCTTTGTTAGAAGAAGATCCTTTCTGTTGATTCCACTTTTTCTTTCCACCTTGTCTGTTTGAGAAAAGGGCATTGTTGGATGCCTCATCTCTTTGGAGTTGATTAGCTTCCTCAGTTTGAAGCATATTTACCAACTCTACAAAAGTCATTGTCCTTCCAGAGACTTGTAGTGAAGTGATCAACATTCTATAGGAGTCGGGAAGAGCCCTCAAAATGATAGAGGTCAGGACTTGGTCTTCTACTTTTTCTCCTAAAGATTGCAGTTTTGTTTTCAATTCTGCCACTCTGCAGAGGAATAGCTCTACTGTTTCTCCAGATTTCATATGAAGAGTATGAAGCTGAGTTTGAAGGTTAAGAATCGTTGATTGATTCTTTCCCTCAAATATGGTAGCTAAGGCATCCCATGCCTCCTTACCATTTTTAGCTTCACTGATATGAGGTTGGATATCATCAGTAATAGCTAGCAAGATCAATAAGGAAAGTCTTTTATCCTTTTTATCATAGGTTGTTTGATCTGCTCCAGGTGATGTGGGTCTAGTCTCATTGCCAACCACTATTTCCCACATATCCTCTATAGTTAAAATGGCTTTCATCTTAGTTTTCCAGGCAGAATAATTTGAACCTTTGAGCAGTTGGCTCTCAGTGAGATACTTGTTGATCATGGCCATGGTGAAGGTTTCAAATTTGATATGACTAAGATGACTTTATCTTGCGAGTATACCCTCAAAAGAGTATATGGAAGATTTTAATTTGCTCTTTAAGATATTTAATGACACCTGCCTTAACACCCTTAACAAGGGATGAAAAGTTTGAGGAAATTAAGCCAAACAAATAGAGCAAATTAAAGGGGTAGGTTTTGAAAGACTTCTGATTTTGCTCTCTAGGATATTTAATGGCACCTGCCTTAACACCCTTCAAGAAGGATGGAAAGTTTGAGGAAATTAAGCCAAACAAAGAGAGTGAATCAAGGTGTTTGGATTTTGACCTTTTGATGGGGTGTAAAAATTGACTTGTTTAACCTGTGCAAGGTGTAGCACGATTTTAGTGAAGTTTGGGTTTATGAAATGCTCTTCAGTGTTCTTTATGATTGTTTAATTGCACACAAAAAACATGATTGTTAGTGCAATAATCAAAACAAGAGAGCAACCCAAATTATTATCACTATAGGTGTCGGATGCAACCGAGAATGCACCTAGTATAGTCAATTTTTAAGAAAAGGTGTCGAGTACAATCGAGAATGCACCTTTTTTACTTTGAAATATCCCCCCTTTCTCTTTACAATTTTGCAAAAAAATAGAATCACCAAATATGACTTCTATCCCCCCTTAATTTGTACAAAATTTTGAAAAATTCGAGCACTCCTTTCAAGACAAGTCGACACACGACCCGCGTTTGAAAGGCTTCCAGACCAGTCGACACACGACTTTGGTTTTTGTCTTCAACACTCAAGCATGAGGATCAAAAAATAGGTTCAAAATATTTCTCAAGTTTACAACAAAAAAGTTGCAATTTTATGTCTTATATCTCCTTTGTGAAGGAGAAAACAAAAGCAAATTTTTTATTTTGTTGCAAAGAAAATGACCTATGTTCTTCCTCAATGTTTTAAATCTCTTTGTTTTGCAATAGAAGTTTGAGTTGCTATGTCTTTTTATCTCCAAAAATGTGTGAAGAAAACTATAGAACTTTGAGGATTTATTGCAAAAAATGTTGAAGAAATCCTTTGTTTTTGAAAAATAATTTGGTTTAATTTAAAAGATCTCTAAGTTCAAAAAAACTAATAAAATACTTTTAAAGACTAAAATTCTTTATAATTAAGCAAAATTGGGAAAAAAAATCAATTATAAAGGCTTAAAATTGACATTTTTGACCAATTTATACTATATTATAAAAAAAATATCAAAAAAAATATTAAAAAGCTTTAAAAACTATAGAAAAATTAAAAATTTAATTAAAAAAACCAAATTATGGTAAAAACCTTGCAAAATGGTGGCATGCGGGCTCGAACACGTGACCCGCTTGGCCCAAGGCGTCCGCCTTGGCCAACCAAGCTGTCGGCTGGCTTGGAACTGAAGCCCCGACGCTTGGTATTGAAGAAGCCGATGGGCTTCTTCGAGGGATCTATGGGATTTATCCCACATGCATCCCATAGGGGGATGCAAGAGGCTTGAAAAACCTTAACACTCCCCTATGGAGTGATTGCCTACGGGCAATCTGAGTCGGTCCCCCACCCTTTTGGACGTCGCTACGTGGCGCCAAAGGGTTGTCCGTCGAGTCTGAGTCATCCTGTGGCTGTCCGCCACGTGTCAGGTCTGAGTCAGGTCATCTGTCCAGTCAACATCTAGGTGGCACATGGCCAGTGTGCCACGTGTCGCCTAGTCAGTAGTCCTAGTCAGCTCACCAAGTCAGCAGTCCAGGTCAGCACCTCAGGGTGCATGCAGTCCAGAGGTCTCCGGATCTCACCACGTGTCAGGTCTACTGGGATCGGAGGGCCTCCTGCCCTCATGGATCCCGAGGTGGTCGATGATCGGAGGGCCTCCTGCCCTCTCAGATCTCGATTGTGGGGCCCGGATCTCGAGGATCGAAGGGCCTCCTACCCTCTCGGATCTTGGGTGGCACCTGGTGTGCGTCCAGCTAGGAGGGGAGGGCGCTCCTGCCCTCTCGGCTCTCCTAGTCTATGGAGTCCACGTGGGAGCATGAGGGCGCTCCTGCCCTCGATGCGCTCCCACTGGTGGCTCTATGGGGGCTCGGGCCCTATGAGCGAGAGCCGAGGCAGGGCTCCTGCTCTCCACGGGCGTCAAGGTGGTCGGTCGACCGCTGAGCCCGATCGACAGCAAAATGCTATCGATCTATCGACTCGGTGAGGGCGGTCGATCGCCGCTCTCGATGCGCTCCTTGCCTTGGGTCACGGTCGATCGACCCCAAGGTTTCCTAGGCCCTGGCAGGTCGAGTTGACCTGGCCAAAAATGGGCCTCGCTCCGCCATCGAGCTCGCCTATTGAGGTGGGTTTGGTGGCATCCAAATGTCACCAGCTCGTCCTCCGGGCGAGCCAAAAAAGTTGGCTCTGATGCCAATGTAGCAAATTAGGTGAAACAATATTGAGATTAATCAAAATTATTCATTACTAACATTAGCATTAGGACTAATGTTATATAATACATAAAATAGCAATGCCAACTAATTCTCCCTTAACCACGCTAACAAACGCGTCTGGTCAGGTATAGAGTTAGGTTTAGGATTGACTACCTAGGATATTTAGGATTTAACCTACTTACCATTAGATATTTGAAACAGTAAATATCTACATGGTAATAGTACAAAGTAAATGTAATAATCTATGTAGTATAATGCAATATACTACCTATTTTACCTAACACTAAAGTCGCAGACGAAATAATGGCCAAAATGATATGTTGAAATTATTTGAAAGTCCGACATGATACTTACCATGATCATGCTTTGGCCCACAATACATGTTTTAGATATTATATGCTATCGTGGAATTTGATGATGATTTTGTTTTAAAAAAAAAAACTAGAATATATTAATTTGTGAACCGAAATATTATAATATTATGGTGTTAATACGGTACATCAATTAAAAACAAAATGAGGTGGATAAGAAGTAAAGCATCCATAACTGAATATACATAAGAATAGAAGCTATTAGCAACAAAAAATCTATAGCTGTATCTTGTTATAATACACGAGATATCAATATTTATCTATCAGAGAGTTTGTTATACGAAGAAATTATGGGTGTCTTCCTTGATATATTCTGAAGTCTTCAAAGAAGAAATAGAAGTAATCAAAACTTGAACTTGTTCATCATTGTTAAATGCCTTCTTTTTATTTTCCTATTGGACCTTTTAAAGATCCTGAACCATAGTATGTCATTAACATCTCATGGTGTGTTGGAAGTTCTATATACTTGGGAATGAATGTGTCCCACATGTAACAAAATATCAAAGGTCAAGTTTACTAAAACTATATCCCATGGAGGAGCAGATCCAATAAACACCATGGAGGAGCAAATCCAATAAATACCTTTTTACATCTGCACTTCCAAATGTGCTTGAGAAGGATTAGTCTATAAACATCCTAGAGTTTGGGGCACTGATCTAGCTAAGAAAACCAAGCAGAGAAAGCTTCCAAGATCTAGTGAAAGAGGGAAAAAGAAAAGAGTAGAAGGCATCCCAAAACTATTTAGCCATGTCATAAAACCAAAACAAGTAAATAAGAGTTTTTAAAGCATTACAAAAATTGCATTGAGGGGGAATGTGTAAAATTGCAGCCAAAATTTCAGAACATGGAAGTTTTTGATGCAAAATCCACCATCCAAGAAGTCGAGTTTTAGTTTCAACAGGAACTTTTCAAATTTAAGTAGCAATAAACTGCCATTGGGAATTGGTAAAATTCACTTGTCATTGCAGGCCAAACAAGGTGAATGGTTTCCTATTTTTTTCACATGCCCGTGCATTTAATTATCAACCCAGGGAGCTTCGTAAACTTGTGAAGAGTCGAAATTAGGTTACTACAATACCACTGGAGGTGAATCTGCTAATCCTACGTTTGGGGGGTGTTCTTGAGATGGTTGTCAATCATTCCCGCACTCCTCAATAAATTACGTAAGAAGAACAGAATTTAAATCTATAGAAATAAATCATGTACATATTCCTGAAAATGAATCTACTGCAAATACTGGAACTAGCAAACCAATGAACATTCCTATGAAAGCAATAAACTAATTAAAATAAATGAACAAAAAGGAAATGGGGAAGAAATACTGGCTTGGAGTGGGCCCAGGCTCCAGCAGCTTCTTCCCGATCGAACACGCGCTTTAGAACTTCTGTAACTGTAATATATTTATCAACGCATTACAATGTAACTCTAAAATGGATCTTTATTAAATATCTCTCTATCTCCACATATATTTTCTATATCCCTTTCAGAACGATCTGCGTGTGTTTATATAACACACCCGTAGAACTTCTGTTACAGAAGTGGTTACAACAGTCGATTCTTCCCAGACTAAATTAGAACAGTCTGGCAAATGCAATCAACGTCTAGCATTATGTTTTGATGGCGGCGTGTTCATTTCGGTTCGTGCTTTGCCTAGCATCCGTAAGACATTTTGATACGTTGGTGCTATCTCCAATTTAGCTTTGCATGACGCAGAGTTGGAACTACACCAGCCGTTGTTGTCCATGTCCTTTGAGTCTGGTCAATGGGCATAGAATCAGTGATGCCTTTTGACTGCAAGGAGGCGCTCGCATTCAGTTGGTGCCTTCCTATTGTAGGGAGGCACTCGCATTCAGTTGGCGCCTTTCGACTGCAGGGAGGCGCTGATATTCAGTTGGTGCCTTTCGACTATAGGGAGGCACTGATATTCAGTTGGCACATTTCGACTGTAGGGAGGCGCTCATCTTTGGTTTGGCACCTTTCGACTACAGGGAGGCGTTGGTATTTAGTTGGCGCCTTCCGACTCCAGGGAGGCGTTGATATTCAGTTGGCGCCTTTCGACTATAGAGAGGTGCTAGTATTTGGTTTGGTGCCTTCCGACTGCAGGGAGGCGCTTTTTCCATTGGCGCCTTCCGATTGCAGGGAGGCGCCTATGTTCTCTACGTTGACCCCCAATGAAATAAAGTGCCAGGTCCATCAAAAGGACCTCGACTGTTCCAAATCTAACTAAATCAACTATAATTTCACAAAACATACTAAAAGCACACAAATTAGATAACACGCATAATTATATCAAATATCTATATAATCATTCATAAAAGTACGCAATCCTTATTATACAGTCGCATATTGATCAAATAAATATGTACAAAATATGAGCATTTTTGGTGCTCATCATCCCCCCATGCCTAACATATGCCACGCCCTCGTGGCATCCAAGCTGTAGGTAGCCCTCTGACTTTTCATCGTCGCCATCTCTTGGAGGATTCGGCTGCCCTTGCGGCCCGAGTCTGTCTTTTCGTGTCGGCATGTGAAGGTGTGGTTCACCTGTGCCTATGGGAAACTATGGCTGTCAATTGTCCCCTTCTTGTTCTGGTTGCTACTGGTGGTGGCCTAGCCAACGTTGTTCCTATCGATTGAAATGTAGCTTTGGCAGCTTGCCATAGGTCGGCATCTAGAGGTTTGACCACTGCCAGAGGGATATCCGAGTTATCCTCTCTGGAAGGCACTACTTGGGCCTTGTATAATCCGACCACTTCAGGGGTAAGCCCTGCATTCTCCTTTGCAATTGTAGCGGCCTCCAATTGTGGGCCATATACTCCCCAACGTTCCAAGTACCTCCTCATCATGGAAGGCCGCCCTCGGGATGAACCATAGATGTCCCAAAACTGGTTGTCTTATGTCGGATTGACGTAGATGCCAGAATCTCCTTTTACCCTCGAGGATGCCTTCCTGGCCTCCTTGGCTGCTTTCATTTCATTGCACAGCCGCTCAAAATATTTTTGCCTTTTGACAAACGGTTGCATGTCCCATTCGTCCTCCTCTGACTCGACGAAGGTCACTTTCGCCTTCTGTCAAGCCATCCTGGGCCTCTTTTCCTTAGCCTCTGTAGAAAATGTGGCAGCTCAAACCGGGGTCTCTTCTTTCTCTAGGGACTTCTCTTTACTCTGAAGGATCGGATGTGCTGCTATCTCCGGGGGTGATCCTTCGTTCTCCTGTCTACCTGGTGTCGACCCCTCAGGCTCTTCTCCTTCGTTAGGCCTGGGGAGGTCCTCCGTATCCTCTAGTCTTATCTACTGTTGGAGACCTTCGTCTTACTCTGTGTCACTCAGGACAATGACAGGGGGCATCGTAGGACTTCTTTCCTTTTCACCCCTGAAAACAGAGGAATCCTCCCCTGTCTTTGGGCTACTCTGTCGGGCATCTGATCGAATCTCCCTCGAAGAGAATACTCGTTCGGTAGATGTGGGAGAGTTCGTCGGCACTTCTTATGCCCAATCAGTCTGAGTGGCCGCCTCCTGTCTTGTTGTTCCTCTATCCTGGAGCATTTTATTTTCCTCCTGCAACTATCGGACCAGTTGCTCGAGCTGAGCGATTCGTCTATCCCTTTCCTCCAATTCCCTTTTATGCTGGTTCTGGCAATCTTCCAGAGTCTATTGTGCCATCCAACAATCGGTTTGCCATTCGAGCGCCTCCTCCAAGGCCGCATCGATCTGGTCATTACTCTCGAAAGTTCCTTCATTTTGTGGGCTCCGGTTCGTTAATTCTTGGAGGGTTTGGGCGGCAACGTCTATCTCCGGGTCACTCTGTCCTTCCTCTATCGAGAGGAATCGTCATAGACATTTCCTCCTAGGGATTGGTTCGTCCTCACCACCAACAAGTGGCACTCCTTCCTCCTCATACTCGGGCACTGGGGAATGCCCTCTGTCCTCTACGTCTTCGGGCACCGGTGACTGCTCTGTCCTTCCTGGAAAATAGGGCGACACCAATTGCCCAATGTTTGTTGTCTCCTCTACAGGGGATGCTTCGCCTTGCCCTAATTTGGCAACCGCATTGTGTTGCTCTATTTGGCCGCCATCTCCCTCTGTGTCGCGGTTCTATCTTTGTGCTTTTGCGTGGTGGACCAATGCCGATATCAGCCCATGGTGGGCTAAGGTAGATGGTGCCCCCTTCTGGTATCGAGCTACTTCATCCTTCAGAGCAGTCGCCAAGTAGAAAGGTATATTTAATTTCCTCCCATGCACTAGGTGATTGAGGAAGTGCACATGATTAATGTTTAGATGCGTATACTTCCTTGTGCATGTGAAGAATAGAGCAATCTGCTCGAACATCTTTCGTATATTCATGGGGAGACTATTTTTGAGTAACCCCTCCCTGTCTATCTGCACATTTCCTCCTGGCAATAGTATTTTGATGTATAGCTTTAGCACTCCACCCTTGTATGCACATTCCCCCGTGAGAGGCAATCCAGTCGCTTGTGAGATGAACTCAGGGGTGACTGGAATTTCCACCCCTCATACTTGGGCCGCATCGCCCCTCAAAGAGGTGGCGAATTCTCTAGCTACCTCCACATCTTGGCCCTGACTGACCAGGGTGCAATATTCGAGCCACCCCTCAGCTTCGAATTGGGTCTTCGCTGCCCCTCTGATTCCATCAGTATCATTGGGTTCATTCTTCTTGATTGCGTGGTTCTTGGACCTTCCTCCCATGGCGCCTTTCGGTGCTGTATTTTTTTTTTGTCCTTCCTTCTACAGGAAGGCACCTTCTTATAGAAAAGACGCCTAACCCTAGCAGTTATGGAAGGTGCCCTATCATTGGCACGCGTTTTCGGCTTTGGGGGGATACGATCTCTATGACGATGATATTTTTTGGTACTGTGTATTTATAAATAATTATATAAATGATTTGATTTAGTATGTGCGTACCTAATTCGGCGTTCTAGTTGTCATGGTAGCCGCTGATTTGTTGACTTGTGACACGAGGGAGGGGTGTGGTCATTTGATGTCGTTGATTCGTGCGATGCTTCGTTCTGCCCGAGGCGTCCGATACCTTCCCCATGTGGATGGTGCCCTTGTAGCACCTTTCCAACGTTATCGGTGCTCTTCATCGAACGAATGCGCCTTTCGGCTACAGGGAGGCACTTCTGATTGGCTGGGAGGCGCTTTTGCCTGCATGCGTCTTCCCAATGTGGGAGGTGCCTCCTTCTGGTTCGTGCCTTCCCGATGTTGGAAGGCGTTTGTCTTGATGAATGCGCCTTCCTGATGTTGGAAGGCGTATTCGGCTGGATGAATGCGCCTTCCTGATGTTGGAAGGCGCCTCGGCTGGATGAATGCGCCTTCCTGATGTTGGAAGGCGCCTTCGGCTGGCTTCTTTTTTTTTTTTTTTTTTTGGTGCCTTCCTGCCATGGAAGGCGCCTACATATTTATTTTATTTTTTTTTTTTTTTTTTTTTTTGATTTGGTGCCTTCCTGCCACGGAAGGCGCCTACATATTTATTTTATTTTAATTTTTTTTTTTTTGAACTTCATAGGTGGAAGGCGCTGTCTTCCGATTTGGCACCTTCCAGATGCAGTAAGGTGCCTTCTTCTGGATGGGCGCCTTTCGGGTGTGATAAGGCACCTTCTTGTGGACTTGCGCCTTCTGGATGCAGTAAGGCGCCTTCTTCTGGACTTGGCACCTTCTGACTACCGTAAGGCGCCTTCTTCTGGACTTGGCGCCTTCTGGATGTCGTAAGGCACCTTCTTCTAGACTTGGCACCTTCTGACTGCCGTAAGGCGCATTCTTCTGGACTTGGCGCCTTCTGAGCCTTCTTCTGGACTTGGCGCCTTCTAACTACCGTAAGGCGCCTTCTGACTGCCATAAGGTGCCTTCTTCTGGATGGCGATTTGACTGGAAAAAGGGTGATCAAGCCTTCCTAGTTTTTTCACGCTGCCCAGATTCTACCTACGAGTCGATGTCGAAATGTTGAGCCGAATCAGGCCTGGTTTCCCAAATACCTACCCCTCGTGCTATCAGGTCCTCCACCTGCAAAAAGCAACCAAAAAAGAAAGGAAAATAAATGCAGTTAGACGCGTTCCGTGCCTGTTAGGCCCTGGATTAGGATGCCTGCAGCTTGCATGCGGGCGTCGTCCCTACAAAAACACACATTACAAAAAAAACTATATTAACTAAAAAATTGGGTGAGCACTTTCATGCCCACCATTTCACCTATGAGATTTCGGTCCAAATCTAGCAAGATGGGGTCTCCCCCACGCCTACTCTGGATTCCACCTGTAACGTTTTGGACGTATTATAGGGGCGTAGTCGGTGGCCATTGACTGTGAACATGGTGTTGCTGTCGTCAATTGTCTTAACGCACACCGCCCCATTCCTAATGAGCTTTGCCACCTCATACGGCCCCATCCACCTCTGCATAAGTTTGCCCTTCCTTTCTTGGAATCGGGAATCGTACAATAGTACCCATTCCCCTACATGGAACTTCTTCAACTTGATGTGGTTATCATGCCACTTCTTTCTCTGCTTCTGTATAATCTATGTCCTCTGCAAAGCATCCAGTTGGATTTCGTCCAGCTGATGTAGTTGGTGAATCCTCTATTTTTGAGCTTCGTCCAATCTCAAATTTAATTCTAAAGCCGTCCTCAGAGTTTTGATTTCGAACTCAATGGGCATCATCACATTTTTCCCATAGACCAGTTGGAAAGGTGTGCATCCTGTGGTGGATTTCCACGTGGTGTTGTATGCCCAAACTACCTTCGACAACCGTGTGGCCCAATATTTCTTGTGTTGCTGCACGGTTTTGGTCAGGATGTTTTATATTTCCTTGTTTGTCACTTCTACTTGCCCGTTCGCCTGCGGATGGTAGGGTGTGGTTTTATTGTGCCAAACTCTATACTGCTCCATCAGCTCCTCAATCAATTTGGAGGTGAATTGGGGCCCTTGGTCTATTGTTATCTCCCGAGGGACCCCAAACCATGTGAAAATATGGGCAAATAAGAAATTGACGACCATTCTTTCCTTTGAGTCCCTTAATGCCTGCACTTCCACCCATTTGGTGACGTAATCCGTGCAGACTAGAATAAACCTCCTTCCCATCAAAGGTGGATTGAATGGTCCCACGAAGTCCATGCCCCATTTATCGAAAGGTTCCAAGTGTACACGGGGCTACAAGGGCATTTCATCTCGGTGGGTTGGTCTACCCATCCTCTGGCACTCGTCACACTTGCTGGTATACGCTACCGCATCCTTGAATAGAGTGGGCCAAAAATACCCGACCTATAGGATTTTGTAGGCAGTTCGTTTCCCTGCAAAGTGTCCTCTGCATGGCTCATCGTGACATGCCTTGAGCACTTCTAAAAACTCCTGTTCTGTTACGCATCTTCTTATAATTTGGTCCCTTCCTATTTTAAATAGGAGACCATCCATCCAAAGGAATGATGCGCTCTTCTCTATGACCGCCTGCTTTTCCCGGTAGGAAAGAGCAGGTGAGGTCCTTTCGGTGGCCAAGTAATTGGCTATGTCTGCATACCACGGAGTTTGTTCACTAATAGCGAACAAATGTTCATCCAAAAATTGATCTTCCACTGCTTAATGATCTGCTGGTATCGATCTAAACAGAAAATCTACCATGACGTTGTCCTTGCCCGGTTTATCGACTATAGTGATGTCGAATTCCTACAATAGCAACAGCCATATGATAATTCTACCACCAATGGCCAACTTGCTCATCAGATACCTGATAGCCATGTGGTCCGTATGCATGAAGATCTTGTATCCCGTTATATAGTGGCAAAATTTGTTTATTGCATGGACAACTACGAGGAATTCTTTTTCTATCACTGTGTAGTTGAGCTCTGCTCCCGCCAAGTTTTTACTGACATAATAGATGGCATAAAATTCTTTGTCATCTTTCTACCCGAGGACTACTCCGATCGCACCGTTAGATGCATTGCAGTGAATATGGAACGGTATGGCCCAATTCGGTCCTCTCAAGACCGGTGCAGATATCAATTTTTATTTCAGCAATTGGAATGCTTCTTCGTAGTCTCTCGTCCAATTGAACTCTACGTCCTTAGAAAGTAGGGTGTGCAGTGGTTTGGCAATCTTACTAAATTTGGCGATAAATCGCTAGTAGTACCCAGCTGATCCAAGGAAACTTCTTACCTCCTGCGTTCTGGGGCTAGGTAGGTCTCTGATGACCTCAATCTTCCTCTTGTCTACTTTTATTCCTTTCGTAGAGAGGTGGTGTCCCAACACGATGCCTTCCTGCATCATCATAAAAAATTTTTCATTACTTAGGGACAAATGATTCTCCTTGCTCCTGTCGAGCACTCTTTCCAGATTTGTCATTGCATCTTCGAAGGTTTCTCCATAGGCGGTGAAGTCGTCCATGTATACTTCCACCCCGTCTCCTATCATATCAAAGAATATGCTAAGCACCGCCCTTTGAAAGGTGGTCGGTGCATTGCATAGTCCAAAAGGAAATACCTTATAGGCAAACGTTCCCCATGGATAGGTGAACGTTGTTTTATCTTGATATTCTTCCCCTATCTGGATCTGGTTGTAACCATTGAAACCGTCCAGAAAGGAGAAGTATTTTCTTCCTAAGAGTGTTTCCAAGACCTGATCGATGTACATGAGCGAGAAGTGGTCTTTCTTAGTCGCCTTGTTCAACGCCCGGTAGTCCATGCAGATCCGCCATTTCCTATTCTTCTTGGGGACCACCACTAATGCTGATACCCATTCACTTGCAAAAATTGGATATATGAGTTCGACAGGCAAAAGTTTGTGTAGTTCTTCTCTAACAATGTCTTTCATTGCTAGGTTCATCCTTCTCTATGGTTGTCGACTAGGAGTTGCCTGGTCATCTAAATAAATCCGATGGGTACATATTTTTGGGCTGATGTCATGCATATCTGCGTAGTCCCATGCAAATGCTTGTTGGTGTTTTACCAAAAGCTCCTCCAATTTTTCTACCTGTGTGGGCGTCAACCTATTGTTGACGTTTAATGTCCTCCCTAGCCCAACGTGTATTTGTCGGATGTGCTGATCTGGGCGCCAGTCAATGGTGATCCAGGTGCGGGGGTGGATGATTCTCCATGGATAAACTCCACGATAGCACCATCCTCGTCCTCTTTTGCCACCTCCTCCAAGGTCATCATCGGCTAGATTATGGACAACTTCGTAGTTCCATGCTCGGTGATCCTGGGTTCTTCTGTCAAGTCCATAGACTGAGTTGGCGGTGAAATGGTCAGTCTTTTGAAGTTTTGCCCGTTGGAGATGGTCATTAGCCCATCCCGATAGCTGATGTAGGTGTCAATTGTTGCCAGCCATGGCCTCCCCAAAATGAACGGGTAACCGCCCAGCCTGGTCTTGGTTTGCAAAACTAAAAAATCGGTTGGATATTCCCATGCACTAACTATTACAATCACATCTTCCAGCATCCCTTTCGACGACACGGTTGATTGACCAGCTAACTACAGCACTATCGTGGTTGGCTTCAGGTTCGTGAGCCGCAGCCTCTGCATGGTCTCTTGAGGCATCACGTTGATGGCTGCCCCGAGGTCAACCAATGTGTTGGACAGGAAATGTCCACCAATTTTTACGGCCAGCACTGGGCTGCCTAGATCTACATACTTCGGATGACGTGTTCTACCCATCATTAGATCTGCCAGTTTACCCATGACGTTGATAGTCTGGGTAGCTTTTTGTCCCGGTCTCCTTAGACACATTTCTCTAATTGCCTTGGTGTAAATGGGGACATCTCGAATTGCTTGAAATAATGGGATTGTCATCATGAGATTCTTCAAGCTCGATAAGATGTCGAATTTTGGTTGTGTTGTTTTTCTTTGTTCCTGCAACCGGCTAGGAAATGGAGCCTCCGCTCTCTCAAGTGCTTTTCCCTCTTCTACCAGAGGTGTCTCCTCTATTTCTTCCTCCTCTTCTACCAGTGGAGGAGTTTCTACCACTTCTTCCTCCTCTTCTACCAGAGGCGGTGTCTCTACTCCTAGCTGCCTACCTGATCTAAGCTGAATATTGTACATATGGTACATCTCACCTTCTACGTTGTATGCCGACTAATTTACCCTGTTGTTCGGATTTGCTGTCAGTTGTGCTGGTAGCTGCGTAGGTCTCGCTACTGGCAATACTGGTAAGTTCTGTTGGATGTGAGAAGGAGTTGCATTCTATGGAGTCTAATTCCATGCAATTGTGGCCTCTCCACTACTGCCCAAGATATGGATATGGCATCCATGGCTGCTGATTCGGGAATGTTTTTGGGGGTGCGTTCGTCTAGGGTGACGGTCCCCACCACCCCATATTAGGTGGTTAAGGGGGTCCTTGGTGCATGTATGACCCTCCCCCATATGATGGCATTCTGGTTGGTATATTCCCCATGGGGGGCTATGGCCAACTCTTCCTATTACCTATGAAGTAGGCCTGCGTGCTCTCAGTCGCTTCCTGGTTACTGGGTAGTTGTGGGCACAATCGAGTTTTATGATTCAACCTACAAACTGCGCATATTCTGACCTTGTTTTCTGGGCATGCATTCTTTGTGTGCCTTCCTTTGCATTTTGGGCAGAAATAGGCTAATGTTGTGTCATTTTCTTGTTTCTTCTTTTCTAACAGCAACGTATCCATCTGGAGTGCTAGAGATGAGAGCATTTCGCTCTTCAAATCCTCCAGCATGTTGCCTATTTTTGTTTTGGTGAATAAAACAGTCGCCTTCATGGTCCTGGCGATGATTTTGCCTCGCCTTCTCGAGTAGTTCCGGCATAATTGTCGGATGTCGTCCATAGCATGTTGATAGACATCACCTCTAGAGATCATGTTGAGAGCCTTTAGTGACTCATTGATAAGTCCCCTCAAGAAGATGCTTTTGAGGGACTTATCAGATAGCTTCGAGTGAGGGGACCGTTGAAGATTAAAGGTGAATATCTCCTAATACTCCTCGAGAGACTCATCTTCTCTTTGTGTCATGCTTAGGACCTCCTCCCTAGAGTCTCTTGCTCTCTCGAAATCTTGATATTGCTCTAGAAAGAGCGTCTTCATCTGGTCCCAGGTGGTGATGTGTTTGTCTCCCAGATCGATGAACCATCGTAGAGCTGCATCGTCTAATGTAGAAGGAAATAATTTCAACTTCTGTGCGTTTGATTTGTAATCCACAAACCTACACAAAACATCAAATTTGAATAAAAATAGGTTAGGGTCCTCAGTCGGGTGTCCTCTGAAGGACGAAAGGTGAGCAGGGGATATGTTTTTCATTTTGGTATCTCCTACTTCCTCCTCTATTGGGAAACTAAATCCAGATGAGACTTCATCGTTATATGCCATTTTTTCAGGAAATGTGGTTTCTAATGCAGTGTTTATGGCCTTCCGATCATTTAAAACTTTCTGAGTCAATGCTCTAAGGTTGTTTGGCGAGATCGTTTGATCCTCCATAGCCTTCCACAACAGGGCTTCCTTTAGAGGAGTCCTATTAAACAGGGGATTTGTGATGATTATTTTGTCCCCTTGTTGATGGGATGAGGCGGCACTTTGCACAAAGTGCGGTTCCTCACTCCAATGGACTGCTGGTAGGTCGGGCGGGTCTAACTCAAATCCAAAATGCTCGGCTGACTCAGGTCCTGATGGATTAGTTCTTATAAAGCGATTGTTAGGTCCTCTTCTTCTCGAAGAACTCATACAAGGTCAGATAGAAGGTTTCAGGGTATTGTAAGTAATCTAATTAAGACGCTTCTCGGCAATGACACCAAAATGTTGCGAGCCAAACAAGGTGAATGGTTTCCTATTTTTGTCACATGCCCATGCATTTAATTATCAACCCAGGGAGCTTCGTAAACTTGTGAAGAGTCAGAATTAGGTTACTATTGATAAGCAACACACCCCCACTGAAAAATGAGATTCCATCCTTAGAAAATTCTGAACTTTCATTTTTTGCAGCAGGGACCCTCTTGATCTTTTCAGGTTTTAAATCCAAATTTGCTTGCCTCCTTTTTAAAGTTGTGCTTTTTCTTGCATTCTAGTTGTGTTATCCAAGAATTCACTTTTTACATGCTAGAATCATTCATGCACAAGCAAAATCTTGCACCGGTACCGAGAAAATCCAGAAAACAGTTGCATAATTCATTGAAAAATCAAACTTTCCATTTTTGGTAGTGTCGCGATATCGCGACACTTCCATTTTCGGAAATGTCGCGATATCGCGACAGGTAAGTCAAAATGCGGCTAAGTGCCGAGAAGGTCGCGATTTCGCGACATGTCGCGAAATCGCGACAGATTTTTGGAGAGAGAAGCAAGCTGTACGGAGGGCGCGATTTTGCGACATGTCGCGAAATCGCGACATGTCGCATTTTCGCGGTAGGAGAGAGAAAGTGGGCTGCAGGATGAAAAATCGGCTAAGTCGCAAACATGTTCCAAAATCGCGGTCAACGCGGTCAACGCATGCAGGTAAGGAACTGTCGCGATATCGCGACGTGTTCTAGAATCGCGGCTGAAAATCGGGATGGGCGTACGGAGGCCGGGAGGGTCGCGATTTCGCGACACGTCGCGAAATCGCGACATGTCGCGTTTTCGCGGCCGACGAGGGAGGAAGTTGCCGATGCTTGTTGGCGGGGTCGCGATTTCGCGACATGTCGCGAAATCGCGACATGTCGCAGAATCGCGGTAGGAGAGAGAAAGTCTTCAGAGGGCCCGAAAGTGCATTTCGGCGGGAACGAAAAGGCTTCCTGGGGTAGCGACACGTGTCAAAGCGTGAATGGGACAAACCGAAGCCGACATGCAAGCTTATTTTGCGGTTTTTAATCTGTTTTTAATGTTTTAAGCTTCGATTTAATTAAAATGCTAATCTAATGCATCTTTTTGTCTTTCATGCGGGATTCCACCGGCACTTACGGGACAACGGGGAAAGACCATAAAGGCAAAGTTAAAGTGCGGGTTTAGTCAAGGACCGCCATGCTAGAGGAGAAGAAGCTGGTAAATGCATTCAATGGCAAATTTATGGTAGAATTGATAGCATGGAGACCATTTCAACTCGGAGATGGATTTGCGGAGATCAAATTGATGGAGAAGTGGTGACTCATCCGGCTCACCGGCGAGAATTAATGGAGGCATTTATTTGCGGCTGCGGATGAATGCAAGTTGCATTTGATTTTATCTTCTCCATTTATGGCGGTGACTGCACTGATTTGCCGAAGGGTTAAGTTCTATCCGGACTTTGATTTTAAATGGATTTTTATTGTAAAACCCGGGTCCTAGGGTTTAAGTGCGATAAGATTTAGGGTTTGAGCAAGATATTTTGAAAAGATCAGGGTCTGTCACGAGTCTATAAATACAGATTCTAAATGTAATCGCGAGGAGGCGGAGACTTAGAAATAAAAGGCTTATAAGCAATTTCTTGCAAATTTTGTGAAATCCTTTGTTTTCGGACTTGGAGTTGATGTGCTTTAGCTTTTACGTGATAGCATGGCCGGGGAGCCTAATCTTTTGCGAGTGTGATAAGTGTATTTTCTTTTGTTATCCGTTCCATTTAAAGTTTGTTAGATATATCTTGTAAATCTGCCATTGTCAAGATTAAATATCTTTGTTAGGCTTCGGTTGTTCTATTGTACTGCTAGGGAAATTACAGATTTGAGGTGTAAGTTTGTTCTAATTGCTCTGTCTTCCTTTGTGCGAGCTAGGTTGTCGGTGAAAGATACCGATTTTAACCAGTTGCCCTTGGATTTATGATTTTCTGCTAGATCTGTTTCACTCTGCCTTGTGCTCTTAGTTGAAAGTGATCTTAGGTGATTGGACACTTTCTTCAGTGATTTGTTCTGTTGTGAAGCTGATAGCATAGATAAGATTGATAGTTTGGGTTTTACAATTGATGTTTGATAAACTTCTCTTTTCTGCCCTACCCTACCCTCTCTTTGCTTACCGTGAATGATCCATTTTTATTTTCTTTATTTGCCTTTTATTTAAATCTGCTGACCCATGAGAGCTAGATCAAGAATTCAAGTTAAATCTGATTGTCAACAACTTTTGCAACTACTGAACAAGTTCAGGAACCCCCTGTAAGGTAACAGAGCGATCCATATTGAAATCTATTCCAGAAGTGGAAAAGAGTGAATTGCCATTCGACCCAACTCTGTAACTCGCACCTTGGATAACCAGCTAGATCCTAAAGATGAGTGGGATCCGTCCCGTGGGTGTCTCCGGAGCTTTCCTTGCCTTCATCCTTTTCCCGGGGTGTGCATGAAAGCCGGACCAACATCTAATTGGCGCTAGAAGGAGGGCATGAACTCAGTTCAAGTATTGTAAGGGCATAACAACAACATTTGAAGGACCCACAGTGAACTCCGGACAGTTTTATAAATTGTCAGTACAGTTTTATAAATTGTCAGTACAGTTTTTAAAGTTGTCAGTACAGTTTTTGAAATTGCTAGAGAAGGCCTTAAGTTCAGTGGTTTGTTAAGAACGGTTCTATCATCACTTGCAGTTATCCAATTACAAATCAGAACATCACTGTCAGCCAAGTAATAATGGCAAATTGGTTGGGCCCCACTGCTTTGAACATTCCGGGTATAGCCCATGACCTGCCCAGAAGTCCAGAAAGATATCTCCCCAGGTACAAACATGATGGGACAAGAACTACAGAAGAACATCTGCTAGCTTTTAAAAATGCTCTAAGATTGTTGAATATACAGCATGAGGATGTTGCCTGCAGATTGTTCCCGTTCACTCTCCAGGGAGGGAGCTTATGGCTGGTTTTTAAACCTCACCGGCAATTCCATTACTAGGTGGGATGATCTAGAGAAAGCTTTTATATCACGGTTCGGTGAAGTGATAGATCCCGACATTTTATATCAGCAATTTTCCAGCATCAAGAAAGAGTCGGGAGAAACTGTCAGGTCTTTCAATATGAGGTTCCAAAGAGCTTACGGTAGAATGACTGGCCATTACATCCCAAATGCAAATCTGGCCTTAGAAATCTACAAGAATGCATTGGATTCGGTGACCTCTATTTTCCTCAAGAGAGACATTAATATCACAACCACGGCCAGAGGCTTATAAAGAAGCCTTAATTCTTGAAAGACAGTTAGGGCCTCAAATTTCGAGCAGTCCTTTGATATCCTATGTTACACAGAACATGCCTGTTCCAGACCCCATTCCACATCATGAGTTAGTGCCAACATGTCATGCTCTACCCAAGGAGACTCCGTTAACTGTCACATCCACTCAGCATGTGCAAAATACAGAGAAAAGTTCTGACAAATTCAAAGTGCAGGTGCTTGGGCTGAGCAGGTTGTGATACGGCACCACCCAAATCTGAAGTTTTTCCTGGTGAGTTAAATTTTCCTAGAGATCAAAGAAATATTGATATTTCTAGTTCACCCAAAAATAGTACAACCGGGGTTTCGATTCTGTCACTTTTCTCGAAGAGACGAGAAAGTCTTGTACGAGACTTACGTGGATGAAATGCAAGATTTTCAACGAGTTCAAAATGGACGAGTTATGACTTGAAATGTGAGAGTCCGAACTTAATAATGATCCTTCCTCATCAGAGGATGATGAAAGTGAGATTCAATCTCACTATGCAGAAGTAACTGAGGAGGATAGCATCATTGAGGATATGAGGGAACTTAAAGCTGACATCACCCTCTATGAACTGCCTCAGATTGTTGGACAAAACATTAACTTGATTGAGGCTTACTTTGGACCACCGTTGAATTTCAAGAAAAGGAGGAAAAGGTAGTAAATATGAATGTGGTCGACCAACTTGGAATTGATGAGCTGTCTCAACATAAGCACTGCAACTTACGAACATAATGTCAAAGAGGAGGCTATAAACTGTGTTGATCCAGATATTGGAGTTTATGATTTGGCAACTGAAAAGGTGAGAACAATTATAGCCCTAATCAATAACAACAATGATGTTTGGACATTGCACATTGATGAGGTTAAGTCTAAGCAAGGCTCAGGTGAAAAGGAAAATTGTAAGCATCCTTCTAGAGGGATAAAAATTGAAGTCTTGGATATTGAAGCAGTGCAGCAACCACAAAATGTTCAAGTTGTTAAGAACCAGGGCATACAAATAAAACATGATTTCTTTCGGTTGTCACATAATTTTGAAGATGTGGTGGTGCAGGTGCTGTCAAGATTTTAAAGTATTTGATCCTGGGGGTTTTTTACATTCAGTCCTTTTGAAAGAACACTGCAAACCCTTCAATTAGAAGCATAAACATGTTATCATATGATTTGTTATTATATGATTTGTTTAATTTGAAGGAGTTGCAGATTTGTTTTCAAATGGGACGGGGAAGACGATAAACCCAAGTCTTTCCCAGATAGCAAATTTTTGAAGCACGATCTGGAGTGCATTTCGTCAACAGGACTTGAAAGGTAATTTTTTTTAAATTACTTGCATGGTCAAAAATTTTTAAAGCACCATTTCTCTGCTTTCCCAACTGCTGCATTTTTTGAGTATGAAGGGAAGTTGTAACATATGTATGCATTGTAAATAAGCTTTGAAGTTTTTTAGTTTTATTTCTTTGTCAGTGCAGTTTTTATTTCAATGTCTGTGCAGTTTTAATCTGTTTCAGTTTAATTTTAATGCTCTGCAGTTTTAATTTATTTGTTTTTCAGTTTATTTCTTTGTCAGTGCAGTTTTATTTTTAAATGTCTGTACAGTTGCAGTTTTTCAGTTTTCTTTAGTTGTTTTTCAGTTTTAGCTTGTGCAGTTTATTTCTTTTGTCAATGCTTTTTATTTCCTTTCTTTGTCTTTTTATTTTAGCTTGCTTTTATTTTAGTCTGTACAGTCTTTTCTTTATTGCATTTCTTTTTCTTTGCTGTCTGTACAGTTGCAGTTTAATTTATTTCAGTTGCAATTTTTATTTGCTTCAGTTCTTTTAGTTTATTTCTTTTATTGCCTGTACAGTTTTTATTTTCTTCCCTGCTTTTCCTTTTCTTTGTTGTCTGTACGGTCTTTTGTTTTAGTTCTTAATTTTGCTGCCTGTACAGCTGTGCTTTGCATCCTTTGTAAATAGCCTTGCAGTTTGTTTTATTCCTTTGTCTGTACAGCTGTGCAGTTTTCAGTGTTTAGTTTATTTTATTTGCAGTCTATGCAGTTTTGATTATGTTTTGCTTTAAAGCCTGTGCCTGTCCTTGGAAGCCTGTACAAAGTCCTTTGGCTTCTAAAATTTTATTTCCTTTGCCTTTGCTTGAGCAATCAATGAAAAGTCGCCTGCTAAAAATTGTTTTATTCCTAGCTGATAAATCCGGTCAATCCGGTGCCTCCCATTGTCATTATTCTAATTGAGATAGTCCAAAAATAAGAATCTTGCTGCTGAACTGTGAGAGCTATTTTGTTATTCAGGATGAAGGTAGAGAGATGATTGGATCTTGTGTCTTACTTGCCACAGTTGTTTTAATGATAGAAAAAGCTGTTATCTTTGTTTAGTTGGAGGAACTCCCGGGGAATCCAAGAAAAGTTTGGTTATAAGAGGGGACTATGGTTCATGCAATTATTTGGGTGTCACCGGAGGCTATCAATGCCTAGGCTGAAGCAGGTTCAAGATTGATCAAATATTAAAAGAAAATTGTAATTTCTCTAAGGTCTTCCAGATAGTGATATATTTCAAAAAGAAGAGAGATAAAAAAAAAAAGATAAGAAAAGAAAAAAAAAAAAAAAGAGTTATATGATCAAAAGAGGCAGCCAATATTAGATTATGCCCCTACAGTTGTAAATTGGGTCGTGTAAATCTAAAGGGTAACTTCTGTCTAGAGTTGTAAAAAGCTAAACTAGTAAACCGAGCTCTACTCGGTTTCCCCTTTTACAATCTAGAAAAGTTGATTAATCCAAGTTTATCATTCAATTCGGTCATCCTTGAAGAAAGTTCTATACCCTTTGTAATTGCACATCAGAAATCTTCCTTGAAGTAATCCGACCTAGTATGTCCTTGGGAAATTTTAACGATTGGCGGTTAGCAGTCAATTTATTGTGAAGAATGACTGTGGCAAGGCATGATGCATGGTCTTTTTGTTTTGAAACCAGAGTCTTGGGTTCTAAAATAGTGCTACTATTTTACCCATAGATATCGCCATTTGTTGATAAGCAACACACCCCCACTGAAAAATGAGATTCCATCCTTAGAAAATTCTGAACTTTCATTTTTTGCTGCAGGGACCCTCTTGATCTTTTCAGGTTTTAAATCCAAATTTGCTTGCCTCCTTTTTAAAGTTGTGCTTTTTCTTGCATTCTAGTTGTGTTATCCAAGAATTCACTTTTTACATGCTAGAATCATTCATGCACAAGCAAAATCTTGCACCGGTACCGAGAAAATCCAAAAACGAGTTGCATAATTCATTGAAAAATCAAACTTTCCATTTTTGGTAGTGTCGCGATATCGCGACACTTCCATTTTCGGAAATGTCGCGATATCGCGACAGGTAAGTCAAAATGCGGCTAAGTGCCAGAAAGGTCGCGATTTCGCGACATGTCGCGAAATCGCGACGATTTTTGGAGAGAGAAGCAAGCTGTACGGAGGGCGCGATTTTGCGACATGTCGCGAAATCGCGACATGTCGCATTTTCGCGGTAGGAGAGAGAAAGTGGGCTGCGAGGATGAAAAATCGGCTAAGTCGCAAACATGTTCCAAAATCGCGGTCAACGCGGTCAACGCATGCGGGTAAGGAGCGTCGCGATATCGCGACGTGTTCTAGAATCGCGGCTGAAAATCGGGATGGCTGTACGGAGGCCTGGAGGGTCGCGATTTCGCGACACGTCGCGAAATCGCGACATGTCGCGTTTTCGCGGCCGAGGGAGGAAGTTGCCGATGCTTGCTGGGTCGCGATTTCGCGACATGTCGCGAAATCGCGACATGTCGCAGAATCGCGGTAGGAGAGAGAAAGTCTTGAGAGGGCCCGAAAGTGCATTTCAGCTGAAACAGAAGGCTTCCTGGGGTAGCGACACGTGTCAAAGCGTGAATGGGACAAATAGAAGCCGACATGCAAGCTTATTTTGCGGTTTTTAATCTGTTTTTAATGTTTTAAGCTTCGATTTAATTAAAATGCTAATCTAATGCATCTTTTTGTCTTTCATGCGGGATTCCACCGGCACTTACGGGACAACCGGGAAAGACCATAAAGGCAAAGATAAAGTGCGGATTTAGTCAAGGACCGCCATGCTAGAAGAGAAGAAGCCGGTAAATGCATTTAATGGCAGATTTATTGCGGAATTGATAGCATGGAGACCATTTCAACTCGGAGATGGATTTGCGGAGATCGAATTGATGGAGAAGTGGTGACTCATCCGGCTCACCAGCGAGAATTAATGGAGGCATTTATTTGCGGCTGCGGATGAATGCAAGTTGCATTTGATTTTATCTTCTCCATTTATGGCGGTGACTGCACAGATTTGCCGAAGGGTTAAGTTCTATCCGGACTTTGATTTTAAATGGATTTTTATTGTAAAACCCGGGTCCTAGGGTTTAAGTGCGATAAGATTTAGGGTTTGAGCAAGATATTTTGAAAAGATCAGGGTCTGTCCTGAGTCTATAAATACAGATTCTAAATGTAATCGCGGGAGGCGGAGACTTAGAAATAAAAGGCTTATAAGCAATTTCTTGCAAATTTTGTGAAATCCTTTGTTTATGGACTTGGAGTTGATGTGCTTTAGCTTTTACGTGATAGCATGGCCGGGGAGCCTAATCTTTTGCGAGTGTGATAAGTGTATTTTCTTTTGTTATCCGTTCCATTTAAAGTTTGTTAGATATATCTTTGTAAATCTGCCATTGTCAAGATTAAATATCTTTGTTAGGCTTCGGTTGTTCTATTATACGCTAGGGGAAATTACAGATTTGAGGTTAAGTTTGTTCTAATTGCTCTGTCTTCCTTTGTGCGAGCTAGGTCTGTCGGTGAAAGATACCGATTTTAACCAGTTGCCCTTGGATTTATGATTTTTTTGCTAGATCTGTTTCACTCTGCCTTGTGCTCTTAGTTGAAAGTGATCTTAGGCTAGTTGGACACTTTCTTACTGGATTTGTTATGTTGTGAAGTGATAGCATAGATAAGATTGATGAGTTTGGGTTTACAATTGATGTTTGATAAACTTCTCTTTTACGCCCTACCCTACCCTCTCTTTGCTTACCGTGAATGATCCATTTTTATTTTCTTTATTTGCCTTTTATTTAAATCTGTTGACCCATGAGAGCTAGATCAAGAATTCAAGTTAAATCTGATTGTCAACAACTTTTGCAACTATCGAACAAGTTCAGGAACCCCCTGTAAGGTAACGGAGCGAGTCCATATTGAAATCTATTCCAGAAGTGGAAAAGAGTGAATTGCCATTCGACCCAACTCCGTAACTCGCACCTTGGATAACCTGACTAGATCCTAAAGATGAGTGGGATCAGTCCCGTGGGTGTCTCCGGAGCTTTCCTTGCTTCATATTTTTTCCCGGGGTGTGCATGAAAGCCGGACCAACAGTTACTACAATACCATTAGAGGTGAATCTGCTAATCTTATGTTTGGGGGGTGTTCTTGAGATGGTTGTCAATCATTCCCACACTCCTCAATAAATTACGTAAGAATAATAGAATTTAAATCTATAAAAATAAATCATGTACATATTCCTGAAAATGAATCTACTATAAATATTGGAACTAGCAAACCAATGAACATTCCTATGAAAGCAATAAACTAATTAAAATAAATGAACAAAAAGGAAATGGGGAAGAAATACTGGCTTGGAGTGGGCCCAGGCTCCAGCAGCTTCTTCCCGATCGAACACGCGCTTTAAAACTTCTGTAACTGTAATATATTTATCAACGCATTACAATGTAACTCTAAAATGGATCTTTATTAAATATCTCTCTATCTCCACATATATTTTATATATCCCTTTCAGAACGATCTGTGTGTGTTTATATAACACACCTGCAGAACTTCTGTTACAGAAGTGGTTACAACAGTCGATTCTTCCCAGACTAAATTAGAACAGTCTGGCGAATGCAATCGACCTTTGGCATTCTATTTTTATGGCGGTGTGTTCATTTCGGTTCGTGCTTTGCCTAGCATTCATAAGACGTTTTGATACGTTAGTGTTATCTCTAATTTAGCTCTACATGACGCAGAGCTGGAACTGCACCAGTCGCTGTTGTCCACGTCCTTTGAGTCTGGTCAACGGGCAGAGAATCAGTGACACCTTTCGACTGTAGGGAGGTGCTCGCATTCAGTTGGTGCCTTTCGACTACAGGGACGCGCTCGCATTCAGTTGGTGCCTTCTGACTACAGGGAGGTGCTGATATTCAGTTGGCACCTTTCGATAGCAGGGAGGCGTTGATATTCAGTTGGCGCCTTCCGACTGTAGGGAGGCGCTCGTCTTTGGTTTGTCGCCTTTCGAATGTAGGGAGGCGCTGGTATTCAGTTGGCGCCTTTCGACTGCAGGGAGGCGCTGATATTCAGTTGGCGCCTTTCGACTACAAGGAGGCACTAGTATTTGGTTTGGCGCCTTTCGACTGCAGGGAGGCGCTTGTTCCCTTGGCGCCTTTCGGTTGCAGGGAGGCACCTATGTTCTCTATGTTGACCCCCAATGAAATAAAGTGCCAGGTCCATCAAAAGGACCTCGACTGTTCCAAATATAACTAAATCAACTACAATTCCACAAAACATACTAAAAGCACACAAATTAGATAACACGCCTAATTATATCAAATATCTATATAATCATTCATAAAAGTATGCAATCCTTATTATACAACCGCATATTGATCAAAGAAATATGTACAAAATATGAGCATTTCTGGTGCTCATCACTTGCTACTTGACATTGAGCTTAGAGTCTAAAGTAGGAGGACACAAGATTTTTGTATATCCAACTAGAAGTAATGGAAGAGATTATATGACCATTAAGCCATCTCCAATCATTCCATATATTATGGGTAGTTGTTCCTAACTTTATAAGGATCTCATAAGGGATGGAAGCCACAACTAATCCATAAGACGCTTTGAAATGGAAGATAATAATAAGTGCATATTTGGTTCCAAGTAAGAATTGAGCAGCTACTCAAATCCCAAATATCTCCAATTCTATTAATACCTTTCTTCAAAAAAGCTAGAACTTTAATAGCATTGCATAAAGCTAAAATTTTATCATTATGGAGGATAAGTTTATTCCACCAAATACTATTTATACCGATGCTCAAACCATGTCTCAAGGAGTTAGACTTCCAAGCCAATAAATGAGAAACCGATTGCCAAGTTTTCTAGTTTTGCATAACTGAAATAGATCCTTTAACTGTAAAGTAAGGTGCATTAAGAACCTTATCCTCCCATGGGGTTTCTTTCCATTTACCTTTATGAGTAGCTAGCGAGATTCTATAATGAAATAGGTGTTTCCAATTTTCATCACTAGTAATGACTCTAGCAACCCATTTTACAACCAAACTTTTGCTCTAGGTAAGAGGATCAATGGTGCCTAAACCTCCTAAAGCCTTAGGTTGAGTACAAAGCTTCCATGAGATGATAGTCATTCCCACCTCCCCATCCCATTTGGTCCATAAAAAATTATGAATGACCTGAGTTAATTTGTTATAGGCTACCTTGAGGGACATCCACCAAGAGGGGTAATAAACATGAGTGGCTGCCATAATTTTATTCGCAACTTGAATTCTTCCTGCTAAGGAAAGAAACCAGGTTGGCTAAAAATTAACTTTTTTTGTCTTTCCATAACCTAGCTCCACATATCCTTAGGAGAGATATTAATCCCAGAGGGAATTCCTAAATAACGCATAATCATACCATGAGGGATGATCTTCCACTCAATCGAGGAGTTGCATCCATGACGAGATGAAGAGATATAAAAGACTTTACTTTAGAGTCATTGATACGAGAATCGGAGATGCCACAAAATAGTTGAACAATCTTTTTAGCCATATCCACCTCTTGTTGGGTATTTTAAAGAAAAATATGGGAATCATCAACATAATGAGAGTTAAGAGCATGCTTATCCCTAGGAAGCTTAATCCCTTGAATGAGACCATTAGAATAAGCTTTATGAAGAAGATAACCAAGAGCATCGACAACCAAAACATACAAAAAATAAGCAAGAGGGCAACCTTGTTTGATAGACCATTGAAGAGGGACAGAGGGGAAAAAGCTCCATCAACTTGAATACAAGTTGAAGCATTAGCATATCAATTTAATTACAAAATTTTGGACCAAAACCAAACCAAGAAAGCATACTAAGAATATAATCCCATCTGATTCTATCATAAGCTTTGTCAAAATCTAACTTAACCAAGAGGGCATCTTGAATGGAGTCAATAATCCATTGCAAAATCATAAGATTATCTCAAATATAACAACATTTAAAAAAAACAAATAGTTCTGGACAAACATTTGCTTAAGCAACAATTTTAATTTTTAAAGTCATAACTTTAACTATGATCTTGTACAAAATATTGAAGAGGGTAATAAGTCTCCAATTGAAAATTTGGTTGCAAGTCATACCTCTAAAAATCAACTAAATAAATTCTGTATTGATATAAACTATAAGAAAACTGTTATAAAGAATTATTTAGGATCAACTTAAATATCCTACTATTTTTTAATGAGAAATAACAAAGCTTTTAACTTGGTCGATTTAAGTTAATCATTAGGATTTATAATTGTATTATATCAAAGGTGACAGACAACGAAAAGATAAACCCATCGTTAAATTTACCATTTACAAGATGACTTCTTAATAAATTCCAGGCCCTTGCTGACTATTAGATAAAAGGTACGATTTTTGAATTTTTTTTTTAAATAACATATTTTATAATAAAATTTTGTTTCAGAGGATAAGATTCTCTTAAAGCGGGACGTGTAAGTGTAGATTCTCGAACTTAAAGCGCGACGCATAAACGTGGGATCCATTTATGATGAATTTAAAGATGCTTATCTCTTATTCAAAATAAAATATCACCTCGTCAAAATTCTGGAAGATATTAAAACTAGACGACTGCACCACCACGCAGAGTACGTTAACATCAGCTTCCTTTCACCAAACTCGACACAATTATAGGAAGCTTCCTTCTGGAGCTAGAACCCAGCTGTAACTCAACACAATTATAGGAAACTTCCTTCTGGAACTGGAACCCAGCTGTATTTCCTTGGGGCAGGCGTGGTTACAAATAGAACTGCATATGCATCGTCGCGGGAACACTTGTGGCGCAGATAAGTCTTCCGTAGGGGGCCAAATCGGCCATTCTAATAAGTTTTGAGGGTACTAAAATTTAAAACCTCATCTACCATGAAGAAGACGTACATAGAGATATTTGTCGGTACTCAATTACCATCTTTAATCAACTTCGGCAATTTCGGAGAAATTTCCAGTCATGTCTCTCTTCTTTTCACTATCAGCCATATCTCTGTGGTTAATGTTGTATGTTTTGAGGTAATTTATTGAAAAGTATTGTAAATCCTTTGCATAATTTCTTCTATGAATCAATGGTCCTAATTGATGATTGATCTTTTGCATGTATTAAAATCGAAAGTTATATCAATACATTTTATTAGGGATGTAGAGTATAAATTGGTTTTATTAAGAGAAGATTTAGGTTAAAACCTAGTAGATATGTCTAACCTAGTATAGGAAGTAGTCTACCATGTATAACCCACGGTCCTCATCTCATGCCCTATAGTTTGAACTTTAATAGTGGTTGTAACAAACTCTAAAAAAAATAATAATAATAATAAATAAATAATATATATATATATAAAAAAAAATTGGTGATTTTTTTAAATCATTGCAACACGTTATTCACTTCACTGCTCCTTGCTTTTATTTATTTATTTATTTTGGATATTAAGGTAAGACATTTTGATCTAGGTTTCTGTTTTTTAACATAGGTCAAATCATTGAAGTTGTCTCTATAAATCTTGCATCTTCTAACGTAAACATGATGTAAAGTGACGAAAACCCCGATGGCTTAAGGTTTGTACCGCAGTTGTCAAGTTGACGCACACTCAACTGACTTAGTCAGACTACTACCTCTGCCCTATATTGAACATGTGCCAAGGTTTGAACATATATCTTTTTTTAATAAGTGCCCAATATCTTACCAATTAATACCCATAAAACCTAAACCTCCCACTTAATAAGTATCCAATATCTTACCAATTAATATCCATAAAATCTAAATCTTCTCCTTAATAAATACCCAATATCTTCTCAATTAATATCCATAAATTAGATTTTACTTTCCACTATCAACTATATCTCTGCGGTGATTGTATCTATGTTCTGAGGTATTTAACTGAAAAGTATTGATTTATCGATAAATTAGATTTTACTTTCCACTATCAACTATATCTCTGCGGTGATTGTATCTATGTTCTGAGGTATTTAACTGAAAAGTATTGATTTATTGAAAAGTATTGTAAATCCTTTGCTTTATTTCTTCCAAATCCATAATGAATCAATGGTCCTAATTGATTATTCATCTTTTCCGTGTAATAATTTGTTTAAATCCTGGAGGTTTCTGATTAGTTTGTTTGCATCATGTCTGCAACACATTATTTTCGGCTCCTTACTTTTATTTTTTTAGTTTTATTTTTATTTTTTTTATATTAAAGAAATTCTTAACATTTTTTATCTTAAATAATTAGTTTTATTCAGATTTAACTGACTCAATCACTCTTACTTTTATTTA
This sequence comes from Wollemia nobilis, assembly GCA_028583015.1. Classification (NCBI taxonomy): domain Eukaryota; kingdom Viridiplantae; phylum Streptophyta; class Pinopsida; order Araucariales; family Araucariaceae; genus Wollemia; species Wollemia nobilis. The sequence goes on along the minus strand of JAQPPZ010001899.1, from coordinate 2,801 downwards.
GGCATGTCCAAAAATTTAAACCTAAGTCTCCTCTTAATAAATGTTCAATATTTTACCAATCTACTTAACTTTTGAAAATGCCTTCAGTGCATCATGGATTGATATTGGTACCCATGGATCGATGCTCTTGCTAGGAAAGCAGCGCCCTGGAGACCGGAGACCGGACCATTCAGTGCCCTAGAGGCGCCCTGGAGACCGGACCATTCAGTGCCCTAGAGACCGGACCGTTCAGTGGCTTGTTATTCCCACCTCCCTATCATATTTGATCCATAAAAAATTACAAGTGGCCTAAGTTAATTTGTTATAGACTACCTTGGGAGCCATCCACCAAGAAGGGTAATAGGGTAATAAACATAAGAGGCTGCCATAATTTTATTGGCAACTTGAATTCTTCGGGCTAAGGAAAGAAACCAAGCTGACTAATCATTAAATTGTTTTGATGTCTTTCCATAATCGTGTTTCACATATCCTCAAGAGAGATATTAATCCCAAAGGAAATTCCCAAATAAAACAAAATCATACCACGAGGGATGAATGAAAAAATCCCAAATTGGCAACTTGAATTCTTCGAGTTAAGGAAAGAAACCAAGCTGACTAGGCATTAAATTGTTTTGATGTCTTTTCATAATCGAGTTCCACATATCCTGAGATATTAATCCTAAAGAAAATTTCCAAATAAAACAAAATCATACCATGAGGGATGAATGAAAAAATCCTAAAGGAAATTCCCAAATAAATCAAAATCATACCATGAGGGATGATCTTCCACTCAATCGAGGAGTTGCATCCATATGGAGAGGAAGAGGTATAGAAGACTTCAATTTTAGAGTCATTGACATGAGAGCCAGAGATGTCACAAAATAGTTGAACAATCTCTTTAGTTGTATCCACCTCTTGTTGGGTATTGTAAAGAAAAAAAAAAGAATCATCAACAAAATGAGAGTTAAGAGCATGATTATTCTTAGGAAGCTTAATACCTTGAATGAGGCCATTAAGATGAGCCTTATGAAAAAGATAACCAAGAGCATCGACATCCAAAACATACAAAAAAGGAGTAAAGGGGAAACCCTGTTTGATAGACCATTGAAGAGGGAAGGAGCAAAGGGAAACCCTGTTTAATAGACCATTGAAGAGGGAAGGAAGGGAAAGAGCTCCTTTAACACAAGCTAAAGCATCACCAAAAAGCATATCAATCAGAAACCAAGCCAAGAAAACATACTAAGAATAAAATCCCATCTGATTCTATCATAAGCTTTGTCAAAATATAACTTAACCAAGAGGGCATCTTGAATAGAATACATAGTCTATTGTGAAGTTTCCCAAGCCATCATTAGATTAATTAAAATATAATAACCTTTAAAAAAAAAAAAAAAAGCAAACAATTCTCATAAGACTATCTAAAATATAATGACCTTTTAGGAAAAAGCAGATAATTCCTAAAAAATCTATTATAAAAAATTAATTAAAATCAACTTAAATATCCTTAAAAAAAATTATTTGAGATCACCTTGAATATCCTACTACCTTTAGCTCGTGAATTGGTTAATTTATTTTAACCATTAGGGTTTATAATTGCATTATATCAATTTCAAAGGTCAGACAACGAAAAGGTAAACGCATCGTTAAATTTACCTTTTACAAGATGACTCCTTGATAAATTCCAGGTCCTTGCTGACCTTTAGATAAAAAGTACGATTTTTTAATTTATTTTTTAAATAACATATTTTATAATAAAATTTTGTTTCATATTTTAAACTAGACGACTGTACCACCACGCAGAGTACGTTAACATCAGCTTCCTTTGACCAAACTGAACACAATTATAGGAAGCTTCCTTCTGGAACTGCAACCCAGCTCTATTTCCTTGGCGAAGGCGTGGTTACAAATAGAACTGCATATGCATCTTCGTGGGAGCACTTGTGGCGCAGATTAGTCTTCGGTAGGGGGCCAGATCGGCCATTCTGATAAGTTTTGAGGGTACTAGAATTTTAAAACCTAATCTACCATCAAGAAGACGTAGGTAGAGATATTTGTCGGTACTCTATTACCAACTTTAATCGCCACTTTCGGAGAAATTTCCCGTCTTGTCTTCATTATAAGCTACTTCACCGCTTTCACACGGTTCTTGTCTCTTCTTTTCACTATCAGCTATATCTCTGCCGCGAATGTGTTTTTTGAGGTATTTTATTGAGAAGTATTGCAAAACCTTTGCTTAATTTCTTCTCCAAATTCATAATGAATCAATGGCCTTCATAGATTGTTGATCTTTATAGACTGTTGATCTTTTCCGTGTAAACAGTTTATTCTTAATAAGTATATCGATGCATTATCAGTGAGTTAAGAGTAAAAATGAATTGGTGATTTTTTTTGAAGTTTGAAGGTTTCTTCTTCAAATTATTGATTCGTAGTTTTTATTGATTGAGGCCTTACCTTCTTCGAAATTTTTGTCACGACAGAATTCGTGGTGAGCCAACCATGCTTTCTCGCCACCATAAGTAATCAATTAATAATTATTGTGATATTGATATTGATGTTGAAATAGGTAGAGTCCATCGTGCGAATAATCCCCACTTTTGTCTAGGTTGGGTGGATTGAGGACGTCACATATTACAATTCTCTAGCCTTTCGTCTATATTTCATTACAGCCCCCATGAGAAGTTTATTCCGGTAGCATAGTATTTTAATATGTAATTTAATACTTCTGTCTTTGTCTTTGGAAAATGTGCCCTTGTGTTATTTAGGTGAAGGAAAAAATTAAAATTATAATAATTTATTATAATAATTATATATATTTATTAATT